>CM077097.1:116927592-117527592 GCA_039513925.1 Platanthera zijinensis | reverse complement strand
ACTCTCTGTTTCTGACTAAAATCATTCATCATTAATCTGGCCTTATATTTGAGTGATGTTGAAGGGTCTTCCAACTTTACTCTAAAAATCCATCGATTCTTCAAAGCCTTCTTGCCCTCAAGCAATCGTACCAGCTCATAAGTATGATTTATATGTAGAGACTACATCTCCTCTTATATAGCAATCATCCATTCTTTTTTTGCTGAGCTATGCACTACTTCATCAAAGCACTCGGGCTTCCCCGTATTAGTCAACAAAATATACTCATTAGTAGAATATCTCAAAGATGGGTGTCTGACTTTATCAGATCTTTGTGGAGCGAGCTCAGCTGCTGGTATAGACACATCATCAGTGATATCCTATATATGCTCTCTACAATAGAGTCCTCATGATTTGGAAGTAGCTCAATGCCCTGTATTTGTTCAAGCTCTGCAACCTCCTCAGTATCATCACTTTTAATCATAGGAGATCTTGCATCAGTGTGAGAGTCGACTTTCTCAGTCTTTTTATGTTCAACTATAGTCTTATACTCGCAAAATATAGCATCACGACTGCGTACAAGTTTCTTCTCAATTGGTTCAAATAACCTATAGCCAAACCCACCACTATGTCCATATCCTAGAAATATGCATTGTCGGGTATTGGAATCCAACTTCGATCTTTTGTCCTAAGGGACGTACACAAAGGCCTTGCAGACAAAGACCCTCAAATGACTATATGAAGGGTCCTTCCCATACCAGACCCTATCAGGAACATCCTCATGCAATTAGAGCTGTAATGGTTCGGTTTGGTTCAGTTTATAAGCAAAACTGCAAACTGAACCATCCCTATGTGGTTCCAAAAATTTGGAACCGAACCGAATCGCTCAAGCATTGAAACTGAACCGAACCGAATCGAACCATTGGTTCAGTTTTGGTTGTTTAAATAATGTGATAAAGCCTAAAAAATTATAGATTGAGATCAGGGATGGTGCAATGAATGAGGTTCAACCATCCAACATGAAAGGGTTGTCTGAACACAATTCCTATCACTCAGTCTCCTTGCGTCTCTGCCTGAATTTTTGAACGAAACACTCCACACGGGATCCGAGATCGAAACGACGAAGGTGGAGAAGAAGTAAGAATAGTGCGCGGTACTCGGAATGGCGGAAGAGAGGCGCGCAGTTAGAGGTAGGACTGTGCATGGGCCGTTTCGGTTCGGTTCTGCCCAGAACCGAGAATCGAACCATATAGGTTCGGTTCTAAATATTTGGAACCAGAACCGAACCGAGTATTTCTCACCAACAACCAGAACCGTATTCTCGGTTCCGGTTCTAATTTCGGTTCCTAAATATTAACAAATAGTCAGATATTCATCAAATCATTAGCAACTGTAATAATTTATTATTTAGAAGCATAGCATATAATGTCAACAAAAAAGAGGCCACTAAAATGTATGAAACAATAGACAATTGCAAGACTTTCCCTCCTCGATCCTTATAAAATCTTCACCAGCTTCACACCACACAATACAATAAATAGTAACAGAAAAACTGCAAGTTACCGACAACGGCGAACGAGAAGGATTACACAAATCCTCTCCAAGATGCCTTTTCGAATCTTTGCCCAAATCTGCTCCAGATCCAATCCATGTAGGCGAAGTACTCCTCGTCAATGTCGCACAATGACGTCCGAAAGCTCTTCCAAACTAAGACGATTGCTGCAAAGGTCTCTCTAGAAATCTTTCAATGCTTGAGTTTTGAGAGAAATGAATGCCTTACCCGTCCTTCTTCATCCCTATTTATAGGCCTGAAACCAAGGAGGTAGATGCGGCATATGACATGTGGATGAATCTTCCATAAAGCTTTCATTGGTAAAAAACATATTTTGGTTTAAAAGTCAAAGGTGACTTTTCCTTTACACACTTGTCATGAAACATATGTTTGAAAAGCACAGTGAAAATTGGCTAGCCTCTTTCACACTTAGGAGGAAATTATCTTAACAGTATGGAATCCCCGCCAAAGAAGGTTTGGAGTGTACGAGTTGCAGTTCCTGATAAGACGTCATAGTGGACCACCGGTGCGATGTCAGGGTGGCCATCAGGTGTGATGCTTATGCTACATCGTAAAAGTGCATCTCAATTGGTGATGAGAAATGTTGGAAACTATTTATTAAGGATGTCAGGGGATCGAATCCTGACCTCAACAACCCACTAATATGAAAACCCCGCCAGAGATGAGTTGGGGTGTGCGGGCTGCAGATCCTAGTAAAAGCAGCTAGCGGTGCAAAGCCATGGTGGACCCCTTGCATGATGTCAAGGTGGCATGTAGGTGTGTCGTTTATCCTACATCACAGTATCGTAAGTATATAATTGTAAAATCGTGCCCTCGTGTTTACAGGGCACAAAAAAATCCAATTTTTACCATGTGTGACCAAAATGTGTAAACTCCTCCACGAGTTTGTAGAAAATTTTCATCAATTGTAACCTCTAAAAATGTGAAAGAAGAAACTTTTTTGTGCGAATGCATATGTTTTCTTAAGTATATGTTTTCACTTTTCAGTCAAGGCTTCTGTGAATAATAGTAACAGTTATTCGGGAACTAAAGTATGTGGTATAATTATCTTTTCGTTATTGCAACACAAAAAATTAGCTTGACAAGGAGAACCAAATGTAGCTCCAAATGAGTCAGTTGTCGTAAATGATGAGATTGTATAGTGATATTATGATATGCGGTCAACCATTAAAGAAAATGAATCCAAAACCGTAGCCCTAGTTAATCTCAAAGCTCATTGGCTTCACATAGTTATGCCTTCGGAGAATCGACCCTCGACATATCATCCGCCATTATGCTGCTAAGAGTTTGATATGATCTTATTAAGGGTATTTATGTAATTTCCTTAGCTATGACTCTTATAAATAATGAGGCTTAGTTTAGGGTATGGGTATGTTGAATGTATTGTGTGTTCTTGTGGTTTTATGCGGCTGAATCGGGAGAGTCTCCCCTCGCCGGAAGATCGAGCTGTTCAGGGCCGGTGCCCTTAGGTGAGATCAGTTATCTTGTAATTCTTCCATCAATATTAAGATCCAATTTCTGTGTTTTCGCCTTGAGATTAGTTTGGATTGTATCAGAGATGCTCGATAATGAAGCCCAGCCTAAACAAAATTTGGGACCGCCGCATCTCTTGTTGATTCTCCTTCAACAACGAACAACACCGAGACATAGTTATGCCAAAGAGATCTGTTGTGTGACCTGGAACAAGGGCTCCGTTTGGGGGGACTTATTTTCACCGGTCAAGCGGTTACCACCGCATGAATCGGGTCTTAATTAAGGCCCGGTTCATGCGATCGTAACCGCTTGACCGGTGAAAATAAGTCCCACCAAACGGAGCCAAGGTCAACTTCAAAGCTCATACTCCATCAACATTTTTATTTTTTTGCTCGTCAAATATGCTATCTGGTAAAACTCATTGATTTTGGAAGGCCATAGTTACTCTCTATTTAAAATAAAAAAATCATTGGCTTTGAAATGAAGTAAAACTCATTGGCTTTCAAAGAAAGGCTGTTGGTTTAGAATTTACATGTGATTGAAAAATAAGGAGTGATGAGAATGACCCCCTTTTTATGCAGAAGTCAGTGTGCACATAACCCACTCCTCCATGATCTTCACAAAAATAGTGGGGATAATGGGTTTGACCGTCGCACGAGCGATTGGTGCAACTGATCTGCACGGGCGATCCCGCTACGCGCACACGTTGGCAGCCGACGTCGTCACGTCGGCGTCGTCCGGCCGCCGCTCCACCCGCAACTGCCTTCCACGGCCACAAAGCACCGCCCTAACACTCGCGGTCGCCGAAAGCCGGCAGGCCGCGTGTAACAACTAACAACCCTAGCCGATCCAACGTGACAATGTCACGGCTCCGCTCTAGGCGACGCTACCGGGCTGCAGCCCAAGCACCCCAACCCCTCTCCATCCACTAACGGGTTATTGGTGGCCACAACCTTCCTTTGATGAGTGAAACTCGATAGTCAAGCGTGCACCACAGGGACTTCCCAGGAGGTCACCCATCCCAGTACTACTCTCGCCCAAGCACGCTTAACTATGGAGTTCCTTCACTTCTCATCACCAATTGAGTTGCAGCTCAATTGGTGATGAGAAGTGAATGAACTCCATAGTTAAGCGTGCTTGGGCGAGAGTAGTACTGGGATGGGTGACCTCCTGGGAAGTCCCCGTACGGCCCAACTTAACTGTCGAGTTCGCTCGTCAAAGGGAGGCTGTGACCACCAACAGCCAGCCTGTGGAGGGAGAGGGGTTGGGGTGCTTGGGCTGCAGCCCGGTAGCGACGCCTAGAGCGGAGCCATGACACTGTCACGTTGTATCGGCTAGGGTCGTTACACCGTGCTCGGCCGCCCCGCTCCTCGTGCCTGCCTCTCCTGGCCGCGAGACGCCGGCCCAACGACCGGCTGCGCACGACCGTCCCGCCCTCTGCGGCCGCCTCCCGCGGCTGCGAGGCCCCGCTCGGGCGGCCGACGACGACCGATCGGCCCGCCTCCCGCAGCCGCGAGGCGCCACTCGGGCGCTCGACCTCCCTGCCTCCCGCGGCCGCGAGACGCTGCTTAGGAGCCCGACCGCCTCGCCTCCGGCGGCCGCGAGGTGCCCCTCGGGTGGCCGACCGCTCCCGACTGCCCCTCCTCTTGCGGGCGCGAACCACCGCTCGGGCGGCGCAACCTCCTTCGCCTGCGAACATCGCTGACGGTTCGGCCACTCTCCCATGGAGGCCCTTCTCCGCCTGTCGATCTCTCTAGCGCGATAATCGCCGCCCGTTTCGTGCGTAACCACCCATTAACCATAGTTAGTGGAAAAATATTTTAATTAAAATATTCGGTGTACGTATAGCGGGTTTAATACAAATGCGCACCCCTAACTATATTAGAAAATGATTATATGAGTGGTTACGGTGTGCAGATAGCTGCATAATCAGCATAACCACCCCCTGAAGGCTATAAAAGGAGCTAAAGACTTGCTTATTTCTAACCCTTTTCCTCACAATCTTCTTCTTCCTTAGGCCGAAGCTCTGTCGGATTCTCCTACGAGCAACATTCAAACAACATTCAAGTCATCTTCAAGTCACATTCAAGCCATCTTCAAGCCACATTCAAGCCATCTTCAAGCCACATTCAAGCCATCTTCGAGCCGCGTTAAAGACATCTTTGAGCCGTCCAATGAAGCCTATTTCATAACTTCCTGGAAGTCACTACTAGCGCAATTCCAAGTACCTCGCTCCTGCGTTCAGCACTATCGCGATGCTCAGAGACGCCTATCACCGCCAAGTGTAATTTGTGCAAATTATTCTCTCACCTCCAAATTGTAACGAGTAGCAGTCTGTCGCCCTCAATTCAACAAACAGATTGTAGTCGCGAGCAAATAGTGGACTTTGACCGGCACAGACCCGGTCACATGTTTTTTTACCCAGTTGAGGAGTTTTTCCACGTTAAAACTTTGCGTGTATGATCAATCTATCTCATTGACTGTGTGCGCACTTGATCGTTCTGAGAGCCAAGACGGTCTAGGTTATTCCACTCCGACCGGAACGTCGAGTTCGGCCGCAACAAGGAGAAATAGTCGAAGAAGAATTGGCCAAAGAAGATGAAGAAGCAACAACAATATCAAAGGAAATAAAAGAAGAAGAATAAGCAGCAATATCAATTGGTCGAAGAAGAAGAGAAAGAAGAAGCGGTAGCTACAACCAAAGAAGCAAAATAATAACGAGAACACACAGAAAAAAAGATTCGCCAAAATCTCAAACCCCTCCTCCCTTAAAAGACGAGTTTTCATTTATGCCTAAATTTCAAATGAATGAAACCCACATTTTTTGCTTGAATGCCAAATATGTCAAATAAGGACAATTGAACACAAGAATTTGAAGTTGGGAGACCCAAAACAATTCCACTCTTCCCAAATCCACCAAATCAATGGAGCCTTATTTGACTTATTTATATGATAACCTATCAATCATTTTTGTTTATGTTATATAAAAAATCATTCCTCACCGAGTCTCTAGATACTTTTGTGTTAGTCGTGTGTAAAAAGTTCGGACCCGGAAAGTCCGCCTGGGCCCGACTTGGAAAAGTCTGGCGAGGCCCGTCCCGGGCCAAGGCCGGGCTTGGGGGCCTTATCAGACCCCCATATTAGCAGGTTGCCCGGCCCGAGCCGGGCAAAACCCAGGCACTGACCAGGCCTAGCCTGGGCCCGACACTAGGCTAGGCGGGAAATCCTGCCTATTTAGGCAGATTAAAATCTCGCCTGTTTGGTATTTAGGCCGATCCGGGTCCAGCCCGGGCCGTTCTGAAGGGACTTATCGGGCCTCCTCTTTGAGAGGGAGCCCGAGCCCGTCCCGACTCAAGTTGAGTTAGGGCCAAGCCCGGTTGGCAAAACACCCGGGCTTGATCGGCCCGGCCTAAGCCCGACCCGGTCGGGCTTTTTGGACATGACTACTTATGTGTGTGTATATATATTATTTTATTCTAAAAAGAAATATTTATTGAATGAAAGTCTTGGCGCACAAGTTAAGATGCCGGGTTCAAGCCCCGAAAGGAGTCTCTTACAAAAATACAAAATAAATTTGTCCATATTTTATCTTTGTGATAAAGACCCTTCCTCGCACCACTGCCGGAGTGCCGGGTTGCTTTGTGCATGGAGCGTTTTTTTTTTAATTTAAAGAAAAACTTTTTGGAATTTTAAGAACTTCAAATTGGCCCATCAAATTTCCGAATGAACCCACTGTAGAATCATGATTTCCAATCTCACGAGTCACGAAACACACTCCCAGTCTCTCTCAACTTATTGGCTTTATTTGGTAACACATTTTTGTCGGACGTTTGGAACAAATGTCTCAAGACGGCGGACAATCAAACGGCCTTCGGCATTGTTTGCTCCTTCTGGACCCGCCGCACCCTAGGAAAGCGAGGGAAAATCCAAGCCGCGGGCCGTCCCGCTACCACAGAGTCAAACAAAGCCTTGGGTTAAATCTTGGGTTACGACTTCATTTGGTTCAGCGGTGGCGGGTCGATCCGGCGGATGGAAACAGAGTGTTCGAACCGAAGGAGGGAGGTGGCTGCTTCAAACATAACTTTTTAGGAACAAAACAAAGGCTGCAGAAGATTCATTTGTTTTTTCTCTTTCCGACCCGTTGGCTCAAATGAAGTTTAAGGTATCACCTAAAATCGTCAAAAATAAAACCCGAAAACCCTCCCCACGCCCCCTACCTCATCTCCCGCTCCGGCGACGAAGGCTGCCGGCTCCTGCTCCGGCCGCCCCAGCTCTCCAGATGGCTCTCCTCCATCCTACAATCTCCTCGCTCCCACGCAAGAAGCCCCGCTCCCACAACACAGACATCTTCACTCACAGGTTTGTTTCGCACCACGATTCAATTCGATGACTCCCGCGCCTAACTTGACATCACCTCCTCATCGTGAGAACTTGCCAGGAAGTCAGATTCCCCATGTCTTATACTTTCCAAGTAGATAGGTGATGCGTACCCTTCCCTGCCCGTCCCCGAGCTCACCGTGGGCACTTCCGGATTTCCTGCAACAGACGCAAATAACAGAGAAGGCACACACAAATGGGCAGCAACAAGCACTGGAATTAGCATAAAAAACAGGGGATACACAATCTGTAGGCAGCAAGCCTGAGCAGATTGGAAGGAGGTGCAGGGGAGCTCTCCCGTAGCAGCCACCAACAGAAACAACACAAAACATACAAAGTCTTTCACACCCTGGTTCAGCAGAGAACCGGCTACTTTACAGAGAACCCTAATAAGACTGCAAAGACCAACCTACCCCCAAACAAACATAAATATTACATGACCCCACTTAGCCACACATAACCCCAAAACTAACATAAAATTCCCTTCCTCTTGGAATGTTCCTTGGCCTCAAGGAACGCTGTCAGGCCAATATTCGCGGAGCCACCATAAGTTCTCCCACGTCGCATTCTCTGGTGATCCGTTGGTCCACTGAATCAGAAGTTGCGTCACAACGCGTCCCCCTACTGGTGATGCACCTATCCAAGATGGCAAGTGGCTTGACAAGTGGATTTCCCTCCTCGTTGATTTTTGATGGCAGGGGGTGTATTGGACTAGCCGGTGGGTCCGAGTACCTCTTCAACTGGGAGATGTGGAACGTGTGATGTATTTTGGCCTCCTCTGGTAGCTACAATTTATAGGCCACAGACCCAATCCGTTCAAGCACTAGGAATGGTCCAAAGAACTTCGGCGAGAGCTTATGAATACGGTGCTCACGAAGGCTAACTTGTCGATACGATTGCAACCGTACCCATGCCCACTCCCCCACTTTCAACGTGTGCTCCCTTCGTTTTGTGTCCGCCAACGTATTCATGCGATTTTGAGCCCGAGCTAGATTGTCTTTAAGCATTGTCATCACACGGTCCCGTGCGGCCAAAGACCTATCCACCGCGTCGAGCTTAGCCGCCCCATCAACATACGGTGGGAGGGCCGTGGGTTCTTGACCATAGACCACCTCGTAGGGTGTCATCCGAATGACACTGTAATAAGTGGTGTTGTACCACCACTCGGCAAGTGGTAGCCAAGTAGCCCAACTCTTTGGCTTCTCGAAGCACATACAATGGAGGTAGCCCTCGAAACACCTGTTCACCACCTCAGTTTGACCGTCGGATTGGGGATGATATGCCGACGACATGTTAAGTTGTACTTGGAGCACCCGAAACAACTCCTGCCAAACTTGCTGATGAAGACCGTGCCCCGATCACTCACAATGGATGCGGGTAATTCGTGCAAACGAACAATAGAAATATAGAATCCAGAAAAACTTGGGCTACGACCTCGGCCGTGTACGGGTGATGCATGGCAATGAAATGAGCTTGCTTGCTTAGGCGATCCACGACCACCAAAATGGTAGATTTTCCGTGGCTCTTTGGAAGCCCATCGATGAAATCCAACGAAATATCCCGCCAAATTCGTTCCGAAATAGGGAGGGGCTGAAGTAATCCCATCGGACGTTGGTTACCGAGCTTACATTGTTTGCAAACCGTGCATTATTGTATGTACTCATAAATTTCCGATTTCATTTTCTTCCAAAAGAATAGCCTTTTCATGCATTAGTAAGTTGCCGAAATTTCGGAATGCCCCCCCATAGATCCGGCATCGTATAGCTGACAGATATGTTTTTTGAGAGTTTGATCATCACCAACCACAAGCTTGCCCTTCCGCTTGAGCACTCCATTCACCCATGAGAATTTCAGGTAGGCTTCAACATTCCCCTCCTTGGCCGCAATAACTTGTTGAATGTGGACATCCTTCCGCATGAATTTTGGATGCGTTGGAGGGTATCCGACTGCAATGTGTAAAGAGCGTGCAACGTAGCCTCATGGACCCTTGACAAAGCATCCACACATATATTTTCCTTCCCCTTCTTATACTGCACCGTAAAATCATAACCCATTAATTTCGTGAGATGACGTTGTTGAGCCGGTGTGGCCATTTTTTGGTCAAGCAAGAACTTCAGACTTTGGTGATTCGTGCATATTATAAAAGCACCTCCCAACAGGTAGTGTCGCCATTTCTGGATCGCCAAGACGATGACCAACAACTCTTTTTCATAGGTGGACAACCCAGTGTTTCTTGCCCCCAATGCTTGGCTGAAATAGACAATTGGATGCTCTTTTTGTAGCAAAACATCACCTACTCCCGACTCCGAAGCATCCGTTTCCACTACGAAGGGCAGCTGGAAGTTGGGCAGCTGTTAAACCGGCGGGTTGGAGACCGCCTGTTTCAGTTTTTGGAATGCTATGTACGCCGCCGCTGTCCACCGAAATGTCCGCTGTTTTAATATCTCCGTTAGTGGCTTTGCTAATGTACCATAGCCCTGAATAAACCCGCGGTAATACCCGGTCAACCCCAAAAAATCCCGCACTTTCTTGATTGAAGTTGGTGTTAACCACTCTAGCATGACTTGTATCTTGGTCGGATCGGTGGACACCCTTTGCCCAAAAATAACATACCCCAAGTAATGCACTTGAGTCAGTCCAAATTAACATTTGCTTCGCCTCAGCACCAGTTGGTTGGAGCGCAAAATGTCGAACGTAAGCTCCAAGTGCTTCAAATGGTCTGCCCAAGTTGCACTGAAAACCAAAATATCATCAAAAAATATTAAAATAAATTTCCGAAGTTGACCTTTGAAGATGCGATTCATGAGGCTCTGAAAGGTCGACAGGGCATTTGCCAAGCCAAACGACATGACTAAGAACTCGTAATGGCCCTGATGGGTGCGAAATGCAGTCTTGTATATGTCTTCGTTCACCATCTGCACTTGATGATAGCCGGCTCGCAGGTCCAACTTTGAGAAGTAGACATCCCCATGAAGCTCATCAAATAATTCCTCAATCAGGGGAATTGAAAATTTATCCTTGATTGTATTTTGATTGAGGCGACAGTAATCCACACATAAGCGCCAGGATCCGTCGTGCTTCTTTACAAGGACTACTGGTGATGCAAAGGGGCTGCCGCTGTGTCTAATCACCCCCGCGCTCAACATCTCGTTAATAAGACGTTCAATCTCTGATTTTTGTAGCGGAGGGTAGCGATATGGCCGTAGGTTGATGTTCAGCCCGTTGTTCTTCAATTCAATGCGATGCTCCAATTCTCTCCGTGGCGGGAGGCCGTGTGGTTCGGCGAATAAATCCTCAACTCGCTGTAATAAAGAATGCAATAAAAGCTGTTCAACGTTGTTGGCCTGTTCCCCACCGACTTGCCATGTACGAACCCCGACGAACCTGATTCTTGGCCGGTCAAGCTGGGTTCCTGAACTTCGCATAGTGCCAACATACTAAGCTGCCCCTCCTTTACTAATAACGTCTGAACTCGCATCTCCTTGCCCCATGGGTCAATACCTTGCGGTGATCCACGAAGAGTGATCTTCTTGCCTTTGCACGTAAACCCTATGCGGAAATTGTAGAAATCTCAATTCACTGGACCGAGAGTGATCAACCGTTGAACCCCCAACACCACCTCGCATCCCCCCAGTGGTAAAATGAGCATGTCCGAAGTAAAACCATGCCTTGCATTCGCCATTTAAAATCAACCACTTTGTGCACGCTCGCTAATTTTTTTTTCCGTTTGTGACGGTCACCGAAAAAGGTGGAATCGGGGTTAGCGCACAGTGGAGCCGTTCCGCCGCTTCCTTCATCCAAAAAGTTGTGAGTACTACTGGAGTCGATGGAGACATTGATGGGATGACCTTCGTACGATGCCGTAACCCGTATGGTGTGGTAGCGAGTCAGCTCCATTAAAGCATGAACAGAAAGTTGCGGGCTCTGCTGATCCTCGTCTCCTTCCGCAGTTCCGCCACTTCAACCACTTCATCATCCGCCACCACCGTTTCCCCATCTTGCACCGCTTCCACGACCACTTCATGGAATACGCTTGTCGTCGATTGAGGCATTTGTGGCTCGGTGTGTAAGGCTGATCGCACCAAAAACAAAGGCCCTTGCGCCTCTTCTCATCCACCTCTGCGGAGGACATCTTGCACGCCACTGAAGGAGTAGGACGTTGATTGGACCCTTTCGGTGCTGTAGAAGCTAGCTGAGTGCCACCCAGTATCCTTAGAGCGGGGTGGAAAGTGTGCCCGGATCGTTCCTCTCGGGCATGATGTGCTTCTCCCATGAATGACCTCCTGTTGTGACAAGCCAACTGCTGCTCCTGCAGCCTAGCCAGTGAGAAAACATCTTGTAGAGACTTTGGTTGAAACATTCTAACCCCGCATTGAATGTCGTCGCGAAGTCCAGCCAAACAAAAACTGATTGCATGATCCTCTGATACGAAAACTCGATGCAAAAGTAAATCAAACTCATCCAGATATGCTTGTACAAATATCTTGTCTCAGATTTTTTAATTCCACCATGGGGTCGTTGAACAGCACGGAGCCGAACCGACCATATAAAGCTTTGCTGTATTCTTCCCAAGTCGGCCACTAGCGGGTCAGGCGAGCCTTCATGAACGCTTGGTGCCAGTATATGGCTTTCCCTTCCATGTGCACGAAAGCGATCTTCACTTTCATGTCCTTCGGAGTGGCATCGATATCGAAAAACTGATCACACCAGTAAATCCATTCGAGTAAGTCGGCACCATCAAAGCGGGGAAACTCTAAACGCGAAAAACGTGTTGCAAAGTGTGGTTACGCGGTCGCTGAGGATCGACCTTCGGGTGAGTGCCCCCGCTGATTTTCACTCGCCCGGTCCCCCTTCCAGTCGGCGAGTATGGTACGTAGGTCATCGCCCATGGCCTGCACCGTCCGCAATAAGTCCTCCTGGCCCTGCTTGAGGGCATCAATCTCCGATTGTTGGTCCTTGGAATGAGTGGCGTCGGACACCGACATCGCCGTACGCCGGAAAACGCTCTGATACCTTTGATGCGTACCCTTCCCTGTCCGTCCCCGAGCTCACCGTCGGCACTTCCAGATTTCCTGCAACAGTTGCAAATAACAGAGAAGACACACACAAATGGGCAACAACAAGCACTGGAATTAGCATAAAAAACAGGGGATACACAATCTGCAGGCAGCAAGCCTGAGCAGATTGGAGGGAGGTGCAGGGGAGCTCTCCCGTAGCAGCCACCACTAACAACACAAAACATACAAAGTCTTTCACTCCCCGGTTCAACAGAGAACCGACTACTTAACAGAGAACCCTAATAAGACTGCAAAGACCAACCTACCCCCCAAACAAACATAAATATTACATGACCCCACTTAACGGCACAGAACCTCAAAACTAACATAATAATAGGCATGGGCTCTTCCATAGGGCCAACCGCGACAACACCCAACCCAATAGGCTCAAGGCTCCACCCTATCAATTATTTAATGTAGCTTAAAAACGTAATACTAATGAATTAATGAAAAAAGTAAGTTGTATACCATTTTTTAACTTTTGGTGAAAAAATCATCATCCTGATGTATATATCATCATGCATGTCATTAATTTTAATAAAGCAGATTTATTTAACGATAGCTCATTGTAAATATTGTTAATATGTCTACCGACATTTTTTATCGAAGAAATCACTGACATGGCTAATGACAACTTATCATAGTAGGTATTAGACTCAACTATATATATTTTTGGATTTTATGGATTTTCATCATTACTCTTTTAAGCTTTAATTTTAGGATATGATGTAATTACTTGAAAAGACATTGTATTTTAATTTTTTTGAAATATATTATAATATATATTAAGTGATTAAATAAATAAAAAAGGATATATTTGACAAATTTGAATGTTTTACCAAATACAACTTTTTTATTTTAATGACTTGTGTGCGTGTATATATATACAGATTACATATATAAGCTCAAGTTTTTTTAATCTAAAAAAGCTTGAGCTGGTTCTCCCACAATACATGTCGGAATTAGACAAATAATATATGCATCCCTTAGCCAAGAACGAGATCTACAACTTTCATGTTGAACATTTTTCTAAAATTTGCACGGTTTAGCCGAAATATGGCCCGAAAGGTTGCTGACTCGAATTTTGAAATTTATTATTATTATTATATTAATTTCGAACCAGCAACCTTTCAGGCGAGATTCCGGCCAAACTGTGCAAATTTTGGAAAAATGTTCAACATGAAAGTCGCTGATCTCGTTCTTGGCTACAAAATGCATATATTATTTGCCTAATTCTGACATGTATTCTAGGAGAACCAACTCAAGTTTTTTTAGGGTTAAAAAAGCTTGAGCTTATATATTCCAAACTTTTGTATATATATATATATATATAAGTGACAGGCACGGGCCTTCGGCCCTGGGGGCATTCGGCGGGGGTGCGACAATCAGCGGGGTGCGATATTCGGCGGGGTGCGACATTCGGCGGGGTGCGACATTCGCCGGGATGCGATATTCGCCGGTGGTGCGATATTTGTCGTGGGGACGACATTTGTCGTGGGCGGCGACATTTGTCGTGGGCGACAATATTTGTCGTGGACAGTACCCGTCCTTATAGCCTCGCGCGACAGTACTCGCCCGCTCCCGGCGGGCTCCGCCCGACCCGCAACATATACATATGAGTACTCAAAATGACCGTAAAAAAATATAAATCAAGAATACAATTTTTATTTTGTAAAACAATTTATATTTTAACGTTAAAACATTAATTTTTCTCTTGTCATTCCTAGCTAGAGACAATAGCTTTAGAATATCTAGTGTTTTTATTTTTTGTATTTTAATATTGTAAAGTTGTGTAATTGCCTAAGAGGATATTGTTTTTATAATATACTAATATTAAGTTTGGTATAATTGTATAATTATGAATACAACTATAAGGGCAATATAAGGACATCAGACAATGTTTCACCAAATAGTAGTTTTCGTATATTAGTATATATATATATATATATATATATATATATATATATATAGACACTATATTAAAAGAGAGAAACACTCATTGGTGAAATATTTAACTTTCTGATTTTTCCTATCTTTAATATAAAGTTTTCAATATCTTTAATTTATGTGTTTTTCTTTAATTTCAAAAAATGCGTTCTCATATAGTCAAAATTTATTACTTACAATAAAACGAGCTCTTCCCGCCGCTCGCAAACCTCTATGCAAACAAAAAAACGAGCTAAGAGTAGAATATAACGCTCGGGGGTTTGTGTGCGGCCGGAGCGCTGTCACGTCGGGGCAATGTCGTGGCCAGAGCACTGTCGCGAGGGGCACTGAGGTGCCCCGTGCCCTGTCATGGTCAGGGCATTGTTGCTTTTGTCTGTTATGGCGGAGCCCCTTGCCTGCCACTCAAGTGTGTGTGTGTGCATAGTTTTTGCTTACATTTTTTTACCTCAGCTCTATAGTCCAATCTAATTATCTCATGAGATGGGTATCTCTATGATTCTTGTTCCAATTCTGTCAGGTATTTTAATTAAATTTGATTAATTAATTTATTGAATTACACTGAACTACATTTGAGAAATTAGAAGGAAAATGATGTATCTGACTTGTTTCCCTTGATCATGTATTCAACTAACTTTGACGTTCCTCTGAAATAGTGGAAGTGAGCCTGAAACTGAGGATGATGAAGAAAGCAATATGGTATTTTTGCTGTATTTTCCTACCACTTTAAGCTTTCTTCTCACAACTTGACATTGAACGTTTTTATCATAATATAGGAAGGGCATGATGAGGAAAATAATGGGCAAATGGAAGAGGAAGACCTTGAAAAAGAGGGTGAAACCCATACCAGTGAGAAACAGTGAGAATTTGAGAACCCACCAATCTTTTCATCTTATCCTTATCCACATAAACATTCTTTTAGTTGCATTGAATCAATATTGAAGTTTTTTCTGTCTGTATTGCTTAATAATTTGTTCTAATGTAATACTTTATCATTGGGTGATTAATATTTAGAGATATTGTTGAATCTTAGAAAAAGCTTGTTCCTCATGATGGAGCTTATTTTTATAGACCCTTCATCTGTTTTTAAAAGGGCCCTACTTACGTTATTCTTTAGTAATTGAGATCATAATGCCTCCTATTCACTTTCATGGTGGAACTTGAGGTTGGTCGTATGTTTGTTTGAATTGATGAAGATTATTATTTGCATGAATAACCATTTTGAGTTATGCATGTATATAAATATATATGCATATACACATATATCTAAACTACTTTAAAGGAAGTTTTTTAAAATAGTTCATGATTCTCGTATAAGACTATGAAAAGCTTATGGAATGTCCAATCTTTACATATGTGAGAGTAGGGCTGTTCACGAATCGAATCGAATCGAATATCTCTTCAATCGAATCCAAATTTCACATAGAATACAGAGATTCAGATTCGTTCGAATACTCGGATTCAGATTCGAATTCGACATGAAATGTTGCATTCGAATTCGGGTTCAAATTAAGTTTCGAATTCAGATTCGAACACGGATTCGAATTCAAAATTTTCTAATAGGAATAATTAAATATATAATTTTATTAAATATATATAATTTTATTTAAGTAATTTTATTGTTCGCGAACTATTCACGAATACTTCGAATAGGGATAAACTTATTCGGATTCGGATTCAAAACTAGATTCGAACTCAAAAATTACGAATATTTATCGAATCTTCACGAATCGAATCCCGAATTATTCACAAACTATACTATTTGTTAACAGCCCTATGTGAGTGGGGGAAGAGAGGAAAAGTTTTTCCTAATTCTTGTACCTACTCAAATAGTTAATGCCTAGGGGAAAGATGGGGTTATTGGGTGAGAGAGAGTGTTTTGTTAATTCCCTTTTTAAATCTTTTTTAGTCTTCATTTTTTTATCTATAAAATAATATTGCAAAATTTAATTTTTGCTTCATTTTCAAATTAGTCGTACGAGAGCCTTTGGTCCTATATGGCAGGGATAATGTTCAATTACATGCAATAATAAGAATCCGACGAATTTGTAACTCGCAATAAGGATTTGATTTATAAATGCAGATGTAAGAAAGCCACAATAGAAAAAAAATTCTCAAAATAGAGAGCACATGTTGTAGTATAGATACAAGATCACACAAAAGTAAATGACTAATCAAATAGCCAATTTACGAAGGCTCGAAACTTTAGAAACAATGATGACAGACCAACATCTCGCGAGTGGAGAATTAACACAAATATTCAACTAGAAAATCAACAAACACAAAAATCTTGAATACCACGTCTATAATGAGGGGAGGGCTTGAGGCGCTTTAGGAGGGTTGTCTGGGGTAAATTTCAGCACTGTGCCGCTGTATGTGGCTGTCCAGAAACTGTGACAACTCTGGACTGTGCAAGGAGGCACTTTTGGCGGCAGGCTGTAGTTGTTGAGGATGGGACAGCTGCTGGAAGGGGCAGGGAATTGAAGGTAGCAATCATGAATTTTCTCCAGCAAGGATGGCCCATTGGGAGGTTGTTCCACGTGAGGGAGAGGGACTGGAATAGTGGGAGAGTTGGACTGGAGGAGACGGGGGACTTGCTGAATGGAATAATGGGCCAATGGGAAAGATGGTTCCGTAATGATGATGGGGGTGGGGGGTGGGGACAGTTAACAAGGAGTTAGAGGGGCTACTTGTGACTCCACATGAAGTGGAGGGAAATAAGAAAGGGGGGTTGGCTGCTTTGCTGAGAGTGGGGAATGGAATGTTGAGAGAGGCTGATTTTGAACTTCTGGATAGTGGAAAGTCGTGGGATGAAAGTTGGGGCTCATTTGGAGATGCGGGAGTGGCTTACGTGAGAGTTGTAGAAGGGTTGGTGGTGAGAGTGGGTAAATGAGAGGTGTGGAGGAAATGTAGGAGATAATGCACCCCTTTTTAGGAGAGTGGATAGTTATGAAGTAGTGGGGGTATGGCTGGACTGTGGTGGCCGTCGGTGATGGTGGTGGTCGTCGGAGATGTTTTCTGGCGATGATCGAAAAAACTAAAATGAAGTAAAATTAAAGGATGCATGGTGGTGGATAAGTGGATCATCGGAGGTAGTCAAAGACGTTTTTTGGTGATCGTCGAAGATGGAATAGAGGGGATAAATGGGCTGTTTTTTGTGGGGATCTTTATGGGGGATGGATGTTATGCGGGGGATGGGAGAAGTGGAGCTTGGCTGTTTCCTGAGATGGAAGAGGAATTGGGGAGGATGAAACATGGTTGGTGTCCTCCTGCGCTGGTGGAGGAGGGAGGGGGATTCCAAGGCTTCGCACCCAAAATCTTTGCTTCAACACCGAAATGACCAAATGATGGATTCTATGCTCCAATCCTTCAATGCCTAAAATGAGAGCCCTCACCCTCTATTTATAGATTTCCAGGGGGCAACATATGGCTGTGATTTGCCGAATGACTTGCCTAAAAAATGCATAAAATTACAACTCAAAATAAAAAATGACAAGAACAAAAACTACTACGATCATCGATCCGCATAAAATGAGCAATTTTGATTCCCCATCAAACTACCAATGACAATGAATTGCCAAAAAGATCAATATCCGAATATTATTAAGGTCGACCACTTAAGAGAATATTTCTTCATAGTAATGTCATATTGTTGTGTAAATTAACGAGCCACAAGACACACTTTTAAATGCTCAATTGACCCATCAAGGCAATGTTTAACTGTAAATACCCATTTACACCTGACTTGGGATTCTACAGGAGAAGGGAAGCAAGGTCTCAAGTCCTATTTGTCCATTGGGTATTCATTTGGTCATTTCTCATTGCCTGCCACCCCAGATTCTGTAGAGCCTCCTGCACTAAAGTAAGGATGAAAATAAAAGAGAGGGGGGCCACAAATTTGTTGATAGGAGAAATGGAAAATAGAAGTGCAATTTCATTCATCCACATAAGAGGAATTTATAGGTTTACAACAGGACTCACAAACCTAAAACAACAATGCGGAACTAAACCCCAACACATCTAAAACTCTAATAGACCGGCATTGACCCGATAATTTCAACACTCCCCCTCACGCTGAAGGGGGAACCTTCAGCTTGAACACATCAAATAACGACAATGGAGGTGGGCGATGCGAGACAAACATCAGACGAGCCATCGGGGGAATTTCAAACCTGGGAATCAAGCCGGGGACATAGCCACTCACGACGAAAGACCCACACACGACGTGGACTTGCTGGAAACCGGTCAACCAACATCACCTACACATACAACATGCAAAAAAGAACAAAATATGTGGATCAAATCACCAAACGAGTGATCGGGGATAATCCGCCGGGGATAATCCACACAAAGGACAAAGGAGGGTCCTTCACGACTCAGTCCTGCACAACGCGGTCCCACATGACACAACCCGCCGAGATTAGTGCATCAACATCGCGTCCCAATACACGACTAATCAAAAGACAACATGGGGAGACACATATGACATAAACTTGGAGGCTGTGCGGAACAAAAGTGAAAAAATCGGGAAAGATCATCTGAGTTGCTTTCATCCCAACCAGTGATGGACTTAGAAGAATTGTTCAGTGTGTGCGTTTAAAAAAATATTGACAATATTTTTTTGACAAATTTAAGAAGAATGACTATTATTTTACAAAAGCGTGTTTTGAATGAATCCGATAGAACCATTGAATCAATGCATTAAAATTGATAATATATAACACATACAAAGTATATTAAAATCAAAGCTAAGCTCTGCATTTTACCTCAATAAAATGAATTCTACAAGCATATTAACAAAAAATCATATATTATTGATCTTAAGCATACCTTAACCTTATTGCATTTGGTATCGACAACACCCTAATTCCTTGTAGATCAATTTGAATTAGACAATTTTATTAATAATAAAAGGGTGGATTGAGTTCAATATATACCAATATTATTTCATAAATCACCCAAAAAAGAATAGAAAATGATTTGAGGGGTGCTTGATTCAATGTTATGAAATTATTGTATGAATCTCAATCACACCGAAAATATCATTAATCACAAAACCTGATAACTAGAACTGCTAGAATATGAAAAAAATCATAACTTTCAGAGCCTTTTCTCTTGCCGAACATCTCAACATAAAATCAAATTTTGATTAAACAAGAAATGATTTGTAGAGAACACCCTTGAAACAAAAAAATGATTATAAAAGAAGGATAAAAATCAAAGCAAATTAAATGAGAAGAAAAAGGTTACCATCACAACTGCAAAATCTTGAATTTGGGTGCGATCAAGGTTATAGACAGAGAGAGGGATAGAGAACGGAAGAGAACCAAAAAGAGTGTTGGTAGCATTGGAGCAAGATGGTTCGAACCCGGGGATTGGCAAGGTGTTTGGTCGGCTATGAGGAAGGAGAACGAGAGTGAGGGAGGGTAAATGGGTAATAGAGAGAGAGGAAGAGAGGGGGAGAGTTAGGGTTAGAGAGGAGAGGAGGGAAAAATACACTTTCCTCCGAGATAAAGAAATACAAGATCTGCATGCCCTCTTATAGTGGTGAGGAGCGAATTCAAAAAGGAAAATACTGAAAATAGGAAATACTAGAAATACTAAAAGTGCATCAAACAAACAAAGCAACATATTTAATATTAAATATCCTCCGCGGCCTAGGTGAGCCCCTGCGAAATACGCGCCCAGTGCGCGTAGACTTTCCATGGTGGCTCGTCGTCGTGTAGTTCCGTAACAATGTCGTCGTCTGGAAAATGTGCCTTGTCCTAGGCAGTAGTCGGGAAACTGGCGGCAGAAGTCATCCCGGGGAAGCCACGTCGCGTCTGAGTCGAGGCGACCGGTCCAAGCCACAAGAACTTCCTCTGATGTATGTCCCCTGAAATGCGGCATCGAGGATCAAGGCGGGGTAGTAGGGCGCCTCTACGGAAAGGTCGAGATCAGCCAGGAGCTGATCCGTGGTGGCGTGCTCGCCTACTGCGCGCCATAGCTGCGAGACATGGAAGACTGAGTGGTTGCGGCTTCCGTTTGGGAGGCGAAGGCGATATGCGATCGCCCTGATGCGTGCAAGTACCTCGAACGACCCGAAGAATTGCGGGGCTAATTTCGGGCACGACTGTCGGGCTATCGAAAGCTGACGGTAGGGGTGGAGTTTGATGAATACCTTCTCTCCTACTTCGAAGGAGAGGTCCCGACATTTCTTGTTGGCGAAGGAAATCATCTTCTGCTGGGCCCGTCGGAGGTAGTGCTTCAGGTGATCCAGGATGATGTCCTTGTCGCGAAGAGCTGTGGCCAGGCTCTCCACCTGACATTCCCCTGGGAGGTGGCGGACGAGGGACGAAGGAGGCCGGTCCTAAACAACCTCAAACGGGGTGGTGCCAGCCGCCTGGTGGTGGGCGGTGTTGTACGAATACGGTCGGACCGAGACTGCCAACACGCCAGACTGAAAAGGAATGGGACGATCGTGCGTTCGGGCCAGGGACAACCCGAATGGAGCAGTAAAGAGGTTGCAAACTCGGAAAGGAGGGCCTGAAGGGCCGAAGGCGGTGATGGGCTTGGCGGCGCGACATCCGAGATGGACCAGAGCCATACCGAAAAGTTAACGTCCGAGATCCTCTGAATTTGGCGGACAGAGACGGGGTAGCGAAGCAGAGCAACATCCCCCACAAGGCAGCACTCCCAACCGTCCTGGAGGACCGCATCGTCATAGTCCCCCAGTTGACAAGCACGTCATATAGCGTGCACAGCTACGCAACTCCTAGGATGACGTCGATCCCGCCAAGGCCGAAGACGTAGAAGTCCGTCGTCACCGAGTAAGGGCCCACTGAAAGCGAGACGGCTAGACAACGACCCTGGATCGAGCTGCGGCGACCATCACCCAAACTAACAGTGAAGTCCGGAGAGGGCTCCATTGAAAGGCTGAGCTGCTCTGCCAGGTGAGAGGAGAGAAAATTATGGCTTGCCCTGCTGTCCACCATGATGACAATGCGGCGGTCGCCCAACTTGCCCGCCAACTTCATGGTCTGGGGTCCTAAAATGCCGCCCACAGAGAAACAGGGGAACTCCAAATGGTGAAGACCGGCGACGACGGTGGCCTCAGTGGTGTCCTCCACAATGATCTCGAGGTCCTCAAAATGTCGCCGATGATGGCGTGGAACTCCTTGACTGCGCCGACGTGGGTAGGGGAATAGGGCTGACGACAACGGAAGCATAACCCCTTACGACGAAGGTCGTTGAACTCTCGGTTGGAGAATCGCTGCGGAGGGCCTAGACGACTGGCTAAAGGGGGTCGAGGGGCCTATGGCTCTGGAGTAGCGGTCCGCCACGGTCGGCTTCCCGACGGAGGCCCGCCTGGTGCCGGTGGGGGTCGAGGGGACAAATCCGCCTACACAAGGAGGGCCATATCGAGGGCCTCGGAGACTGTCCGAGTGTGATGGGTGCGGAGCCAGGACCGGATGTTGGGCAGAAGGGCTTGAATGAAGAATTCGAGATAATGATCCGGTGATAGGCCCGGAACATAGGTGACGAGGGTCATGAATTCATCGATGTAATCATCCAATGCGCCGGTTTGGCATACTCCACCCAGTAGTTCGATGGCGGATCCGGAATAGCGGCAGATCATCTCCTGTTTGATCTCGAGCCAAGAGATAGCCGGGTTGGACCGGCGGAGCCACTGAGACCAATGAAGTGCATAGCCGTTGAGTCCTACGACGGCGTTGTCCTGCTCTAGGGTGTGGTTGAGATCAAAGTACCGTTCTGCCTTGGCAATCCACCCAATCGGGTTCACCCCGACGAAGGTGGGGAGGTCCAAGGCAAGGACTGGACGGCCCGAGGGAGAAGGGTGCGCGGAGTCCTCGATGTGTGGTTGTGGTGCCTCCCCGAGGATGGACGCGCTGGTGGCCGGGCGCGCGGATCCGTTGACAGAAGAGGTGGCGGAAGGTTGGAGAGCATCAAAGTTGGCGTGAAGTGCGAGAAGGGAGGCATGCATGGAGGCCACGAGGGATTCCTGGGCGTCGACAGGACGTAGGAGAGTCTCGTTGGCGGTCTCCGATGGGGCCTCTGCGGTGGAGCGCGTAGACGGTGCCATGGACACGGGAGGGAGGTGCGACAGCAGTGGTGGGTGCCGCTGGACGGTGCGGGCACGACGATGTGGCAGGAGCGGGCGCAGACGACGCGGCGGTGCGGGCGCGACGGTGCAGGCACGGATGGGGCAACACGGGCCGGTGCTGCGCGGGATGGGAGGGGCACTGGATGGAGTGGCGGACGGGGCTGGTACTCCGGCGGCCGACAGCGAGCAGAAAGGGCACGAGAACCCGAGGGGCGGGGTGTTCGGTTGACTGTCTATGAGGAAGAGAACTGGAGAGAGGGAGGGAAATAGAGAGAGGAAGAGAGGGCGAGAGTTAGGATCAGAGAGGAGAGGAGTGAAAAATACATCATCCGAGATAAAGAAATATAAGGTTCGCATGCCCTCTTATAGTGGCGAGGAGTGAATACAAAAAAGAAAATACTGAAAATAGGAAATACTGGAAATACTAAAAGTGCGTCGAGCAAACAAAGCAACATATTTAATATTAAATACCCTCCGCAGCCTCAGTGGGCCCCTGCGAAATACGCGCCCAGTGCATATAAACTTGGCATGGTGGCTCGTCGTCGTGTAGTTCCGTAACACAAGATCTTGCAAATGTAGCTCCCTTTAGCCGAGTGGCCGGGCCATGACTACAGAGGAGGGGTGCTCTTATGGAAATGCTCTTTTCTTCAAAAAAAAAAGAGGAGGGCATGGAAGAAATCAGGGCATCTCCTATTTCAGAAGAAAAAGAAGATGAAGCAGAGGAGGAGGAAGAAGAAGAGAAGAAGAAGGCAGGATGAGCTTGATGGGAGAAGCTCCAACGGTTGAGATCGAATGTCGATGTCGACGGATGTGCAACGGGGATCGACGACGAGGGACGACTAGATCTGGAATCGGGATCGAATAAGGAGGGCGGTCGACAAGCTGAAGCTTTGAGCAGACAAGACATGCACTGGAGAATGCCGACGGAAGGAGTGGCACGACGGGCTTCGACTAGGGCAACAGAACCGCTCCCATTGACGTATGCATAAGCCGATCATGCCGACGGGAGAGGGAGGAGATTGATGGAACCAGAGCTGTAGCAGAGGAGCCAACCAATAGGATCGAGATGCGGAGAGAAACGGACCGCAAGAATAAAATTAGGGTTTCAGATCTGCAGCTCTGATATCGTGTTGAAAGGAGAAATGGAAAATAGAAGTGCAATTTCATTCGTCTACATAGGGGGAATTTATAGCATTACAATATGACTCACAAACCTAAAACAACAATGTGAGACTAAACCCCAACACACCCAAAACTCTAATAGACCGACATTGACTCGATAATTCCAACAGGTTGAACACTGTATAGTTTCCATTCCTTCCGGTGTAGGTACTGATCTTCATTTAATATTCTCGTTGTGTTAAAAAAATGATTGGGGATTCTCACATAGTTCACCATTGCACGCAATGCTTAAACCGCCAGCCGCTATTTTTGGATGGAATATTATTCTAATCTTTATATTTACCAATATAGATTTTTTTTTCATTTTTGTTAACGTTTGACCGTGGATTCTTAAATGCATGTTCCCCAACAATTTATTGAGTAATTTTTTCCCAAGCCACTTAACCTGTTTTTGAATCTTCTCCATTACTTGTCATTTAGAGATATTTTGATGAATTTGAGGCGTCATAAGGATGAAGATGCTGTTAAAGGTCAAGCTGTGAAAAATCAAAAGGTACTGATACTCCAATGCCTCGACTAGCATTTAATGCAGCTGCTTTATTTCTATCACTTCTTTGCACTCTTATTTCTGATTTCTTAAAGGATTCTGTATTTCTGTTGATGGAAGATTTCAAAATTTTAGCTGATTTATTTTACTTCATGTACATAAAACTGGAAGAAATAAAAACAAAAATTTCATAATTTTGCACATTTTTATATATTATGGTTACTGCTTGTCAAGTATAAATTGGCATATGGCTTAGGACCATGTATATATCTTGTTGGTTGCCAGTTCCGGAGTAGGGAAAATAATTGTCGCACGAACTAAACCTAATAGTCAGTTTAATCATTCCTTCGTGCAGTCTTTTTCCCTCTTTCCTTTGCTATGTAACAATTAGTCCGACCTGCCATCTTTGACTACTGCCTCCTGCTGCTGTTGGGACCTAGGTCATACCTCTCCCTTTATCGAGATGAAAACTATGCCATCCTCACCCAAGACCGAAGCAGCTTCAGAATGCTTTCCTATTACAACATCTTCACTCCAGCCTCCAACCAACATCCTCACTCTGGCAACTTCCTCTCTCCAACGTCCTCATTATTGCCTTCCATTACGCCTTTGTCAAAGCCTGACATCCTCGCTCCAATGCCCAAATGTTACCTAGATGGACGAAAACCTTAGTCCCCAACGCCATCGATTCCACCGCTGCAGCCTCACATTGCCTTCCTGAGATTATTCCCAATGTTGTCATCTCATATGTCGTTAACCAATGATCCTTTTGTCGTAGCCCCGTTGATCCCCTCTTTCACACTAACTGTAGACCCTGCCAACAATAACTCGTCCAGGCTCTCCAACGATAACATTTGCTTCAGCTTCTACTACCGTGGTGTCACTCTTCCCATAACTTGACGGCTGCTGCTCTCGTGTCCTTTGTCACATTAGTGACCCGACTCTCGTCTCATCAACGACCTATCTCTCATCTGATCTGCTTGACAACTTGTTTGTTTCTCACACCCCACAGCCCCATAACTGCCCCACACCTTTGCACATGCTATTTTTCCCTTTCTTGCCCCCAACAAAACATGGCATAAGGTAACCTTTTCACTCACTTTCCAACCCAAATGAACACACCTACAATCGCCCAACTACAACCAACAATAGTGATTCCTATTACCTCAAGCACATCCAAGCTTACCCTCTTAATCCTACAACCAATATTACCCACCTTACTTTCAATTAGCTTCTGCAAAAAGACCTACTCATACCCACTCTGACTCAACCACTTTCCACATCATCCCAGTGTCCTTGATGCTTTGCTCCATTTCACGATCACCTCCAATCCATGACTCAGGCCCACAATAGCAACCCCATTCCACTCCTAAGTCCTAACACCGAAGTTCTACATTGACAACATCCACTATTAATCTCCCAGATTGTCCACAGTTTATATTGTTAAAGATTAAAGCAAAATTGTTTATCCAGCCGCCGTGATCCAAACAACTTCTGTATTACTCCCTTCATTCCCCATCTATCTCATGGGAGTCTTGCTATCAACACAGTTTCCTCACTCGATCTTGGGACTCCGCATAACAAGTAAAGAAATCGGAGTTGCCACAATTTATTGTGAGGACCATTTTATATTTTTAAGTTTTTATGATTAATTATTGTTGAAGGAAAGATGTGTAAATGCCCAATATAAGACCCATTTAGAGCCTACTTCATCTTTAGGATTTAGTCACGCATCTTAGATTGAGACTACTTCTCTCTTTATTCCTATATAAGTGTATATGTGTACAAATACAACAAAACTCTGCTACTGCCTCAAGACAAGTCACTGCTCGCTTCCTTGCCGCAACTGCTGCTTCTTAGTCGTCGCCCCTTGCCGCAGTTAACCACAACACCTTGTCATTGATCCTTGCCGCAGCTCCTTGCCACTGCTGCCCCACGAAAACCTTCAAAATACTTATACTTAGTGCATCTCAACTTCAGTACTGTTGCTAATGGGGACACCTCTCCAGTCTCTGGATTAACAGACATCATCCTTACTCCCTCCATCACTCTTCGATCATTTTTTCATGTTCCAGACTCTCCTTTCAATTTCCTCTCTATTAGCCATCTCACTCAAGAACTTGATTGTTATGTAACATTCTCTCCCACCTTTTTTGTTGTGCAAGATCAAAAGACGCATGATATCATTGGTAAAGGGCAAATGTCAAATGGGCTCTACATCCTGAACCCCTCTCCACCCACAATTCTCTCCTCTATTAGCTCTGTTGAGTGACACCAACGTCTTGGACATGATCCTCTGCGCATCCTCCGGAAAGCTCTCATGAATTTATCCCTCAATGACTTCACATGCGAGTCTTGTATCTACGACAGACAACATCGTTCTATTTTTTCACTTATTGTACTCGGAGCGATGCTCCCGTTGTTCTAGTTCATTCAGATATTTAGGGACCCTACAAAACAACAAGTGTTTTTAGTTATTATTACTTTATTACCTTTATAGATGATTACTTTCGTATGACATAATTGTATTTCCTTCACGATCGCTTTGAACTAACTCGTGTATGTATTTCATGGCTTTATTATTGAAACTCTCAACCAATTCTCTACTACTATTAAAACTCTCCAATCTGACAATGCCCGTGAATACACGAGTCATGCATTTACAGGCTTATTTGCTGAGTTGGGATCATCCATCAAATCTTGTGTGCTTATACCCCTAAACAAAATGGCGTTTGCTGAACGCAAGAATCCTCACCTTCTTGAGGTCACTTGTTCCCTTATGTTTCAAATAAATGTTCACAAATTTTATTGGAATTTTGCGGTTTCTTCAACCTTCTATCTTATTAACCGCATGCCTTTCTCCATTCTCAATTTTATGACTCCCTTCAACCTTCTTTTTCCCTCCACCCCCCCTTTTATCACATCTCGTGTCTTCGGCTGCGTTTGCTATCTTCATAATCTTGGCCCGTCCATTGACAAGCTTACTCAACGTGTCACAAAATATATGTTCGTTGGTTACTCATGTACTCAGAAGGGCTGTCTACTTCTCTCCCAAAGTTCGCAAGTTTGTTACATCCACTGATGTCACCTTTCTTGAAGACCAGCCCTATTATTCTCATCCAACTGATTCTCTAATTCCGCCTCTACTTTCGCGGCCTGCTGTCCCTCTTACTTTTAACCTTCCACCTCTCCTTCCCACGCCAATCACACCAAAACCACCTCTCCTTCCCACGCCAATCCACCCAAACCACCCAGGATTATTCTCGTTGTCCTCCTCGTTTGCTGCTCTACGAGAGATGCCCCCTACTGTTGCTATTTTGCGGCATGCTGAAATCCGACAACCGTCTCTACTGCTCACCCGATGGCGAATTATGTCTCCTTACACCGCCTCTCTCCGGAACTCAGGAAATTTGTACTTTCTTTATCCTCTATTTCCGCCACTACCTCTGTGCAGGAGGCTCTTCAACATCCGGGGTGACTAACAACCATGAACGAGGAAATATCTGCTCTTTGGTCATACCAAACTTGGGATCTTGTCCCTCTTTCTATTGGACAAACCTGCGTGGGTTTGTAAGTGGGTGTTTGCCATCAAACATGGTTCGAATGGGACAGTTCAATGTTTGAAGGCTCGCCTTGTGGCTTGTGACTTTACTCAACAACAAAGTCTAGATTATGATGAGACATTCTCTCTAGTCGCCAAACTCAATACTGTTCGTGTTTTGATCTCCCTTGCTGTTATCGACACTGGACGTTGCATCAATTGGATGTCAAAAATGCTTTTCTCAATGACAATTTGCAGGAGATCGTGTATATGCAACAACCTCCCGGGTTTGAGACCACAGGGGTGTCTCTTGTATACCGTATGAAGAAATCACTTTATGATCTCAAACAGTCTCCTGGGACATGATTTGACAAGTTCAGTCAGACAGTTCGTACTGTTGGGTTCACTCAGAGTTCAGTCGACTTCTCTTTATTCACTCGTCATCATCTAACAAACACAGTGATTCTCTTGGTGTATGCTGATGATATTTTTTCTCTCAACAAAAGTACTGTCTTGATTTGTTTCATGATGCTGACTACTCCAGATGCAAGTCTGCTGACGCTCCCATGGATATCAATCACAAGCTCTGTGCTCATGCCTCAGACTCTAATCTTCTCCTTCCAAACACAGACTATTATCATCGTTTTGTGGGAAAAGTAATATATCTCACTGTTACGAAACATGATATATCATTTGATGTTGGAGTTGTCAGTCTATTCATGCATGAACCACAAGTCTCTCTTCTCCTGGCAGTTGTGCGTATCTTTCTATACTTGAAGATTGCTCTTGGACAAGGACTTATATACAAGTCTTCTTCGTTTCCCTTATCTTTTATTGCATATTCCGGCGCTGATTATGCTGGTTCATTGAATGATTGTCGTTCCACAAGTGAATACTGTATTTACTTTAGAGGACATCTCATTACCTGGTGCAACAAGAAGCAGTCTGTAGTTGCTCACTCATTTGCTGAAGCCGAGTATTGTTCAATGACAGTTGTTGTGTCTGAGATTACATGGTTTGAATGTCTCCCAGGTGATTTAGGAGTCAAAATTTTCTCACCGACCACTCTATTTTACGACAGTCAAGCTGCTATACACATTGCCAAGAATCTTATTTTCCATGAATGGATTAAACACATTGAAGTTGATTGTCATTTCATTTGGGAGAAGGTTCAATTGAAGAAGCTATAATTAAAACATATTCCTGCTGTTGGGCAAGTTGCTGATATTCTCATCAAGGCCTTACCTCGCCTACTATACTATCAATTTTTGTCCAAGCTGGGTGCTTACGATCTGTATGCTCCAGCTTGCGGGGGAGTGTTGAAGGAAAGATGCGTATACCCAATATAAGGCCCATCTAGAGCCTACTTCATCTTTAGGATTTAGTGCCACGTCATAGATTGTGACTACTTCTCCTTTATGTATTTCTATATCAGTGTATAAGTGTACAAATACATGTATGAAGTATGGAAGTAATTTTTGAAATTAATAAATTATTTTGTCATGCATTTCTACAATTATTAATTTATTATTGTATTCCTTATTTAGCGTGCCTAGAAAGTTTGTTTGATTGAGTTGTAATTGGAAAAAACATCCATATTTTGTTTTGGATTAGGCCTTGTGCTATCTCTCGTGTATTTGTTTGACGAAAGCATGTCTCTCAAAGTATTGTTGTAATCATTCCTCTTTGCGTAAACTTGGTATAATCCTCCCC
This sequence comes from Platanthera zijinensis, assembly GCA_039513925.1. Taxonomy (NCBI): domain Eukaryota; kingdom Viridiplantae; phylum Streptophyta; class Magnoliopsida; order Asparagales; family Orchidaceae; genus Platanthera; species Platanthera zijinensis. The sequence continues at coordinate 117,498,162 of CM077097.1, read as the reverse complement.
CTTTCTTCTGGCTTCGTAATAGTTTTTCACTTCCCATCTTAATCATATCTGTTGAGAGCATGGCTTGCTTGTTTCCCCCTCTATTGATAGATAAGATTCCCATAGTCCTCTCACCCTCAGGCTCATGCTAATCAAGAGGAGGTAAAAAATATCAAATAGATACTCTGAAATTCAGTTCAAACTCGGTAGTTCAAGTGAGTGAGGTTCATTTGTCTTCATAAATACTTCATGAGTTATGTGATTTTCTGGTTCTTAATATCTATTGCCAGACAATCCTTCCCCTTGATGGAGTTTAAAATGAAAACCAAAAATCAACGCATTATCAAAAAAAGGAGATGAAAGATTGCTGTAACAATGCTATTATTTGAATGATCTTCACTTCTTGCCATGTAAAACTGCTTGACAATGCTCTTCAAATCTATGCTATTTTTTTGAAGGCTCTTTGGGATAAAACCTTGGAGTTTAGATTCTTGTTGCAGAAAGCATTTTCGGTCTCCAACAAACTTCCTCGGGTATGCTTAAAACAAATATGCATTTATACTGAGATAAGATAACTTCCATATTTTATTTACTCTCGTAAAATGTATTTCGATGTTTGTGTCTTGACATTCACTCCTGAGAACAGGAGCCTGTTAAGTCCTCCTTTTGCAATTCAGATACTTCAGTTGGTCAAGCATATTCAGAACTGATATCTTCTTCTAAGAAGACGTTAGATTCCATATTAGAGTTGCAGGAGGTATGAAGATTTGACTTATTTTCTTCTTCTTCCATATGTTTTTTTTTTCAAAGGCATGTTTCTATGCATACCTTTTTTCGGGTCAGTTTTGATTAATATGATTTTCTTACTAATCTTGCAGGCTTTGGTTGAGAATAATCAGTCTATTATTCAAGGTGTGCTCACTGTTCTTTTATCTCATATAGTTACGGTTTCCTTTGGAATTAAATATGGTCATGCATAATGTTATGAATTATGATTAATAAGTATACATGTTTTAGATAGTGATTTATAATCTTTCTGATTGAGTATTTTTTCGCTATTATTTCAAAATACTGTCTTTCTTTCTATGCGGTTGCTTAAGGATTTTCACTATACACTGTTTACATTATGTTTCCTCTATTCATCTTAAATAAGATTCAGTTATTTTTGACCTTTAGTTTTCTAGATTTGATTTTGTAAAGAGAGGCCTCAAAGCTTGTATATACTTCTTGAATGAATAGTTACAAGTATGAATACATTTATATAGGAGAGGAGAAAGAAGAGAAATCCCGATCTAACATGTGGGACTAATACAATGAGGAGAAAAAGAGGGAAAAATGGGCCACTAGATGGGCCCTTAACAAGGCTTCTCTAACACTCCCCCACAAGTTGGAGCGTACAAGTCGCAGGCACCAAGCTTGGATAAAAACTTGATAGTATAGCGGCCGGGAGAGAGCTTTCGTCAAGATGTCAGCAACTTGGTTTGTAGCAGGGACATGCTCCAACTCTATCTTCTTTGACTATAGTTTTTCCCGGATAAAATGACAGTTAACTTCAATATGCTTTGTACGTTCGTGAAAGACCGGATTCTTGACAATATGTATGGCGGCTTGGATGTCACAGAATAGGGTCGCCGGTGATGAGAGACGAACACCTAAGTCACCCAGAAGGCCCTCAAGCCAAGTTAGCTCTGAAACGACAGCGGCCATAGCCCGGTACTCGGCTTCAGCAGAAGAGCGAGCAACCACGGTTTGTTTCTTGCTACGCCAAGTTATGAGATCTCCTCCAAAGTAGGTACAGAAACCCATTGTGGAGCGCTTATCATCAATGGATCCAGCATAGTCAGCGTCAGAGTACGCGACAAGAGATAGAGATGTGGATGGCTTGTACACCAGCCTTGTCCTGGAGCGGTTTTGAGATATTGAAGAATGCGCTCAACAACCTGAAGATGAGATGTCCGGGGAGCATGCATAAAACAACTCACGACTCCTACAGCAAAAGAGATGTCTGGGCGAGTAACCGTGAGATAGATTAGCTTCCTAACCAAGCGTCTATAGTATTCTGGATTTGTAAGCAGCTCATCGGAGTCAGAGCTGTGGGCCGAGAGCTTGTGGTTAGCGACCATAGGAGTATCCGCAGGTTTGCATCCAGAATAGCCGACATTGTGAAGAAGATCCATACAGTACTTCCTTTGTGATAACACAAGACCATCAGGGCGTCGAGCAACCTCAAGGCCAAGAAAGTATCGAAGGTTGCCAAGGTCTTTGGTCTGAAAGGCAGAGTTTAATTGTTTCTTGATATGTTGTATTCCTGTAGTATCGTTGCCAGTAATGAGGATATCATCAACATAGACAAGAAGGATCACAGTTCCAGTTGCCCGGTGTCGGGTGAAGAGAGAGAAATCAACCGAGCTCCGAATAAAACCAATATCACAGACAACCTTGCTGAATTTATCAAACCAAGCCCGCGGGGATTGTTTGAGACCATAAATAGACTTCCGAAGAAGACAGACCCGAGACTCCCTCGTGGTCTCAAACCCGGAAGGTTGGTGCATGTAAACAGTCTCCTGTAGATCGCCGTTGAGGAAGACATTCTTAACATCCAGCTGATAAAGGGGCCAATGTCGATGAACAGCCAAGGAGAGAAGAACGCGGACGGTGTTCAATTTGGCCACCGGAGAGAAGGTTTTCTCATAATCCAAGCCATGTTGCTGGGTAAAACCCCGGGCCACGAGGCGGGCCTTGAGTCGCTCCACGGTGCCATCCGCCGCATGTTTAACAACAAAGACCCACTTGCAGCTCACACAGTGCTGTCCTGCAGGGAAGAGGAACCAGATCCCAAGTCCGGTTAGCCCAGAGAGCCCGCATTTCATCGTCCATGACCGCCCGCCACCCCGGGTGTTGAAGAGCCTCCTGTACAGAATGAGGGGTGGAGATAGAGGATAAAGAAAGAGCACTTTGTCGGAGTGCCGGAGAGAGGCGGTGAAAAGAAACATAGTTGGCCAGCGGGTGGGCAGTGGAAGCAGGTGCCGGATCTGCAGGCTGCAAAACATCATTAGAGCAGGGCAGCTCCCGGAGGGTAAGAGACGAGGTAGGACGTCGAGTGTACACGCGAATGATAGGTGGTGTAGGTGGTTTAGGTGGGACGGGTGTGGGAAGGAGAGGTGGAAGGTTTGAGTTAACAGGGATAACAGGCCGCGGGAGAGGTGGTGGAAGAGGAAAATCAGCAGGTGGAGAGTAATATGGCTGATCTTCGAGGAAGGTGACATCAGCAGAAGTAACCACCTTGCGATCCGTGAGAGAAAAACAAACGTAGCCCTTCTGAGTCCGAGAATAACCTACAAACATATATTTAGTGGCACGGGGAGCAAGTTTGTCAGTGGACGGGCCAAGATGATGAACAAAGCACACACAACCAAACACGCGAGGGGTGATGGAGAAAGGCAGTTTGGAGGGAAAAAGGAGATTGAAGGGAACCGTAAAATTGAGAATAGAGGAAGGCATGCGGTTAATAAGAGTGCAGGTGGTAGAGAGCGCAAAATTCCAGTACTGTTCGGGAACATTCATCTTAATCATAAGGGAGCGGGTGACCTCAAGTAGGTGTCGATTCTTGCGTTCAGCAACGCCATTTTGTTGGGCGGTATAGACACATGAGGTTTGATGGATGATCCCAAACTCCGCACAGAGGTGAGCAAAGACATGACTGGTGTATTCACGGGCATTGTCGGTGCGGAGGGTTTTAATGGTAGTGAAAAACTGGTTGCGAGTTTCAATGAAAAAGGCACGGAATACACTGGACAATTCAGAGCGGTCACAAAGGAGATATAGCCAGGTCACCCGAGAATAGTCATCGACAAATGTGACAAAGTAACGGTATCCAAAAATACTCGCAGTTTTGTAAGGTCCCCAAATATCAGAATGAACAAGATCAAAGGGAGCAGGACTCCGGGAAGGATGTGGTGAGAACGTAGAACGATGATGTTTCCCATAGATACAGGACTCACATGTGAACTCTTGGAAGGACACATTTGGGAGATTTTCTGAGTATGTTGAGAGGAGCGTGGCCCAGACGTCGATGCCAATCAACAGAGCTAATAGAAGACAACACTGTTGGGGAGAAGGGTGAAAGATATAGAGACCATTCAACAGATTCCCTTTTCCAATGATGATTTGCGTCTTTCGAACCTGCACAACACACAAGTTGGAAGAAAAATTAACATCACAATCGAGGTCAGTAGTGAGCCGACCAACAGAGAGAAGGTTGAAAGGAGAGCCCGGAACATGAATGGGCAAAGCGAAGAGTAATGGAGGGAGTGGGGTGAATATCTGCTGCGCCAGAAACTGGAATTGTGTCCCCATTAGCAACAGTAATGAACTTGGGATGCACTAAGTTCAAATATTATGGTGGTTTCCGTGAGGTAATGTTGTGAGAGGCCCCGAAATCCAAAATTTAGGATGAGCTATGAGCAAGGCAGGAGGTATCACCATCGGAAACAGACACCACAGATCCCGGAGGATAGCTGAGCATCTTGCAAGGAAAGCCCACAGCGGTTACGGTGACAACGCACCAGCAACAAGAAACCGGCCACGACCAGCGCATTAAGAAAAGAGGCCGCAGCGGCCAGAAACACGTCGCCGCGGTTAGAAAACCAAGCATGCAGCGCGGGTAGGAGAAGACGGCCACCAGGACACAGCGACCGCACGGCTAGGAGCAGACCACAACAAAAATAGCGGTAGAAACCCGAAGGCGCTAGTAGACCGCGCGAACAACCCAGTTGGGAAGACCAAACACCCGGGCGGTTAGAGGCAGACCGTAACCAGAGCAGTAGACACGGTCTAGCCGTGGGAGGAGCAAAGCCGCAACGGGAAGACCGAGGCCGCAATGGGAAGAAGTTGGAAGCAGAGAATGCCTAGCCGCAACGGTCAGAAGGCAGAAAGCAACCCACAACCCGGAGCGGTTAGAGAAGAGAGGCCACCTTGGGAGAGAAGAGGCGAAGCCGCACGGTCTCGGTGGGAACACACCAGCAGCCAGATGCCACGACCAAGATGCGGAGCCCAGGGCGGGTAGAGAGGCCGCAGAGAATAAGCAAAGAGGAGACCGCAACGGCTAAGGAAGCCGGAGTGAGAGGTCGGCAGAGGAAGTAGACGCACGGTCTCGGCGGACACACCAGCGATAAGGAAGTCGCGACCAGGATGCGACTATCAGAGAGAGGACGAAGTGAGAGAGAATTCGGCAGATATGGTAGTCGCATGGTTTCGGCGGATACGCCAACGACAAGAGAGGTCGCGACCAGGATGCGGCTAAGAGAAGAGGGGAGACCGCTAGCGACAAGGAAGCCCGCAGCGAGCAAGCAGGCCGCCGCTAGAAAGGAGACCACGTCGACTTAAGAGAAGTCGCAAGGAGGACGCGCGGAGAGCAAGGGATGCCGCGCGGTCAGAGAAGGAACAGGAGAGGGTGGACCCCACGTGAGAGAGGGTTATAAACGAGAGGTGGAAGGAAGGAGGAGGAGGTGGAAGCCACGGGGAAAGCAGAGAAGTGGAAGCGGCTAGACGAAAGCAAACCGCCCGAGACAACAGCTAAGCAGGAGAAGGGGAAGCCGCGCGGGTAGCGGGATGAACAGGCGAGTTTTAAAAGATTGACAAGCCGGAAACCCAAGGAGGAGACCGAACCCTCTGATACCATGTAAAGAGAGACCTCAAAGCTTGTATGTACTTCTTGAATGAATAGTTACAAGTATGAATACATTTATATAGGAGAGGAGAAAGAAGAGAAATCCCGATCTAACATGTGAGACTAATACAATGAGGAGAAAAAGAGGGAAAAATGGGCCACTAGATGAGCCCTTAACAAGGCTTCTCTAATAGATTTCATCTCATGTAGTTATTGTTTTTGCCAGAATTAAATATCATGTAGAAAGTTATGATTTATAAGTACACATCTTTTAGGTAGGATTTAATAACTTTTCAATTTACTTTTTTTGTGCTATTATTACTAAAATACTGTATTTTTTAATTATTTCTTAAGAGTTTTCACTATACCTTGGTTTCATAATGTTTCGGTACACGTCTTGGAGGAAGTTTCTATTCAGTTTTACATTCTCTTGGTATTGTATGAAAAATAGTTATATGAGCATCAGAAAACATTCTGAGTGATATAAAAATGTTTACCCTCTTGTGTGATGTTTTTGTAAGAGAGTGCAGTAAAATAGTTGTATGATCATGAGAAAGCTTTTGTATGATGAAGTAAATCATTGCATGCTTCATAAGTTCTGGCTCCACTTTATCCTTCGCCGTTGTCATCCTAGCCTCCGGCTATCCTCCGCGACTCTACCGATGTTATGGGCGAGGCCCATAACATCTTGGCATCAAACCTTCCTTCTTTTGACATCACATTTCCCCGCCACATTCCGCTGCCACCAAAAGGGCCTTCCCCCCTTTGCCTCTGATTTCACGGGACGTCACCACCATCAGCCGACATAAACCAAACACGAAATCTGGAGATGCTGACACATGCTACGCCCTCTTGTTTTCACAGGATGCATACACCTGCAGCAGAACTGACGGATCCACACTCCATTTTTTGCTGTGGCGTGCTCTGCTCATCTACAATCAAAACCACTGCTCGTCTCCTTTCACTAGACGCACCTGAGGAGCGAGCCTTCCATCATCGGCACACGTCCCCGTCAATAGTAGCGCCTTTGTCCTCCTCGACGCACATAGAGCAACCGACACTCCTTCCTCCAGCTGCATGCTCCTTCCATCGTCGAGGCATCCTGTTCTGTCAAGCCCCACACCATCTTCCTTGAGCCCACCACTGACAGCTGAGGCGTCCAACGTGCTTGTATCGATCTTTCAGCGCTTCTTGACTGCGGGCCTGTCATTTGGAGCCGCACGCCTTCTACCCCCAAACCCTGAGCTTGTCTCTGTTGGGTCTTTCCTTCTCAATCCCATCTCAACCATCCAACACTCTTTGTGTATTTCCTTAGCCGCCTACATCAAAAACCCATTAATTGATGAATTAATTAATTGCTTGATTAATTATTCATTTTTCGACATGGGTGATTTCTCCGTCAAGATGATTAAACTTCAGGATCAGATGCGTCTGCTTATGGCATCCTATACTGCCACTGAAGACCAACATCAAGAAGCACAAACCCGACACCAGGTCGCCCTTCTGAACTCGACAATCCATCAACTTTTGTGTATCCGATCTCTCGTCATCCAAACTACGTGCAATCACCAAAGTCGATTATTATACCGCCGCACCTCATGTCGTCGTTGACTCTTGTGAGCCTCCTCCAGACACAACTTTGTTTGTCCCTGCCCCGAATCTCATTGGCTTTGAGCCCCGTACCAATACTGCTTCCAACCACCTACATCCAACACCCTCCGTTGGCTCTGAGCTTTGTTCCATTTGCAAGTACCACTCTACTGGCTCCACCATGTACGACCATCGTGGTCCCTATTCCCCTATTAGTGGCCTGCCTTGCATGTCCACAACTGCAACACAATCATTATTATGTGGCTGCCAAGTCGCCCTACTCCTCGATGCACCTTTGACAATAGTGTCATCTGTCCTGACATCTGTGAGCACAATGGGAGCTCTCATCCCGATGACACATATGCTCCGCCCTTCTGCTACCAGGAATTGTTTTGGCACGAGGTTAAGGAACCCGAAGATGGCACCGAATCGGGCCATGCTCGAGTTTGAGGGCAAGCTTGATTTTAAGAGGGGGTGGAATGTTATGGGCCTTGAGCCTAGTTCTTATTATCCTTTTATTATTGTCTTTTATGTCACATTTTTAATTACGTCTACATGTTAGGGCTTATGTCACTTATTTACGTTTATACCCTTTTGTAAATCTATTTAAAGCCCCTTGGGCTAGTGAAATGGTAAGCAAGAAGTTAGTGTATTCCTTTCCCTTTTGAAGAGATTGTGGTAGCTTCTCCCAAGCACACTCCGCTTTAGGCGACCACGGTTCTAGCTCCAATGTATCTTTCGCCGCCATCATCCCTGCCTTCGACCATCCTTGAAATGTGCATATGCAATACAACCAATACTATATATAAACACAAATAAAAGAAACAACCACCTAACCTGGAGCTATGCTATCCGAGTCATCCTTGACAAGTTCAAGGAACTTCGGACTAGCATGTTGCCATGTTCAAGATCCTTCCAAAAAAATACATGTTTTAGCGAATTTAGAACAATAATCCGCAACACGGTTTACCTCGGAATGTGATGGAATATGATTGACTTGATTAAAACTAGAGAGGAACGAGATGTCCTCAACTCCAGTGCGTGCATCGACCCACTGCTCCTTTCACATAGAATTTGCGCAAAAATCCAAAATATTTTTGTAGTCCCCTTCGAACATAACTCCCTGTGCATCAAATAAATCAGGGCAAAGAACTTTCACATAGAATTTGCGCAAAAATCCAAAATGTTTTTGTAGTCCCCTTCGACCATAACTCCCTGTGCATCAAATAAATCAGGGCAAAGAACTTTCTTGATGGCAAGGATGGCTTCCAACTCCACACTGCCCGGGTCTCAACGGTAGAGTGAGAAGCCAGAGGCAGCAAACACACCATATTTGTCATTCCGAATAACTACACCCAATCCCGCCGAGTGGTCCGTGCCAACGACACCATCCGTATTAATTTTGTTCGATCCTGGGGGCACCAAAAATGGGTAGAAGACAACTGAGCAATCTGGTTGGTGCTCCAGTATCCCCAGATAGGATAAACATTTGCACGAGTGATAGTCTCCATAACCGAAGCCGCCAACACTTTCATGGTCCCAAAATCTTGATTGTGAACTTTCGCATTGTGGGCTCTCCACACTTGGTACACCGCATAGCAAAGCACGTGCTGCGGCCCCTTCTTCAAGGGAGAAGTCCGCTCAACCAATCGCGACACCTTTTCCCTACAACGGAAATTAGGACGCGAGACGCCCCAATGCATTAATGCACTACAAACCGCAACAAAACACAAGCAGCCCGCCATGATATGGTTGTGGTCCTTCATTGATCCAAGCATCCCCATGGGCACAACATAGTCTCAGAGAGTCCCCCCACGGGCAAGCCACGACCGTGTGGGGATAGTGTTAGGCGCGATTCTCCACTAGAAAAATCTCTCCCGAGGATGAAAATGTAAATTTTTAAGCCACCAGAAAAAACCGCTCAATGTCGGGCAAGTCGCCAAAAAGGCGAGGGACATAAGCGTGCATCCTCTGAACCTGCGGGCAATCTCAGGAGTGTCGAACTGCAGCTCCCCATGGATAGGAATCTGCATAATTAATTGAATTAGCTCTGGCCCAAAAATCTGTCAGAATTTCCTGATTCCAACTGCCACCTCATGCAATAGATCTGCAACCTGCAGCGCTTCCAGCACGGTGGAATCAATGAAGGTAGGCCATTCCGCCAATGAGCGATCCCATATCCATTTATCGCGGAGCACATCCACGTATAGACCGTCTGCAACCTGCCATCGCAAAACTCGTCAAAGCGAAGCTGCGCCATGCTGAATGATTTTAAGGGCTGAGGTGCACCACGCTGCGAGTTTCCGTCCGACAATTTTGAACCATATTTTGCATGCATGACCCGCCGGAATAAGTTCGTACTGGGTTGGAGTAGCTCCCAAGCAAACCGTGCTCGTAGGGGACCCTCCCACTTAGCCAGAGCATGAAATCCCAATTCGCCCAACTCGGTGGGTGAGCAGAGACTTTCCTAATCTACATAATGCGTTCCTCCTGTTGACAAACTCTTGTGCCACAGAAATCCTCTGAACATACGCTCAATCATCTTCTGAATCGATCGGGGCACCACATGGTGCGTAATAAGATAGGATAGAACAGTCAAAAAGGAACTCCGGCCATAAAGGAACATCTGGCGACTATTACCGACGTTACAGGCTAGGCCCATAACACACACAAAGGTCTTTTTTGAGTAGTTCTACCAGATCGGGGAAAATTAATAAATGTAGTTATCTAAAACTGCTAGATATAATTTTTGAGGCATTAAATACCATCAAAATCATGTTTCATCCCTTTCTTTCCTGATGTTTATCTTTCTTGTCTTCTTCTCACTAAGGCCATTTTCTTAAATATAAAACTGCCTACTTGGTGTTTCCAAAAGTATAAAAGGATGACTAGAATTGTTGTGATGCAGCACCTGGGAAAACTGATGGCTAGACTCATGTTTATTCTAAATAAAATTGGTTCATTATTTAAATTTAATTTTTAATTAGTCCTATTTTAATGTAAGTGAATCAAAATTTTCCCTTAGGATAATGTTGTTTTTTACTTTTTCATCAAATGAAAATATTAGCTTTTAATATGGATTTGATAATAGATGTAGTTTTTAATTTAAATTATTACCCTATGTTTATATATAGGGATGTTGGACTTCATGTTCTTTATTATTGAATTATAAATGTACTTTGAAAGTTTCAGTTTCTACTATCCTCTCTAGTCTGTTCACCGTCATCATGCAATATTCCAGCATGCAAATAAATAATAGAAACATGGTGTTTTAGAACCAGCCGTGTACCAATTATACTTTAATTGGCTTCTTAAGTAACAACTTTTTAATTGCACTTTTCTAGGAAGCCATTTCATCTTAAACCTTATTGATTCTAGATACTTTTATTTTCCTAACATTTACATGTTCAAACAGCATTCAATTAATTTTCATGTTATTATTCTCAATAGTTGAAATCTCCAAACTTGTTTAATGAAGTCAAATCACACCTTATTATTCCTACTTCAACTTGTCCTCATACAACTTGAATTTATGTTATTAGCTTGAAACACATGGTATTTAATTTATAATACACTCAGGACTACTTAAATTTGAGTTTCTTAGTTGTTTTTAACTCTCTCTTGACATAATTGTTTTTTAATGATACAGTTATACGCCTCGCAGGCAGAGATGCAAAGACCATTATGGATTATCTCATATTTACAATTAATTATGTATTTGCCTTTATATATTTTGTTCTGTAGTGAGGGGGCTCCATCTATATTAGGAGTTCTCAGGTTGTGAGTCTTTTTATTTTTGGATCATTTATTTTGGGCATTCCTTGGAGAGAGGAGTACTTTGAAAGACCTAACCTCCGAGTGATATGCGGGAGCTTGTCTCCCGAGTTTGTATCCGTATTTTCATGGAATGCAATTTCATCCGCTTGAGTTTTTTGCTCTGCATTGAGTTTTATTTCTCGCCCGCGCTCGTAGAAAAGTCTTATTTGTAACAATTGGTCCGACCTGCCCTTTCTGGCCGCGGGCTTCATCTCTGGATTGTTTCACTTATCGCTCTTTTGATTGTCGACCAACCCTCCCTCCAATACATGTCAAACACCACGGTCTCGTTGAATGAGCGCTTCGATCGGCGGGATGCTACGCATGTCTTCGCCACACCATGGTGTGATTTATTCACTTCAATCTCGTCGGGCCAGGCGTGCCGCCAATCTTCTCGACGACATCCACTGGGGGCCCTACCGCCAACCAAACACCATTCCAACCACTGTTCTCTATCCCCGACGAGCAACCCAACCCCACCCTGACCACTGGAGCTCGCATCTAGCCTCCTTCGCATCCTCGGGTCTCCACCAACACCGCGCCATCTAGCCTTTTGGTTGCTACCAACCATGACCATACCCTCTAAGATTAGTCCTAAACGTCGATCGACGCTCCCTCCCTCATCCAACCACCGTTCTGCCTCAGCTCACCACATGCACCCATTAATTTGATGGCCTCGACAAACCCGCCCGCGTCGCATGATGCCACCTACGCCGTCGGTGTTGTCCATGACACCCTCCCCTGCGTCACCATTGTTCCTCAGCTCACCCAAACCGCCCTTCTCCGTCGAGCTCGAGCTTGTCGCTTCCATTTCCCCGCAGGCTCTCCGTATGACGCTATTCCCTGTTCCCACCCAGTTTTCCCATTTTCACTTTTCCTTCCGGTCTCTCAAGCCATGCACTATCGCAGCCGCATTTGATCCAATGCCAGGCTACTTGGGCTGAGCATATTATTCAAAACTCAACAGTTGCTCGAAAATCGCTCGAACATTGAGCCGAATCGGAATCGGTTAAAATTGATTCGACTCGAATATTCAATTTGACTTGAATCTGATTTCGAGCCAGCACTGAATCGCTCGAAATATGATTCGAAATCAACTCGAATTAATTAAAAATATTATGTATTTATTAATATATTCTTATTTTAAAATTTAAAATAATAAAATTTAAAGCTAAATAAAAAGAATTAAGACTTGAAGTGTTTCGTTTGCTAAATTTATAGGTTGCCCAATTTAATTTTGAGCCAACTAGGAATAAAGAGGAAAATTGCTCGATTTCGAGCCGATTAGATTCGATTTCGAGCCGACTCGGAATCGAGTCGAGCTGACTCGACTCGAAATCGATTTCGAGTTAAAAATTTCGATTTCGAGCCGAGCTAAAGTCGCTCGCACTCGACTCGATATCACTATATCAGCTCTATAGGCTACAGTCCAAGATCTGCCCTGCCTGTTTTCACTCTTCTTTCGCTAACACGTCGCATGACCTTTCTTTCAGTAGTTGCGTCTTTCCCTTCCTTCCCACACATCTCCAATTTTTGTCTCGAGTTGTGGGCCCAGCCTTTTATTGCTCCCTTGCCTCTTTCTCTTTTAATCAACCTTTTATTTACTCTTTCCCGCAGGGGCCACTTCACCTCCCCACCGCATCTCTCTTATTTAATTTATGATACCTACTACTAGTTGAATTCAAGTCTTTTTTATGTTGTATTTTACCCATAAGGGTATTTCTGTCCTTTCTCCCCTACATATATATGTATGGGGAGTCTCCTTTGAATAACAAAATTATTATTTTCCTCTCAACTTGGTATCAGAGAATTACCCGAACCCTAATTTTTTCTCCCGCCGCTCGCCCGCTCGCCCGATTCCCGCTGCTCGCTGCTCGCCCGCTCGCCGCTCGTCCTCCCTTCTTCTGCAGTTTTGTCGCCGCCGCCTCGCATGGAGGTCCACTACACTCTCGCCGACAGCCGGGGGTGCTGAGGGTGCCGACTTTCTCATCGTCCCTGTTACGGCTGCTTCCTGACGCCGATCTCCCGATCCAAACTCCAGATGGCTCGCACGCCGATCCCGATCCAGATTGTCCCTGTTGCGGCTGCTGCCTGATCCGCTGCCTGATCCCGATCGTCCCTGTTGCGGCTGCTTCCTCACGCCTGATCCCGATCGTCCCTGATGCCGACTGCTGCCGATCCAGATCTCTATTTTTTTTGCCTTCCGCTGTTTCGCCTTTGCTGTGGGATGCTAAGTATACTGTTGTAGCCAGCCCTTTGTTCTTGTCTTTACTTTTTTGTCATGGATGTCTCCTCCGCTGCGGTTGATTCTACATCCCCGTTTGTTATGGCACCCCCGATGGGTGAATCTCAGCGGCCCTCTGGTCATGCTGGTTCCTTGAAAATTACCACAGTTCCACTGGATGGAACGAACTACCTCGAATGGTCTCGTGCTGCTCAGCATGTTATTCGCAGTCATCAGTTGTTTGGATACATTGATGGGACTAAAGTGGCACCACCTAGGACTGATTCTTCTTGGCCGCGATGGCACTCAAAAAATTCTCTGGTGGTATCCTGGCTTCTCCATTCTATGTCACCCAAGGTGTACCGTAGTTATATGCTGATGGACTCCGCCTACGAGATTTGGACTCGAGCACGGGAGACCTACTCTCAGATTGGGAACCCCACTCAGGTGTATGAGCTCACACGTCGTATGTTGGAGCTACGACAGGGATCTATGATAGTCTCCACCTACTACTCCGAGTTCGAGCGGATCTCTCAGGAGTTGGACTACTTCGACCAGTTTACTCCTGCCTGCACTGCCGATGCAGTCCTGTTGCAGAAGCGCGATGAACGGTTCCGCCTACATGTGTTTTTGATGGGCTTAGGAATGGAGTTGGATATGGTTCGCACCAATATTCTTCATCGGTCACTGCTTCCTTCTCTCCGTGAGGCCTTCAGTATGGTTCTTGGCGATGAAGACCGTCGACGTTCTCTCAGCACCGCTGCCCCTCCTCCAGACCGCTCTGCCTTTACGAGTGCTGGGCGTGTTGGCTCCAGTCATACCAGCACGATTCCCACGTGCACTCATTGTGGTCGTCGGGGCCATTCTCGTGAAGTGTGCTTCAAGCTTCATCCACATCTCGCTCCACCTGGATATGTCCGTGGACGTGGACGTGGTCGTGACCCCGGACGTGGTGGATCTTGCTAGACTGGTACCCGTTCTCATGGTGTGGCTTATTCTACAGAGATGCAGGAGGGTCATCTGGGTCAGCTTCCGGATCACTTCACCAGATCAGAATTGGATGCTTTGCGACGCCTGCTTCACTCTCAGTCTCCTTCTACTCCGAGTGGTACTTCCTCTTTGTTTGCTACTGCTGCGATGTCCAGTGCCCATGCTGCCGTGTCTCCTCCGTCTGAGTGGATCATTGATTCTGGGGCCACTGACCACATGACCGGGTCCTCTACAGGTTTTTCCTCCTACACTCCCTTGTCTGGTAAGGACAGTGTTGTCTCTGCTAATGGTACCTTGTCTTCTATTGCTGGCAAGGGCCTTTTTTCATGTTCCCCTGCCCTTCACCTCTCTTCTGTTTTGCATGTTCCTTCGTTTCCCCATGGTTTACTCTCTATTAGCAGCCTTACTACATCCCTTAACTGCTTTGTAACCTTCTACCCTGACTCTTGTGTTTTCCAGGAATTGGGCACGAAGCGGATACTTCGCAGTGGTAGGAATCGTGACGGACTGTACTACCTGGATACTACACCATCCCTTGCTCTTTCCTCTTCAGCTGCTACTGCTACGGATGCTCGCCGCTGGCACTTGCGCCTTGGTCATCCGTCTCCCGTGTATCTTCAGAAATTGTTTCCTGCTTTATCTCATTTTATTCCTGGTTTGAAATGTGATGTATGTGTAATGTCAAAACATGTTCGTCATTCAACATCCCATTTATCATCGCCTAGTAATACTCCTTTTGCTGTTATACATTCTGATGTTTGGGGACCTTCCCCGATTGTATCTTTAACTGGCTATAGATGGTTTGTTACCTTTATTGACTGTTTTTCTCATACTACGTGGGTTTATCTTTTAAAAAAGAAAGGAGAAGTTGCTTCTGTTTTCCAAACTTTTCATAAGATGATACAAACTCAGTTCAATGAAACCATTCGTGTTCTTCGAAGTGATAATGGAGGGGGGGGGGGGATATGATGATCGGGGTGAGTTTGGGGCATACCTCTCAAGAAATGGCATCATCCACCAGACTACGTGTGTTTACACTTCCACCCAAAATGGTGTGGCTGAACGCAAAAACATGCACCTTCTTGATGTTGCCCGTTGTCTTCTCATCTCCATGCACCTTCCGAAATCCTATTGGGGTGATGCCATCCTGACGGCCACTCATCTTATCAACCGCCTTCCTTCCCGGGTTCTTGCGTATACTACACCTCTAGCTCGTCTGTCCTCTACTACTGTTGTTCATACCTCGTCTCTTCCACCCCGCGTTTTTTGTTCATCAGCCACTCCGTGACAAGCTCGATCCTCGAGCTATCCGTTGTGTTTTCCTTGGTTATTCTACCACCACCAAGGGGTATAGGTGTTATCACCCACCCTCCAGGCGTACTTACTGTACCATGGATGTGACGTTTCACGAAGATGAATCTTATTACTTAGCTCCGACTCCTTCTCGTCAGAGGGAGGAGGATAATGTTGTTATTGGTGCTGTTCCTCTTCCTGTTATCCCCCCGGGCATTGTAGCGCTCCTACTTCCACTATACCATCCACTATAGATATCTCTCATATACCCTTCTCTCATCATCCATCTCTCATCACACCGCTACCTCATGTTTATCATCGTCGAAAAACAGGTGAACAACCCATCATTGTTCCGCCACTGCCAATGCTGCCTTTGGACTCAGATCCTGATGCTGATTTACATGTTCCTATTGCTCAACTAAGAGGTAAGACCCGGTGTACCGAACACCCCATTTCTAACCATGTTGCTTATAATCATCTCTCTAAGTCTCACCAGTCTTTTATATCCTCTTTGTCCGAGATCTTTATTCCTAAAACATGGCAGGAAGCACTTGACATTCCAGTATGGGCCCAAGCTATGAAGGAAGAAATGTCCGCTTTGGAGAAGAATCACACATGGGATGTCATCCCTCTCCCCCTTGGCAAAAAACCTATTGGTTCAAGATGGGTCTTCTCAGTCAAGCAGAATCCGGATGGGAAGGTCGAGCGATATAAAGCTCGGTTGGTTGCTCGTGGTTATACCCAGACTCAGGGGATTGATTACCAAGAGACCTTTGCACCGGTTGTAAAGATGGACTCTATTCGTGTGATCATATCATATGCTGTGATTTTAGATTGGGAACTTCATCAATTGGACGTCAAAAATGCGTTCTTACACGGGGACCTCAAAGAAGAGGTGCACATTGTCTTTCCTCCAGACTTTGTGAGGAAGGGACAAGAGAGCCTTGTCTGTCGCTTACAAAAGTCCTTGTATGGTCTGAAGCAGTCCCTGAGGGCATGGTTCGGTAGATTCCACAAGGCCATGATCCAGTTTGACTACAAGCAGGGACACTCTGATCATACCCTGTTTGTTAGGAGAAATGAAAAGAAAATTGTTGTTCTGATTGTCTATGTTGATGACATTGTGATCACCGGAAATGATACAGATGAAATCTCCAAATTGAAGGCCCGTCTCTCAGCTGAGTTCGAAGTCAAAGACCTGGGAAGGCTACACGCTACTTCCTAGGAATTGAAGTAACCCGCTCTGACAAAGGTGTTTTTATCTCCTAACGCAAGTATGTGTTGGACCTGCTAACGGAGACTGGTCTGCTCGGGTGTACCCCTGCAAATACCCCTATGGAGGAGAACCATAAGATCGATGAGGATAGCAATGGTGATCGTACGGATGCCTCCAGTTATCAAATATTGGTGGGAAAGCTCTTATATCTCTCACATACTCGCCCCGACATTACATATGCTGTTGGGATCCTGAGTAGGTACATGCATGCCCCAAGGGTCAGACACCAGGAGGCAGCTTACTGTGTCCTCAGGTACTTGAAGAAGTCCCCAGGACGGGGGCTAATGTTCTCTAAGAACAATCATCTGCGGATCGAAGTTTTCATTGACGCTGACTGGGCTGGATGCCACGATGATCGAAAATCTACAACGGGTTATTGCACCGTCATTGGAGGAAATCTGGTCACATGGCGTAGTAAGAAACAGAATGTGGTGGCAAGATCGAGTGCCGAAGCTGAGTACCGGGCAATGTCTCAAGGCCTCTGTGAAGGCCTGTGGTTACGCACTCTCTTGCAAGACTTGGGGCTCCAGGGGGAAGCTCCTATATCCCTGTACTGTGACAACAAAGCTGCCATCAGCATAGCCCACAATCCAGTTCAGCACGACAGGACTAAGCATGTTGAGGTGGATCGACACTTCATCAAAGATCATCTTGAAAAGGGAAGCTTAGTCACCCCATTCGTTCACTCCAGAGACCAACTGGCTGACATATTCACCAAGAGTCTAGGTTCCGACGTCTTCACTGATGACACTTATAAGCTCGGAATGACAGATATCTACCGTTCGACTTGAGGGGGAGAGTTGAATTCAAGTCTTTTTTATGTTGTATCTTTTTATGTTGTATTTTACCCATAAGGGTATTTCTGTCCTTTCTCCCCTACATATATATGTATGGGGAGTCTCCTTTGAATAACACAATTATTATTTTCCTCTCAACTCTCCTCTCCACCACAATTATCATTTTCGGATTCACTCGAGCACCACTTATCCTCCTCATCTACACTTTTTTGTTTATGACATTTAGTCTCACTCATAAATTCACACAAGATCCCAACACGTTCGCTTCGCCGCTTTTTAGCTCATTTCGATTTCGCTCAAGGTTATGGTCCAACTGGCGCATTCCGGTCACTGTGGTAGCTTGCGCGTCCGCACCGTCTCGCTCGACCTAGAGGACAAGGTCGATTTTTAGGATGGATGTATTGGTATGTATATGCCTCATGAACAGCGACGCAACGACTGTTATGGTTTATCTCCTATTCGCAATTAATTATGTGTTTGCCTTTATGTATTTTGTTATGTAGTGGGGGGCTTCATCTATATAAGGAGCCCTTAGGTTGTGAGTTTTTTCATCTTTGGATCAGTTGGTTTTGGGCTCTCCTTGGAGAGAAGAGTGTCTTGGAGGACTCAACCTTTGAGTGCTAGGCAGTAACTTGTTTCTCGAGTTTGTATATGTATTTCCATGCAATGCAATTTCATTCGCTCGAGTTTTTTGCTTCGCATTGAGTGTTCTCTCTCGCTCACGCTCATAGAAAAGTCTTATTGGTAACACTTAAACCCCTTGCATTAACATTTTTGTGTCTTCTTTTCCTTGTTCAAATTTTATTTAGCTTTGTAGTCCAATCAAAGGATCCATATAGCCGACCCCACTATAGTGGGATAAAGGCTCGAGTATTGTTGTTTGTAGTCCAATCAAATTTAACTATGAGTATGCCAGACATATGTTTTTGTTCCAGCTCTATTATTATTATTATTATTATTATTTAATTAAATCTAGTTTAATTTAAATTGTATTCTTACTGAATTGGCCCCGAGCAATTTGGAGAAAAATATATATGTCTTATCTTCCTTGAGCACGTATAGTGCCTTTACATGATGTATAACTAACCTCGATATTCCTTCTCATATTTTTGCAAAAAGTAAAGGTTCTTGCGAAGATGAAAATGTATCAACTTTAGAAATAGAAGATGAAGACTGGTCAAAGATATTTAGTTTCCATAACAGGTATGTATTTATATACTAGTATTCTTATTTAAAAAATATTTGTCAATATTTTCTTTGGTGTTACTTTTTATTGGAGATTATGCACACACATACTGTTACACTCGCACATTCTCCGGAGTGACTACTCCTCGTCAGGACGACCGTGCATCGCATATGGAGACCGCCGTGATTTAACAATTAATTAGTAATTAATTGATTTGTTAATATTAATTAATTATCATTAATTGCTAAATCATGACGGTCTCCATATGTGATGTACGGTGGTCCTGACGAGGAGTAGGTCAGACCATTGTTACGAACATTAATGTTGTGCGATTAGAAAATGAACGAGATTGCATTAATTGAAAGAGCATGTATGCAATCCGGAGCAAGCCTCGGCCAGGATCAAGGAGGCTGGGTCCCCAAGATCCTTCTCTCCAAGAAAAGTACAAATAACTATTACATCCAAGATGATCCCAACTCACAAATCCCTCCCCCTTATATAAATGAGGGAGGGCAAAGGTAATAAGACAACATATTTAATTAATAGTAATTAATTAATGTAACCTAATTAATATTAATTAATGATAATTAATTAATATTAACCAATCAATTAATTACTAATTAATTGCTAAATCACGGCGGTCTCTATATTCGATGTACGGTGGTCCCAACGAGGACTAGTTACTATGGGTGTATGCATGTATGTATATTATTGATAAAAAAGTACTCCTTTTTTAATGCATTACATCATCAAAATCATCTATACCGTCCGTTATTAAAAAAGTAAAAAAAGAAGAAGTTCCAGCGGTTCGTTATTGAGATAAAAAAGAGGAGGATGAGAGAAAATGGAGCTTAGAACCATAATAGGGAGGACCTACATCGGGTAGACACATTATGACAATTTATTGGTTTTAATCACAATTTTTGGCATAATTCATGCGCACTCAAAGCAACCCATGGACGGGCTAAACGCGTATGCAGTCAAGAGAAGTTGACCATGAGTATAGCTCCGCGCCTGGCTATCATTGTGTATGTATATATTTTTTCCTTTTTTGCTTTATTTTTTATTCTGCACAGAACTTGAACAATGTATACTATGTATAAAAAAACTCCATTTGTAATGCGTTACATCATCAAAATCATTTACATCATCCGTTACTAAAATAAAAAAAGAAAAGATTCAGTCTTTCGTTATTTAGAGAAAAAAGTGGTTTATGGGAGAAAATGGAGTATAACATCTTAAAATTTTAACGTGGAGTAAAATTATTTTCAGAATTCGATCGTGTATAAGAACGATCGACAACATCGGTGTTACGCCCCCGGACGTGACGAGGCTATTTGGACAATATTATAAACGTCGGCAGAGGCAAGATGGAAGTGGCAACGGGGCTGAACCAGCGGGTTCAGCCCCCTCTTCGTAATTTCGGCCCAATAGGGGCTGAACCGCACGGGTTCAGCCCTTTGGGGCCGGCCGGCCTCCTTGGCCGGCCGGTCTATTGGGTCCGGGTATAACTATACCCGGACCCCCTCCTTGGTGGATATGCAAGTATTATGAGGTATTATTCTTCTCTCTCACAAACCCTAATCTTCTCTTTTGCTCTCTAGAATTATCTCCCCCCCCCCTCCTTTCTCCTAACAATTGGTATCAGAGGCTTCGTCCTCCGCCATGGTCTCTACACGCTCGCAAGAGGAAACCACGCGGTTGGAAACCCTAGAGGTTAGCGTTGCGGGATTGACGGATTCGATGGCCGCCATCGAAGAAAGTGTGAAAGCGACAACTCAAAACTTGGATGGAAGATTGGATGAAATCATGGCCTTGTTGAAAGGGAAGGCACCGATGGAAGAGGAAACGAACACTCATGGAGTTTCGCGGCTGGATCCGTTACGGCACGGAGGTGGCGATTCCGGGCCGATGTCGATCCCGACTAGCGGATCGGGCGGACATGGGTCGGCTGCCGGATCGGGACAACCGGGTCCTTTTGCGACCGGATCCGGTTCGCACAGCGCGGGACTGCATGCGACGACACTGGCGGGCTACAGCCGAGCCGCTGAGGCTCCGATGGGCTCGATCCGCCATGGATGGCACGGCGCCGGCGAAGGAGCGATCGGCGGTGGCTGGGGAGGATCTTCCGGCTTCGGCGGCGCTGCAGCGGGTCGCGGCTGGCCAGGCGCTGTTCCGGCGGTCTTCTCCGACAACGGCAATGGCAGCGGCGGCAGTGGCGCTGAGGCTGGTGGTCGCAGCGGGCAGGCGGCGGCCTCCGCTGTGGGTTACGAGGTCGGTTTTGGCAGTGCTCCGGTCCATGGATGGGGGGCGCCTGCGGGACCGACCATGGGAGCTGTTGGAGGCTTCGGGCAAGTCCGCAACGGAGGCGGTGGACTATTACCGAACCCAAATGATAGGGGACAGCCGCCAACGGGTCTTGGAAGGGGCATGCAGTGGGGAGAAGGGCAGTTTCGACAGTTTCCCGCCATGCCTAGGGAGCCTGACGAGATGCGGAGACAGGATGGGGGTTGGCGGGGACAACACGGTTATCGTCCGTACATGCCTCCGAAATTAACAAGGATGAATTTCCCTCGCTTCGCCGGTGGAGACCCCCTTGAGTGGGTGCAAAAAGCAGAGTTGTTCTTCAGTTACCAAGAGATACCGGAGGAACAACGGGTCCGATTGGCGTCCTTTCATTTGGAGGATGATGCTTTTCAGTGGACCCAGTGGTTTTTGAGGGGACGCGACTATGCACCATGGGTGGAGTTTGTTGACGGGTTTACATCTCGGTTCGGACCCTTGGAATTTGAGGATTTCGAGGCTCTCTTACAGAAGTTACGACAGCGAGGAACCGTGACGGAATATCGAACGGAGTTCGAAAGGCTGGCAAATAGGGTCCATTGGGAGGAGAGGACGCTCCTCAGTTGTTTTGTATCGGGATTGAAGGAGTATTTACGTGATGAGGTGCACGCTTATGCGCCCCGCAGCCTGACTCATGCGATCAGCTTGGCTCGCATCCAAGAGGAACGGTTCAACCGGCAACGAGTCCGCAATATCACGAGGCCTACTGCCGTGACACCTCCAGCACGGAGGGACACACCGGTAGCTGGGAAACCAACGATAACACGGTTGTCTTGGGGGGAGCTACAAGCTAGGAAGGAAAAGGGACTGTGTTTCAATTGTGATGAAAAGTTCACGGCGGGGCACAAGTGCCAAAAGGTTCAGGTCTTCTTATTACAGCAGGATGCGGATGATGATGAAGATTTGAACCCCGTCGAGTTGGAGTGCAGCGATGACTTGGATCTGACTGAGCTCGGGGTCTCTTTACATGCGATGGAGGGGTGCAACCCTCCTCCACTCACCATGCGGCTGGCGGGCAAGATGCGGCAGGAACGGGTGACCATCTTGGTGGATAGTGGGAGTACACACAACTTCATCCACCCAGATGTGGCTCAAAAGGTGGGGCATGTTGTTGATACGGGAGCTGCCTTCCAAGTCATGGTGGCTGATGGCAGCAAATTACAGTGCCAGGGAGTGATGAAGGGAGTGGAGCTTCGGATGCAAGGGTATGTGGGGTGCACAGATGTTTATCTCTTACCCATTCGGGGCTCCGACATGGTGTTGGGAGTCCATTGGTTGCAGCAATTGCGGAGGGTCACTTTTGACTGGGATCAGATGACGATGGAGTTCTTACAACATGGGAAGCAGTTCTGTTTGAAGGGGCTCACCTCCTCACTGGTACATGAAGTTTCACTTCGTAGTATGCAGCGTCTCGGGGCGGAAGGGAACTTGATGGCAGTCTTGTTGGGGGTGCGGACGGACGAGGGAGCATCTTTGGACGTGCCAATTGAGATGCAGGATTTGGTGGAAGAGTATGCTGACATTTTTCAGGAGCCCCGAACCCTTCCTCCGTCACGATTTCGGGATCATCAGATTGTTCTTAAGACGGGGACCGAGCCGACCAACGTTCGACCATACCGGTACCCGTATATGCAGAAGATGGAGATTGAACGCAGCGTTCGGGAAATGCTCGATGCGGGCATCATACGGCCGAGCACAAGCTCTTTTTCAGCCCCGATTATATTGGTGAAAAAGAAAGACGGTTCGTGGCGGTTTTGTGTTGACTACCGCGCCCTGAATAGTGCGACATTGAAAGATAAGTTTCCGATCCCCTTGATTGAAGAGTTGTTGGATGAGTTACATGGAGCGACACTTTTTACTAAGCTGGATTTGCGCTCCGGCTACTATCAGATTCTGATGAAGGAGGAAGACGTTCATAAAACTGCTTTCAGGACACATGATGGGCATTATGAGTTCTTGGTGATGGCTAATGGGCTGACGGGAGGGCCTTCTACTTTTCAAGCGAATATGAACGAGATCTTCAGGGATCTCCTTCGTCACTTTGTGCTCATCTTCTTCGACGACATCCTGATCTATAGTGCCACATGGGAGGATCACATACATCATGTCACTCAGGTTTTCGCTCTCTTGAGGAAGCACCACTTGTATGCGAAGAGATCTAAATGCTCCTTTGGTCAAGCGGAGGTGGAATATTTGGGACACTTGGTGTCGTCTGATGGGGTGAAGGCGGACCCGCGGAAGATCGAGAGCATGATTTCGTGGCCACGGCCACAAACTCTGCGGGCTTTGCGGGGTTTCTTGGGCCTCACAGGTTACTACCGGCGGTTCGTGCGGGACTATGGGAAAATTGCTCGCCCGTTGACACAACTACTACAGAAAGATGCTTTTGTTTGGCAAGAGGAAGCTGAGGCCGCCTTCCAGGCCCTCAAACGGGCCATGACGACCACTCCGGTCTTGGTCCTTCCGGATTTTACTAAGGAGTTCGTTGTGGAGACGGATGCTTCGGGAGTTGGGCTGGGCGCCGTGTTGATGCAGGAGGGGCGGCCGATTGCTTTCTATAGCAAAGCTCTCGCTCCGCGGACGTTGGGATTATCGGCATATGAGAAGGAGATGTTAGCGGTCATCCACGCCGTGGCCTTATGGCGACCATATTTGTTGGGAAATCATTTCAAAATCCGCACAGATCACCAGAGTTTGAAACATTTTCTGGAGCAGCGTGTGTCCTCGCCGCTCCAACAGAAATGGGTTACGAAGTTGTTGGGTTATGACTATGAGATTATATACCGGCAAGGGAAAGACAATCAAGTCGCGGATGCATTGTCTCGTTTGCCGGAAGGTACTCTTGCTCACATCTCCACGCCGCATTTGGATGCGATCGATGAGATTCAGGAGGAAGTTCAGCGAGACCCTGAGTTGGGGGCTTTGGTGCGGGACTTACGGGAGGCCAGGGAGGTGGCTCCAGGCTATCATCTTGTGAATGATCGATTGTACTATCAGGATAGGGTGGTGATACCATCCCAGTCGGCTTGGAGGACGGTTATGATGCATGAGTTCCACTCGTCCCCAACAGGGGGACATGCGGGCATCCTACGCACACTTCAGCGGGCTCGGGCTAATGTTTTTTGGAAAGGAATGAGGCGGGACATTCAGTTATTCATCCAGCAGTGTGATATTTGCCAACGGCAGAAGTACGAGACGATCTCTCCAGCCGGGCTTCTTACACCGTTGGAGATTCCGCACCAGATATGGGACACGGTCTCTATGGATTTTGTTGATGGGTTGCCTCGGTCGAAAGGCAAGTCGGTTATCATGGTGGTGGTGGATAAGCTCTCCAAATACGGGCATTTCGTCGCACTGAGCCATCCTTACACGGGTGAGTCTGTGGCGGCCCTTTTCACTCGTGAGATTGTTCGGCTTCATGGGATCCCGCGGGCGATCATCTCGGATCGCGACCCCACCTTTGTGGGGAACTTTTGGAGGGAGCTATTTCGGCTGCAGGGGACGACCCTGCGTTTCAGTACGGCTCACCACCCGCAGACTGATGGACAGACGGAGGTGCTGAATCGAGGTGTTGAGACTTACCTCCGATGTTTCGTCTTGGACGAGCCGCGCACGTGGACAAATTGGTTGCATTGGGCGGAGTACTGCTTCAACACATCCTATCACTCCGCCAGCAAATTGACCCCCTTCGAGGTGGTCTATGGGCGGCCACCTCCTTCTCTTAGCAGTTATGAGCCGGGGGCTACGGCAGTGGCGGCGGTTGACCGGGCGCTTCGGGACCGGGACCGCACACTTGCTATGTTACGTGAGAACCTTCGGGTGGCACAGGATCGAATGAAGATGCAGGCGGATAAGCATCGCACAGAGCGGGAGTTCCAGGTCGGGGATGAGGTTTTCCTCAAGCTCCGCCCTTACCGGCAGCTGTCCGTCGCACAACGGACTAATCAGAAGTTGGCACCTCGTTATTATGGGCCGTTCCGGATTACTCGGCGGGTGGGACCCGTTGCTTATACTTTGGCCTTGCCGGAGGGGTCTCGCATACACCCTACTTTCCACGTATCATTGTTGAAGAAGAGGATTGGGGACAGTGTCGAGTCCAGTTTATCTCTCCCAGAGGTCACTAGTGGGGGCGAGCTTCGCCCGATTCCTGAAGAGGTGTTACTGATCAAATGGAAACGCCGAGGCACGGCGTACTGTCCCGAGCTACTAGTCAAGTGGAAGGATCTTCCGGCAGAACACAACACTTGGGTGGATTTGTTGGAATTTCGGGAGCTCTACCCCGACCACCACCTTGGGGACAAGTTGGTTCTTGATGGGGAGGGGAATGTTACGCCCCCGGACGTGACGAGGCTATTTGGACAATATTATAAACGTCGGCAGAGGCAAGATGGAAGTGGCAACGGGGCTGAACCAGCGGGTTCAGCCCCCTCTTCGTAATTTCGGCCCAATAGGGGCTGAACCGCACGGGTTCAGCCCTTTGGGGCCGGCCGGCCTCCTTGGCCGGCCGGTCTATTGGGTCCGGGTATAACTATACCCGGACCCCCTCCTTGGTGGATATGCAAGTATTATGAGGTATTATTCTTCTCTCTCACAAACCCTAATCTTCTCTTTTGCTCTCTAGAATTATCTCCCCCCCCCTCCTTTCTCCTAACAATCGGCAAATCGAGGTATTTATTCCTGTTAGTGTTGGATTACTCGCCATTTCAACATTTTGAGAATGTCATTTCGTAAGAGATTTATTTTGACGCGAATGAGTAGGGTGTGCGAGTGTAAAATACACATAAATCATAAGATTCTAAAAGTGATGGTGGTTTTGTAATTTAGAGGGAATTAGACTTTCCTTCTTCAACCTTAGGTTATAAACTAAAAGCCGCGTCCCCCCACCCCCCGCGCCACGATCATTTGTCAACCGCACACCCTCTTCTTCCGTCGTCTAAAGTGGAGCTGCGGCGTTGTCCCGCTGGATCGACTAGGGTCGTTACAATAAAAATGTGCACTTTTTATTATAACGGCCCACCGAGTACTTTCATTTCCTTAGGGTACTCTAATTTCCCCCTGTGGCGTCGTTACTTGGCTGCAACCCAAGCACCCCAAAGCCTCTCCGCGCCTATTTCTCGGCCGCGGTGCATTGTTGAGGCCTGATCTCGAACTCGCAACCCCCTTGATAAAGACCATTCAAACCACTCTTCATCACCAATTGAGCTATTCACCCTAACCTAGTTTAAGAATAAATCAGTAGTCCAGTCGTGCCCCGCGATAAGAAGTACTTAGCAACGGTAATAAAATTGGTACATAGCAGACATAATTAAAAAGTACTACAAGTAAGCTTACATCGGAAGTAAGAAAGACTGTAATGGGTAAACAAGAGTACCTCGAATACTAATTCACAGAGCCAACTAAAAAAGGAGAGAACCGCAAGATCCGAAACACTGAAAGCCTACATAATTTCTGTTTCATTGAAATCATTGGACAATTTCAGTATATGAAGTCCAAAGAACAAGCTTAGGAACAAAGAGATCCATTTTGTGAAAGTCCTTTGGATGAACTGTGGTCGTCTTGAGTATTCAGGGCAAAGAGAAGATGAACTCCGGAGCAATAATTTTTTTTTGTCTTCCTCTTTAACTCAAGTATGATTGTAATTTTTGAGCACAAAAATTTTGTTAGGAGTGAGGATTTATAACATCTTAAATTTTTAACGTAGAAGTAAAATTATTTCCAGAATTCGATCAAGTATAAGAACGATCGGTAGCATCGACGAATCAAAGTATTTATTCTTGTTAGTGTTATGTTACTCGCCATTTCGACATTTTGAGAATGTCATTTCGTAAGAGGTTTATTTTGACGCGAATGAGTAGGGTGTGCGAGTGTAAAATATACATAAATCATAAGATTCTAAAAGTGATGGCAATTTTGTAATTTAGAGGGAATTAGACTTTCCTTCTTCAGCCTTAGGTTATAAACTAAAGTCGCGTATCCCCCCACGCCACGATCATTTTGGCAATCACACACCCTTTTCTTCGGTCGCCTAGAGCGGGGCCGTGTCGTTGTCCCGTTGGATCGACCGGGGTCGTTACAATAAAAAAATGCACTTTTTATTGTAACGACCCACCGAGTACTCTCATTTCCTCAGGGTACTCTAATTTTCCCCCTGTGGCGTAATTCCCGGGCTGCAGCCCAAGCACCCCAAAGCTTCTCCACGCCTGTTTCTCTGCCGCGGCGCATTGTTGAGCTCGGGTCTCGAACCCGCAACCCTCTTGATAAAGAGCCTTCAAACCACTCTTCATCACCAAGCCTTCAAACTACTCTTCATTACCAATTGAGCTGCAACTCAATTGGTGAAGAAGAGTGGTTTGAAGGCTCTTTATCAAGGAGGTTGCGGGTTCGAGAACTGGCCTGAACAATGTGCCGCGGCCAAGAAATCGGCGTAGAGAGGCTTTGGGGTGCTTGGGCTGCAGCCTGGTAACGACGCCATGGGGGGGGGGAATTAGAGTACCCTGAGGAAATGATAGTACTCGGTGGGCCTTTACTTGGAGCACATGTGCCATTATGAAGGAGGACCTACTTCGGGCAGACATATTGTGATTTATTACTATTTATTGGTATTAATGACAATTTTTTGGCGTCATTCATGCACACCCAAAGCAACCCATGGACGGGCGAAACCCGTTTGCAATCAAGAGCATTCGAGCATGGGCGTAGCTCCGTGCCCGACTGCCAGTGTGTACGTATATTTATTTTTGTTTATTTTTCATTCTGGACAGAACTTGAACAATGTTGAACTTTGATAAATGGTGCAAATGTAGAGTTGATAAGTTGTTGATTAGAAGATATGGTAGAGATATAGAGTGAGATGAATTGAATATTTCAATTTCTAAATTTCATCTCTACTATATAAAATGAAAGCTTATGTAATACTATTAAATTAATGAGGACTTTTCAATAAATATATATATTTAATTACAATAGAATCATCTCCTAGAAGGTTTGTGATAAACTAAAATATAAAATAAGATATCTTAAGCTAAAATAAAATAGAGAAATAGAAAAAGAGAAAGAAAGATATAAAATAGGAGAGAAAAATAAAGTGAAAAAATAAATTAAAATAAATATGGAGACATATAAAAGGAGAGAAAAATAAGTATCACATGGAGAAAATCATGCTACGACTGATAATTTTGTCTAGTGGAATGATACAATTCAAATAATTGCATTGTCTTCAAAAGGAGAACTCAATTTGATGGTTTGAGTGGGGTTAACTATTTAATTGCATTGTCTTCAATTTTCTTTTCTTTCTTGAAAGAACGATAATTTTGTCTAGTGGAAAGATGCAATTCAAATAATTTTTCGGTTTGTATGGCTCTCGCAATAGCATTACATGCTTAAGCTTCTTTGTTCTGGAAAAGCTATCATATTTGTATTTTATTATTTGTTTTTTCCGTTAGTGACTTAGTGCATGAGTTTAAATCCTGTAATGTATTTCATCCGTTGCTTAAATATGATGAAAAAAATGAAAAAATGGTGCTCTTTTTTGGAGTTTGACTTTTAACACTAATTTTAAAACTTATAGTTTCAGACCTAGGATTTTGTTTCTATATATATTGCCATTTTCATTTGTTTTGTATTGACTATCCTGATTTCATTATGTATGCAGAATAGCACCTTTTAGAAATAATTCGATAGAGAAATGGCATAGAAGGACACAGGTTGCATCTGGTGCTGCTGCTTTCAGTGGAAAGTTGAGTGCCTTTAATCAGGTAGGCTTGAATAGTCTTGTTATATAGGTACGTAGAGCATTTATTTTCTTGTTTATTTTAATTCACACTTATTTTGCTGTTAATCTCTGTATAGAGTGTTAGTGATCAAGTAACTGGTTACATGAGAGATCCAAACCGGATGATTAGGCAGATGCAATTAAGAAGGTCTTCTGTTGGTGTTTTCGGGAAGGTAGGGATTTGATATGATCAAAAATTGAATTGTGATACTTCTTATGAAGCACATGTTTTCTTATCATGATGGTTTCTTATGCAGGTCCCTGGGGAGCATGAAAATACAACTGAAGAGGTATTACACTAGTACTTGGTTATTTGATGCTCATATTCTTATTGAATTTTGAATTATAGTCTTAGAAGTGACACTTGTCGTTCTTATTCATTAATTTGGTAGAAATTTTTTAGCACTTTAGTTACTTACATGAAGTGGCTTTGTAACTATTTTATTAGTAAGACATTCTAGTTCAAGTGCTATCTTTGCCCCCTTTTTAACCAGATTGCCTTCTATTGGTTAAGAGTTGTAGTACTTTTGTATTTGTTATATGAGATTAATTGAACCACACCATCATTATCATTGCCATTCTATCTCCACCACAATTCAAGCAATTGAATCACATCGGATTCAACTATCCTTTCTGCCACGACACTGCTTCACTCAATCAACAATTTTTAGCGCCTCTATACCTCCTCCGCAATTGCTTCATTACTGACAAATTGTGTACATTTGCCTGATGCCTTTCCACTTCCAGGACCTTTGATCTCTTCTCTCAACCTCTTGTTGATTATGCTTTCGTGCAACCAAGTGCACATGAGTACTTAGATTGATTACTTGAGCCAAGTTTTATTTTTCATTCACTTCATCTTGTTGGAAGCGCACAGTGGACCCAACGACAAACACTAACACGGGAGAAAATAAACACCTTTTATTACTTGAAAAGAACTCCATACATACTGTTATGATCCCGAGACAAATCCGGCAAGGGGGAGGGCCGACGGAGGTGTGGAAGAATAAGGAGATTAGGGTTGAGAGGAAATCCTTAGGGAGCAGCCCTAATTTTCATTCATCCAAACATAATAAAAAAGGAGTACAACTCTACCCCTTATAAGCGTGGGGTGCAAATAGCAAGTGCGAGTAAAATAAATGCGTACACAACATAATATGAAATACAGAGTGCAAAATAAATGAAATAATCTCGCCGGAGTCGCGTCTTTGGTCTCTCCTCCTTCAAACGGACCCGTCGTCGTCTTCCTCCGCGTGTAGACTTGCCACGACGTCTCGTCGTCGTGTAAGTCCGCAACAATACCACCATCTGGAAAATGTGCCTTCTGCCTTGTCCTTAAGGCAGTAGTCAGCGAACTGGCGACGGAAGTCATCTCGAGGGAGCCATGTAGCATCAGAGTCTGGGTGATTTGCCCAAGTGACCAAAATTTCCTCTGAAGTAGGGTCTCCTGGCAGAGGGCAACAACGATCGAGTATCTTGGCCGGGTCGTACGGTGCCTCGCCGGGGAAATCGACGTCAGCCGAATTGTGGTCCGTGGTTGTGTGGTTGCCCAACACACGACGCAACTGAGATACTTGAAGACCAGGTGTATGCGGCTCTCGGCGCGGTGGTGTAGGCGATAGAGGACTGTGCCGATACGCGCAAGTACCTCAAATGTGCCAAAGAATCGTGGGGCTAGTGTTATGAGCTTGCTTCGTTGCCAATCGGTGGAGGCGGAGATACAAGGGGCAAGCCCTAGAATGGTGGAGGAGGAGATGAGAGAGGAAGAAACCCTAGAGGGTGGAGGAGGGAGAGAAGAACTTAGAGAGAGAAGGAGGGGAATTTTAGAAAGAGAAAAGGAATTTCATTCTTCATTGCTTACCTTCCAAATACAAGACAATGCCCATATATAAGACCCCGGGGCATACCCTTAATTACATAAGATGCATAAAATATTAAAAACATTAAAACATTACGACGAGTCTAATACAATGACTCAATACACACAACGAGAAAATAAGATAACTGACGGAGGACCATAACACATAACACTCCACCCGTCCTTGAGATTGAGCTTGTCCTCAAGCTCGAAGTACAACATGATGATCGGCTCGTCGGGCTCCTTTATCTCGCGCCAAAATAGCGCCCGATAGCGTGTCGTAGTGGCGTGGGCCGCGAGTTGTAGCAACGACATCGTCCGAAGGACGCGCGGCTGAAGCAAGGAGTTTGGCTGGTTCGGCGGAGCAGCAGGAGGCAGAAATGGCAGGATGGCTGAGGGTGCAGTGGCCGGCTGAATGAAGGGGGTCCGGTGGGACTGGCGATGCGGCGACGAACAATGGCAGGAAGAGGGTCGGAGAAACCATGGTCGGCGGAAGGCCTGGTTCCGGCAGAGGCAGCGGTGCGTTGTGAGACCGCAACGACAATGCGGTCGAAGGGGCTTGCAGAGTAGTTGCCGACAGAGCGGAAGGCGACGTGGCTGGAGGGACAACTGGCGTAATTGGCAGTCTCGTCGGCGGTCCAAATGGGGCGGAAGCGGCGACAACATGCGTGAGCTGAGAGGGCTCCGACACTGGGAGAGGCGAAACGCCAAAGTGTTCAGAATTTGCTAATTTGTCAAATGTGGTGTTGAGTCGAGATGCGGTAGCCTGAAATGTCTGCAAACTTTTCCACAATATTGAACAAAGGGCAGCTTCATCCGCGACTCTCATTTTTATGTCCCGAAGTTGGAAACCCGTTGCCATTAATTGGGGAATAGAATTAATTCAATTACGAATCAATTCTAACAGTCAATTAAGGATAAAGCTGCTGTGGTTCGGCGCTCGATGCGGAAAGGGAGGCTCGAGCAGAAAGGCCATCGTCGATTTGGAGAGGGAAAATGCGTGCAACGGCGGGCTCGAGGAGGAATCGACACAGGAGAAGCGTGCGTCTGGGAGGCGCGTCGGACGTGCGGCTCTATGCGACGAAACAACGACGTGTTGGTGCTCGGCTGCGAGGAACGACGGAAACCCGGCGGCTGGCACGAGAAGATCGATCGACGGAAACCAGTGGTTGGCACGGGAAGATCGATCGATCGGCTGCGAGAAGATCGATCGATCGGCTGCGAGAAGATCGATCGACGGCTGAATCATTCCGGCTTGCGGAAATAGCCAAAGCAGTCGATGCGGCTGGAATCTCTGAAATAGTCGATGCAGTCGGGGAAGGAGGAACTTGACTCTGATACCAAGTTGTTATGAGCTTGCTTCGTTGCCAATCGGTGGAGGCAGAGATACAAGAGGCAAGCCCTAGAATGGTGGAGGAGGAGATGAGAGGAAGAAACCCTAGAGGGTGGAGGAGGGAGAGAAGAACTTAGAGAGAGAAGGAGAGGAATTTTAGAAAGAGAAAAGGAATTTCATTCTTCATTGCTTACCTTCCAAATATAAGACAAGACCCATTTATAAGACCCCGGGGCATACCCGTAATTACATAAGATGCATAAAATATTTAAAACATTACGACGAGTCTAATACAATGACTCAATACACAGCGAGAAAATAAGATAACTGACGGAGGACCATCACACATAACAGCTAGCTTCGGGCATGGCCTTCGGGCCACAAACAACTGGCAGTATGGGTGCAATTTTATGAAGACCTTCTCCCCCACTTGGAAGGAAAGACCGCAACGCTTCCTGTTCGCCGAGGATAACTTTTGTTGGGCCCGTAGGAGGTGATGCTTCAGGTGATTCCGGGTGGTTTCACGGTCTTGCAGAGCGGTGGCCAAACTCTCGACCTAACACTCTCCCAGCAGATGTCGGAGAATGGAGGGTTGTGTTCGGCCAAAGACAACTTCAAACGGGGACTGCTACTTTGTGGTATGCAATGTTGTAGGAGTACTTGGCCCAATAGAGCCACTTGGGCCACATGGCCCATCTGCGGGGTTGCTCCCCCACGAAGCAACGAAGGTACGCCTCCAAACAACGATTGAGGATCTCAGACTGGTCATCCGTCTGCGAGTGATAAGCAGTGCTCATGCGGAGGCGAGTCCCCTGCAGTTGGAAAAGTGTGGTTCAGAAGGTACTCAAAAAAAGCGGATCATGATTACTCACGATCATCCGAGGAAACCCATGAAGGTGGACGACGCCGCTGATGAAGTTGTCCGCGATCGTGGCGGAGGTGTAGGGGTAACGAAGGGGGATGAAATGATCGTATTGGATAGTCTATCCACCATGACCAAGATACAATCGAATTCCTGGGAGCACGGTAGCCGAGTAATGAATTCCATGACCATGTCCTCCCAAACGCGTTCCAGAATGGGTAGAGACTGAAAGAGGCCGGCTAAAAACGCTGCCTCGTACTTGGCCTTCTTGCAGACCAAATAGGCGGCCACGAATGCCTTAACCTTTCAGAACATTTGGGGCCAGTAGAAAGAGGCCGCCAAACAACGGTAGGTACGAAAGGCCCCGGCGTGCCCTCCTGAGGGCATAGCATGAAACTCGACGAGGTGTCGGGGAATGCTCAAAGAAGAGGGTGCTAGAGCAAGGCAACCCTTGAAGAACAGGCGACCCCTACAAGCGAGTATGGAGGGTGGGCAGAGGCATCCGCAATAAGCGCCATCCGGATCCCGGATAAAACAGTGTTGGCCTCGACCTCGTGCTGGATGGTCTCCGCGTCTTCCCATACCGGCCGAGAGATAGCCGTGAGCTATGGCGGCCGGATTTACTGAGAGAGGGCATTGGTCGCTCGGTTTGCCCATCCCGGGCAGAACTCGATGGTGAAATCATAGCCCATAGGTTTGTCCACCCACACATGCTAGGCAGGCGTTGCGATCTTCAGCTGGAGGAGGTAGCAGATACTATGGTGGTCAGTGCGAACCACGAAGGGGTGGCCCAGCAGATATGGGCGCCAATGCTGAACCGCGAGAATGAGGCCCATGAGCTCGTTCTCATACGCGGAGCGGCTACGGACAAAGCTGGAGAAAGCGCGGCTGAAGTAGGCTATCGACCATCCGTCCTGCATGAGTACGAATCCCAGCCCGGAGCCCGATGCGTCACACTTCACTAAAAATGATAGAGAGAAATCTAAGCGGCAGTTGTATCTCGTCAGTCCGAGGAATCCCCTGACGTCCTGCAGGGATGTATGAGTCAACCAGTACAGGACCACCACGATCTTCTCCTCTTCCATTGCGAGTCCCTGGGACGAGATGGTGTCGCCGAGGTAGCTTACTTCCGACGCCCAAAGGAGCGCTTCTTCAGATGGTGCTTGAGGCGATGGCGCCTGATGGTAGTCAGAGTGAGGCGGACGTGCTAAAGGTGATCCTGCCAGGAGAACTGTATACCAAAATGTCATTAAAAAACGAAAACGTGTCGACGACGTACCGTTCGAAAAATGTTGTTCATCGTCGCCTGGAAGGTGGCCGGTGCGTTGGTCAGGCCGAAAGCATGACCAAGAACTCGTAGTGACCATTGTGCGTCCGGAAGGCGGTCTTTGCAATGTCTTCAGGTCGTACCTGGGTCTGGTGATAGCCCGCTCGGAAGTCCAGCTTGGTGAAGAATATGGCGCCGTGGAGCTCGTCCAGAATCTCCTGAATAATTGGGATCAGGTACCTGTCCGAAATAGTGACCTTATTTAGCTCCCGATAGTTCACGCAGAAACACCAGCTACCGTCCTTCTTCCGGACCTGGAGGAACAGGCTGGAGAAGGGCTCGCACTTGGGCGGATGAGGCCCCCCATCAATATCTTATGGACCGGATGCTCGATCTCGTCCTTCCGCACATGGCCGTAGCGGTAAGGGCGGACCGACACCATCGCAATGCTGTGCTGGAGGGGAATGGCGTGATCTGTCGGGCGAGCCGGCGGATGGCCGGTTGAGGCCTCAAAAATGTCGTCAAACTCGGCAAGTAATGCCTGAAGGTCCGCTAGGTGTGAAGGAGGCGGCGGTGCCAGAGCAGAGAGTGGCAAAAGCCATGTAGAAAAGTCGGTGTCGGCTATCCGCTGAATCGCACGGGCCTAGACCGGGGAGTGAAGCAGAGCGGAATCGCCCACCAGGCAACACGTCTGGCCCTCCTGTAGGAACTGCATAGGCATACTCTCCCAATTGACCCGCACTTCGTCGAGCATGCGGAGCCAAGCCACGCCCAGAATGACGTCAATACCGCCGAGCCCAAAGGCGTAGAAGTCTGCGGTCATCGGGCAGGACCCCACCGTCAGGGAGAGAGCGGTGCAGCACCCGTGGGTTGATCGGCGATGCCCATCGTACAGACAGACTGTAAAGTCGGGGGAGGGAACTAAAGGAAGGTGAAGCTGGTGCGCCAACCGAGCTGAGAGGAAGTTGTGGCTTGCACCACTGTTCACCATGACCACAATGGAACGATCATGCAACGTGCCCGCCAGTTTCATGGTCTGCGGCCCCGAAATGCCTCCCACCGAGAAACAAGGTAGCTTTAAGTTTTGAAAAGTAGGTGAGACGGTGTCCACCGCGCCATCGCCCTCGGATAGCTCCGGGGCTTCGAAATCCTCCATGGTGACCTCCGGGTCGAAGTTGCCGATGATGGCTTGGAACTCCTTGTTGGAGCACACATGCGTATGAGTGTAGGGCTGCCGACACCGGAAACATAGTCCCTTGCGGTGACATTCATTGTAGGTACTGTTAGAGATGCGCTGGAGGACCACCGGTCGGCTGGTCCAGTCTCCCCCAGGGGGCGGCAAGTGCAGGACTGTCGAAGGAGTGGATCACCAGGGCGGCCGAGGTGGGTGGTGACTTGCTGCAGGCGTAGCTGCCCTGGGGGCGAGGTCAGCCTCCACCAGACGCGTCATGTCGAGGGCGTCGGAGACTGTGCGTGGATGGTGCGTGCGGAGCCGGGAGCGAATGTGGGGCAGTAGCCCCTGCATGAAGAATTCCAGATAATGGTTGGGTCGCAAGCCGGGGAAATGAGTGACTAAGGCTACAAACTTGGCAATATAGTCATCCAAATCGGCTATTTGGCGAACGCCGCATAGCCGCTCGATAGTGGAAGAACTAGAGTAGCGGGTGTCGTACCGCCGAACCATCTTCTGTTTGATCTCGGGCCAAGAGAGGCTCGGGTTTGATTGGTGGAGCTACCGAGCCCAGTGAGGTGTCGAGCCGTCCAGGCCAACCACAGTCGTAGACACCTTGTCGTGTTCCTATGTGTAATTGAGATCAAAAAATTGCTCCGCCTTGACGATCCACCCGATCGGGTCTACGCCGACAAAGGAGGTAATATCGAGGGAGAGGGTGGGCCGGGTCAGAATGGCCGAAGGAGGGTGTTCGAGGGAAACGTCGGCGGCCCGACGCCGAGGAGGGAGTTGTTGTCCGCTGGCGAGCCAGAGCCAGATGCGGCGGACACTGCGGTGACGGATGCCCGGAGGGAGTCAATCTTGGAGTGGAGGGCAAGGAGAGAGGCATACATGGAGGCTTCGAGTTGCTCTTGTTCCTCGACGCGACGGGTTAGAGCTTCGGAGGTGGAATCTGGAACGGGGTCGCTTGAGGAGCGAGTGGTGGGAGCCATTGGCCATGAGACGTCGGATGGCGGAGTGGGGGACAGCAGAAACAACGGTCGGCGCTAAAGCTGAGCTCCGATCTGGAACTGGAAGCTAACCACGCGGAAGGCCCACAAGTAGCGAGCGCAGAAGGAGTATCGGGCAAAGGCTACACACGGAAGCCGAATCAAGTGAAGGCTGATCCCGCAGGTAGCGACCAACGAAAGGGAAGCTGATCTCGTAGGTTGCGACGGGCTGATCCCGCAGGTAGCGACACACTGATTGTTTTGCGGGACGCGCGGGAGCCGAATCGGGCAAGAGCCGGATCCCACAGGTAGCGACGGGCGGAAATACGCCGATCAGCCGAATCAGGCGAAGACTGATGGGAATCAGAAACAGGGAGATTGGTCGGGAATCGTACTAGATCACGAGCACCGGCGGCGCGATGGCGGGCGGTGAGGCAGGTCGGATCAAATTGTTACTATCCCGAGATGAATCCGGCAAGGGGGAGGGCCAACGGAGGTGAGGAAGGAGATTAGGGTTGAGAGGAAATTCTTAGGGAGTAGCCCTAATTTGCATTTATCCAAGCATAATAAAAAAGGATAACAACTCCACCCCTTATAGGTGCGGGGTGCGAATAACAAGTACGAGTAAAATAAATGCGTACACAACATAATATGAAATACAACGTGCAAAATAGATAAAATAGTTACGCCGGTGTCGCGTCTTCGGTCTCTCCTCCAGATGGACCCGTCGTGTCTTCCTCCGTGTGTAGATTCGCCACGGCGTCTCGTCGCCGTGCAAGTCCGTAACACATACATACCTATTTTACACAGTGCTCCCACCTCTAATTGCGGCTAGACTCCATAAGTGAATTTCTTTCACCTCCCACACACCTCGCTGCTGCGTGGGAGCTTACCTCTCACAAGCTGCTGCTAGTTCTACCCTCGTTCTTTCTTACCATTTACCAATACAAGTGCTGCAGCACGTTACACATTTGGCCACATATGTGAGCTCTCCTACTAGTTGCGGCTTATGTACTGCTCATGGAAATCTCTTAATTCCAAGAATCAAGTCCTAAGGTCTACATATAGACTTAAAAACCGACCTTTGCACTTCTTAAAATTGGCCACCACCTTTCAGCCCCCCTTGCACCACCCGTGTATTCACGTGTCTTTGTCTTCTTGGATTGAAGGCACGTATTATATTAACTTTTTTCCATCGGTGGATAATCCATGGATTCCACATCAGCTTCTGCTTGATACTTCAGGAGCTTGCTGCCGACTTGAAGGTGTTGCCTTTAGGAGATCTCCCCAACAGTTGATGCCGCCGCCATTGTTGACTTCATGCAGAGCAGAGGCGTGTTTGATTTTTCCAATACATCTACTAAGCTAGCACACCATTAGGTTTATTAAATTTTTAAAAGATCATGTTGTAGTTATACCTTTATTCCAGTAGGATCTCATGATTATTTCCCTTCTGAATCGATTCTATTCATAATTTGTCAGAGCACTTTAGTTTTTTTTTTTTTTTCAATTTTTAATTACCTTTCTCAATGGCAAGTTTTACCGTAATGCAATTAGACCAGTAATGCTCTATGGTTCTGAGTGTTGGGCAGTGCATTGTGTACATTAGCAAAAAATAGGAGTTACGGCGATGAGAATGCTTAGGTGGATGTGTGGACACACGAGATTGGATAAAATTAGGAATGAATGTATCATGGATAAGAAAGGAATGACACCAATTGCAGAGAAGATGCGAGAAGCTCGATTAAGATGGTTGGACATGTACAAAGGAGACCATTACAGGCACCTGTTAGGCGTTGTGAGAGTTTATTCACTAGGCATGTTAAACGGGAGAGGGGGAGACCAATAAAGACTTGGAATGAAACTATATGGAAAGACATGATGTACTGAGGCATTAGTGAGATTATGACTAAAGATAGGGCACAATGGCAACAAAGGACCCATATAGCTGACCCCACTATAGTGGGATAAAGGCTTGAGTGTTGTTGTTTTCAATTACCTTTCTTGTCAAAATTTTCAATCCATTTCAGACGATATGTTTAAATCTTTCGTGATGTTGTTAGCTCGTTTTCTTATTTCTAATTTGATCTTTCTAAAAATTTCATTATGGGATTTTTGTTTTATTATAATTTTTTATTCATCAATGGAATTGATGGTATGTAGCTTGGATGGGAAAGGTTGGGCATTGATGATAAGTTTGCTATCAGTCTTAGAGCTCATCTCAAAATAATTAAAATAAAATAAAATTTAAATTTGCTAGTCTGTGAGCATTCTATTGAATTGACATGCTGGCACCTAATTCAACTATGGCGAATGTTGAAGTTATCTCATTTCAACTAATATTTTAGTCCATGTAATAGTCTTTAGGTATGCATGAGTTTAGTCCCACATTGTGAGTCATTTTAAGTCCTATAAATTGCCCTTTTGAGGATGAATATAACACATTCTATTTCTCTCTAATATTTCTACATGGTATCAGAGCACAAAAATGATTCCTCTCTGATCTGCTTCCGCTCCTACATGTCTTAAGGTGCCTGTAAGACGATTCATCTTGTGGCTCCCCCTTCTGCGGTGGCTCCCGTTGCAGAGGGTCTTCTGCTCGTCCACTGCTGCTTATTAAAGGGGCACTTTATTTCGTATGTCGCTTGCGTGCCATTCCTGTCACTTATTCCATCGAGCACACGGGACCCTTCGACAACACCTCTTCCAGTCAATAGATCTTGCTTCCGCGACTGTTCCCTTTGTCGATCCTGCTCCCTCTCCTGTCTGCCAATCTCGTCATCGTTTCAGATGTCGCCTGCTTATATTCCAATCGATTCTTGCCTACGTCGATCTTGACTTCGTGCCACTTCATCAACGACTTCGTCAACTTCTGTCTGCCAATCCTGTCGACGCCCCCTTCCGTCTGAAGCGGATCCCGTCTGGTGAACCCACCCGGACTTCGTTC
The DNA here is from genome assembly GCA_039513925.1 of Platanthera zijinensis. NCBI lineage: Eukaryota > Viridiplantae > Streptophyta > Magnoliopsida > Asparagales > Orchidaceae > Platanthera > Platanthera zijinensis. The sequence goes on along the minus strand of CM077097.1, from coordinate 117,458,802 downwards.
TTGCCCGATGCACTCGTTTGTTGCTTTGATGACAACCTCCGACCTCCAAGTTTGTGCGGATTCTTACATATATCTGTGCCTACGCCTCCCTGATGTTGATCTCCATGCATTTCATGTTGATCTCCATGCACTTCATTTTCTAATAATGCACTTCCAAATTTATTCTCTCATGGCAGAGTCGTCTCTGGGTGCACCAAATCCAACCCCTCCAGCAGCTTCTCCCCGTACCTCTATCATTTTCCAGACGTTGCTACCCCTTCCGGGGTGTTGATCTCTCGCCAATGCTAACACATTGTGTTGTTTTTTGTCGTTTTTACGTGTCTTTAATTATCCTTGTTTGGTTGGTGTTAGTATTTACTTTGTATGGTTTTGTTATGCCCGCAAGTGCACGTACGTGTGTCCCATGTGAGGAGAGTGTTTGGGACGAAGGCAATTCAAATGGTATTTCCCGACTCTTGCATTAGTCTTACTTGGCTCTCCAAGCTTTTTTCTTGTGTTGTTTGCGTGTCCCCAATTTTCTCAGTTGATTGGTATGTGACTATGTAGTATGGTCTTTGTTGGTTGACATGTATTCCAGCAGGTTGTTTTGTGCGGGTTTGTGTCCCCGGTGGCCCGTCTGTTGACTTGATTCCAACAGGTTGTGTGATGTGAGTCTGTGTCCCTGGTGGCCCATCTGTATTCCAGCGGGTTGTGTCGTTGAGTTTGTGTTGTGTGGGACGTGTCGTGCGGGACCACCGTTTGTGCGGACTATCCTCGACGGATTATCCCCGACGGATTATCCTCGATGTTTATTTTCCCCAGTGACCTGTATGATGTTTTTTCCCAGTTAGTCTACCTCTATTATCTTTACATGATGTTTTCAAGCTGGAGGTTTTCCCACCATCTTGAGGGGAAGTGTCGAAGTTATCGCACCTTAATTAATATTTTAGTCAATGTAATAGTCTTTATGTATAAGTTTAGTCTGACATTGTGAGTTTGAGTTTGTGAGTCATTGTTAGTCCTATAAATTTTCTCTTTGAGGATGAATAAAGCACAAATTATATTTCTCTCTAATATTTCTACAGTGAAAAATATGTTTTTTTTAGGTCAAATGTATTATGATTAGATTTGCTATTTGCAATTTTGACACTTCAAACACTAGAAATTTTTTGGAAGTCGTGATTAGAAGAAGAGTATATATTGTTTGTTTACAAGAGACTAAGTGGAGAGTAAGAAATTCAAAGGACATTGGGGATGTTTAAAATTAATTAATTGTTGGCGTGATTAATAATATGACCAATGTTGGAATACAAGTGGATAAAGAGTTGACTGAGAAGATTATTCATATGAATATTAATATGACCAATGTTGGAATACAAGTGGATAAAGATTATTCATATGAATATGCATAGTAACACGTTGATTTCTGTTGAGATAATTATCAGTGGGGAAACCATTAATGTGGTTGGTGTTTATGACTTTATGCCTTCAACCTAGAGTTGAAGATAAAAAAAATCTATTTTGGAAATATATGGATGTCTTACTACAACATATACGTAAGGGATAAATAATAATTATAGGGAGTGGTTTAAATGGGCATATATGTGAAGTGGCTTAGATCTAATCCTCTTCACCTTCAGCCAATTGTTTTTGGGTTGGATACTTGAATTTTAGTATGGTATCAGAGCATGCTAGGTCTAACGACCCATTCCATGTTACCCAATTAAAAAAGGTATTTAGCATGTTAGAAGCCAAAGACCATATACATGGGGGTGCGTGTTGTGAATAATCTCACATCGAGAAACTAACATAATCTTATGCCCTTAATATAGATCCCAAGCATTTCCACCTCAGACTATTTGGTTTTAAGTTGAATGCTTGAATTCTAATCTATAGTTTATAATATATTTGACTGTGAGAAGGCTTATGGCAGGTATGAAATATGACATAATAAACATAATGAGAGAAGCTTTAGTTCTTTTGTTATAGCCAAGGTTGTCAGGATCGAGATCCTACATGAGATCATTTTGAGGTAGGATCGAATCAGATAGTAGGGTTGGGTCGAGGATCGCTTTACAAAACCTGGATCGTAAAATCCTATGATCCGGATCGCGATCCTGACAACCATGGTTATAGCCTACAATCTTGTAATAACAAACCATTTTAAGAAATAAAACATTTAGTTATGTTCAAAGATGGAACACTAAATCATAAGTAAGTTTCTTTATCTATATTAAAAGAGAAAAACACCCTTTGGTTAAACATTCAACTTTCCGATTTTACCCCTCTTTGTTACCGAATTTTCAATTTCTTTAATTTATCTGTTTTTTTTAATTTTAAAAAATATGCTCTCTTATAGACGAAGTCTTTTACCTACAATAAAAAATGTTCTCTCCTCGCCGCTCGCAACCCCCGTGCACATCTATACTATATTAAAAGGGAACAACACCCTTTAGTTAAACATTTGACTTTCCGATTTTATCCTCTTTATTACCAAATTTCCAATTTCTTTAATTTATATGTTTTACTTTAAATTTAAAAAATATGCTCTCATATAGACCAAGTCTCTTACTTACAATAAAAATGTGCTCTCCTCGTCACTCGCAAACCTCCGTGCACAAGGAAAAAAATGAGCAACGGGCGGGCGCTCGAGGGTTTACGAGTAGCAGGAGCGCGCCGGGGCAATGCTGTTGTCGGAGTACTGTTGCGTGGGGCACCTGGGGCCCCCATGCATTGTCATGTTCAGGATATTGTCGTGGTTGGCCGTAGGGGCGGAGCCCAGTGCCTGTCACTAGTGTAAAGAAAGATATAGCTTTTTGCAAAGATTGTAAGGTGATTTTATGTGAGAGTTTGATCACATAACATAGGAAAGTAGTTATGGAGGTTAATGTAAAAATAAAGAAAACAATACAAATAAATAATTCCTTTGAGATCAAGTGGTGAAATTTGAAATATTAGAAATTGTAAGATTTAAAATTTGATTATTAGAGGGAAACTGAAGTTTTTAAATGAGGTAATTTTAGTGTGGGATACGATGGCCAATTCTATTAAGAATATTGCTGTAATTGTTTTAGGCATATAAACATGCATCATTGAACCATTGAGATCGTAGAGCAGGTGCTAAAATTGTAGGTTCATGCATTTTAATTCCTGATATGATTTTTCTGCTTAAATTATTTCTGCAATTTAAAATATGAATCCAGCGAAACTCCAAGATAGAAAGATTAATGATTCATGAATTCAAGGAAAATTTTCAGAAAAACATTTTCATACATTTTCTCATTTCACAGAGTTGGCAGGAAATTTAACATTCAACATTTATGAGTACATAAAGAAAAGTGCAAAAAAGTAAAACATTTTATTTATTTCACAAGATCAGTACATCGATCATACAAAAGATAACGCAACATATGTATACAAAAAGTAGGTATCTTATATCTGTGCTACATAAAAAAGTCTATCATGTAACTGTAACAAAATATGACTATGAGCAACAGATCAAAACTATACTACTATGCTACATATCAGGGACTCTACAAACTACTGAAAGCAGAACTGGAACTCATCATGAGGGCAGTCTGGATCGCGGCAGGCAGCTTTGTGGGAATCCAACACTCCGAAGACTGCGGTGATGACCTCGACCCAGATTTTGCACATCTTCTCGCGGCGTGTAGGGGGCGGTTAGACGTGCCGGAAGTGGCTTCCTCCTTGACCTGTTTAGTTACATTTTCTATTAGTCAAAAAACTAAATGAATTCTCATTGTTCCCTTCATTACTATGATATCTTGTTCATACTTTTACGGATTTAATATGTTATCTTCTCTTGATTATTACGTTATCTCTCGTTATCTCGCATTCATATCATTCCTTTTTTGCATCTTCTTCTTGTTGTTTACCTTCTTTTTTTCATCATATACGTGTATATCTTTTTATGTGATTTGTATTTTCTTATCCTTATCTCTTATACTTTTTCTGTTGTTATTATTGGTTATGTTGGATGGTGGTGTGCGGATAACGGCTTTGTTTTGTATTTCTATTTATATTCCTCCCCCTTTGTGGGTGAACTATGTATTTCATTTTTCCATTCTACTTGGTATCAGAGGAGGCGGCTAACCCTAGCCCGATTCCCGTCCCGCACGTCCTCCGCTCTTCCGCTCGTCGCTCGACTGCGCCGCTTCCGCTCGTCGCTCGCCGCCGCCTCCTGCACCTAACGGCGGCCCCGTCCAAGGCGATGTAATCGCCTCGCCGCTCGCCTGCGCCGCTCGCCGCACGCCTGCGCGGCGCGTCTCCCTCGCCGCTTCTCGCCCGATCCCCTGCTTCGCCCGATCCCCTGCTTCTCCACGGCTGTAGCGTCTCCCTCACCTGTCTCTCCCGCTGCCTTCTCGCCTGCGTCTCCCGCTGTCAGATTTTCTCCTTGTGTGATCCTTTTTTTTTCTCTATCCCTTTGGGATGAGATTTTCTTCTGATTAGGAGGCTTCTTCCCCCATGCATTCCAGATTTTCTTCTTGTGTTTAGGGGGCTTCCTCTTCCCCCATGGATTCCTCCTCTCTTACTTCGACTGATGGCTTTGTTCGTCGCATAACTACCTCTCTTCTCAATGAACGGAATTTTATCGCTTGGTCCAACTCCGTGCGAGTTCATCTTGCCGGACATGACAAGCTCGATTGGCTTGAACCTAATGGTGTTCCAAAACCTACCGACGACAAGGCTATCCGTCAATGGCGCACAGAAAATTTCAAGATTCTCGGGTGGCTTCAATGCTCCATGGAGCCCAGGATTTACGAGCAGTTTATGCGGTTTGATTCTGTGCCGTCTCTTTGGGCTGCCTTGACGCGTACCTACGGTCACACCCGCGTTGATACACGGATTTATTCTGTGTTTCAGGAGATTTCTACAGCTCGTCAGGGGGACCGTTCCGTGCACGAGTACTTTACCTTTCTCTCTGGGAGATTCCAGGAACTCTCAGACCTCGAGCCGCTTAGTGCTTTTCCCCATCCCGAGGATCTGCTTGTTGCCAAGCGTCGTCAGGAGAAGAGGGAGACCTACCAGTTCCTGATGGGCTTGCGGCCCGAGTTTGAGCAGATTCGGGTTCAGATTGTCAGCATGAACCCTCTTCCTGATATTTTGGATGCTTACTCCATGGTTGAGGAGCATGAGCATCGCGCCCGCTTGACTACTGTCTCTTCCGTTCCTGCTACCGTCCCTCTTCCGGATCATTCAGCCCTGGCGTCTGGTCGTTCTTCTTCTGTGCGGGGGGGGGGGGGGGGGCGGACTTCTACCCCCCGTGGCCGTGTGGGTGGCCGCGGGAGCCCGTTTGCTGCTGTTCAGTGTCAGCACTGCCTGCGGACTGGTCACGAGAGGGCCAGGTGCTGGTTACTCTTTCCTCACCTGCGTCAGCAGTCTCCCGCTACTCGTACCGTCGCCGCTACTTCTTCCGACTTTGGAGGCCAGCCTGATTTCAGTACCTCTTCCAGGACTTCTTCCGCTGACTGGAGTCAGCTTATGGCTCAGGTGCAGCAGCTTCAGTCTCAGCTTCAGCAGCAGTCCTCGTTTCAGCCTCCATCTGCTCAGCCGTTGCCTACCTCCTCGTCGTTCTCGTCGACCTCGGCATCTGCGTCAGGTACCTCGACGGCCCTTCATGTCACTCATGAGGGACATTCCTCCCCTTGGGTGATTGACTCTGGGGCCACTGATCATATGACTGGTGAGCCACACTTTTTCTCCTCTCTTGTGTCTCCGAGTGTCCATCGGCAGGTTCGCCTTGCTGATGGCTCTGTGACACCCATTCTTCACCAGGGCACCGTTCCTCTCTCACCCTCCTTCACCTTGGGATCAGTTCTTCATGTTCCCAAGCTTGCTTTAAATCTTCTTTCTGTTAGTCAACTGACTCGTGCATTACACTGCTCGGTGACATTTTTCCCTTCTGGCTGTGTTTTTCAGGACTTGACCACGAAGAGGACTTTTGGCTACGGCCGTGAGCGAGACGGGCTTTACCAGCTGGATCTCCCACCTCAGACATCACCACCCGTTCTTCCACCACCATCAACTGCTGCTGCTACTACATCTTCTCTTTGGCATGCCAGATTGGGACATGCGAACCCTAAGATTGTGTCCTCCCTGTTTCCGAGTGTCTCATTTGAGCACCCGTTTCAGTGTGATGTGTGTCAGCTTAACAAACACACACGCACTTCTTATCCTGTTTCTATTTCTCGTAGTTCTGCTCCTTTTGAGATTGTTCATTCAGATGTTTGGGGGCCTGCCCCGATTGTATCTTATGATGGTTTTCGTTACTTTGTCTCTTTTATAGATGATTTTACTCGTTGCTGTTGGGTTTACCTTATGCGTGCAAAATCTGATGTTTTTTATTTTTATACCCAGTTTTCTCATATGGTTGCTACTCAGTTTTCCTCACGTATCCGGATTCTTCGCTCCGATAATGGGGGGGAGTACACTTCTTCCTCTTTTTCTGCTTTCCTTGCTAGCCAAGGAACTCTTCATCAATTCTCGTGTCCCTACACCCCCGAACAAAATGGACTGGCAGAACGCAAAAATCGCCATCTCCTGAATGTGACCCGCTGCCTTCTCCTTGGGTCCCATGTCCCCAAGTTATTTTGGAGCGCTGCTCTTCTTACGGGGACCTTTTTGGTCAACCGTCTGCCTTGCCAGCCTCTAGCGGGTCGGATTCCTCTGAGCCTCCTATCTCCCAGCCGCCCTTTGTTTCCTATTCCCCTTCGGGTGTTCGGATGTGTGTGTTTTGTCCAAGACCGTAGTCCCACTCGGACTAAACTTGATAACAAAGCTATTCGATGCTTATTTTTGGGATATTCCTCCTCATCCAAGGGATATCGCTGTTTTGACCCCACTTCTCGTAGGACTTTTCACTCCATGGATGTGACATTCTTTGAGGATACTCCCTTCTACAGTATCCCTCCACCATCACAGCCTGCTCCAGTTCCCCTTCCGCCTTCCACACCACCACAGCCGGCCCCTGTCCCCCTTGCTCCGTTACACGACTCGATTCCGGCTCAAACATATACCCGGGGTCCCCGTGGGCCCTCACATGTTCACCCTATCCTTCGTACTCCGCTGGTAGAGCCCAGCTCACAGGACCTGATGCCATATCCTCTGACAGGTGATGTTCTTCCTTCTTCTGACTTGCCTATTGCACTTCGCAAGGGTAAGTGTTCTTGTGTTACTGACCATCCTGTTGCTAGCTTTGTGTCCTACCAGCGTCTCTCCCCAGGTTACCGGGCTTTCCTGACTGCCACCGATCAGATCAGGATTCCGCATTCGACGGCTGAGGCATTCCAGCATCCTGAGTGGGTGACGGCTATGGAGGCTGAGATGTCGGCTTTACAGAGGGCTGGTACCTGGCGTTTGGTCCCCCTTCCCACCGGCAAGAAGACTGTTGGGTGACGGTGGGTCTACACCATCAAGTATAATGCTGATGGGTCTCTTGCACGCTACAAGGCTCGCCTTGTCGCGAAGGGCTTCACCCAGACTCCAGCGGATTACGGGGTGACCTTTGCCCCAGTGGCCAAGCTTTCTACCGTCCGTCTTCTTGTTTCCCTCGCTGCCTGCCTTGGATGGCCTCTTCACCAGCTGGACGTGCCGAATGCCTTTCTTAATGGCTCTCTTAATGAGGAGATTTATATGGATCCGCCGCCCGGTTACGAGCTTCAGGGGGAGTATTTGGGACGTGTCTGCCTTCTCCTGATGGCTCTGTATGGGCTGAAGCAGTCCCCTCGTGCGTGGTTTGAGCGGTTTGGGACTGTTGTGCTTCAGAGTGGGTTCACCAGATGTCATGCAGATCACACATGCTTTGTTCGGACTGCTGCGGATGGTCGCATGGTTATTATTCTTGTCTATGTGGATGATATCATCCTTACTGGTGATGACAGCTCGGGTATTCTTCAGATTAAGGAGGTGCTTCGTACGACATTTGAGGTGAAAGATCTGGGACCTCTGAAATACTTTCTCGGAATTGAGGTGGCCAGATCCAAGCAGGGGATCTCCTTGTCTCAGCGCAAGTATACACTCGACCTTTTGAGTGATACTGGCCTTCTTGGGTGCTCTCCAGTATCTACACCCATGGACCCGAACCACCGCTTACACGCTGAATCCGGCGACCCTCTTCCTGATCCGGGCAGATACCAGCGTCTTGTTGGCAGGCTTATCTACTTGACCAACACTCGCCCAGATATTAGCTTTGCTGTGAGTGTGGTCAGCCAGTTCATGCATGCCCCCCGTACTTCTCATCTCGATGCAGTTTTTCGGATACTTCACTACTTGAAGGGATCGCCTGGCCTCGGGCTCTTCTACCGTTCGTCTCCATCTCCTGGACTTATCTGTTACACAGATTCTGACTATGCTGGTTCCATCACTGATCGGCGCTCTACTTCAGGGATGTGTACGTTCTATGGTGGCAATCTCATTTCCTGGAAGAGCAAGAAGCAGAGTGTCGTCTCCCGCTCCTCTGCTGAAGCTGAGTACCGAGCTATGGCCCATGGAGCCACGGAGCTCCTTTGGCTTCGTACTCTCTTGACCGAGCTGGGCTTTCCTCCTTCCGGTTCCTCGACGCTGGTGTGTGACAACCAGTCTGCTCTTATTCTAGCCTCCGACTCTGTTCTGCACGAGAGGACTAAGCATATTGAGGTTGATATTCATTTTCTCCGGGAGCACATTCGTTCAGGGACTCTTGCCACGACCTATGTTCCCTCCGCCGAGCAGACTGCAGATGCCTTCACCAAGGCGGTTGGGCCTTCCAGACTTCTCTCTACTTATGGCAAGCTGGGCTTGCTTGATCTCTTCGCGCCAGCTTGAGGGGGAGTATTGGTTATGTTGGATGGTGGTGTGCGGATAACGGCTTTGTTTTGTATTTCTATTTATATTCCTCCCCCTTTGTGGGTGAACTATGTATTTCATTTTTCCATTCTACTGTTATCGGGCAGTACTAAGGGAATATTAACATTTCTTATCATTTATATAGCGCGCTTGTGTGCCTTTTCATATTCACACACATTCCTTAACGTGCATTTTCTTATTTGCACGTTTACTTTCATTCCATTATACATTGGAAGGACATTCACCCCACCTCCACTGTTGGGTTGACTATTAACTTAGCTCATTTCATTATATTATTCATTTTCTTTTTATTTTTCTTCATTACATAATTGATTTAAATTTCTCTTCATTTCAACATAAAGCATTAGGAATAATAATCATGTAAATTTGAAATAAAAGCAATTATAAAAAGGGTGAGAACTCACTGTGACTTTCCCTTTTCCTTTATCGTTCCTATTACCGTCATTACGCCTTCCGCTTCCATGTGACGCCATTTCCTACAATATACCATCCTTAATATGTTAAGAACATCAAATTGATGTCTCTAATTAGGTCAAACATGTCATAATCCCTTTTGATGGGTTCTAATTGACCTAATTAGGTCAAAGACCTTTTTAAAGACTTAGGGTTTTGCTGCCCTAGGTTCAATTAGTGAACTTTCACTGTTTTAGTGAAAGGGGAAGCAATACTTACCCTCCAAATAAGCATTTGGATTATAAGCATAGTGTTTCCTTAAACAAATTGTCATCCAAAGACTGTGGGGACGAAATTTCACTCCTATGAGAGAGATATCTACGCTAAGGACCCTTAGGGTTTCTCTTTTTTTTTAACCCTAAAACTAAAAATAATCTTAACCTTAGCTAGATTTTCATCAAAATCCCTTGGCAATCACGGATTTAAGCTTAAAATTCATTACAGAAACTTTTCCTATACAAAGGACCAAATAAGATCGAAAAACCCTAAACCCTAGGATTTCTACCCTTTTTAATCCGTGAAAAATCTTTGAAAAAGAAACAAGAGGACTAGAGAGGAAGAGATTACCTCTCAAATGGAACAAAAATCAGAAGAAAAGAAGGTGAATCGAGCTCTCGAGAGGCGATGGCGTCGTGCGGCTTCCGTCCATCGCCTGTAGCTTCTTGCGGGATCGGGAGAGGAGTGAAAATGAATAGCGCTTCTTTGTTTTGCTAATTTATCATGCGTCGCTTATTTCATGCAGGACACGCATGCCTGTTAACCGGAAATCGCCGGTTCAAGTCATTTCAACCGTTTTCATTCTCCCCTTCCTATTTTATATAAGCACACCACTTACACACCTTAGCTAATACATAGATGTTATAATATTAACATACCTTAGATTTGGCGACGTCACAATTCTCCCCTACATATTGAATTTTCGTCCGCGAAAATCTTCAATTTGAATCTATATCAAACAATTGAGGGAAGAGATTTCTCATGTCTTCTTCCTTTTCCCATGTTGCATCATGAATACTATGTCTTTTCCACCAAACCTTGACGAATCGAACTTCTCGATTTCGGAGTTGTTTATTTTGCCAATCTACAATTTTGTAAGGTTCAGTTGGACTTTATAGATCCGACTTTATTTGAATCTTTTCAGAAGGAATTATTTTCTCTGGATCTGCTATGTATTTTCTCAATGAAGAAACATGAAATACATCATGAAGGTTTTGAAGAGCATCAGATAATAGTAGGCGATAAGCCACCAGTCCAATCCTTTCAGAGATGACAAATGACCCTACCTATCTTGGACTAAGTTTCCCAAGTCGACGAATTCGTGAAGTTCCCTTGAAGGGCTTTATTTTAATATATACCATATCGCCTACATTAACTCTACTCTTCGATGCCTGACATTGTAATATTTTTGCTGTCTGTCTTGAGCTACTTTCAATCTTTCCCGTACAAGTGTAAGTTATCATTCATTTTATCCACTTGGTTCTTTGAGAATAACTTTTGTTCGCCATCTTTTGCCTTAGTGGGGTACGACACCTTCACCCGTATAATGCTTTGAATGGTGTCATCTGAATACTTGACTGGTAGCTATTATTGTAAGAAAATTCTACCAACGATAAATATTTTTCCCATGAGCCCTTTAAATCGAGTACGACCATTCTCAATAGATCTTCCAACATTTGGATAGTTCGCTCAGACTGACCATCTGTTTGTGGATGGAATGCGGTACTATATAGCAGCTTTGTTCCTAACTTTTTCTGTACTAGCTTCCAAGTATCCGATGTAAAACGTCCATCTCTATCGGGCACGATAGATCGAGGAATCCCATGATATTTTACAATAACATCGATGTACCGATCGACTAACTTCTGTACTGGACAATCATTTTTCATAGGAATGAAATGTGCAACTTTCGTTAATCGATCAATAATTACCCATATACCGTTGTTTCCAACTTTACTCTTTGGTAGTCACATGACAAAATCCATGGTTATGTCAATTTTATTTCCACTCAGGGATCGACAGTGATTGTAAGTATCCACCAGACTTTTGATGTTCTGCCTTCACAAGTTGGCATGTGTGACATTTGACAATATGTCGGATTACGCCAGTCTTCATTCCTGGCCACCAGAAGTCCTGCTTAAGATCTTGATTACATTTTCTTTCTTTCGGGGTGAATTGAATAATTTGTATTATGCACTTCATAAAGTATTTCTGCTCAGAGTGTATCAACGTTAGGAATACACAACGTTTTATTCAGAAATAATAATCCATCATTTTCTGTAAAAGCAGTTGATTGTCCACTTTTTACCTTTTCCAGAATCTTCACAGTTCATTGCCTTTCTTACCCTGTCTTTAATGGAATGCTCTGCCATTAGTTGAAAGAGTAAACCTTGAGTCTGAGAGGTAGTTATACATGTAAGCAATTCAAAGTTTTGTATCTCTCGTAACAACTTCTGCTCGGTTAGTGGAACAATCAAAGGCGCTAAGTGCTTTTACTGAGTGCATCGACAACTACATTCGCTTTACCGGGATGGTATTTGATATCAATGTCATAATCTTTGATAAGTTCTAACAATCGTCTTTGGCGCATATTTATTTCCTTCTGGGAGAAAATATACTTTAAACTCTTGTGATCTGTAAAAATTTCACATTGAGCACCATATAAGTAATGCCCCAGATTTTTAGGGCAAATACGACAACTGCCAACTCCAGATCATGAGTTGGGTAATTACGCTCAGAATCTTTCAGTTGTCTCGAAGCATAAGCTATGACTTTACTATTTTGCATTAAAACACAACCAAGGCCTTTCAGGGATGCATCATTGTAAATTTGAAAACCTTCAATGCCGCACGACATGACTAACACTGGTGCAGTGGTTAATCTTGCTTTTAACTCATCAAAGGCCTCCTGACACTCATCGGTCCAGAGAAATAAAACACCCTTTCGGGTTAGCTTAGTAAGCGGTAGTGCAATCGCTGAAAAACTTTTTACAAATTTTCTATAATAGCTTGCTAATCCGAGAAAGCTCCAAATTTCTGTTACAGTAGTCGGTCTTGACCAATTCATGATTGCTTCTACTTTTGCTGGATCTACCGATAATCCATGCTCCGTAATGACATGACCCAAAAAAAATCTTCATTTAACCAAAAATCACATTTTGAAAACTTGGCATATAAAACATGACTTTTCAATGTCTGCAATACAATCTTTAAGTGTTCTGCATGTTTACCCTTATTTGTCGAATATATCAGAATGTCATCGATAAATACAATAACAAATCTGTCCAAATATTCCTTGAATACCCGGTTCATTAAGTCCATGAAAATAGCTGGCGCGTTTGTCAATCCAAATGGCATGACTACGAACTCAAAGTGTCTGTATCTAGTACTAAAAGCGGTCTTGTAAATATCGTCTTCCTTGATTCGCATTTGATGATATTCCGATCTCAAGTCAATCTTGGAGAAAACTTTTGCATTAACCAATTGATCGAATATCGTCAATGAGAGGTAGAGGATATTGGTTTCGAATTATCAACTTATTAAGTTCTCGATAGTCGACGCATAATCAAAACGAACCATCCTTTTTTTAACGAAAAGCACTGGGGCTCCCCATGGTGAAATGCTTGGTCGTATAAAATCTTTATCAAGTAATTCATGTAATTGGCTTTTCAGTTCTGCCAATTCTTTAGGAGCCATTCGATATGATGCCTTTGCTACTGATTTAGCTCCTTCCACCAAATCGATAGTGAACTCAACATCCCTTGATGAGGGTAGTCCTGATAATTTTTCTGGAAATACTTTGAGAAAATCACACATTACGGGAACTGCAGTCGGTTCTCATGTTACTACCTTAGTTTCCTTAATCATTATCAGTGTTTCTTCACAACCTTTCCTTAGTTTCTTCATTGTCTTTAATGAAGATATAATAATTTTTGAAACTTCATCCAATTCTTTAAAATTACACTGTATTTGATCGTTCAGCTTAAGTGTAATTTCCTTCTTTTTACAGTTGATGATGACTTCATGTCTTGATAACCAATCCATTCCTAGAATGATATCAAATTCAGATAGGGATAGAATCGCAACATCCACTTCTACTGGGTTGTTATCGATTGTTAGCCACACTGTACATCTCAGCCTTGTAATCATCTCAGTATTATTGGGCATTTTAACTCCCAATTCCTCAAAAGATGTATGAGGTTCCAACCATTATTGTTTAATTGCTCTTGTGAATATGAAGGATTGACTAGCCCCTGTATCAAATAATACCTTTAGGAGGTGATTGTGCACATAGATCATACCAATGATGACCGTATCATCTGCTTTAGCCCCTTGCTGGTTCATATTGAAAACTCTAGGCTGTACCTGTCTTTCTTCTCTGTTTTCCACCACAAATACAGATGTTTCGATCCCCTTACCTTTATGAATTCTTTCAATCCGACTGGTATCAAGATAATGAAATGTTGGTACCTGGCTGGGACCACCTCTTTCAGGTAATGTTTTCCACAACGGGCAATCTTATCGACGATGTCCCGGCTTCTGACACTTAAAACAAACTCCGGCCCCCTTTAAACATTCACCAAAATGATTATTTCCGCATTTCGGACATAAGGACTTCATCGTGTTACTATTGGCTCCGCTTTCACTTCGAGTTTGCGATGGAGGACCTCCTTTCTTCCTTTTCCAGTTTGAACTTCCACTCCTCCGTGAGGAATCCATACTCTGTCCCTCTGGAAGCCTCTTCTTTTGAAACTCCATTCGCCTTTGCGAAGTTTCTACATCCATCTCAAAAACTTTGCAGTCTCTACCAGTTCGTTGTAATTCTTGATCCTTTGCGAGATTAGATGCACACGCACATCTTCTCGTAAACCCAATTGGAATAAAAAACAACGATCGCTTTCTTTGGCGACCATGTCTCCTGTATAATAAGCTAGTTGTGCAAACTCAGCTTCATATTGAAGGACTGTACGACTCCCCTGCATCAAGCAAAGGAATTTCTCCTGCAACATCTGTTTCTCTGATGGAGGGACAAACCAGTTAACTAATTCCTTCAAGAATTCAGCCCAGAGGATATCCGAGTTTTCACGCCCAACAAATCTCTCTTGTCTCATATTGTCCCACCACCGATCAGCCACTCCTTCTAGCAAGAAGACAACTAAATCAATTTTTCGATCATCGGGACACTTCATAGCATTGAAGATTAGTTCGATCCTCTTTATCCAGCCTTCGGTTTCCATCGAAGATAACCCACCTCGAAATAAGGGCGGTCTCATATCGAGAAATTGCTTCACATAAGGATCACTTGATGTTGGTGGCTTTGATACGACAACAACACTATTGCCCATTCGAATAGCTTATGCTAATGCTTGCATGACTTCCGATAAATGAGGATTTGATCTCTCTCTATATCTTTCTTCAGCTCTGCGACTTTGTTCTTCTTCAAGTTCAACTCTTTCCCGCCTACTTAAATAGGTGCGGAAAGGTTCCTGAAACTGGAAGGTTTATATTGTCATGTATTTGTTTTACTTACATCCTATGTACTCTTATCTCACTGATAGTTCAAATAAACCTCCATCTGATATCATTTAATTGTAACGGCCCCACGTTCCAGGCACCATCACAATTTTCATTCATTTTCTCATTTCATAGAGTTGACAGGAAATTGAACATTCAGCATTTATGAGTACATAAAAAAATGCAAAAAAGTAAAACATTTTATTTATTTCACAAGATCAGTACATCGATCATACAAAAGATAACCCAACATATGTATACAAAAAGTGGGTATCTTATATCTGTGCTACATAGAAAAGTATATCATGTAACTGCAACAAAATATGGCTATGAGCAACAGATCAAAACTATACTGCCATGCTACATATCAGGGACTCTACAAGCTACTGAAAGCAGAACTAGAACTCATCATGAGGGCAATCTGGATCGCGGCAGGCAGCTTTGTGGGCATCCAGCAATTCGAAGACCTAGATTTTGCACATCTTCTCGCGGCGTGCAGGGGGGCGGCTAGACGTACCGGAAGTGGTTTCCTCCTAGACCTGTTTTGTTACATTTTCTATTAGTCAAAAGACTAAATGAATTCTCATTGTTCCCTTCATTACTATGATATCTTGTTCATATTTTTACGGATTTAATATGTTATCTTCTCTTGATTATTACATTATCTCGCATTCATATCATTCCTTTTTGCATCTTCTTGTTGTTTACCTTCTTCTTTTCATCATATACGTGTATATCTTTTTATGTGGTTTGCATTTTCTTATCCTTATCTCTTATACTTTTTTTGTTGTTATCGGGCAGTGTTAAGAGAAGATTAACATTTCTTATCATTTATATAGCGCGCTTGTGTGCTTTTTCATATTCGCACACATTCCTTAACGTGCTTTTTCTTATTCACACGTTTACTTTCATTCCATTATACATTGGGAGGACATTCACCCCACCTCCACTGTTGAGTTGACCCTTAACTTAGCCCATTTCATTATATTATTCATTTTCTTTTTATTTTTCTTCATTACATAATTGATTTAAATTTCTCTTCATTTCAACATAAAGCATTAGGAATAATAATCATGTATATTTGAAATAAAAGCAATTATAAAAAGGGTGAGAACTCACCGTGGCTTTCTCTTTCCCTTTATCGTTCCTATTACCGTCATTACGCCTTCCGCTTCTATGTGACGTCATTTCCTACAATATACCATCCTTAATATGTTAAGAACATCAAATTGATATCTCTAATTAGGTCAAACATGTCATAATCCCTTTTGATGGGTTCTAATTGACCTAATTAGGTCAAAGACCTTTTTAAAGACTTGGGGTTTTGCTGCCCTAGGTTAAATTAGTGAATTTTCACTATTTTAATTAAAGGGGCAGCAATACTTACCCTCCAAATAAGCATTTGGATTTTAAGCATAATGTTTCCTTCAACAAATTGTCATCCAAAAACTGTGGGGATGAAATTTTACTCCTATGGGAGAGATATCTACGCTAAGGACTCTTAGGGTTTCTTTTTTTTAACCCTAAAACCAAAAATAATCTTAACCTTAGCTAGAGTTTTATCAAAATCCTTTGGAAATCATGGATTTAGTCTTAAAATTCATTACAGAAACTTTTCCTATGCAAAGGACCAAAGAAAATCGAAAAACCCTAAACCCTACGATTTCTTCCCTTTTTAATCCGTGAAAAATCTTTGAAAAAAAAATCAGAGGACTAGAGAGGAAGAGATTACCTCTCAAATGGAAGAGAAATCGGAAGAAAAGGAGTGAATCGAGCTCTCGGGAGGCGATGGCGTCGTGCGGCTTCTGTCCGTCTCCTGTAGCTTCTTGCGGGATCGGGAGAGGAGTGAAAATGAACAACGCTTCTTTGTTTTGCTAATTTATCGGGCGCCGCTTATTTCACGCTGGACACGCATGCCTGTTAACCGGAAATCGCCGGTTCAAGTCATTTCAACCGGTTTCATTCTCCCCTTCCTATTTTATATAGGCACACCAGTTACACACCTTAACTAATACACAAATGTTATAATATTAACACACCTTAGATTTGGTGGCGTCACATTATCTCTGATGCTTGAAATTTATGATAAAACGTTATGTTCATATACTACTCTGATTTATTTAACTCTTCCAAGTCCAATTCATTGTCTTTTGTTTCATTATAGAGTTGATAAAATTATCTTTTCCATCGCTATTTAATATCCACATCATCTGTCAAAACTGTATCTGTCTCATCCTTTATGCATTTTACTTGCCTTAAATCTCTTGTTTTTTTTTCTCTAGCTCGAACAATTTTATATATGTCACGCTCTCCATCTTTGGTATTTAGTCGCTTATAAAATTGTTCATAAGCTTGACTTCTTACTTTACATGCTGCATGTTTAGCTTCTTTTTTGACGACTTTATACCTGACTAATTTTTCATCATTCCTACAAGCGTAGAGTAATTTATAGCTGACTCTCTTTGCCATCATTTTGTCTTGCACTTCCTCTTTCCACCACCAAGATTCTTTAGTTGGGGGCGCACGACCTTTTGATACTCAAAATACATTCTTTTCACTTATCCTTAAATGTGAAGACATAACGGTTTTGCGGAAAGTATTAAAAAAATGTAAAGTTTAAATAAATATTAGAAATTCAAATGATATATTTGTTGTAAAAAGCTGAAGATATGTTTCTAGCAGCGGCAACCAAATGAGCCTTGAATTGTGTTAATTTCAGTTTTTAATTCTACGGGTTCGATATTTCTGTTAGCACATGGGCGTAATTCTATATTAATGTAGGTGCACTAACTGTAATCATTTGATTGCAAGACAAGGATTGAAAATTACATTCAAATGTTATCCGGCGTATAACCTGTTTGGTTTTTGGAATGGAGCTGTATTTTTAGTTATTAATATTGTAGAGAAAGGCCTCAAAGCTTGTATATACTTCTTGAATGAATAGTTACGAGTATGAATACACTTATATAGGAAAAGAAGGAGAAGAGAAAACCTAAATACAAGATGTGGGACTAATACAAAGAGAGAGAAAAGAGAGAAAACAAGGGCCCTTAATTGGGCTTTTCTAACATTCCCCCGCAAGCTGGAGCGTACAAGTCGTAGGCACCAAGCTTGGATAAAAACTGATAGTATAGAGGCCTGGAGAGAGCTTTAGTCAGGATATCCGCAATTTGGTCTTTAGCAGGAACATGCTCCAAATCTATCTTCTTTGACTGTACCTTTTCCCGGATAAAGTGACAATCAACTTCGATATGCTTTGTGCGTTCGTGAAACACCGGATTCTTGGCAATATGTATTGCTGCCTGACTGTCACAAAATAAGGTAGCCGGTGATGAGAGACGAACACCCAAGTCTCCCAAAAGGCTCTCAAGCCAGGTTAGCTCGGAAGCAACCGCAGCCATAGCCCGGTACTCGGCTTCAACAGAAGAGCGTGCAACCACAGATTGTTTCTTGCTACGCCATGTTATGAGATGACCACCAAAGTAAGTGCAGAACCCCGTAGTGGAGCGCCTCATCGATAGATCCTGCATAGTCAGCGTCAGAGTAAGCGACGAGTGATAGAGATGTGAATGGCTTATACACAAGTCCTTGTCCGGGGGCGATCTTGAGATATCGAAGGATGCGCTCGACCGCTTGAAGATGAGATGTCCGAGGAGCGTGCATGAACCGACTCACAACTCCTACAGCAAATGAGATGTCCGGTCGAGTCACCGTAAGGTAGATCAGTTTCCCAACCAAGCGTCTGTAATATTCCGGATTTGTAAGCAGTTTGTCAGAGTCAGAACTATGGGCCGAGAGCTTGTGATTGGCGTCCATAGGAGTCTCCACAGGTTTGCATCCAGAATAGCCTGCATCATGAAGGAGGTCCATACAGTACTTCCTTTGAGATAACACAAGACCATCAGAGCGTCGTGCGACCTCGAGCCCAAGAAAGTACCGAAGGTTGCCCAGATCTTTGGTCTGAAAGGCGGAGTTTAACTGTTCCTTAATCTGTTGTATTCCTGCCGTGTCGTTGCCAGTGATCACAGTTCCGGTTGACCGGTGGCGGGTGAAGAGGGAAAAATCAGCCGAGCTCCGAGTGAAGCCACTAGCACAGACCACTTTACTGAATTTTTCAAACCACGCTCGTGGGGACTGTTTGAGACCATAAATGGATTTCCGAAGGTGACATACCAAAGACTCCCTCGTGGTCTCAAACCCGGGAGGTTGCTGCATATAAACTGTCTCGTGCAGATCGCCGTTGAGGAAGGCATTCTTAATATCCAACTGATAGAGCGGCCAGTGACGATGAACTGCCAAGGAAAGAAGGACGCGGACCGTGCTCAATTTGGCCACTGGAGAGAAAGTTTCCTCATAATCAAGGCCATGTTGCTGAGTAAAGCCCCGGGCCACGAGGCGGGCCTTCAGGCGGTCAATAGTGTCATCCGCCGCATGCTTGACAACAAAGACCCATTTGCAGCTCACAGAGGTATGACCAGTAGGAAGAGGTACCAGATCCCAGGTCTGGTTCGCCCAAAGAGCCCGCATTTCATCTTCCATGGCTGCCCGCCACCCTGGATGTGTAAGCGCCTCCTGCACAGAGTTAGGAATAGAAATAGAGGAAAGAGAGGTGGCAAAGGCGTAGAGAGGTGGTGCCAGCCGATGGAGAGAGACGTAGTTGGCCAAGGGATGAGCTGTAGAGACGGGAGCCGGATCTGCCGGAGCCGAGGTATCGCTGGTAGCGGGGAGCTGGTGCACGGGAGTATCCTTGGATGGACGTCGAGAGTAGACCCGGATAAGAGGTGGAGGAACCCGAGGAATAGCTGGTTGAGAGGAGGAAGAAGAGGGTAGAGACGATGGCGTGACTGGTACGGCAGGCCGGGGAAGAGGTGGAGCAGAAGACGAGGTGGGGCAAGGCAAGTGGAAGGGCTGGTGTTCGCAGAAGGTGACATCGGCAGAAACAACCAGCCGACCATCAGAAGGAGAGTAGCAGACATATCCCTTTTGAGTCCGGGAGTATCCAACAAACATATACTTTGCAGCCCGAAGAGCAAGCTTGTCGGAAGGAGGGCCAAGATGGTGGACATAGCACACACACCCGAAGACCCGTGGTGTGAGAGAGGTGGGGTTGGTGGAGGGAGAGAGAAGTTGGAGTGGTGAGGCAAAATTCAGCGCAGAGGAGGGGAGGCGGTTAATAAGATGACAGGCTGTGAAGACGGCAAAATTCCAATATTCGACCGGAACATGCATTTGGAACATAAGGGAGCGGGCAACATCGAGAAGATGACGATTTTTCCGTTCGGCGACTCCGTTTTGCTGAGGGGTATAGGCACATGAAGTTTGATGGATGATACCGAACTCGGTGCAAAGAGCAGAGAAGGCACGCCCGGTATATTCGCGAGCTTTATCGGTGCGGATGACGCGGAGGGGGGTATCGAATTGCGTACGCATCTCAGTCAAAAAAGCACGAAATACAGAAGTAAGTTCAGTACGATCATGTAGTAAATAAAGCCATGTAGTACGCGAGTAGTCATCAATGAACGTGACAAAATAACGATAATCAAAAATACTGGGGACACGGTAAGGACCCCAGACATCAGAGTGTACTAAAGAGAGAGGAGTACTACTCCTGGTACAAGTAGGGGGAAAGGAAGAGCGATGTTGTTTGCCGTAGATACAAGATTCACAAGAGAACTCCTGCAGAGATACATCAGGAAGAGCCCGCTTGAGAATCGGTAGAGGGGCATGCCCAAGGCGGCGATGCCAATCGACCGTGGAGATAGCAGATAGAGTAGTAGGTGGGATGTCCAAGATATAGAGCCCGTTCAACAGCTGCCCCTTACCAATGGTACTCCGGGTGCGACGATCCTGCATAAGGAAAGAAGAAGGTGAAAAAGTTATGCAACAATCAAGGTCGTGGGTGAGACGACTAACAGAAAGTAAGTTGAAGGGGGAGCCCGGGTCATGCAGAACCGAGGAAAGAGAGAGGGTCGGAGTAAGCTGAAGAGCAGCGGTGCCAGAGACAGGAAGGGTATCACCGTTGGCCACAGTGATGCAAAGGGGGTGAGGCGTCCGTTGGTACTTGGTGGGCTTCTGGGAAGTAATATGGTGAGTGGCTCCGGAATCAACGATCCAGCAGGGACTATGAGAGAGACAGGTTATACCGTCCGCAGAAAAGGATGCGACGGAGCCGGAGGAGCGGCTGAGAGCACCTTGAAGCTGTTGGAGTTGGGTGCGAAGCTCATCAATATCCTGGCGGGTAGTGGAAGCCAGATCGGGGGCAGACGGCCCCGTGGGAGGAGCAGCAGTGGTAGTAGCAGTAGAGGTATCGGACGCCATGCGCGGCCAGCAGAAGAGGCCGGGCGGTTAGAAGAGGATTGCCGTGCGGGTAGGCAAGAAAGGAAGAAGTCGACCGGTCTCGGCGGACACGCCAGCGACCAGGAGATCGCTACCAAAAAACGACAAGACAACAGCAGAAGGGCGAGGCCGCAACGAGAAGCGAGTAGGAAGCAGGTCGCTACAGGCCGCAGGCGAATAGCGAGTAGGAAGGACTGCAGCGGATAGAAAGAGATCGCGCGGCGAGCAGGAGAGGCAGGTCGCTGCGAGTAGCTATCAGCGAGCAGCGAGCAGCGAGCAGGGAGACGTCGCAGCGGAGAGAGAAAGACCGCACGGCGAGCAGGAGAAACAGGTTGCTGCGAGCAGCGACTAGCGAGCAGCGGATAGAGAGAGACCGCGCGGTGAGCAGGAGATGCAGGTCGCTGCGAGCAGCGATCCAAATGTAGGGAGAGACCGCAGCGGATAGGAAGAGTCCGCGCGGGAAGAGAAGGGGAGGGAAAGTGGACCCACGTGAGAGAGAGGAGTATAAAAAATAGAGGAGGAGGAAGGGAGGAGGTGGAGGCCACGAAAGAAACAGAGGGGTTGGGAGGGAAGCGGATAGAAAAGACCAAGCCGCAGGAGTCCGCGGGAAGGAGAGACCGCGCGGACAGCCGGTTAGGAGAAGAGACCGGTTGCGGTTAGGAGAAGAAAACGGGTAGGCCGGATATTACAGGAGGAGACCGGAACCTGCTCTGATACCATGTAGAGAAAGGCCTCAAAGCTTGTATATACTTCTTGAATAAATAGTTACAAGTATGAATACACTTATATAGGAAAAGAAGGAGAAGAGAAAACCTAAATACAAGATGTGGGACTAATACAAGGAGAGAGAAAAGAGAGAAAATAAGGGCCCTTAATTGGGCTTTTCTAACAAATATAATGATTTAGGCTTCTCATTCTTTCAAAATTTATATTAATCATCATTTATAAAATATCCAAAATCTCCCCGCCATGTTTACATTGTTAACATACATATGTATAAAAAACACATACAAGTAGCAGGGTAAGAAGTTTATTGCTTTATATTAATGATGGAGATCCTCATTCTTTTTGCCCTGTATGTACATAAATTCTTGCTTTGAAAATTGACAACCCATTCATCTATTTTATTGTTTCTTTCTGTTGATTTATAATCAGGATGAGAACGCTAGTGGAGATCCTGAGCTTCTCGACGACTCCGAATTTTATCAGCAACTACTCAAAGAATTCTTTGAAACTTGTGACCCTGCAACATCTGGTCAGTTTCTATTTCATTTAGTGTTCATTCCGCCGCTTGTAGTTTGAAGTCATGTTTTAGAAAATAGATTATTTTATTTTCACCAATTTTGTATGCAAAATTAAAGCATCAATTTTGAGGTAGTTTTGAAGAAATTTATTGATTTTGAATTCATATTTTTACTGTATAACTACATCGGCCAAATGATGTTTTTGAATTTTACGCAACCATATGAAATAGTGTGTTCTCTATGTTATTTTTAGTTTCTGAGAAGGTCATTATGTGTAAACTTGAATGCAGTTTTAAGTACTTGAAATGGATTATTCGGCTTAGGCTCCATTTCGCGCGGTGGTGGCGGTCATGAACGCGGTGGCTATGAGCCATCGTTCGTGAATGCCCGGCCTCACCTAAGGAATTTCATCCACTTTTATGTTCGAAACTAGTAATCTTTTTTTGGCGGCGGACCTGGCGGTCATAACCATTGTCATGCCAAACTTACATTTTATGACGGTAGTGTTTTTCTCCAAACGAACCGGAGCAAAACGCCGTGTCAAACTGAGCCTTAGACAATTGCTGCTGAGTTTTTTTGAATTTTTATTCGCAGAGGCTGCTTTTCATAGCTTGAAAAAGCAACGACCAAGAAAACGAAAGGTTGTTGATCGACGAGCTTCAAAGAGCCGGAAAATAAGGTATTCATCCCTTTTAATATTAATTTTAGATTTGCAAGTTTGTTTTTTAAAAATGGGGAACTATGGGCTGTATACCCTTAACTAAAATATAATTTAAATGTTGCAAACCAATTTTGGGTTCAGTGTGCTATGAAATGATCAATTTTGTGATAATTTTTGAGAAAAATCAAAGCAAGCCTATTAGTTTTATAAATAGGGATAAACTATTTATAATTATTATTTTATGAGCAAAATGTTCACAATCTTTAAATGCAAGATCAACATTATTGATGTTAATTTGGTCGCCTTTTAAGAAACATTGATTGTTGTTCAAACTTGAGGGGGAAAACGATTGTCTTGTAATTCCCCTCATTAAAAGGAACACTAGTACACTTTTTTGAAGAATCAAATCTATCGAAATTATTGCGTGTTTTTGTACATGCTTCATAATCGTGTTTCGGTTGGAGTGCTACACCACACGAATAAAATATGTCAGCACAGCATGCCGATGCAAGTCAAATTAATTTTGAGAGAGTTGTCGTGAGTGAACGTTAGTTGACTTCGATTACAAGCTAGTTAAAATGCTAGTGACTATTGACTTTTTTTCTTTCATTAATCAGGTACACTGTCCATGAGAAGATAGTTAATTTTATGGCTCCGGTGGCAATGAAGCTCCCCGATATGGCCCCTCAGTTATTTGAGAACTTATTTGGCACGAGCAATCAAAAATCGGTTGTTTCTTGATCAATCTTGTTTGGCAGAGATGCAGAAATGATTGAAATCTTGATTTCTAGTAATGTTTTGTATATTTGTTTATTTTGGCAACAAATTAATATGTTCTTAGATTTAGCTGCACGCACGCAGGAACATTTTTTTATGGGTTATTTACCGGGACCCCTCTAATTTTCAAAATTACAAAAACCTCCGCTCAGTGTTTACATTTCATAACATTGATGCACAGAAGTAGCTCATTGGAGTAAATCTTGAGAGATGTCTTTTTGTGCATGGATGTTATGAAATGTAAACATTGAGGGGGGGAGGTAATTGTAATTTTGAAAGTTAGAGGGGCGCAAGCTGTAATTACGCAAACTTCGAGGGAAAGTTCGGATAAATAACCATTTGTATTATTTGTAGTCATTTGAGTTTTTGACCATGTTACATTGCCGACATCTTCAATGCGCGAAGAGGCTTTCTTCTTTAAGTTGTCCTTCCTAATTCCCATGGGTGGGTTGAATTGTTGCTTCTTGAATGGCTTTGTGGAATCCGAGGTAGCATTTTTGCTCTTTTTGAATGATTGTTTGTTTATAAAATGTTATTATACTCTTTATCCCACTTCGATTTATTCTTTTGATTATTCATTCAATATCTATAATGCTAGACATTGGCTACGTGATGTTTTTGGTCTAATGAGTTTTTAATCATTTTACTTACGCCCGTGAGTTTTTTAGTTGCTACAAATCATGAACACTCATTTTCTTATTAAAATTTATGAAAAAAATTCACTTTTAATGTCATTACCATTGTAGTGACTAGTGGGGTGGGAAAAGAGAAGCTATGGTTATAATGCACAAGCTCATCCCATGGTGAATCAATCTCTTTTGGCTCTCTATATGTTGTGCCGGTGATGAATCAACCTCTTTTAGTTCTCTATATCCGCGGCTCAAAATTCTAATAAAAAACCAGCGGCGGAATGGTGCCCCATGCTCCGTCTGAAATGTGGTTTGCCTTTAGCATTTACCCACGATCGTGATTGGGTCGCTCATTGGCAATTGCCACTGCCTGATTGGTGATTGCAGGTCAGTGACAATGAAACAATGAAATTAGTAAGGGCGTGCATAAAAAATCGAAACCGATTGAACCGAATCAAGCTGATTAAGCCGAACTGATTTTCAGACCTAACCGATCGGTTTGATTTAGGGGGGCTGAAAATTGATATCATTTTAGTGCGGTTCGGTTTGTTGTTTGGGTAAACCAAAAAAACATAATCGAATCGAACCTAATATTTAGAGAATAAAAACTATTAACAAAGATAATGTATTATAGTTCTGTTTGGATCAAGACATTTAAGTTATTGTCTTAGGGGACAACAACTAATACTAAATATTTTACTTATTATTTTCATTTTGAACGAATCTTTGAACTTTTTGTTTTAATTGCACTAGTTAATTTAAATGTTATTATATATGTTCCATTAGTTTTCCAACGCTGATCAACTTATTTTTTTAAATAATATATTTCATAATTAATCAGATTTTCACTTAACTAATGACCGATCATCTAAGAAAACACTAACAAAACACAATATTTTTTTGAATACAACATTTTAAGTTTGCCGGAAAATCGAATCGATGTTAAAAATCGAATCAAACCGATCAATTTCGGTTCGATTCCGGTTTTGGATGTGTAAAAATCGACACTATTCTGTCCGATTTTACCTAAAATCGAATCAAATCGAACCGTTTGCGGACGTAGAAATTAGCGAAGGTGGACCGGGTTTAGCTGTTCCGGTTAGTCTCCCGAGTCAGCGCATGAACAGATTGATCCACAAAATTTGCGGAATCTCGAAAACAGAAACCCCCGACGAAGATCAACAAAAGACAGCAAGCCCTAGCCGAGAACGGTCTGCCATGCCAGAAGGGGAGACGGCCGACGGGAGACTTGAAAGTGGAAAAAGAAAAAGGGAGAAGAAGTCGGAGTACGAGATTTCTGCTGCCGGAAAAGAGCGGATTAGGGCTTCGCATATACTTCTAAAGCACGAGGGATCGCGGAGGAAGAGCTCGTGGAAGGATCCCGATGGACGCCTCATAAGCGTCACCACCAGGGATAAGGCCGTACAGCAGCTCGCAGAGCTCAGGGAGGAGATTTCCGCCGGCAAATTCCAGTTCGAGGATGCCGCCGCTCAGCACTCTCATTGCAGCTCAGCCAAACGCGGAGGAGATCTAGGTATGCATCCGAACAGAGTGAGCTTGTATTTTGATGGCTAGGGAATGATGACTTTGGTTACCTTGTTTGAATAATCTATTCCTATTCGACTAAACAAATATATGTTCTAGTTATATTTTGGGTTTTATGATATTCTTTTTGGTCTTTTAGAGCTTCCTAGCACACTGTAGAGGAGGCTAGTTTTCTATATGGTGGTAATACACAGTAGGGGGACTACGAGCCCAGTTGAATAATTCACTATTTTTTAGGGAATCAATACTGTTGCGGTTCACCCTGTTTTTCCCCGGTCCGGAGAATCGGACCACCTTAGCTCAGAACTGGACCGGACGCGCAAACAGTCAATGAAATACAACAACAAATGACAAGAGACTTTTTTGACGTGAAAAACCCAGAAAGGGTGAAAAACCAGGTGGTCAGATCTGTGCCGGGCCAAAATCCACTGTTTTGTTGGAATTTACAAGAGTTGGGATGATTTCTCGAATGGTGACAAGTCACTTCTCCGTTACAAGTACAAAGTATGGAAACAATGAAAAAGAAACTAATTTTCGGAGCCTCGATGGAAACGCTCTGGCTGGGAAAACCGCCAAATCCACGGAGCTTTGATGGAAACACTCTTGTTGAGCCGGAACCTTGATGGGAGCGCTCCTGTGGGGAAGAACGTCATGCCTTGAAAATTTTGAAATGCCTTCGCACTAAAGAGTGAGCGGAGTGAATCCAAGCGGAGGAACGATCTAAGTCTCGCGTTCTCGCCAGAAAACCTCAGAGCTCTTTCTAGTCTCTGAAGTTGTTTGTCTTCAAATGAAGGCATGAGGGCCTACTTATAGTTTTCTAGAAAGATATGCTAGTAATTGCGTCGGAGCGAAATTTGTGCTGGTGAATGACCTCGCTGCGCTTCGGTCACCTGAATCACCAATTTTAGCGAAATGACGAGAGTGCCCCTTGGGCGTTCCGGGCAGCCCGGGCAAGGTGCTCGACAGCAGCGGTGGCAGCCGCTGGCGCGCGCGCGCAGAGACCGCGCTGCGCGCTTGCGTAGGCAACGCGCGTACAGGAAGTGTGCGCGTAGGGCGCGCGCTCCCGCGCACTGTGCCCACGCGCTCGTGCGGGGGGCGCGCACCTTAACGTTGAGCGCGCGCGCTCGAGTAGTGCGGGTGCTTGCGCGTTGCGCGCACGTGCGCCGCGCGGGTGCGCTGTGCTTGGGCGTCCGCATGGCTCCGCCCCCTCTTTCAGTGTGATTTTTGGGGCTCTGAGTGAGTGCGGCTTGGTGCGCGCCACTCGTTCGGACGGGTTTGGGACCCCATCAAGTACAAAGATGATCCACTGTCACTTCGGCCTTCAAAAAAAGCGAAGGAAAAAAAGTCAAAATTAGTTCTTGTGCGTTGATTATTTAAAATTGTGAATAGCGGTGTTTCTTGTAGTGTTGCCGAATGTGACATATTGTTTAATGCAATCTTAACTGTTCCCATGTGTTACGCCCCCGCTACGCTTTGCCGGGCGTCATTATGTTCGGAGAACCAGGGGCGCGCTAAACAACGGGGCTGAACCTTCGGGTTCAGCCCCCACTCAGTGAACCGACCGGACAGGGGCTGAACCAGGCGGGTTCAGCCCCCTTTGGAGGGGCCGGCCGGCCCTTCCATGCCCGGATATATTTATATCCGGGCAGCCCCCCCTTGGGGGTTATGAAGATTGTTATCAGGTAGCCTCCTTCTTCTTCCCTAACCCTAAATTCCCTTAGTTTTCTCTAGATCTCTCTCTCGTAGTTGCTCTCCCGTAGTTTTGCCCTAACATTTGGTATCAGAGGTGTTTGATTCTCTCAAATGGTGAACACTCGCACTCAAGAGGAATCCTCGCGGATTGAAACCCTAGAGGAGAACGTTGTTGGCCTAACCGATTCGATGGCGGCCTTGGAGGGGCGATTGGAGGCTCGGTTGGATGAGTTGAAGACCCTATTGAAAGGGAAAGCCCCGGCCAGCGACGATTCGGCCGGATCGGGGGCCGATCCTGCGGCTTCGGCCGCCGCGCGACTTGCGGAAGGCTTCGCGGGCGTGCGGCCTACGGGAGGGGTTCTGCCGGGCGCGGCGTTGCCCGGGACAGCGGGGGGTTCGGCGTCGGCGGCCTACGTACCTTCGGCTGGAGTAGCAGCGGCGTATGGGGGTCCGGCGGGGCCGTTTCCGCCAGGATCCGCAGCAGCAGGCCTCGGCGACTTCGGATCGGGCCAGGAACAGTGGCGCCGAGGTGGGGATGACCCTTTTGGGCTCCGGCGGCCACCCGATATGGCGGGACAGCCAAGGGGGGGGGGACTCCTTCCTCCTCCACGCGGGTTTGGGCCACCAGGAATGGCCGGTTTTGGCCCAGGGTGGGGTGGCCAGCCGCAACCTCCGCCTTGGGGAGCGGGACAGCAGCACGGCTACGACGGATTTGAGCATGGGGAACACGCAAGGCTGGACGGAGGTCCAGGGACACAACGTTTGACCCCCGGATTAACCCGCATGTACTTTCCGGAGTTCGAGGGCGTTGACGCCTTGGAATGGATTCATAAGGCGGAACTTTTCTTTCAGTACCAGGAGGTGCCTGAAGGGCAGTGGGTGCAGCTAGCGTCCTTCCATTTGAAGGACGACGCCTTCCAGTGGACACAGTGGTTCCTGCGGGGACGGGAGTACGTGCTTTGGGGGGAGTTTGTGGATGGATTTACGGCCCGATTTGGTCCACTGGAGTATGAGAACTTTGAGGCCCTCCTTCAGAAGCTTCGTCAAAAAGGGTCGGTGATGGAGTATCGTACGGAGTTCGAGAAGTTGGCGAATCGGGTTAAGTGGCCGGAGAGGACACTCTACAGCTGTTTCATATCTGGTCTCAAGGAGCACATTCGCGACGAGGTGCAGGCACTCATGCCCCGTTCCTTGAACCACGCCATTACCTTGGCACGGATTCAGGAGGAGAGGTTCAACAGGCAGCGGGCGCGTCTCACGAGTAGGCCGCCTTCGACCCCGGCCACAGCGGCACGCCGGGAGCAGCCTGCGGGTAACAAACCGACGGTGACTCGATTGTCTTGGAGCGAGTTGGCCGCTCGGAAGGAGAAGGGCCTATGCTTTAATTGCGACGAGAAGTTTGTGTCGGGGCATAAATGCCAGAAGCTACAGGTTTTCATGCTGCAGCCGGATGGAGACGAGCCGGCGTCGGTTGAGGAGTTGGAGGTGGACGTGGACTTGGACGAGACGGAGTTCAGGGTCTCTTTACATGCTCTCGAGGGTTGTGCTCCCCCGCTTACTATGCGGTTGGCGGGCCGGATTGCCCAAGAGAAGGTTACTATCTTGGTGGAAGTGGGAGCACCCACAACTTCATACATCCCGACGTGGCACAGCGAGTTGGGCACCTGGTTGACAAGGGAGCGGCTTTTCACGTTATGGTAGCGGATGGCAGCAAGCTGCAGTGTGAGGGGGTGCTGAACGGAGTGGAGATGCGGATACATGGTTATGTGGGACGGACTAACGTCTACCTGCTGCCTATTCGAGGTTCCGACATGGTGTTGGGAGTTCAGTGGTTGCGCCAGCTACAACGTGTGACTTTTGATTGGAAACACATGACCATGGAGTTTGTACATGGCGAGAAACAGTTTTGCCTGAAGGGTATGATGTCATCCCCTGTTAAAGAGGTTTCTCTTCACAGCATGCAGCGGTTGAGCGGGGAGGGGCAGATGATATCCGTCCTCAGGGCGGTTCAGACCGGCGATTCCACACCTCCTGAGGTACCGGTTCAGTTACAGTTACTTCTGACAGAGTTTGCTGATGTTTTTCAGGAACCACGCACCTTGCCACCACCGAGGTTTCGTGATCACCGTATTCCGCTCAAAGTGGGGGCTGAGCCTACGAATGTTCGTCCGTACCGCTACCCACATGTTCAGAAGGCGGAGATTGAACGCAGTGTCCACGAGATGCTGGAGGCCGGCATCATTCGGCCGAGTACAAGTTCTTTTTCGGCTCCCATTATTTTGGTCAAGAAAAAGGACGGGTCCTGGCGATTTTGTATGGACTACCGTGCCTTGAATAGTGCTACTGTCAAGGATAATTTTCCGATTCCTCACATCGAAGAATTACTAGATGAGCTTCATGGTGCACAGCGATTCACCAAGTTAGACCTGCGTTCCGGCTATTATCAAATTTTGATGGCACAGGAGGACATTCTTAAGACGGCGTTCCGGACTCATGACGGTCATTATGAGTTTTTGGTTATTGCCAACGGGCTGACTGGGGGGGCCGCTACATTCCAGGCTAACATTAACGAGATATTCAGAGATTTTCTGCGGGTCTTTGTCTTGATCTTCTTTGATGATATCCTCATCTACAGCGCCAATTGGGAGGACCACGTGCGCCACGTGGAACAGGTCCTTGGTCGACTGCGCCAACACCACCTGTATGCCAACCGTTCCAAGTGCTCTTTCGGACAGGAGGAGGTGGAGTATTTAGGCCATTTGGTCTCTGGTCAGGGAGTGCGGGCCGACCCGCGGAAGATACAGAGTATGCAGTCTTGGCCGCGACCGGTGACGGTTCGAGCCTTGCGGGGTTTTTTGGGGCTCACCGGGTACTATCGGCGCTTCGTGCAGGACTATGGCAAGATCGCTAGGCCATTGACGCAGCTTCTGCAGAAGGATTCTTTCTCTTGGAGTGAGGAGGCGGAGGAGGCGGAGGAGGCATTTCAGGCTCTCAAGCGAGCCATGACCTCCACACCAGTGCTGGCACTACCAGATTTCACGTAGGAGTTCATTTTGGAGACGGATGCGTCGGGAGTCGGCATCGGGGCGGTGCTGATGCAGGCGGGGCGGCCCATAGCCTTTTACAGCAAGGCATTGGCTCCTCGTACCTTGGGTCTCTCGGCCTACGAGAAGGAGTTATTGACGATCATTCATGCAGTGGCCGTTTGGCGACCCTATTTGCTGGGCCGACACTTCAAGATCCGGACGGACCATCAGAGCTTGAAGCATTTCCTGGACCAGCGGGTCTCTTCGCCTCTACAACAAAAATGGGTTACCAAGCTTTTGGGCTACGACTACGAGATCGTTTATCGCCGGGGCAAGGAGAATGTGGTTGCCGATGCCCTCTCTCGTCTCCCAGAGGCAGCTCTTTCTCACCTTTCGGGACCGTTGGTCGATTCCCTGGAGGATATCCAGGAGGAGGTGCTGCGATCCGACACGCTCGGACCATTGGTGGAGGCCCTACAGCGAGGCGAACCAGTAGCAGACGACTATCATCTGTGTAATGGTCGGTTGTACTATCGGGGCCGGGTGGTCGTGCCCGCCGATTCAGCTTGGAAGACGGTACTGATGCATGAGTTCCACTCGTCTCCCACAGGGGGGCATGCGGGGGTGCTTCGAACCCTTCAGAGGGCACATGCAAATGTTTTTTGGGCCGGCATGCGACGGGACATTCAGCAGTTTGTTCGGCACTGTAACATCTGCCAACGGCAGAAATATGAGACTTCTTCTCCTGCAGGGCTGCTCGTGCCATTGGACATCCCGCAGCTTGTTTGGGACACGGTGTCCATGGACTTTATTGATGGGCTGCCTAAGTCTAAAGGCAAGTCCGTGATTCTGGTCGTGGTGGATAAGCTCTCCAAATATGGCCATTTCCTGGCCCTCAGTCATCCGTATACCGGGGAATCTGTGGCGGCACTCTTCGCTCGGGAAATCGTTCGTCTGCATGGTCTTCCTCGTGTCATTATTTCTGATCGAGACCCCACCTTCGTCAGTGGGTTTTGGAGGCAGCTTTTCCGGTTGCAGGGCACTCGCTTACACTTCAGCACGACACATCACCCGCAGTCGGATGGCCAGACCGAGGTGCTCAATCGGGGTGTCGAGACGTACCTTCGTTGCTTTGTTATGGATGAGCCTCGGAGTTGGCCGGATTGGTTACACTGGGTTGAGTACTGTTACAACACGTCATATCATTCAGCCAGCAGGATGACGCCGTTTGAGGTGGTTTACGGGCGGCCGCCGCCGTCTTTGGCTAGCTATGAGCCGGGTAGCACAACTCTTCCGGCCGTGGATCGTGCTCTTCTGGATCGGGATCGCATGTTGGTCACTCTTCGGGAGAATCTCCGCCTGGCACAGGAACGCATGAAGACTCAGGCGGACAAGCACCGTACGGAGCGGGAGTTCGCCGTGGGTGACGAAGTTTTTCTCAAGCTCCAGTCGTACCGCCAGTTGTCCGTGGCTCGTCGTGGCAACCAGAAGCTGTCCCCGCGCTACTACGGCCCCTTTCAGATCATCAGCAGGGTGGGGCCGGTAGCCTACACTTTAGCTTTGCCGGAGGGGTCCCGCATTCATCCTACGTTCCATGTCTCCTTGCTCAAGCGGAAGTTGGGTCCGCATGTCCAGCCCAGTACTGACCTGCCCGAGGCTACTTCTCTGGGGGAGCTGCGGCCGCTGCCCGAGGATATTTTGGGGCACCGGTGGAAGAGTCGGGGCACGGAATACCGGCCCGAGCTCTTGGTCAAATGGCAGAACCTATCGCCAGCACACAACTCTTGGGTGGACTTCTTCGACTTCAAGGAGCTCTACCCGCACTACCACCTTTAGGACAAGTTGGCTCTTGATGGGGAGGGGAATGTTACGCCCCCGCTACGCTTTGCCGGGCGTCATTATGTTCGGAGAATCAGGGGCGCGCTAAACAACGGGACTGAACCTTCGGGTTCAGCCCCCACTCAGTGAACCGGCCGGCCAGGGGCTGAACCAGGCGGGTTCAGTCCCCCTTGGAGGGGCCGGCCGGCCCTTCCATGCCCGGATATATTTATATCCGGGCAGCCCCCCCTTGGGGGTTATGAAGATTGTTATCAGGTAGTCTCCTTCTTCCTCCCTAACCTTAAATTCCCTTAGTTTTCTCTAGATCTCTCTCTCGTAGTTGCTCTCCCGTAGTTTTGCCCTAACACCATGTTTGTATGTCGTGCATTATATAGCCAATAACATTCTGTATGGTGCATCTGGTGGTTATTGCATTAGTAGGGCAATTGTGATTAGAGATAAGCAACGTGCAATCTTCTAGAGCGTCTAGACGTTAAAATTATTTTATGAGGCATATTTGACAGAACTATTGTCGTGCCTTATACTATCTTTAAGAGCAACTAGGCACTTTCAGAGTCATCATGCGGGACACTTCTGGTGCAAATGTAACAACAGGACAACCATAGAGAGAATAGAGCATCATCTGGTCTTCAATAGCTCTCCAAAGTTTGAGAGGCTTGTTGTATACTTAAAAGCAATGCTTGTTCAATAATTTTTCTAGATCTTTTCAAGTGTCCTAAAAAACTTGAACTAAAATATCCTTATTTACCTACTTTACAAGAGTTAGTTTGAGAAAGAAATAAAATCAAATAATGTTCAAGTGACACTTCCCTTAGGCTTACCTAGCTAGCAAACTCAAAGCTAACTCCTGGATTGACAACTTACGTCTATCACATTGTTTTAACAGTCTCATAGTGATAAAATGAAATTTTGAAAATGAAATTTCTGCAAGGACATTGTCATCATCTATTTCATTAAAATTTGCTTCCTCTTGAACATATCAGACATAAACAAGAGGCAATAGCTTGTTGTTTTCACATTGATCAACTGACCTCTCTAAAAGGAGCATTGGCAAATTAATGGTCATGAAATAATGGAGTATTTGTGGTCTGCATTTTAAATATGATATGATTTTTTAGCGCATTACGCAATGACATGCATGCACTGTTATAGAAGGTAGCTTGCGTGCATTTGCGAAGAGAGGAACAGGGGAGGAGGTTGCTAACATATCACACTTAGTGCCTAAGACATTTTTTGAGTGCGTTGCACAATAACATCCACAACCGAGATCGAAGGTATCTTGCATACCACTTGCAGTAAAAACAACTCGGGGGTAACATTTCTCACAGTGCTTAAAAATGGAAGTTGCTTCCCACAACCAATTGGTTGTTCACCAACAACACTCAAGCCTTTATCCCACCATTGTGGGGTCGACTATATGGATCCTTTGTCGCCATTGTGCCTATCTTTAGTCATAATCTCACTAATGTCTAAGTACATCATGTCTTTCCTTATAGTTTCATTCCAAGTCTTTATTGGTCTGCCCCTCCCTCGTTTATTATGCGTAGTGACTAGACTCTCCCAACGCCTAACATGTGACTCTAATTTTCGCCTTTGTACGTGTCGAAACCATCTTAGTCGAGCTTCTCGCATCTTCTTTGCAATTGGCGCTACTCATGTCTTATCTCTGATACATTCATTCCTAATTGCATTACGGTAAAACTTGCCCTTAAGTTTTAATGGTACTTTATGATCACATAAGATCCCCGACACGTCTCTTCACTTCAACCAACTCGCTTGGATTCTATACGTCACATCTTTATCAATACATCCATCTTTTTAACTACCGATTCAAGATATTTAAAACACTCACTACGGGAAATATCTTGATCACCCAGCTTAATAACCAAGTCATCCGTCCTTCTTGCCCTGCTAAATTTAAGCTCCATATACTCCGTCTTCGCCCTCCTCAACCTAAAACCCTTCTTTTCTAATGTGTCTCGCCAAGATTCAAGTTTTATCTTAACACCCTCGCTCGTCTCATCGACCAAAACGATATCATCCGCAAACAATAAACACCAAGGTATTACTTGTTGGATATGTATGGTGAGCTCATTTAAGATAAGGGTAAAGAGATAAGAGCTTAAAAATGAACCTTGATGTAAGCCGACAGTGATAGAAAATTCCTGTGTTAATCTTCCAGATGTCCTCATCCTTGTCACTGAATTTGTATACATATCTTTGATTATGTCAATGTATGATATATTTACACTGTTCTTTTCTAGGACTCTCCATAAGATCTTTCTTGGAACTCTATCATAAGCCTTCTCAAGATATTGACAAGAAGATTTGGGTTTTCCAATCTTGAATAATCTATTACTTATATTGTCATGTTTTTGGATACTGACAAGAAAATTTGGGTTTTCCTCCAATCCACATACATCTTGAAAGTAAAAAATCATCAATTTTCTTTTATACACTTTATTCTCTAAGATCCTCTCTCCTCAGTACAATCACATGTAAAGCCATGAATATTACCTCATATTGTGAGGTAAATGTGAAGTGTCATTTCAATACTGCGTTTTTACCCATGATCATTTTGCTTGCAATATATTGTTATATACTATGATGAATTTCTAGTTATCAAATTTCTTTATGGTTTGAATTCTTCACTACAAGGGATCCAGTCAGAACTGATGGTTGGCTCAGGATCTCCGACATTGTCATTGCTCTTTCTTGGGTCTTTTGCATCAACAAACCCTTTAAGCTATTAATCATTATGTGTTGCCACTAACTATATTCTTACTCATTGTCTCTTTGTGACCTTCATGGAAAGAGATCTTTGACACTGGACGTGAGAGTAGGATATTGATCTACTTTGGAGGGGAAAGATTCCTTTGCAAATACCACACTTCTGTGTTTAATTTTTTCTTCAATTTTGCTTCCTTTATCTCGTGTTAAAGTGATATATTGTATTTGGCATCCCCGACTAGTTCCATTGATTATGATGCACTTTGCATTTAGTTCCTTATATTCAAAGGAATACAGGAGGTCAAACAACATCTAAGCATTGTTTTTCAAACAAAGGATCTGGGGCCCCTTCGGTACTTTCTGGGTCTTGAGATTGCTAGACGGCCAGATGGCCTAGTCCTCTCCCAGCGGAAGTACTGCCTCGACCTCCTTCATGATGCGGGGTATTCAGGCTGTAAGCCAATTAATACCCCGATGGATGTTAATCACAAGTTATGCGCTAAGGCATCAGACTCAGATCTCTTACTCGAGAACCCAGAATACTATCGACGACTAGTGGGAAAATTAATCTACCTCACGGTTACCAGACCAGATATTTCTTTCGCTGTTGGTATTGTCAGCCGATATATGCATTCCCCTCGAAGATCTCATCTTCAGGCCGTTGAACGCATTCTCAGATATCTTAAAACGGCTCCTGGTCAAGGATTGGTATATAAAATCTTATCTTTTGCTCCAACATTAATAGCGTATTCTGATGCTGATTATGCTGGATCTCTTGATGATCGGCGATCAACTAGTGGTTTTTGCACATACTTTGGAGGTCATCTGATTACTTGGCGAAGTAAGAAACAAGCGGTTGTTGCTCGATCGTCAGCTGAGGCAGAATACTGGGCAATGGCTTCGGTAGTTTCTGAACTAAGTTGGCTTGAAAGCCTCCTTACCGATCTGGGTGTAAGGCTCCCTTCCCCAGCTCTTCTCCTCTGTGACAGCCAGGCTGCTATACACATAGCCAAGAACCCGGTCTTCCACGAGAGAATAAAGCACATTGAAGTTGATTGTCACTTTATCAGAGAAAAGGTTCAAATGAAGAAGATCGACCTGAAGCATGTTCCAGGGACAGAACAAGTTGCGGATATCCTCACGAAGGCTCTGTCAAGTACCTTCTTCTATCAGTGCTTGTCCAAGCTTGGTGCATACGATTTGTACGCTCCAGCTTGCGGAGGAGTGTTAGAAAAGCTCATGTAAAGGGCCCTTCATTGAGCCCATGTTGTATTATTTTCCTCTTTCTCTCTTTAGTCCCACATCTTGTATAGGTTTTCTTCTCTCCTTTTCTCTCCTATATATTTGTATTCTCTCATTGTATTTAGACACACAGATATTATATACAAGGTTGGAGCTTTTTCAACAAGTTCCTTATATTCAAAAGTCAAATTTCTTGTTTTAAGTTGCACTCTTAGTACAAAATTTTTTTCATCTTGTGAACTTTGATGATTGGAGGTCCACACATATTCCCTCTTCGTAGATATTATGTTACTTGTATTGATAAATATTCCAAGATATGAATATTTTTACTCAAATTTCATTAACTGAATTCTATGTTGAAGATCTTTCATGCAATAGTAATACACAATATCAAGTTACTATCTAGGTCATCGGTATTGCTTCACATATTTATTTATTTTATTTAGTTTTGGGCCTATAACAGGGACAGCCGGACAGGTGCCCAGTTCACAATTTTTGGTTGGCGACATCAGTGCTTTGGATGTATTAGATGTTTCCTATGTGAAGTGTCTGTAGCAATAATACATTCAATCGGATCATAATTTTCTACCATGTGATGTTTTATTTTCTCTCTTATTTATCTTCTTTTATATATTTCATTTATTTTGAATTATTTTATTGTAGTTTAGTTTAATTTTGTTTACTATATTTTATTTTTATTTACTTTTTTTTACTTTATTGTATTTTATTACACATTTGTATAAATGGTACAATTAGAAAATAAAGTTGAATGAACTGATCTAATGAATTTGATTGTGTCAGCTTACCTTATTAATACCAATGTATGCCATTTTTTTAATTTAGTGAAAATGGGTACCACCTGAATATGTGAAATTCAATTTTAGATCCATATCAAATGAAGCGAAAGTAGCAACGACCTGGTTTTATTAAGACTCCGTTTGTTTGGGTGTTTTTTCTCGATTGTGTTTTTTAGAAAATGCTAATGCTATTTTTCACCCATTTGAATAGCTTCCAGCCCCAAAACGTCATTTTATGCCCGACTCCAACTGCAGTGAGGGGGCTCTATTAAAGAACATTGTTTTATCTTCATCTTCAATTGCTCTATTTCCAATCACCGCCAGCCGTAGATGTCGGCCTAAGTTGCATGGGATCCATGATTTATTTTCTTCTTTAGAGATGCCGACCGTAGCTCCCACATGTGGATTCGCTTCCTACTGCTGTATTAAAAAATCATGACCTTTCAAATGGGAGTGTACTTCAAAGAGAAAATAAACACTACTATTTTTCTTTGAGTTTCTTGTGTGTTACTATGTTTGTGAGAAGAAGTTCTTTGCCTTTCCCTAGAACCCTACCCGGCTATCATTATCCTTACTATCCCCAGTGAGATTCTTCTTTTTCTTTTTATTACCACATCTATTTAGGTCGGGGTTCTAAACTTTAATTTCATCCCCAGGGAATTTGCATTAGCTATTGTTGAGGGAAAAGAATAAATTACTCAATCATTACATTAGAGGCTCATATATATATATATGGGTGTATATGACGATAATACAATAATTACATAAAACCCATTATTCTAACATATTCCAACACTCCCTCTCAAGTTGGGCATGTAATGTCTGTCATGCCCAACTTGTTCAGTATTCTGTCAAACGAGTTCTGACTCGGCCCTTTGGTAAGCACATCTGCAAGGTGCTGGTTTGATGGGACAAACGGGGTACTCACAATCCCCGTAACACTATTTTCCTTGATGAAGTGTCTGTCGATCTCCACGTGCTTGGTGCGATCGTGTTGCACCGGATTGTGCGCAATGCTGATGGCAGCTTTGTTATCACAATAGATTTTGATTGGACCGCCACACTTCGCGCCTAAGTCCTTCATGATCGTATGGATCCACAACCCTTCACGTAGCCCTTGTGTCATAGCACGAAATTCTGCCTTTGTGCTGGATCTGACAACATGTTGTTTCACATGCTTGGATCTAGCTACCTCGATGCCCAGAAAATACTTGAGGGGGTCAAGATCATTCACTTCAAATTCCTTAGACAATCTGGATTTTAGATGTTCAACCGCTTCGGTATCATCGCCGGTTATTACTATATCATCCACATAGACCATGAGAGAAGCCACCTTACCATCACTATGTTTCACAAACAAGGTTTTTGATCAACATTGCTTTATTTGTACCCGAAAGAGATCATAGCCCGGTGAAATCTCCTGAACCACGCACGTGGAGATTGCTTCAAGCCATACAGAGCTTTCTTCAACCTGCAAACTTTCCTGCTGATCCTTCTTGGCTAACACCTGGAGGTAAGGACATGTAGACTTACTCCTCAAGGTCACCGTGGAGAAATGCGTTCTTCACATCCAACTGAAGGAGACTCCACCCTTTACACACAACACATGAAAGCAAGATCCTGATGGAGTTCATTTTTGCCACCGGAGCAAATGTCTCCTGATAGTCAATGCCCGCTGTCTTCGTATATCCTCTCGCCACCAACCTGGTTTTGTATCGTTCCACAAGGCCTTGGGAGTTTTGCTTCACAGAGAAAACCCACTTGCATCCCACAATAGTTTTCCCCTTAGGGAGTTGGACCAGCTCCCAAGTATTGTTCTTGTCAAGGGATCCCATTTCTTCTAGCATGGCTGTCTTCCACTCACTATACTGTCCTTCCTGCCAAGACTGAGGAATAGAAATGGTGGTCAAGGAGGTGACAAATGCTCTATGTGTAGGAGATAATGAGTCATATGTCACGAAGTGAGAAAGAGGATGTAGAGTAGAAGCAGAACTACCTTTGTTAATACCTGACGATGGATCAAATGACGACACATGTTGAATAGCAAGAGCCTGAGTGTTTCTTCCCCTTCTACGTCGAGTGTGGACCTATAAAATAGGAGGGGGCACCAGAGGAACGTGAGTAGTAGGAACAGGAGGTGACGGTGGGGTGACCGGAACGGGATGTGACACCATAAACAGAGGAATAGGCAAAGGAACAGAAGGAGGGGAACTCACTTCCGTAGTTGTACTCTCCCCCTGAAGAGAGTTCTCATAATAAGCTTCAGATTCCCAGAAGGTGACATCCATGGTAACAATTACCCGCTTTGTAATCAGGTGGAAGCACCTATAACTTTTCTGGGTAGGAGAGTAGCCAATAAACACACACTTCAGGGAGCGTGAATCAAGTTTGGTCTTAGGCTGGGTGTGGACAAAACATACACATCCAAAGACACGGGGAGAAAGAGAGGTAGGACGAACCCCTAGAGTGGTGAGAGGGGTCTGAAACCCAAGGACCCGCGTGGGAAGACGATTGATGAGGTAGGCCGCAGTGAGAACAACATCACCCCAGTAATACTTCGGGAGATGCATCCGAAGGAGAAGGCACCTAGCCACCTCAAGGAGGTGTCAATTCTTACGCTCAGTCACCCAATTCTGAGCAGGGGTGTACACACAGGAGGTTTGATGAATGATATCTAAGTCACTTAGGTATTTGTCAAGACGAGCATCAATATATTCACGACCATTGTCACTACGTACGATTTTAACGATTGCACCATACTGAGTTGTAACCATCTTGTGAGAGCGCTGGAAAATAGAGAACACCTCACCTTTTTGCTTCATTAAGCAAACCCAGGTACAACGAGAATAACAATCAATGAAAGATACAAACCACGAGCAACCAGAAATAGAGGCAGTATGGATAGGACCCCAAACATCAGTATGAATAACTGCAAACGGAACTGAGTTATGGGGGACATAAGAGGAAGAGTACTACGATGATGTTTAGCTAGTTCACACACATCACAATGAAAAACATTAAATAAAGTAGAAGACATAGTAGGAAGCAACAACTTCATAATAGCGACAGGAGGATGTCCTAGTCGACAATACCAAGAATTCAACTCAGTGGGACGAGCAACAAGAAGAGCTTTGGGAGGCCGAGCGATGCTGAATGAAGTGGAAGCAGAGGGGATGAAGTGGTAGGCTCCCATATATATTTCTAATGTAGCCGAGACATAACCACATCTTGTTATTACATTAGTGATTATTGACTATAGTCGACTCCTTTTTCTATGGATTGTGCTTCGCTAGTAAATTGATTTAAATATTTAATTTTATGGCAGGTTTCTTTAGTTCATCTACAAGATCATGACATTGTTCGATACTCGTTTCAGTAGTGTTACTGACGGCGCGCCACAACCGACTCGCGTATATTCCCGCAGGTGGCGCTCATCCGCTGCCCGTACGGTCGATCGGAATCCGTGGTCGCGTCCAGATGTTCGATCCGAGTCGATTTCATATTTCACTTTTCTTTTTTTCAGTTGTATTTGATGCCCCCATTGTCCAAAACAGTACAAACTGTTCGATTTGGGTATTTTTGTTGTCTTGTGGTTATTAAGTTAGGGTTATATACTTATATATATGTGCGGCGGTTCAGATGAGGGGCATCGCAGGTTTTGGGAAATTCCAGGACCGTTCGGTCATAGGAAGGTGCAACGCCTTCCTCCCCCTCTCCCGGTACGACGTCCGGACGCCTTCCTCCGCCCCTCCTCCAAGCTTCCTTGCCTCCTACAGTTCTACCCCGTGTTCACCCATCTTAGCCGGCCTCCGCCGTTTTCCCCGTCCGATTCCCCCGCCTCTATTCCTCACTGCCGGACCTTATTCCTCACCGCCAAATTCCAGTAACTCCTCCCCTTCCCCTCCGCCTTGCCTGAGCCGCACCCGCAGTCCTTCCCCCTCCCCCTACATCCACAGCTTTCACATCCTCTTCCACCAGTAGCGGTCTCGGCCGCCCGTCCTCTTCCCCGTCCAGCATTCCTGAACCGGTTTTCCCCTCTCTACCTGATTCCAGCCATATCACAGTTAAACAGAGCCCTCCAAGCCCTCCCGTGGACCCCACTCACCAATCCCGATCCCCTTCACTACTACCTTCTCCGCTCGCAGCAACCTGGATGCCCCTCCAACCGCCTTTGTCGCGCTTACGTGTGTGTATTTTGGTAAATCTTTTCCTTTATTGTTGTTTACTTCGGGCAAACTTATATTGTGGTGTTTTTCTATTTTATTGTGCTATTGGTTTACTTGATGTACCCCTTGTGGGATTTATTCTGTGCGTGCTTATTTAGTTTGTGACCATTACTTGTTTATTAAATCATAGTTTTGGCAAGATTCGTGCATCTGCTAAATCATTTATAATAATTAATTACCTGCTGTAATTTTGGCGGACCACTTGTGCACTTGCATTGCACGTTATTACATATAGGTGTGCATTTAGAGTGTTTACCTCGGGTCGACCTTACCATTGCATCAGTTACCATCTTAACAGTACTCAGCTCGCAATTATGCAATTTTATAAAGAACTTGGCTAACTTGAAAAATTAAATTTTGTAAAGGCATTTTGGGTAAAAATCAAATAACTGCAGCTGCTTTTTGCCATTTTTTATTTGATCAATTGTTCTTCTATTTTTCCCTACATGTTTTGTCTAAGTAGATTATTTTGATCTTCAAGTACTCCATGATATAACGGTGTCAGCTTGCATGAACTACTTACTCCTTGGTCCTCTTTTCATCGATAAGTCTCATGCACCAAAGAGCTATTAGATTCACAATTTCAGTTTGAATGATGGATGTTGATGTTGAATCATATTGTATATTTCATGTCTAATTATTGTGTTCAACTGTTCATTAATGCTGACATAGGTGGTCTTCTTTAACCTGGGTGTAAGTGTATAACAAAGCAGTAGCTGGACTGTAGTAATGCATGCTGTCATGGTAATGAATTCCAGTTTCTGGTGAGGAAAAATTTAGATTTAGGGATGAAAATTTAAAGAGAACCATTAAACCTATTTTCTCCTTCCTCATTGCACCCTTCGCTCAAGGCTGAAATCTCCAAACTTCGCCAAATCGAACCTGCTTCAGCATGCATTTGAACCACATCTCTTCTTGAAAAGGTCAACAAGTTTATCAATGGAGATAAAGCCTTATATTCATGACTGTGATTATGACAGATTGTGTTTTTATTACATGATAATCAAAATGCTTTAATATGAGTATTTTTGTGATCTGCTGTATGTCAAAAGCATCAATACTAGTAGTCTGACCAGCAGTACTTTGCGTGTGTGCAACCACAACATGTTTCTATAGGTTTGGGCAAGTAAAGCCACAAAATTTACTTCACAAGGTAGCTCAGTGAAAAAGAATTGCATCCAATTAAGGTTTTGGACTGGTTCTACTTGTTGTTTATGTAAGCTATCTTGAGTTATCAGATGAGAGAGGAAATTGAAAACCTGAGGCCCTGAGAGTAGTCATATTTCTTTGGAGAGTTCAATATTTGTCGATCAAGAACATTTTCACAGGTATTGATAGATTACTTTCTCATGGATTATCATCTTAGCCATTTATTTCTTGGTCACATATTATTCTTATATATATATATGTGTGTGCATGCGCGCGCGCGTGTGCATATATTGCATATGTGACTCCTATCAAGTGAATAAGTTTTTTTTTCCTCAGCACAATAAGCTGGAATTCAAGCTAGGAACTCAACAATATTTTGTTTTATTGTCCGCTCTTTTTGACA
Organism: Platanthera zijinensis; assembly: GCA_039513925.1. Classification (NCBI taxonomy): domain Eukaryota; kingdom Viridiplantae; phylum Streptophyta; class Magnoliopsida; order Asparagales; family Orchidaceae; genus Platanthera; species Platanthera zijinensis. Next base: position 117,415,699 of record CM077097.1, on the reverse strand, counting down.
AACTTCAACACATTGATGCTCCTCCCTCGCGCGTAATCTCAACAATATTTTGTTTTATTGTCCGCTCTTTTTGACAAACTTCAACACATTGATGCTCCTCCCTCGCGCGTAATCTCCCGACAACACCTCTCCTCTGACCCAAACCTCTCATTTTTCTCTTATGTCTCCCGATCCCCAATCACTCGACTCCATCTTCACCCCTTTTCCCGCGTTTCTCCTAGGACAACTTCTCTTACGAAGATGAAATCATCTTCCACCATCTTACAAAATTTAGCTCCTCGATTCTCCTCTTCCAACTACAAATAAGTAATAACCCTAACCAAAAGTTCTCCTGATGATAAGCCCTGTTTATACCATCCTCCACCCATTTGCTCAGCAATTTTTAGATTCATCCATTGTTTCCACTGTAACTTTTTATGACACTGCCAAAAAGATGCTACACTTCCTCCTACTATCCACGTATTTTTTAAGGCTTTGTTTTTGAAACTTAGGCTCCATTTGGCGCTGCGGCGGTGGTCATGAACACGGTGGTTATGATCTGTCGCTCGTGAATTCCTGACCCCACCTATGGAACTTCATCCACTTTTATATTCAAATGAGTTTTCTTTTTTTGGCGGCAATCATAACGGTTGTCATGCCAAACATACATTCTATGATGGTGACGTTTTTGTCCAAACTCGTTGGAGCAAAAATGTGATGTGTTCCAAATAATGATAATTTTGTGATATTACCTAGCTCTGATACCTTTGTTATGATCCAAACTCATCTCAAGCCAAAATGTAGAAATTAAACAGAGAATGGATCATAAGCTTGCCATATATTGATTCAAATTAGAAATAACAAAATACAAGATAACTAGTTTATCCTAAGAGCCAAGCTTCTGAATGGACAAACAAGCTCTGTCCTAAGGAGAAGACCTCCTGAACAGATAGAAGGCAGTAGAGGATGAACTCCTCGACTCAAGATAGAACTAAACCCGACAATACTTTCAATATACCCCAACAAGCCTTAACAACAACTATATATAGAGATACATATATATAATATTACAAAACTACCCCAATCTCATTATTCGGAACACATGCTAAACTTTCAACATACCCCAACAAGACTTAACAACAACTATATATAAAGATACATATATATAATATTACAAAACTACCCCAATCTCATTATTCGAAACGGAGCCTCAATATCTCTGTTGCCGGTTTTTGAAAAACTTCATTTCCTTATTTTTGAAGTGTTTGATAAATAACCAACTGAAAATGTAAATCATAAAAAAACGAGTTCTTATAATAAGATGAATTTTCTACTTGAAATTTATTAAAAATCTAAAAATGCGTTTTTTTTTTTCAAAATCATACTCGGAGATATTAAGCTTAAACAAATAAAGCCTAAGACAGATAACAAAATGACATGCACATTAAATTTTTTTTTCCCAGTGTAGATGAAGTGTTTGTGGTTACTATCATCACTGCCCATTTTCTTCTGCAATGATACACAGGTCCATTTGGGAGGGGCCAAATGCAGAGGCCATTCGAGCAAGCCGCCTTTGCGCTCGCAGTGGGCGAAATCAGCGACATCGTGGACACCGACAGCGGTGTCCATATCATCTTGAGAACTGGTTAGCGTCGATGAGCCAAACTGGATAAGATATTATTCTTATACTCCCTGTACTCTGACTGTTGGATCGCTTGATTCAGCAAGCAACTTTAACTTTCCCTTCTTTTTCTGCTTCAAGGGAGTTCTATTTTTTGCAGGGGACATTTGTGCTTCATTTGGTATAAAAATGAAAGGAATAATATCTAATTTGCTTCTCGAAAATCATTAATATTAATATTTTAATCTTAACTGTGGTTTTGTATGTGCTGAATGTGTTTATGTTAGCCTATTAATACTCAATGAAGTGCCCCTTATTAGGGGTATAATGATTTGGTTTTTGAGCAAAACCGTAAACCGAATCATCCCCACTTGATTCAGAACTCAGGAACCGAATCATATTGTGCAAATCTTTTGTACCGAACCGAAACAGCCAAATAACTGTAGGTCTTAGATTATCAAAAGAAAAAAAAAATATAGTTTTTAATCATGTATAGCCAGTTAACAATGATAAATATATGTTTTAAACCACCAAAACCGAATCGAAATGTGTGGCTTTTCGAATTGTAAAACAGTAACTAAACTGACCACTACTGAAATCAAATTGAATTTGGCGGTTAGGTTTGGTTCGGCCGTTTGACAATTCTGTTGCTTAAGAAGCTACTTCAGGTAATTGATGTAAGTTGATTGTTTTATATCAGTGAATACATGGTTAAGATGCAGGTAGTTAAATATTGATTTATAATATGGTAATTTGTTAATATGCATTAATTAATTAACTATTATGTATGTTTAATGACAAATATTTTAAAATTTTATGACTTGCTAATTGAATTTTGATTAATTATGAGGAAGCAAGGTAATGTAAGATTATTAATTTATTTAAGATTAAGGGTTTATTTGGGGAAGATGGTGCTGATTAGAAAGTTATTGTGAGAATAGAGTTTTAAAAAAAGCGTTGATAAGAAAGTTATAGATTGCTTGGATGTTGGTTTGATCAAATAGAGCTTTCTGATTAAAATGTTTGGCAGAATAGTTGCTCAAAAAATGCTTTATTTTATAATAGAATATTGCTATGTATTTTATAACAGAAGTATTGCTGCTGGAAAACGTGTGCTCAATCGAAAATGTGACTCTTCTAAACTGGTGTTCAACATGAAAAAATCGAGATCTACACACACCAGTTTAGAAAAAAAAGTTATGCACGGCATGACGCAAATCGTCTAAATTGCAAATGTGTTCAACATGAAAGGCGATCCACAAATGGCGTATAAAACGCAAAAAGACGCATAGCGTATATATAGCGAATTATTATATTGGGCAATATAAACACTTTGATACAGGAGTACATACTAAATTTTTGCGGGCTAATATAAGCATTTATAATATTATATGTAGTGAGTTATTTTGATGGTTTAATCTAATGGTTTGTCATGTGATTAATTCTAGATTTTGCTAATAACATTAAGGCTCCTGCTGGAGTGTGCTCGACGTGCTCTTGGAAAAAAAAACGCTAAAATGCGCAGTGCATGGGCGATTTTGATTAATTATGGGGAAGCCTAATTAGCAATTAAAGATTAAGGTCCAGTTTGGTCGGGCGGTTTCCATGCGTTTGGCGGGGCTGCGGCCCGATGGTGGGGATCCGCCCCGCCGCTAAATAATAAAAAATAAGCGTAGATTTCATCTGCGGCGCAGGACCTATCACGACAGTCGACAGTATGAGAAGTGCACTATTACTTGTGTGTGTATTTTTGTAAAAATTATTTATTGCACTTCATAAATAATGTTGTTGAAATATTTTTTTATCTAAGATCCAAACCTCAATTTTATTTTATCATTGATGTTGTCTTTGTTTAAATATTAATAATCTCCTACATGATCTTTTTGATCTTCAAGAGATACCCCTTTAGAATGAGCAAAATTTTTGCAACCGGGTCTCCTTTTTAAATCTAGGTCCGGATTCAAGAAAATCACAACACACGTTAAAATCTCATAAAATTGAATTTTCTTCTCGTAGGTTCTGTTTGGGACAGCTGTGATGGATTGAAAAACTGATGTCCGGATAGAGCTGTTTTAAAATAGATCTCTGGGGAGCAGTTTTGAAAAGCTGCAGAGTGTTTGAGTGTTCTGTGCGGAAGTGCGCTCGGAATTGTCGGAGGAAGGATGTTGAAGGCTCGGAATCGCCGAAGGAAGGCCGTCCGGGGTTCGGAATCGCCGGAGAAAGGCCGTCCAGCCTCTGAGCATGTTCCAACTGAAGAAACCATTAGATTTCCAAAACCTGTGAGAGAGAAAGCTATTTTGCGGGAGCTAAAGCTAGAGAAGAGATTTCTAAAAAGCTGCAAAACAGCTACAGATTTTTGAAAAGCTTGTTCATAAGGAAACTGTCTAAAACACATATAAGCAGCTCTGGCGGCTAGAATAGAGATTTTCCAGCCGCCAGAGCTGTGTCAAACAGACCCTTAATCTTGTGCGCTTATTTTCTAAGAGATCATTTTTTATTTCCAAGGAGATCTAACTGAGCAGAGTTCCATAAATTTCGCCCTCAACAACCATACCAAAACGGAGCTGGGCCCCAAAAATTAACCCAATGAAAGCATCCCAAAAACAAGAAAGAATTGCAAAGTACTTGAAGACGCCATTGACGTCCAGGTTTATCCGTTAACCCTAAAGAGACTCGCTCCTCGTCCCTTGGCCTTCCTCTCCCGTCGCTTGTGCCCAACATCCGAGCTCATTTCGTTCAGAAAATCATGGCAAAATGGCTAGGATCCTCAACTAAGACGCTTGTATTCACCCCCTTTTCGGCCCTCTAGTGTTTTGCAGTGTCGCGGCTTCAGAATCGCGAGGTTTCCCCCCGTTCTTAGGGTTTGAGATCGACCAGATCGTCGCTATGGTCGGTCCGAAGCAATTTAAGAGGGTTTCTTGGGCGCCTGGTGTGAACATGTGTCAGGTACAATGATTCATGCATTCAATCCGTTCCTGATCACGTTTTTGCTATTTAAGACCGAATTTGTAATTTTATTAAGCATTTTTCCCTGTTCTATCCCTCGATAGTCTCCTTCCAATGCAGATTAATCTTTTTTTCGTGAATTATTTCCCTTTTCCTCTTCATTTTGGTAGTCATATCTTGTGTAATCTCCCCCCTGACGTACCTTCGAGTTTTTATCGTCCTTCTTAATCCACTCTAGTCTTCTCCTCTTCATCTTCATCGGTTGATTTTGAGGAAATTTTTCCTCTTATGGCCACGTCTGTTTTTTTTTTCTTGGTGCTGATCGATTAAATCAACTTTATTGATTTGTTTTCTGTCATTCTTAGACTAACAGCTCTCCTTACATGTGCCATCTTTAAGTAGTGAAGGTAGCATCAAGATGATAAGCAACTGCAGGATCTTCTCAATTACGACTATCTATACTTAAAGCAGTTTATTGTTATCCTCTTCATTCAACTTAGATTTGGCTCAGATTTTTTGAGGGTATTGGGATAGGTTTAAATTGTATTGTGCTTTAGGTTGCAAAAAATTCAATTCTTAGAAAGATAACTTTTTCAAAGTGAACTGGCACCTGTGTCTGTGTTTAAAAAAAGTTAAATTGTAAATCATGATGCAGTTATCAAATGATATAGTATGTCAATTGTGAGCGAAGCAGGTTTTACCAGGTACTGAAGCGCTTAAGTTGCAAGAACAACAACATTAACAGTGCCCCTTGGGGAGTGGCTGGTATTGTACAAGCAGAAGCATTGTGGAGCATCTATCTGGAGAATTGCACTAATGAACTTGTTGAATTATTGAGCAAAGAACATATTTAACTTTATGGAAAAAAAACTGAACTCTAGATTTGGATTGTTGAATAAAGAAGTTAGAAGCTTAAGGTTAGGTGAAAAAGATCTGACATCAAATAAAGGACATGTCATTAATAACCACTTTAATTATCATTATGATGCGCCTCGCTTATATATTATTAAGAGTGAAGAAGAACTGTTAGAATTGGATTCTAACAGAAAAGAAGCAGATAATTTTAATAATTGCACTAATGTACTTGTTGAAGTATTGAGCAAAGAACATAATAACTATATGGAAAAAAGCTGAACTCTAGATTTGGATTGTTGAATAAAGAAATTAGAAGCTCAAGGTTAGGTGGAAGAGATCTGACATCAAATGAAGGACATGTCATTAATAACAACTTCAATTATCATTATGACGTGCCTCGCCTATATATTATTAAGAATAAAGATAAACTGTTAGAATTGGATTTTAACAGGAAATAAGCAGCTAATTTTAATCATTACCTTTTGATAAACAGTCTTACACACTTCTATTCTAAGGGAAAGACTCAATCTATGACACACAAAAATGATTAGAAAGTACAAAACAGCAAGATATGGATGTGTAGTAAAATAAAAAAAGGGCAGCCCGGTGCACAAAGCATCCCCGCGCAACTAGGGTCCGTTGAAAGCTCTCACCATAAGGGTGAAATGTAGATAAATCTTACTCTGCATTTTTGCAAGAGGTTGCTTCCAGGACTCGAACGTGTATATGTAGTAAAATCTAAAATATGATGCACACTGCAGCTAGAATATGCTAATGTATTTATGAAGTTATTTTCATGCATCAATACAAAAAACTTCTTTTGAAATTAAATGATCGTTGAAAATCTAAAAGAGAAATTAAGCTTCCAAACTATAATCCATATTTAAAAATACTATCTCAAGGAGGCTCTGCAAGTGAAAACGCGTTGCTAATTTTCGATGTATGTTTGTCGCTTGTCATTGCGAAAGTAGGGACAAATTACTACAGTATATAGTCTACTTAAAGACTTAAGACATCCCATTTGAATTCAGAATTTCAATGGAGTGATTGTGAGAAACTAGCATTAAATATATTAATTATAATAATACCTTATCCAACTAATGAGGTATCTACTCAAATAAAATACAAAGTCCTTTAGAAAATTCTCAACCTGTAAGAATGAATGCATATGATATCTGGCAAAAAGGAAAATCTTCTATAATTAAAATGCAATCTTTAATGTTCAAATGACGTGGTAGAAATATCAGGCAGTGATTAATTTGCAAGAGAATTAACCCAGTAATCTGTCTGCCCTATCTTTAATAGTCTGACCCGAACTTGTTTGTTGATTTCCCTTGGAAATTTGTTGGCTAAATCATCTGCCCTCCATTCTCGGTGCCAACTCAAGAATGTCGATCTATATCTCTGGCTTAATTGGCCTCACTTTCATGTTGTATAAGTAGCGATTTATGATCAAATTTGGGCATTTTTGATGATAGGAACATGCAATGTATTCTCTAGATTGCCTTTATTAAGTTATATTATAGTTTGATCATTGTTAGAGAATCCGGCCAAAAAAGTTGAAAACTTGTCTTTAAGTAGTTGTCATCATCAATATCAACACAGGATAATACAACTAAAAGTAGGGGCTAATTAGAATAATCAAAGAACACATATTTGGAAGCATGTCCTATCAAGTTTTTGTAGTTTGTATTTGGTTCTCAAATAATAAACTAATTTCTCAGAACATAATATTCTTCTATGAAGCTTTGAGGAAAATAAAGTATTAGATTCGTGCTAATTACATGAATCAGGTAAAGAGATAATAACTCTAGACACATGGTTTGAAGGTATTATAGATACCTTCAAATACCTATCAAATATATAACCCTATCAAATATTTTCAGTTCAGATGATTTGGATATTCTGATGCTATAATGAGAAAATAAAAATAAATAGTTGCCAACACTTTTATATGATAACAGTTATTTAAAAGTAATGCTAAAATATTGTTTTGTCCAAAGAAATCATTTCATACAGAAATTGTATGAAGATTAGTTTGCATGAGAATATTATAGATACCAAAACTAAATTAAGAAATATCATGCTATAATCAAAAGCTAGAACTACAATATAGGACTCTAATTGAACTGCATATGGTTAAGCATAAGATTGATTGAACGATTATTTCCTCAATTATTTAATTACAAGTTTAAAATAAATTATTATTTAATTATATTTCAATATTTACTTGAATTAAATATATTATTTAATTTATTTGGATTATATTATTTATTTACATTAATTAAATATAATTATGTAATATTTTGGATAATTATCAATATTCAATTGTTCAAATTAATATATATTATTACAATAATTTAAATACTCTTTTAAACCGAAGGAGTTACTTTGTAATAAAATTAATTCAATTAATTAGTTATTTGTGTAATTATAATTATCTCATTAAATGAATAATTCCTTAAATTATGATTATCATCCAAAATTTTTCTTAAATGTATTCCTATTTTTAGGAATATTATTGCTGTAGGTTTCTTATCTTATTCTTTTAGCTTGTAAATAATGCCTCTATAATCTATAAGCACCTTACCCTTTAAAATGTTAATTTTTTCATGCCTTTCATAGCTTAATAAATAAGAGGATTCTTTTGACAATTCTATCTCTCTCTTACCAGCATGATTAAGTAATTCGATTCCTTTTTTCTTTCATCCTTCGTCTCCATGCCAAGGAAATTCCCCCTTTCCTCATGCCTGCAAATTGAAGATCTTACATATTTCTCTCACACAAAAACTAAATTCCCCAGGGATATTCACTCTCCTCTAAATTGCACTCATCCTATGCATGCAAACTGAGATCACTCAATATATTTCTGTCTTAAAACCCTCTAACATGATTATTCTCTGTAAAAGTAGATTCTTCATGGATCTCCTTAATTCTTTTTTTTTTATATCCCATCGGTTCCAAATGTCTTATGCATTATTCTTTTGAGTTTCTTTTACATTGTAGCACATCCATGTTTATGGTGGTAAATTATGTCATGGAAGATTTCGTGATATTTAATCTACCCTTGATGAGAAAATGAGAAAGCTTATAGGGTCAAACAACCAAATCTTTGATTTTCAAAATCAAATGATTAAATTGATATTTAAACCCAAAAATAGTTAATTGATCCTTAGAAGCAAATCCTTGATCATACTGTTGCTATGCTGGAGACCTTTCAATTTGTATATCTTATAGGGCATCTTTCGACAATCACAGCTGCATTAGTTGATCCATGGAGGAGGCGAGTCATCAAATTATTATTAACAACAATTTGGGAACTTACCATGAATGAAAGAATTAGAAAAAATATCATAAAAGCAAGCAGATGAAGTCCTTCCCTTCAAACAAATCGAATTTACTTTACTACGATGACATCATCAAGGCTGAGATAATTGATAACTAGTTTGAGCTTATTGAAACATATTTTTTATTACAATTATGATACCTAAATGAAATTAACATTTGTTCATTTAAAATTATCATCACATTAATGTGGTAGAATTCTCAGTTTATAAGAATTATGACATGTCAACTTTTGGCATGAACAAAATTCAGAAGATACTTAAAGGCCCTGTTCTATCCCCTCCAAAACAAAAGAAAAAAGTTGCTTCAATGACATAATTTGAAGCAAAAATTTGGGTAGAATGTTCAAGATTATACAACATAATGATATTTTGTCATTTGGAGTAGGATAATCATGAAATATGTTGTGAGGTATGTACGCTTCAGGCTTTATGCAGTTATTAATGCCACTGAAGCTCGCTCCATGGATAAGACAATTGAAATTAAAAATCAATTCACCGAGGTCAGTCAGAAACCTCAGCCCACCAAAATTTACAAATCAGAAGATGCAATAAAAATGGCAGCACGGTGCACAAAGCATCCCCGCGCAGGGAGGGGCCGGGGAAGGGTCCCACCGCAAGGGTGAAATGTAGGCAAACCTTACTTTGCATTTTTGAAGAGGCTGCTTCCTGGACTCGAACCCGTGACCTTAAGGTCACACGGTAACACATCAATCGGTGCGCCAAGGCTCCCCTTTAGAAGATACAATAAACAACACTCAAGCCTTTATCCCACTATAGTGGGGGTAGAAGATACAATATTGAGGATAAATCTAAAAGGCCATCTTGCAATTATTGCAAAAAATCAACATAAAAAAATGATCATTGTTGGAAACTTCATCCAATAAAGAGTCCCACAAGAGCAGGTGACAAGATGAATGCTCCTGTCATAATTGATGAATGCATTGAAGAGTTATCTCAAGCACCGATGCCAATATCTAAAATGATCTCTTTCACCTCAATCTTCAGGTAAAGACCTCAACCATTAATGCCATTATGAATCTTGTTATTGAGAAGAATTTGGTAATAGCATAAAGGCTAAGGATGAACACTACTCTGCATCTACATCTATATGCTCCCAATTACTTTAAGAAGAGTGTTACTTTTTTTCCAAAGCATTGTAACCTCAAGTTTCCATATCTTGAGTTTTTTTAATGAGATTATATGTAAGGTTGTTCCACTGGATATGTGTCATATAATTCTGGACAACCTTTACTAATGAGTAGGATTTGTGATGGAGAGGATCCCTTTAAGCAGTCTTCCTCTATAGAAGCACTTCCCTTACCATCCCATGAGGGAACTCGAAAAGAAATCTAATCCTAGAAGCCTAGAGGAGGGTGGCGTCCTCTTCTTCACCATTGATTTGTAGGAGTAAATAAATGGCTTAAACTGTAAATGACTTTAACTGGAAGTCATAATTCAGGAGTTCCGCCTCTATAATCAGTCCATGTTATCTAATTTATCAGGCTAATTTACACTTTGCACCCCTGAGTATCATGCTTTTGGCAAATTGCACCCTAGATTTTTAAATTTGGCACATTGCACATTCCAAATAACTTTAGGTTGACATTTTGCATCCTAGGTTGAATTTTGAGTGGTATTTTCACATTGCATCCTTCAAATACCTTTATATTCTATCTTTTTATATAGTTTTTTGAGTTGATCAAATGTTTGATCATATAAATTCAACAAATTTTAGCAGATCTTAAAATTTTGCGGTGCAAAATGCCCTCAAAATTCAGCATTGATGCAAAATGCAAATTTAAAAGTATTTGAAGAGTGCAATGTGTCAAATTTAAAGATTCGAAATGCAATGTGTCAAAAACATGATGTTTGGAAGTGCAAAGTATCAATTACCCAATTTATCGTGTGGGAATTACCAAAAGTTCACTAATACTCTGCTTCAAACAACATTAAATTGAACTTAAATTTGTCGTGCGGGACAAAATCAAGTTTGTTATTTCCACATTATTTGATTATATATTTAGGAGCTGATTACTGTATAATTGTATTTATATAATTTTTTTAATTTAAATGTGTTATATCATTTAGTTCATTTGGATGATTAAAATTATTCAGTTAAATTAAAAATACTATTTAATATACTTGGATAATTACCAATGATTTGAATAAAATGAACATATAAATTTTAATTTTAATACTTAGATAATTACATTTATTTAAATGATTTAAATGCTGGTATGTTTTTTGGAGAACTTTTGTGGTTTAAATTAATTGAATTATTTAATTAATAGACAGTTTAATTATTTAATTAAATAACCATAAATTTAAATTATCATTATTGAAATTTACCATCTTGAATATTTAATTAATTACTCCTATGTTTAGATAGTTTATTAAAGTAAGTTTGCTATTTTAGACTTCTTATTATACTAGCTTGTAAATAAAGCCTCAAGAATCTTGTATAAATAAGGGAACTTACGAATGTTTGAGGATGCCTATTTCACAGTCTCATGTCTTGATTAATGAGAACACATTCTAAAGTTCCATCCCTCTCTGTCTCTTTCTTTTTGTCGTGACTAAGGAATTTGATTCCTTTTGCTCTCTTCGTTGTCGAAGAAATTTCTCTTCATGGATTTTTTCTCATGCATGCAAATTGTGTTCCTACTTCCTCGCTGATTACCTCTCATGATACATGCAGAATAATGCCCTCATAGATATTCTGTCTACTCTATGCACCATTTCAAGTCACACAATTAGAGACCATTGCCATGAATTTTTCTCTTTTTAAAATTCACCTCACGACTCTTCTCTCTCACCAATTGTCCTTTATCTCAATATTATTTTTTCTACACTTTGTCGATTTAAAAGTCTTAGGAATTATTTCTTCCAAAGATGTGTGACATTGCATCACATTAGTTTTTTGGTGTTGGATTGACTTTTTCTTAACAAAGCATGACCCCAAATATTTCAGTTCCTAATCTTTCCACATTCTAGGCATACATGCCATATTAACTATTACATGACCAATATGTATGCAACTACATAGAGCAAGCCAGGCGAGACATAATACATTATATTCACCTCATAAAGAGTGAGCATCCTCACTAATGATTCTAATGATAGAATAAGTTAAATATTCTGACTATACTAATGACAAAATATGCTAAATACTATAAAAGTCCCCTTGAAACTCAATGGGGCATAGAGTTGCCTAAGAGTTGGGTTCAGTAATCATATTGTATAGTTGACAGTGTAAGGGAAGTTATTAACTTATAAAAAATGCACTATAATTTGAGACCTAGGAGGTGGTTGCGGCAGCCGTTGTTGTCAGTCTAAAAAATGCCGCCAGTTGGAAAAGGGGTCAAGAGAAAGATCTGTGGTGAGCGGATCTAGATAGCAACGAGAAGGTTTGGACTATAGTAACCAACCTCCATTCAATCCCCCATCACATCCACGGGGCATGGGGAAGAATATTGGACATTGTATAACCTGTAATTCGTCGAGATCAGAATTGTCTAAAGAGACGCTTATTCGCAGACTCCTTTGGGCAAGCGAGGGCGAGTGAGGGAGAGCGGGGGCAAGCATGAGCAAGTAGCCCTCGTAACTCGCCAATATGGGCGCGTATCCAAAGTCCTCAAAAGTATTCTCGCATACATAAGTGGAAAGATGTATTTTGGAATTAGGACGTGCCCTAGAACCGAACATCTTTCTCTCCTGCTCTTGTGTCATCCAACATTCGACAGATATATAGTAGGGATTTTCCCTTCAACACGGCTGCTACATAGGTCAAACGGAGTGGATTACTTCATAGCTTGAAAAGTGATGGCGGAGTAAAGAATTTATGCGTAAAATTACAATTAATAATAATACATAAAATAATTAGCGTACAATATTCAATAATAAGTAATACTCTTCTAAATGTGGTAATACTAGCCTCAAATTGTTGGGAATACATATATTAATCATTCCCAACTTGTCAGTGTTGTCCTTGAAATATCTTATTTCTGTTGTCACTGCATAGTCCCTTGGTGAAAACATCTGTAAGCTGGTCAAATGAGTTCACGAATGGAGTGCAGATATTTCTCTTGTCGAGGTGATCTTTGATGAAATTCCTGTCAACTTCTACATGTTTGGTTCTGTCATGTTGAACTGGATTGTGTGCAATACTGATGGCTGTCTTGTTGTCACAGTAGATAGTAACAGGTTTGTTCACCTAGAAACCCATATGTTGAAGAATAGTCTTCAACCACAATCCCTCACAAACTCCTTGCGCCATAGCCCTATATTCTGCTTCAGCACTCGAGCGTGCTACAACATTCTGCTTCTTGCTCTTCCATGATACAAGGTTGCCTCCCACAAATGAACAATACCCAGTGGTAGATTTTCTGTCATCTTGACTACCAACCCAATTAACATATGTAAACACTTCAACCTCCAAAGGTTGATTAGCTTTGAACAGAATCCCACGCCCTGGTGTCTTCTTGAGGTATCGCAACACCCTAAAGACAGCTTGTTGATGGCGTATAGAAGGAGAGTGCATAAATCTACTTAGGATGCCCACAACGTACGTAATATCAGAGCGAGTATGAGACAAATATATGAGTCTCCCAACCAATCGTTAGTATTTTGATGCATCCACTTTCTCCCCACTTGTATCCGAATCAATTTTATGATTAGCCTCAATTGGAGTGTCCACGGGAGCACACCCAAGCATCCCAGTCTCCTCCAGAAGATCAAGAGTATACTTCCTTTGAGAGATGAAGATCCCCGTTGAGACCTCACAACTTCAATTCCCAAGAAGTATTTCAGCTTTCCCAGATTTTTGATTTCAAATTCCTTGCCCAGTTGTTTTTTCAGGTGACTAATCTCCTCCAAGTGAGAAATGTAATAAGGAGTGGAAAGTTAGTCATTGATGAAGTATTTTGAAGATAGAAACTCCGGTAATGATGATGTCATCCACGTAGATTAAGTGATATTTATGACACAATAAGAATAGAAACCTGCGCACCTTTTCTCTTGATGAAGAGAGTGTGATCAGCTTGACCTTGGGTGTATGTGAAGTTTAAGATAGGTGTGCCTAGCTGAATCATGGTCTTATTAAACTGTCCAAATTAAGGAGAAAAAGTGATAGAACCACGCTCTCGAAGACTGTTTCAGGCCATACAGAGATTTCTGCAACACCAAATATTGATGGATAGTGATGTTAATATTTTTGAAATTTCAGACCTTCCCATTGGGTGTTTGTGGTGGATCCTTCGGTAACAAAACCCGGGGGAATGTTCATGTAGACCTCCTCTTCCAGATCACCATGCAAGAACACATTCTTGCTCCCGGCGCTCCACATCGAGCTACTGTAGCTCCCATCCACAACTCGCATCACAGGAGAGAAGCACTCGAATTGAGTTAATCTTAGCAACAAGAGCAAAGGTCTCTTGGTAGTCAATGCCTTGTGCCTGAGTATACCCCTGAGCCACCAAGCGAGCTTTGTAGCGCTCCACCACCCCATCTTGATTCTGTTTCAATGTGAAGACCCATCGGGACCCGACCGTTCGCTTCCCAGGAGGAAGGCTAGTAAGCTGTCATGTTTCATTTTATTTCAAGGCACGCAGTTCCTCTTCCATTGTCTGTTTCTACTCAGGTATCTGAACAACCTCCTGCCAAGTGTTAGGAATCATAATAGATGAAAGAGATGTGATAAAGACTTTGTGGGCCTGAGAGAGATGAGTATAGCAAATGTAGTTGGCAATGAGGTGTTTGGTGCCACCCCTTTTACCTATAAGACGAGCAAGAGGAACATGAAGATCATCATCAGAATATGGAGCGGGAACCGTCACTGGCACTGGCGGAACATCAACAGTCTGCACTTGCTCAACGGCCTTGGGACAACGAGAGTATGTGTATATAGGTGGAGCGTAAGGAGAAGAAACAGGGGCAGTAGGCGGACCATTGTAAGGGGAAATATGAGGAGGAATAACCAGCAGAAGAGGAGAGTCGACAATCGGAAGATGAGAGTCGATGTTCTCGTCACTGCTACTACTGGTCTCCCCCTGACGAGGACCAAAGTGGATTTTTATTCATTTAAAATACGTCTCTATTCAAATTGCTGGACTACATGCTATATGCTTAAGACATGAGTCATTTTCTTTTTGAAGTCCTTGAGTTCTAATAATGTTGATGACGAAGTAGATGATAGCTTGTATGTTTGATTTATAGTTTTCCTTATATAACCTGGCTGTTTTAAAGTTTTGGAAATTATGTAGGAGATTTATGAAAGGCATTAAATCCATTAAAGTTCTGTTACACCATTGCTGTTAGGTGTTTTTCATTTGAATAAGATGGGGATTGAGCAGTAGACTTGGTTTCTGGTGTTATTCAGATTTAATTTCTCTGGAAAAAATCTTCCTTCTGTCTCAAATGTTTTTGGACTTCTAACTATACATGATGGACTAATCTGTCTAATCGAATAATTACTTGAAAATAAAAATTGCCAATGTGTGGTGGACCGGTGGTTATGGGGATTGTTCTAAATGATTGAACTTTGGATTAGACTGCGCAGGAATATCTAAGGTGCATTTCATTCATTATATTACAAGGGATTCACTTTGATAAGCAAAAATCCTTCCACCCTAAAAGAACAATTTTCATGCTTATTACTTCTGTGCCATATGGCAATGAATTGATGTGTTGAACAGAACATCGTTGTAGACAATGTTGTGTTTTATTGGTAGTGTGAATTAGATTTAGTTCCATATTTGAATGGAGTTGAATGCGCGACACTCTGAATCAGTTGCCCTACGAGAATTTGTGGTTCAGCTGGCTTTATGTGGAAAAAAAATTCTATTAGTTATTATACCTTTTGTATTTCAGCCAGCTGGTATTTTGCAAGTTGATAATGATTGAAACACAATAATATTGTTGTTGGTCACCCGGTTTTTCCCCGGTCCGGATAAAAAATCGGATCGCCTTAGCTCAGAATTGGACCGGACGCGCAAACAGTTAATGAAAATCAGCTGCAAATGACAAAAAAGTTTTTTTTGACGTGGAAAACCCGGAAAGGGTGAAAACCACGTGCCTAGATCTGTGTCGGGCCAAAATCTACTATTTCGTTTGATTTTACAAGAGTTGACAAATTTCCTCGGAGGGTGACAGACCACCTCTCCGTTACAAGTTCAGAATATGAAAACAACAGAAAATAAACTAAGTCATTGGACCTGGGTGGGAGCGCTGGAGTGGGGAAAATCGCTAAGTCCATGGCGCCTCGATGGAAGCACTCCTGCTGAGTCAGAGCCTTGATGGGAGCCCTCATGTGGAGAAGGATGTCACGTCTTTGACGCCTTGATGCCTTCGCACTATAGAGGGAGCAGAGCGAATTTCAAACGGAGGAGCGTTCTAAGTCCCACGACCTCGCTGAAAAACCTCAGAGCTCTTTCTAACCTCCGGAGTTGTTTGTCTTCAAATGAAGGCTTGACGGCCTTTTTATAGTTTTCTGGAGGGATACGCTGGAAATTGCGTCCGGGCAGAATTTGTGTTGGTGAATGACGTCGCTTCGTTTCGGTCACCTGGATCACCATTTTTAGCGAAATGACGAAAGTGCCCCCTGGGCGGTCCGAGCAGCCCGGGCAGGGTGCTCGACGGTGCCGATGGCCGGAGGCGGCCAGAGACGGCGGCGGCGGGCGCCGGTGCGCACGCGCGCGCGCGCGCTGCAGTCGTGCGCCCAAGGTGAACTCCAAGGTGGACCCCTGGTGGACTCCAAGGTGGCCCTCGGTGGACTCCGGGGTGGCAGACAGGTGGACTCCTGGCCTTGCATCAGAATTGGTAGCTCTCCCCTCAAGCTCCTTGCACCTGACATCTACGGTATTGTTATGATCGTTTGTTCATAACAGATGAAAAACATGTGAGTTTGCGCATTCAGTCTTCATAATTTACATGTCTTGTAAATCGTTTTGTTTTCCAAAAAAATATGGTGAGTCCCTCTTTTCTTTACAAAACTAGGGCTTCGTTTGGCGCAATGGTGGTGGTCGTGAACACGGTGGTCATGAACCGTCGTTCGTGAACGCCCGACCCCACCTAAAAAAATTCATGCATTTTATGCTCAAAACTAGTTTATTTTCAGTTGAGACAAACCGAGAACAATGATAAAATTACATTCCATAATCCACTACGCTTACATATATATAAGTAGGGAACAACAACACTAGGACCAAAATACCCCCAGTGGGATAAAGAAATAAGAAAGACTTGACTCATTACAACTCTCTCCCTCAAGTCGAACGGAAGATATCTGTCATTCCAAGTTCCAAGCTTCTGAATATCATCAGCAAAAATATCGCATCCCAAACTCTTAGCGAACACATCAGCAAATTGGTCTTTGGACTGAACGAACTGAGTGACCACATTTCCTTTATCCAAATGGTCTTTGATAAAGCGTCGATCTACCTCAGCATGTTTAGTCCTATCATGCTGAACGAGGTTATGAGCTATGCTGATTACAGCCTTATTGTCATAGTATAGGGAGATAGGGCTATTCTATCAGAGCCCTAGGTCATGTAGCATGGTATGCACCCAAAGACCCTAACATAGACCTTGAGACATCACACGATACTCAACCTCAACACTAGATCTAGCAATCACATTCTGCTTCTTACTCCTTCATGTCACTAAATTTCCTCTAACTAAGGTATAGTAGCCGGTAGTAGATTTCCTGTCATCACGACATCCAGCACAATCAGCATCGGTGAAGACTTCAATCTTCAAGTGATTGTTTCGAGAGAATAAAAGACCACGACCAGGAGCCTTCTCAGGTATCGCAATACGTGATATGCTGTCTCTTGATGTTGATCCTAGGAGCATGCATATATCTACTCAAGATACCAACTGCGTAAGTAATGTCATGACGGGTGTGAGATAGATATATGAGTCGGCTAACCAATCTCTGATAGCTTGAAGTATCTGTGCGATCACCATCACCGTCCTCATCTATCCTGTGATTCTCCTCCATATGAGTGTTTACAGGGACAACCTACCATTCCAGTCTCTTTTAAAAGATCCAGGACATACTTCCATTGAGAGATAAAGATACTTTGGTTTGATCGGGTCACCTCAATACCCAGTAAATACCGTAATCTTTCTAAGTCTTTCACCTCAAACTCAGCATATAGAAGAGCCTTAAGGTTACTAATCTCCTCAGTGTCATTGCCAGTAATCACAATATCATCTACATAGACAATAAAGATCACAATCTTCTAGTCGTTTCTGTGGATAAACATGATGTGATCAGATTGTCCTTGCTTGTAACCGAATTTGATCATTGCCTTGAGAAATATGCAAAACCATGCCCTTGGAGACTGTTTCAGCCCATATAGGGATTTTCTCAAGCGACAGACAAGACCCTATGCTCCTTGTTTTACAAATTCAAGGGAAATTTCATGTACACTTCCTCATCAAGTTCACCATGGAGGAAGACATTTTTAACATATAGTTGATGAAGATCCCATCTTAAGAAAGCAACACATGATATAAGAACCCGTATAGAGTCCATCTTTGACACGGGAGCAAACGTCTCCTGATAGTTCACGCCTTGAGTTTTAAGTGTATCCTTGAACAACTAACCGAGCCTTGTATTATTCAATCTGACCATCCTGATTATGCTTAACCGAGAACACCCATCGTGATCCAATAGCTTTATTTCTGGGGGGGAGAGAGGAGACATCCCATGTATGATTTTTGTGCAAGGATGACATTTCTTCCTTCATAGGCCGTGTCCAAACCGGAATCTCCAATGCTTCCTGCCACGTCTTGGGAATGGAAACCAAAGATAATGCATATATAAAAGCCTGATATGGCGGGGTAAGATGATGATTAACAACATGATTGGAAATAGGGTGTTAAGTGCTTGCATTTTTACCTTTCAACAAAGTAGGAGGATCATCACTAAAGTCTGAGCCTGAAGCGGGCACTGGTAGAGGTAGAACACTAGCAGTCTGTTTCCCTGGTTGACGATGGTGGTATACGTGCGGAAAAGGAGAGATGGAAGTTGGAATCTGAGGAACTTGGATGGGGGGGAGTCAGAGGTACCTGAATAGCAGGAACATGGGTAGAAGACTGAACGGGAACAAGGGTAGAAGACTGAGCGGGAATGAGAGGAGGAATAAGAGTAAGAGGGAGAGTAGGAGGAACACAAGAGTTACCCAACTCCCCCTGACGAAGAGAGTGAGTCGAAGCTGGATAATAAGGTTCCTCCTCCCGAAAAGTAACATCCATGTTTCAAAAGAAATGCCTGGAAGGAGGGTGGTAACACCGATATCCTTTTGTTGTGGCGGAATAACCAATAAAGACACAACGTTGAGCCCGAAGGTCAAGTTTGTCCCTATGAGGCTGATGAATATGCACAAAACATACACACCCAAATACACGGGGTGGAAGATGAGAGGTATGGACAACCGACATAAAAGAGAGGCGAGCTATAGGAGTAGCATAATCTAAAACACGGGAGGGAAGACGATTGATAAGATGGGAGGCAGTGAGGACAACATCACCCCAATAGGATTTGGGAAGATGCATGGAGTGAAGAAGACAATGTGCCACCTCAAGAAGATGGTGATTCTTCTATTCAACAACCCCATTTTGTGTGAAGGTGTGAACACACGTGGTTTGATGTAAGATACTATGATTGGAGAGGTATGAGCCAAACTGACCACGATCATCGTATTCCCCTTCATTGTCACTACGAAGAATGCAAATTTTGCCATCAAATCGGGTCTGAATCATCTTATGGAAAGTTTGGAAACAAGAAAGCACGTCACTTTTTTTCTTTAGCAAATAGACCCAAGTGAATCTCGAGAAACAGTCAATGAAGGTAACAAACCAACAAAAACCAGATAAAGAAACCACAAGGGAAGGACCCCAAACATCAGAGTGTATAATAGAAAAAGGAGTGTCAGTAGGAGAAGATAAATGCACCGAGGTGTACCGAACATGCTTTGACCGAGCACAGACATCACATGACAAATTTTTAATAAACGAAGAGAAGATAAATGCACCGAGTGTATAATAGAAAAAGGAGTGTCAGTAGGAGAAGATAAATGCACCGAGGTGTACCGAACATGCTTTGACCGAGCACAGACATCACATGACAAATTTTTAATAAACGGAGAGAAAGCTGGAAACAATTTGGAAAGGTAAATGGGAGAAGGATGTTCGAGGCGCGGATGCCATCGTCGGACATCAGCAGCAGTGACAGTGGTCGATGCGAGAGCTCGAGATGGAAGTTGGGTGGGTAGTACAAGCCACCATGGTTCCTACCACTGCCAATTGTTCCGCTTCGTGCCCAGTTCCTGAAAAACACAGGAGTCAGGAAAGAAGGTTACAGAGCAGTTAAGAGATTTAGTAATATTGCTAATAAAAAGTAAATTGCGGGGAAAAAGGGGACATGAAGAACGGAGGAAAGAGAAATAGATGGCGAGCACGAGATATGCCCTCTGCCTACAATGGAGGACAAGGTGCCATTAGCGGAGATAACCTTATCTTTGCCAGATAAAGGTGTATATGAGACAACCTGAGTAAGATCCAGTCATATGATCAGTGGCACCTGAATCAGTGGTCCATGCAGTGGGAGCAATAGTAGCAGTGTGCGCACTGGGTGATGTCGCAGTAGCAAAAGAAGTGGAGGCACGGAAAGCAGAGTCAGACCGGGAATGAAGAAGGCAACGAAGAACATCCAATTCTTGATTGGAGAACTGTCCAGAAGGAGGATATGGAGGGGCATCATAGACCTTGGTGGCATACGCAACATCAGTCACACGAGAATACCCCCAGTGAGTTCCTATACGGTTGAGACTCCGACCACTATTGGCGTTATTATTGTTATTATCTGTATATTGGTCTGTATGGTCTGTATTTAGCTTGTAATAATGTTTTGTCTATATATTTGATTCCTCTCCTCATTTGGAGATGAGAGTTTTTCATCCAACATGGTATCAGAGGGATTCTAGGGTTTTCGTTTCCGCTCCGGGGTCGCTCTTCCTCCCGCTCGTCGATCGCGATCTCCCGGCCTCTCCGGCATATCGCGACTGGATCGCGTTCTCCCGGCGACTGGATCGGCTTCTCCGTGGCTCGTCTTTCCTGCATCGATCGGCTCCGTTCTCGGTTCTCCGTGGATCGACTGGATCGGGTCTTTCCTGCATCGATCGACTGGATCGTCTTGGTTCTCGGTTCTCCGTGGATCGTCTCCGTGGATCGATCGACTGCATCGATCGACTGGATCGGGTCTTTCCTGCTCCGTTCTCGGTTCTCCGTGGATCGTCTCCGTGGATCGACTGCATCGATCGTCTCTTCCTCCCGCTCGTCCTGCATCGATCGACTGGATCGTCTCTTCCTCCCGCTCGTCCTGCATCGATCGGCTTCGTCTGCTTCAGCCGCATCGATCGGCCTCTCCCACTGATTTTCTTTTGTTCTTGATCCTCGATCTCCTTTGTGAGAGGGATCTCCTGTTGATTTATGGCTTCTACAGACACCTACGAATCCTCCTCGAGGAGGATCACTAGCATTCTTCTGGATGAGCGGAACTATTCTTCTTGGGCTACATCGATGAAGGTGGCCCTTGCAGGCCGTAACAAACTTTCTTATTTGGCTCCAACAACCACGACCATGGCCACGTCCACGGCCAGCAGGAGCCAAATAAGAATGAGTCTTCGGCGGGTCAGCCATTTGTAGCATCGACACACACGGCGAAGACTGGGAGCAGCACAACAACAGAGAATCAAAGACGTCACAGGAGCAGTGACATTACAACAATAGCGGCAAGAGCAATCAGCATCGTCCTGAGTAATAGAGCAACGAAAGGATTAGCAGTAGCACATCACTGTGTAGTAGAGCATCATCATCAGAAGGATTAGCGGTGGCGACACGATTGGCGGCTGCATCACGGGAGAACAGCGAAATTCTCCTCTGCAACCGTCGGCATCATTGAGCGCGCCAGGCGACCGCGAACGCAGGACTAGCACCGGCGGCCGCTCAAAACAGCGAAGCGGGAGGCGTGCGGGAGACGAGCGAGAGACGAGCAAGGTATAGGCTAGGGTTTGCGAGTTCACCCTCTGATATCAAGTTGAGACAAACCGAGAACATTGATAAAATTACATTTCATAATCCACAACTCTTACATATATATGTGTAGGGAACAACAACACTAGGACCAAGTGGGATAAAGAAATAAGAAAAACTTGACTACAACTTTTTCTTGGTTGCGGTTTGTTACGGGCCCGTGATTGCGAGCGTATGCACCGGGGAAGAGGGGGGAAGTCCTCAAGGGAGGAGGAGGGACTCCGGCGAAGCTATGGCGGCGGCGGCTTGCGGTGTGCGAATCGGCGGAGGCGGCACAGTGGAATCGCGGGTTTCGCGGTTCGCGGGTTTCGCGGTTCGCGGAAGACGTCTAGGGCAACACGGCGGGATAAAGTACGGTAGAGAGAGAGAGTGGAACTTGAGAGAGTTTTGAAAACAAAATGAAAATACTTCTTGCTTTTTTTTGTCTTGGCCACACACACATATAAATAGTTCATAAAAGTGCCCCCTCCTTGGGCTTAAACACGGAGGATCGATTACACATACAAAATTATAAAGTAGACTAGATAAATAGTTCGCGACATGCGCGTCAAGGCGGAACCGTAACATCCCCACCCTTCCCGACGACAAGTTTGCCCTCAAGCTTGGTTTGTAGTGACGGTGGGCGTCAGATCTCCCGTTTCAGTGTCAGCATCCTGTTCAGAAGTCGAGTCGTCGACCTCCAACCAGAAGAGGCGCTTGCAGCGATGTCCACGAAAAAGGGTTCGTCGCAGTTGTAATAGAGGCCCTTGGCACGACGGCCATTCATCTCCTGTGGCGACAGTCATCGAATGGTAGCTGGGCGGTCGGCGTCACGGTCTGGGGCGAGGAGACTGGCTGTGGTCGATGACAGAGGCCGCGGAGGACGCTTGGACCCCTCGATGTCCTGGTGATGTAGATGAGGGCGGTCCAAAAGCAGACGCTTCTCGCAAATGCGAGCCAAACTCATTTTAGTGGTCAGATCTGCGGGTGCCCGAAATTTTACGTCCATGCGGAGGCGCTCATGGAGTCCCGCCGTGAAGATGGACACATGCTATGTCGGAAGAACGGCAGTAGTGCGGGCCAGGAGGATTTGAAACTGTTCCAGGTACTCGTCGATCGGACCAGTCTGCCGGATGGAAACTAGATCCCCCAAGGGATTGCTGTGGAGGGGTGGCCTGAAATGAAGGGTGCAATTCACCTTGAAATCTTCCCAAGAAAGGAGTGGTTTCTCCCGTTGCAGTTGGGAAAACCAAAGTGCGCGGGGCCCATCAGGTGAAAGGCAACAATGATGAGCCACTCGTCCCAAGGGGTGCGCTGGTGGGTGAAGAACTGCTCCCAACGACAGAGCCAAGCTAAGGGGTCTTCGTGGCCGTCAAATATTGGAAAATCCAGCCGCAAGTATCGTGGCACCCCGTTGCCCTCGTGCGTAGGGGAAAAAATTTTGGCAGGGTTGGCGGAATCGACACCTCACTGGAGGAGCCCGCTGTCGGCCGGGTCGGTCGGTTAGCCGCTAGTTCGGTGGTGACGGCGACAATGAGGGCATTGTTGGTATCCGTGAGGAGTTTGGCGAGATACTCGAAAACTTGCGAGAGGGAGTGCTGGTCGGCCATCGCGTAGGACGAAATTAGGGAGTTGTCGGCGCCGGAGAGAGTGGAGGAAGAAGGGTTCGGCAGCGGAAGAAACCTGGTAGAGGCAGCGAGCAAGGGGCCCCCATCAAGGGAGGAGCCGAGAAGGATGCACGGGGAAGAGGGGCCGGCGGTGAGCGGTCAGTGCGAAGCCGGGTGCTGAGGGGTTGGCTGCGCGGAGGGGTTGTGCGGGCCGGAGGAGGTCGGGGAGGGGTCGTACGGGCCGGAGGAGGTCGGAACGGCACTGTGCGGGCCGGAGCCGGTCGGGGCGGAGCTCGGTCGAGGAGGAGACGGCGGTGCGATGCGTTCAGAGGAGGTGTAAGGCGGCAGATCCGGCGTTTTGGCGGCGGGGAGGGGAGTTCCCTCTGATACTAAGTTGTTACGGGCTCGTGATTGTAAGCGTGTGCACCGGGGAAGAGGAGGGAAGTCCTAAAGGGAGGAGGAGGAGGGACTCCGGCGACCTATGGCGGCGGCAGCTTGCGGTGTGCGAATCAGCGGAGGCGACACAGTGGAATGACGGGTTTCGCGGTTCGCGGAAGACGTAGTCGGCTAGGGCAACCCGGCGGGATAAAGCACGGTAGAGAGAGAGAGAGAGTGGAACTAGAGAGAGTTTAGAAAGCAAAATGAAAATACTTCTTGCTTTTTTTGTCTTGGCCACACACACACGTATAAATAGTTCATAAAAGTGCCCCCTCCCTGAGCTTAAACACAGAGGATCGATTACGCATACAAAATTACAAAGTAGACTAGATAAATAGTTCGCGACATGCGCGACCAAGGCGAGATCAAGGCGGAACCATAACACGGTCATAACCTTTGTGTTGCCAGACATACATTCTATGATAATGGCGTATTGACGTTTTTGACCAAACTTACCAGGGCAAATAAGCCGCACCAAACTAAGCCTAGGGTTATTCTATTTTATTTGTCCAATTCAATTTTATATTTAGAGTGACTATAACCCTTCTTTCTCCCTAGAAGAGGGAAGGGTGTAGGGCATGGCAATGAAGACCAGGGAATTTATGTTGTATCTGTGCTTGGAATTTTCTTGGCAGCTTGCTTTAGCCCAAATTCATTTTTTGTGTTGGGGCATTTGCAATCGACTGCACCTGGGTGAAGGTGGCAATGTTTTGAGGAGAGTGTTTCTTTTCCACAACTAGCCAAACACTACCTACATTTCTCACCACCGTCTTAACGATTTTCAGTGCTCCCCACTCACAGACAAAGCCCCAATCTTCGTATGTTAAAATCAGGATTTCTTACAGAAAAAAACTGCCCCCACACCAAAAAAAAACAAGATTTTATGATCTTTGTAACCTTCTCATATTTCTATTCATTTAACTGAGATGACTGCGCTCTGGTTAACATCAGAAACTTCTTTGCTCTCAGGTAAGGCTATTTTTATCAGAGGATGCTCCTTCCCAATCCGCACTTGGAAGCCAAGATCACCTACAGGCAAAGGCTGCATGGCTATTGCATTCAAGCAGCGCAGCCCCTGACGACTCTGTCCCTCCCGGTTTTGAGGCACTTCCCCGGGGCCAGGTTCAAAGAAACATCCCTTCGATCAAGTGGCAATGCCCTCCCATTGTAAGCAAGATTCCCCTCCAATCCTACATAAATCTTTTCTTTCAAGTAATCCACCTTTGCAACTGCACCTACTGTAAAAGAAAAGTTTTCCTCCCAATTCTTAGCAATGGATGAAACCAGAATGGCTTGTGGTTGCTGGAGAAGAAAGTCAGGAGGTTGCCTCGCAGAATAGGAGGCAACTTGCAGTTTTGGAAGCAGTATATCCCCGATCATCCTCCATTCCTCCTGAGTAAGCTCCCTCCCCTGTTGTTCCCCTGTGACTCTTCCCCTGCCGCTCTTTCCTCTAACACTAGACAATTTTATGAAGCCCCTCCGTCTCTCTGGAGGTGCAACTCGCTCCGGTCAACGATTCACAAGCCCCTCTTATCCCTATAATTGCCAAAGAAGATGAGGATGCGCCGGAGCAAGACTTGCCGGCCCAAACTGCGGCATCCAGCTGCCCGATCCCTGTCGTAATTCCGTCAACTATTCCCAATCTTCCTCGAGCTAGTGTGGAGCCCGATATCGCCGCCGCCGCCTCGGCCGCATTCACCGCAATCATGCGGAGCAACGAGGAAGGGAGCCTGATCGATCGGGACCTACTCATTAAACTCCTCTGCGACCCGAGCATGCTTGAGAAGCTGGCCTCGGAGCACGCAATCCCGAAGCAGGGTCAGTTGCCCGCACAGCCGCCTCCGACAGTCGCTCATCCGGAGCCAATTTTTGCCCCGATTCCAGCTCCCAATCTGGATTCACCGCCGCTGTGCTCGCCGCGTGTTACCATTCCTCGGGCGACTGCTGTCCCGGTAAATCCTCTTCCAGCGAAGGATGCGAACTACTACAAAAGTTTGATACAGAAGCACGGGGGAGATTGGCACGAGATGACGGAACCGGCCCCTCCATACGAAACCAGCCATGAATACCACAGCAATCCCCTGGGATCTATTTATAGGGAAGGAGGGAGGCATGAACAAAAACAAAATGAGAGCAGAAAACCTAGAACCGGAAAGCCCTGCGCCTACTTCAACACTCCTAGAGGGTGCAGGCAGGGGGCCAGCTGTTCGTACTTGCACGATTCATCGCCGTCGACAAATTCTTACCTCCAGACGTCATCTAAGAACATAATGCAGGGGCAGCAGGGAGGGGCCAAGAGAATCAAGTTTGATAGATGAATAGGTTTAAGAAATTGAGCCATTTCTTCTTCCCGCCTTTTTTTTTCTTTTGATTTAGGAATTTTTGTGCATATATTGCTCTTTAATTTATAGTCAGCTTTTTAAGTGCACATGGTTATTAGCCTCCTCCCCTATGCATTTCTGTTAGCTTTACTGTGTTTTGTATTTGTGCTGGAAGGGTTTGGAAGCATGAAAAAGAAACTCTGGCTAAATTTGTTCATCAATTGATGATCATCTTCATCATTTGGATAGCAAAGCAAATATTTAGGAACTGAAAGGTTGATTAAAATGGAGTCTACAGAGCAGCTCCAAATCTCGATATTCCCTCATGCTCGCATCGTGCGTGAGCCTCCTCCCGTGCGCAGCGTGCTGCGACAATGATAACTCTAGTATTTCATTTATATGCTAGCTCTGGTATTTCTGTAGATCAAGGTGATTAAACATATAAAGGGTTGAGATTATTTTGACTGTCCATGTCCAATGATTGAAATTATTTTCATGATCCCATGTTTTTTCTTTATAATATACGAGTGACAGGCACGGGGCTTTGCCCCTATGGCCAACCACGATAGTATCTCAACCGCGATAGTGCACATGAGGCTCCAAACGACATTAACCCAACTACGACATTGTCCCGGCGTGGAAGTGTGTCACCGTTCTCAAACTACTAAGTGTTATACTTTGCTTGTCACTCATTTTTGCGGTGTGCGCGGGGTTTGCAAGCGGCGGTGAAAACACATTTTTTATTGTATGTACATGTTTTTGTCTATATGAGTAGATTTTTTAAAAATAAAAGAGAAAACATATAAGTTTGAAAAATTTGGAATTTTTTTTAATAAGAAGGGTAAAATCGGAAAGTGAATGTTTAACCAAAAGGTTTTTTTTACTTTTTCCGTGCGGCACCCCCACAGTAATAACCTATGTGTTTAAATACTGCCCGGGGCCCACTTTTTTTATTTTCTTTCTCGATTTCATCGGGGACAACTGCGAACAAGCAAAAACCCTAGCTCAAGCTCTGCTTCCATCCTCCTCTTCTGACCTCCACGGCAAAAGCCTTAGCTCCTGTCGCTGTTCAGGAACCAGGTTTTGGTCGCCGGCGCTGCCTAAACTCCCAGGAGAGGACCGACGGGACCAATCTCATCGTTGACTGTTAGGGTAAGATTTTTCCTCTATTCTCTTAAATTCTTCAGTTCATTTTTGGTTCTAATGTGTAGTTTCATAGTAGGGTTTAGGGTTGGATGCTTCAAATTATGAGTTTCCGATGAGTTTTAGTTGTTTATTACCGCTCCACCCCAATTTTATTGTTTTTATACAGTTCAATTTTTGACTTGTTGTACAATTTGTTTTTCCTTGTTATTATTATAGTTAATTTTTTGGGGGTATTCTTTCACTTTGTTTATTCAATTCTTTTTTGGTTCTACTTTACAGTTTGTTTTTTCCTGATATTATCTGTTTGTTTTTATACAGTTCGAAATTGGTTCCTTTTTACAGTTTGTTTTCTCCAGGTTTTTCCCTGATATTATCTGCTTGTTTCTATACAGTCCATTTTTTTCCTGGTTGTTTTACAGGTCAAAATTGTTATCTCTTTACAGTTTGTTTTATCCAGATATATATATGTTGTTCAATGTACATGATTGCTCCTCCCAGTTCATCATTGCTTACCTTCTTCTTTGACACTCTTACTTCATTGTCACTTTTATTTCATCCTTTCTAATGTTGTATACTACTACCATCTGTTTTACAGGTACATCATACAACAAGTCAAGTTATCCTCTATGAGTCAGAGTCTTAAGTAAAATCTCAAGTATGTGTTTTTCCATACTTGTTTAATATGTCGGTAGATTAGTTACTTGCATGAAATATAATATCGAGTTTTATATTGGATTGTTTTTTCCTCAAAATGCAGTGCCTGGAAGTTCGTACCTGAACTGTCGGTGTGTCGTCTCCACTTTTGTGGTCAAGGCCCAACCAATCCTAAATGTAATATCGGAAGAAGCGAGAAAAGTTCTAGAAGAGGCCCGGATACTATCTCTGTTTAGTATACCAACAATATCCAAAAACATACCTCTCCTCTATTTTCTAATTCGTAGCTATAATAGAGAAAAACTAGCTTTCAAGTTGTGTAATTTCTATGTTTCCTTAACCGTCAACGAGGTAGCGCTTATTTTGGGGTTGCCTAATAAGAGGGTTGAGTTCTCCTTTGTTAGAAGACCGTTCGCTAATGTTACCCAAAAAACCTTGACGAAGGAGATGAAAGAACTAGTAGCCGAAGAGTGGTCTCCTACTTTGGAGAGAAGACACGTTGACATCTTAGCCCGATATCTCCTAGTTGTTTTTCTTTTCCCTCAAATGAGCCTTAAAATTCCCGCATCACTAATGCTCATAAAAGGTGTCAGGCATTTTGTGAAGTATAATTGGCCGAAGGCCGTACACCACCACCTGCATGAAAAACTTGCTGAGCTTAGTGGTCGGACAGCACTCCGACCGTTTGGCGAAATTTTGGGCTACTTCGAAGGATGTTCTGTAGTGGTAGTGGTAAGTGTGACACTATTGTATTCTTTTTCATTAATTTATCGTGTTTTCACTCATATAGTTTTGTAAGTGTGGTTGTATGAACATACGAAGTTACAGTTGGCTGTTGACGACATTGCACGCCCTAGGATATGCTGATGGTCGTCCACACTTAGTCACAATGTCAAGGCTTGCTCTATGCACTTCAGAAATCTTCGGATTGAGGATCAGGTTTGTCCATCCAGTTCCATTATTATGTGTGAGCTATTATTTTGTGCATGTATTTTTGTGATGCCTATGTTTGTTATTTTACAGGTCAGAGCAAAATTTGCGGGCATAACACTTACGGAGATTGAACTTCTTAGTGAGGAAGAAGACTCAGATTTCGAGCTTGTGAAGGAAAAGAAACCGAAGGTATTTTGGCCATGATGTATATGTTTGTCTATTAAAAATAATAGTTGTCTTTCATTTAACATTTCCATTGATTTGGTACTCCTTGCTGTGTAGGCTAAGGGCAAGAAAAAGTTGTAAGATTCGAGCTTGATGTAGAAGAAAAGTTAGATGAAAAGAGGTTGAGTAGAAAGGAAAAAAGAAATAGGGAAAATGTGTTGCTAAGAAGAATTAGGAGGGGCAGGGAGGAAATGGTAAGAGTATCTGAAGACTTGAAAGATATGGAGGCTAGACTTCAGACTACAATAAAGGAGATTGGGACGGAGTCCGATCCTTGCGAATTTTTTTTGAGTCGTTGGTTAAACAACCAAGTGCTACAGCCGCCCCATCCCGTGCACCATCCCCCGCACCATCCCCCAAATCAACCCCCAAACAATCCCCCAAACCATCCCCCAAATCAACCCCCAAACAATCTCCCAAATCAACCCCCAAACGATCTCCCAAACCATCCCCCGAACCATCTACAATCATGGCTACTTTGGATACCACCCCACTTTCTACTCTTGAGGTTACTCTGGTTGATCCTACGCCGTCATCCAGTCCAAGGAGCTTGATTAAAAATGTCAAGCTGAGGGCTAACAGGAAAAAAAAAGTATCGGGAACTCCGAAGAAAAAAGACACAGTGATAAGTGTGGAGTGTTACCCGGGTAGATATCTAATAACACCTCAACAACGGGACATAATAGAGTTTGTTCTAACAAGTTTTACAAGAAGGTAAAAGTTAATCAATTTTTATGTCTTTTTATCTTTAGAGAATGATTAAAGCATTTTTTGTTTCATTTTCACAGAGATCAGACGATATTTGACAGTGAGAATGTGTTAATGAAACAGGCCTTAATCGATGATTTGTTATGAGAACGATGGTTGTCAGACGTGCATATAAATATCTGGACATTAGTACTAAGTGCTCAGAGGAGGAGATCGTCGGCTCAATTCAAAAGCTTTCTGTACATATCGCCCGATCATGTCGTAAGTGCGGTTTATATTCAACTAATTTTGGGTATTTATAAAAACCTGAATCTTCCATATCATGTAGTACTTCAAAAGAAGTAAATGCTCCAATAGTGAGACTATGATCAGCCATGTAACCCCCGAGAATGTCAGCAAGGCGAATATATTACTCATGCCCGTACACACATCCGACCACTGGTTACTTCTAGTATGCGACATGAAATGCCGCAAGTGGGATTTCTATGATTCGATGACACGTTCTGTGCATCAAGCATCCCTTCCCACCTTGGTATGACTAGCTAGGTTCTACTATCTGGTGAACATTCATTTTAGGAACATATTTTTTAATTTCCTTTATTTTATACAGGTCTCCACCTTCTACAAAGATGCACGAAAAGCCTTGTCATCAGATATGTTGACTTGAAAAATCGAGTCGGTGGACAAATTTCCAAAACAACAAGGTGGGACAGACTGCTGTGTTTTTGTTCTTAAATACATGGAAGCAGCACTTTCTCCATCGGAGATTGTATGGGAGAACCACAAAGACTGGCAAGCTTCAATGACACGTTTTTGTGCTGAGATCGCTGCTGACTACTTCCGTGTTTTTCATGAAATCATAGTAGCTAATGTGGTTGGATAGAGGGGGAAAGGTTGAGACATAGTGATGCGTTTTGTTTTTTGTGTGATTCAAACAACCTTTGATATGACTTAATTAATTATAATGTTTCTGAAGTTTGACACAGGTATCAATGCAGTTTAATTTGTTCCAGTTTTGGAATAATGCATATCAAATGACTGATGCAATTTTATGTTATATGAGTATCTTGAATGCTTTGCAATTTGGCTTAATGCACTTGAATTGTTTGCAATTTTATGTAATGTTAAACATAAAAAACTTAATATATTGCATGTAGGGATAATCACTGGATAAATTACAAAGGCTTAAAAACATCCGGTACACTAGAGAAATTAAATGATAAATTAACAAAGTAGTCATCATTTGAATCGTCACACGGTGTCGTGGGAATGGTAGAATTTTGCTGCTCAATGTCTTGGCATCCAAAGCAATCGAACTCCTCAAGGGTTGACGTATTATCAGCATTGACTGTCTTGCCCTTGCACTACGCTTTCTTTCCTGAATCACAAATTCAAAAATAAATAACATTAGAACTGTTTTAATTATGTATTGCAACGATTACCTAAAAGGAAAAAATGTTGGCTTGATCCAACTTATTTTTAGTTTTTGATTGCCTCTCTCTCAATGGTTCTTCATGCGTGCACTCGGCGCACCTTTGGGTCTCTTCACTGGCGGGTCGTTTACGGCTGTCCTCCCCCTTTCAGTTTCGTTAAGATGCCTTTCACGCGTCGCTCGTCATTGCCAATCAACTCATCAAGCTTTATGGACATGGCATTCATTGCGCTTACCACATGATCAATTGCTAATTTGTAATTTTCAACTCGTCGAGCGACATCATAACTAAATCGCATTAGGTGGTTTCCAAAAATCAAGTTGGAGTCGTGATCTGTCAGAGAAGGTGTGCCCGGTAGGTTGATGCCCTTTTTGGCATTCACAGAAAATCTTTTCAGAACGTAAGCACTTGGAAAGTGCTGAACATTTCGAAGATTATATATCCTGGTTATGTGCCTGCATAACAGACCTCGAGTCTCGAAACTACGACACAAGCACTGTGTCATATCTGTCCCAGAATTATAGCTAATGAACCACATTTTCTCAGCATCAACTGCATCGGTCTGGGTTGTTATATATAAGATGTTCTGCTCGTCGTATCTATTTTCATTCACCACATTTACTCATACCACAGCCTCCATGAATAATTTTTCAAATATTGCAAACATTTTTTTGGTGTACTGCCTCAAAACGAGCTTTAGTATTACACGCATTTTGTATCGTAAACTCACATGACAATGTGTACACTTGAAATCTTCATCGCGCTCATTGCGCCGCCACGTTGAGACAAGTATTTCCATTCCAGAAAAACACTCAACAAGTGAGCTAGTTGCCTTTGAATATCCGTGAATGCAATTATTGGCAGACTCGCTCTTTTGGGTACTGGATAAAATACCCAGGTCCAACACATCCTTATTGAAAGTCATGGACCGCCGCCTCCTAATAGTATAAAGATCTTCCAACCATCTATTTTCATGTAACCCTCCTTTCATAATCATTTTGTGTCAATACCTATTGAACTCTTCTTCGTCATCACACTTGTTCATACAGTTATAGAAACATGTTTGAACATATCTGTCGTGGTTGAAGCTTGGAACTTTCGATAGAGCCTTCTTACATATATGTCACTGACAACCGATGCCGGGTAGAAGTCAAAATCTGCTCAATAGCAACAGTCATGGCTTGATTCTGGTCCGTAAAGATAGTAATGTGTTGCTTCCCACCGACAGAATTAAGGAACGACTCGAAAACTCAGCAAAAAGATTCGATAGTCTCCTCAGCGATAAAAGCCCCACCCAAGAATACATTCTGCCAGTGATGATTCACGGCAATGAATGGTGCGTAAGCTAGATTGTACTTATTAAATCTATATGTGGTGTCAAAAGTAACGTCTCCAAAATTGTCGTAGTTTATCTTGCTATACTTATCCATCCAGAGGAAGCTTGTTAACATGTTGAGCTCATCTGTACGAACTTCATAGGAGAACATATTGTCGTCCAACTTTTTTTTTTCTGTAATAAAGTGAACAAGTTGGAGGCGTCACCACTCTCTATCAAAGCTTTTCTTTCTCGTTGAACATAGTTGAAATCATCCGTCTTCGTGAACCCTATGTTTTCAACCCCCCGACTTCATTAGATAGGAAATTATAGAAATCCACGGCTCTAATTCCAGCAGTCCTCATATTTTTAAAAAGACTTGCTTGCATTTCAGGAATACGACGGCTAGATTGCAACAGATGTGTCTCTTTATCTGTGACTAACGGATGATTATGCTCCTCTACAAATTTGGATACTGTCCAATTTTTGCCTTCTTTATCAACATGAAATGTTATGCATGCAAGACAACCAGTCCGTATATCTGATTTATGGTACTTCAAAGGGGAATTCTTTCTGCTCTTTAGCCCCGCTTTAGCGCAACAATACTCTCGTAGTTTAACTATTTTGGTATGCGTCCAGTACAGTAGGTGTTGCTTACGAACATTGAATCCTAATTTGTGGACATATTCACAATACATTGTGTATGCTTCTTCAGCTGAATGAACAATGAGGAACACAACAGGTTCCTTCTTCACCTACGAGAACAAAAAAAATGATATCAAAATCCAGTTGGAAAAATAATTTGTGCATACAGTCATAAAAAACTGACAGAAATACAGTTGAAAGATTAATTACTACATACAGTTTTAAAAATCAGGGGAGCTTCAGGACTTAAATTATTACAAATACAGTCGTAATTGGTATATATTCATACATCTAGAAAAATGTAGGACAAAATCAAG
Organism: Platanthera zijinensis; assembly: GCA_039513925.1. Lineage (NCBI taxonomy): Eukaryota > Viridiplantae > Streptophyta > Magnoliopsida > Asparagales > Orchidaceae > Platanthera > Platanthera zijinensis. The sequence continues at coordinate 117,382,132 of CM077097.1, read as the reverse complement.
TTGGAAAAATAGTTTGTGCATACAGTCATAAAAAACCGACAGAAATACAGTTGAAAGATTAACTATTGCATACAGGTTTAAAAACTCAGGGGAGCCTCAGGACTTACTCTTTCGTCAGCACCTTGGGGGTTGGAGGTGGACATGTGGAAGAGTTCTAAAGTACCTGATATTTGAGAATTGAATCGACATTTACACTTTTGCCAGCAGTCATTCGGATTAGGAGGATGATGTTGCTGATGAAGAAATAGTAGCAGTTGTATTACCTCAAAAAGCTACACTTCAATGGCGGGGACGGAGAACAACCGTGGCTGCGGAAGTGCAAACGAAGCTCAAAAAGATCATTGGAACACCAAATAGCTTGAAAATGGGGTTGAGGACGGTGGAAGCTTGAGCGGGAGCTAGGGCTTTCGCCGTAGAGCTAAAGCCTTCGTCGTGGAGGAGGATGGAAGCGGAGCTGGAGCTAGGGCTTTCGCTGGTTTGTATTCTTCTCCCCGGTGAAATCGCAAAAAAAAAAAGTGGGCTCATTCACTATTTAAACCCGCAGCTTATTACCGTGGGGGTGCCACACGGAAAAAATTTCCATAGATAAAGCAGAAACCTCCCTAGCTCTGTATAATTACAGAAACCTCCCTTAGACTTAATAAAATTATCAAGAATCCCTCAAGGGTGTTTTTTTTGAACATGTGTACTAATAATATATAAACATAGAGGGAGGGAGGTCTTGGTGACTTTAAAAAGCGACGGGTGGTCCATGTAATTATGCAAACTTGCAGAGTAATTTTTCATGATTATTGTATATGAAATATTCTAAGGAAAAAGTTTTCTTTGGTAAAATGTTGTTCTCTTTGTAGCTATTTTTCATAATGTTTTTCATCAGTTTAGGCCTGACTAAGGTTAGTGGCAGCTATGAACATGCGTTTTGTGTTCTCCTTTGTATGATGGTCTACACATTTTTATATTAAATGCATATGGTATATGCACTAATTGGATTGAGATTATGGCTCTATTTGGAGGCGGTGAAAAAAACAGCGGCGAGAAATTAGTGGTGGCATTAGAGCTGTCTAGAAAGTCATTTTATGTTTGGAAGAACAAATAATTGTTTAGCTTTTTAAATAATAAACAGGTGTTTTTTGCTGATCATTTATTACATAGATGAGTAGGTTACAGGGTTCAGCGGCGAAAAGCAAAGATCGCAAATAGGTGAAGAATTGTGAATGTTAGAAGAAATTTTTTGCAATAATGACTTGGAAAAATGCAAATAGCAAAGGGTGGAAGCGTGATTTTAGTAAAGCCTCGAATAAAAGAGAAAAAGCTGAAAGTAGAGAAAGCAATTTTTAGAAAGCTCTTTTGGATCGTCTTCTCAAAAAATACTCAAAAACATATTTTTTGAAAAAACTCATCATCCAAACAACTTTACAAAGACAGCGATGGTGGGAATAGAGCTTTTCTCACCGCCACCGCCGCGCCAAATAGAGCCACGTGTTTCTTCATTTCTTTGAAGTCTTAACTTCTAAATTTTTCCTTAAAAGAGTTTTTTTTTAAAAAAAAAAAAAATCTCAATGCTTCTCTTCTCATTTGTTCACATATCTTTTTGAATTCTATTGTTTTTTTTCAATCACTAATCAAATTTTCTAAAGGCTCTAATTCTACTATTGATTTTTCACTGTTGTTTTCTCCTACCATCACAACCGTATTTGTCAGAGCCTTAGGCTCCGTTTGGAGGGACTTATTTTCATCGGTCATGTGGTTACGATCGCATGAATTGGGCCATAATTAAATGCCGGTTCATGCGATCGTAACTGCTTGACCGGTGAAAATAAGTCCTTCCAAACGAAGCCTTAATTTGATTGAAACCAAACATGAATGTTATTTTCAATTTTAGATGACTTCACATAACTCTACTCTTAGGTTGGAGTGGTGTTAAGTTCACCGCCGCCACTCGTTCTAGCAACCTTATGTTACAAGTAGTACAATGAACTTTACCACAAGGGCGTCTGTTTTCGCTGCCACATACCGTACTTATTCACTCAGAAATACACTCTCAAGGACGAGATTATCGAATTGGCTCCTGCACTTCAAATCCCTTATGCTTTGATTCGCCTTACAAAAGGTGGTTCAAGTATAGCATTTATTCCTAATCTAAAATAGAATAATAATGTGGGATCGACCCCAAAATGAGTACGAAGAATAATTAAGAAAACATGCAATATAGAAATATAAAAGGAAATTAAATGAAAACATTCCTAATAGTCTAGTACAATTTTTTTGCACCATACATAGTGACACCAATGGTTGGGCACATAACTTGTTCGTTGGTACGCGGATTTCCGTGAAAATCCCGCGGATCACGACCCTGAGGAGGGCGTCGTGGCTGCGAAGGCCTCCACGTGGTTTTGATCCCCGAGATTTTCGCTCCACCAAATCCGTCCTTTATCGGGCTATAGATAATCATCCTCGACTCCTCTTTTCAAATGTAGTGCACACTTACACTGGTATCTTAAGGCACGCTTGCTTCAGTTGACTGTTAAAGGTGGAGCGGTGCAACATACGTAGCTATGAAAGCGGGTCAAGCTAGACACAATGGATACTCTCCATGTAACATCTCAAATAAGGCACGAGAATAAGTTGAATCTCACGTCAAAATTAAAGAAAAAGTCAAATATCAAAAGAATCTTTTTTGAGAGTGGTGAAATCGTGTTTGGAGCTCCACAATTAAGTATACATTTGTGGGAGTAAACATGAGATGAGTGATCTCCTAGGAATCAGTAGTAGGTCATATGTCAAAAATAATAACAACATGCAACTCAACTTAGCATTAAGTGAATTGAACCGCAGCGAATAATGCTCGTCTCCCCTTCAGACAACATGATCGATAGTGACAGCGCACGAGACCCTCATATGTGATTTCAACAGTAGCATTGTAGTCATGCAAATCTAAGCGGAGGCGGGTTGGAGCCCGAAAAATTTCTTAATTTTGCAAAATGAATGATGGACTTGAATTATTCTCGTGAAGATAATGAATTTTAACTATTCACATGCTAAAAATGATGATCAAATGAGAAAGAAATGACTCCGATAAATTAAAGACTATAAAGAAAGTTAAGAGAAGACAAGTATGGTACAATTTTTTTTGTGCCAGTAAGAGTCGGTCCCAAAAAAAATTTGCGCAAAGTAAAAAATAAAGGTGATTGTTAACCGCAAACCAGCTATTTGTTAGTCGCACCCCAAAATCTCATTATTTTTCGCGCCTTTTCAAAATACGTCTTGTACATGCAATTTCAGGAAAAGTGCTCAACACGAAGAGCACTTTTCCTGAAATTGCATGTACAAGGCGTACTTTGGAAATATGCTCAGATTTTACGCCTTTCAGAAATACGTCTTGAACATGCAATTTCAGGAAAAGTGTTCAACACGAAAGTTGTAGATCTCGTCGAGATCTACAACTTTCGTGTTGAACACTTTTCCTGAAATTGCATGTAGAAGACGTGTTTCGAAAATGCGCGAAAAATTAGCAGATTTTGGGATGCGACTAGCCAATAACGAGTTGCGGTTAACAATCACCAAAATAAAAAATTGTCGCCGCCACACGTGTGAGTTGTGAGCAGCTTGCACCATCACTCGCTGTTCTTTTTTTTCGTTTGTCTTGTTAACTTAAAGAATGCAAAAACAAAAAACGTAAATGAGAAACTTTGGATACTTCCCAGCTCCCTCGTTTTTATAAAGCAACACCAACTGGCAATTTTTAACCTCGCCTCACCATCATCACCTTCCGATGGTGAAAAGCGGGGAGAAAAGTTCGTCGGTGGGAAAGGGATGCCCGCACCACCGCACCGGCGAAAGATTCCCTTTCTTCTTCCTCCTCTGCTCTTTTATCCACTCTTCTATTCCGGCCGAAGGATTACAGCTCTACTTATTCTTCTTCCTAGGTATTCTTCGTTCGCTTCCTCAATTTCTCCCTCTTTTTAAGCTTCATTTGCGAGCTGCATTCGCTCGGTTTTCAGTCTCCCTCTCTCTCTCTCTCTATTGATTTTGATGTTGCATTTTGAACTTATTGCTAAATTTGATACAAATAGGGATCTCGAGGTTGTGCGTGCTCTGTTTATGTATTTACTAATTCGAAGAAGCTGAGTTCTTCAGTGGTAGGTGAATTGACTGGTCAAGATTCTCGGAATGGTTCTTGTGGAGACATTGGTTTGGATTTTGTCTGTTCCTTGTTTTTCATACTGTTTCTCAGTAGATTTATTTTTATTTGGATTTGGATTTCACTGTTACTGTGTTCAGTATATGTGACTGTGATTGCTCTGTAGCTGTTACTTGTTTGCGTCCGAGAGGGTACTTACTATTTATTTCTTGATTGCATGTTCTAAATCTGATCTTCAGGCTACTTTTCCTTTAATAAGGCAATTTTATCCTGCATGCATCAGGCGCTGCTTTCTTCATAATGTTTCTTAATCTGGTTTTAATCATCTGAGAGCTTTGAACTCTTATCATATCACTAATTTTAGTTTTGATTTTCTCTTTTAAAGTTTAGAGCTAAGAGTTCACTGGCTTATTAGTCTCTTAAACTTCTATGTGTAGAGCTCTTTTCAGTTTATCTAACATGAGGGCAGCAAACACATTGAACTTGATTATACTCTCAACTCAGTTGCTTCCAGGAGCAAGTGTCTAAACTCAAGTTAGTATGGACGATGTCTCCTTAGCTTGAAGGGGAGACAGTAGCATAATTAGAGATATATGGCTAAGGCTCCGTTTGGGAGGACTTATTTCACCGGTCAAGCGGTTACGACGGCATGAACCGGGCCTTCGTAACCGCTTGACCGGTGGAAATAAGCCCCCCCCCCCCCCCCCAACGGAGCTTAAGACTCTGCTTAACACTGTTGTGAAGTTTGAGGCGACTGTCACTTGAAACTGTGGGGTTAAATAGAGCGGTGGAGGCTTACTTTTTTGGGGTATGGGCATCATGAGTGCCAACGCTTAACCGCAACTGCGTGATTGTTGATGTCTTTGTTTAGAAAACAGCATTGTGACAACACCTATCCAAACGATGCACGCGTTCTTCATAGCAGTATTTACAACAGTATTTATTTACGTTGTTTAGCTGTAGTGCCTATAATAAGACTCTTGTATGGACCCTTACACAATGAATCTTATGCTCAAATTATGAATCTTGTGTACACGTTTGCTCCCAGTTTTGAACATATTAAGATACCTTTTATTCGTCAACTTTCTATGTTATTGTTAATGGTGGTTATATGAGGAAAAAATTTTGAAGCATGTTTTGGGTTTGTTTGGCACGGCGGTGGCGGTCGTGAATGGGTCACGAAACATTATCTGTTTGGCGCTGCATTTTTGCTCCGGTGCGCCAATATCGGAGCGCTTGTGCAAGTGGGCCACGCCTTTGTCGAGCCGGTGGAAAGCGCGGCTCGTAGGGTGGCCGCCGGTGATCCCTAGGAGCAGGGTCACGACGAAAATCCTGAAGGGGGTCAGGGATCCGCCTCTGTGGAGCGAGATCCGGACGTAGTGGTTCCCTCCCCTCCAACGGCTCCTCATAAGGGGGTGTTAAGGCTGGGCCTCTATTAGTTTCCATTTGATCGACCCTAGCGTGGGCTCTAGCCAAATCGTTCCTAAGGGTGGTGACTTGCTCAAGCATTAAGCGTTGAAACTCGGCAGTCGTCATATCCGGATTCGAGCTAGTGGCTCGATCGTCCGTGAGATTTCGATCCGCCATAGGGGTCCTAAACAACCTACCACTACGGAGCATGCAGGTGTGGAACCTCCCTCTGATACCAAATGATGCAGTGGGAGACCGACTAAACTGAAATACCTCTAATATGCAAGATAGCTATTGTGGACCAAATGTATTGTGCGCGTGTGAGCATGAGAACAATCCGAAAGCAAACTAGCTAGCATTTAATTCAACAACACCACAAGGCTACAAACACGACCTCACAATTTAGGAGCAAATAATCTAATCAAGAGAGACAAATATGATTTGCAAACAAGCAAGGAGCGATTCAGTTAAATGCGTCAGCAAGGCCTAACAAGTCAAATGACTTATAATACGTCAACATATGAAATAACAAAGCATAACGAAGATTCAACACTGAATATCAATACCAAGAAAATAGCCATTTCATACCATGCTTAGTTCGTACATGCGGCGGGCCGATTTAGGGATGAAGGGGCTGAAGGCCGTTCCGAGAAAGCGGTGGAGCTTCGAGACTGGATCTGGAGGAGGAGGGGCGGGGCTGCGAAGGTAGGGGGGCTGGGTATGTTCAGGGTTGGACGGGGAGGAAGTGCGGGGAGGTGGTTGTCGTGGTTAAATGGAGGAGGGGGCTGCAGGGGAGTGGCCGATGGGGCAGGATGGAGGAGAGGAGGCTGCGGGCTCTGGATTGGGGGAGGAGAGGGGCTGCGGGCTCCGGGTTAGGGGAGGAGAAGAGGCTGCGGGGTGGATGGGGAGGGAGCAGGGGCTGCGGGCTCTGGATGGGGGGAGGAGAGGAGGCGGGGCTGCGGGCGGGAGCTTACCGGACGGGAGGGAGAAGGCGCCGCCGGATCCGAGAACTGCGCGGGTTCCGCAAGTGGACCGGAGGGTTGCTGGCTCAGCAACTTCCAATCCCTCAATCAGCCCTAAACATGTCTATATATAAGAAAAGCAGGGCATAAAATAACTAGGCCGCCCGATCGGACGGCAGAAATTGCACGACCCGATCGGGGGCAAAATACAACCCAAAACTTAAAAACTAATATATCAAATTTATTCGCGACGACCCTCCGGGCGCATCCGCGGACTCGGATTGTCCGCCCGGGTCATCGATCACCGCCTCCTGCGGGAATAAACGCGTGCGTGTCGCCGATCGCCATCAAAAACCGTCATGAAAGATATGTTCAACATAACCCCGATTATGACCTTCACCAAGAAATAAAACTATTTTTGAACATAAAAGTTAATGAAATTTCTTAGGTGAGATTGAGTGTTCACGAACGATGATTCATAACCGTGGTGTTCACGACCGCCACCACCATGCCAAACAAACCCTTTGTTATCTTTCAAGTTCTTATTGATCATGATCCATCAAGAATATTTTACATCATACTGCAGGTAATATATAAAAATGGATAGGCGAAGCTGGCCTTGGAAGAGGAAATCATCTGAGAAAGCAAGTGGTGATTCTGGTTCTGGCAATGCTTGTTTATCTGACATTGAAGTCAAGCAAGGAGAGCAGGTTAGTGGGTAAAAATTTAAGATTTGTTTCATATGATAGTGTATTTTCATTACATTCTATGATTTTGAAGACCGTTCCAAGGATTACTTCGATATTGCAAATGTTACGTCTGGAGTTGGTTATTGCATATCTCTTCTTTGAAAATAAAGCACTTTGAGTAAATTGCTATGAAACTTAAGTTGAGATGTACTTATCGATATTGCCCAGGGTGTGTTTCGCACTGCCCTTAAAGGTGGATGTTCGCCTTTTGAGAAGATTTATGATCCTGAGATTACTAGTTTCTAGTGACAACTCGAGTGTTTGATAGAAGCGATGGCTACGATGAGTACTTGTCAACCCAGTGGACCCTATCGAGAAGGCCACCCGACATAATTCTACAAATAAAACTCAATGATGACTATATGTTAGTTGTATCCCGGATATGAGTGTAAAAAAATTCCGGTCCCAAAATGCTCGAATAGTTATTGTCCTGGGTAGGCCCAATCCAAGGCCTGCCAGGCCTGGCTTTGAGGGTCTTAAAAAGCCTCCATGTTAATGTAGTGTTTGTCCCGGTACCTGTACTCGGCCAAGCCCAGCAGCTGGGCGAACCCCATAGTAAAGCTATGCGCCTCCTAACGCCCAACAAAGGCCTCTCTGGCCTAGCCAGGCCTAACCCGGCCCAGCCAAATGTTGCGACATGAGGCGGCCAAAAAAGGAAAAACGAAGAACAGGGAAGTTTGGGAAAAATTTCATTCATAGATACTCAATCATTCTTGCACACCTTTATCTTGCAGGTCAATACATTATATAGAAAAAGGATAAACGGTTACAATGGCAAGGAATTAAATTCTTCATGGTTCCCAGGTAGTGTTGCTTCGTCTTCTTCAGCTCCAGGTAGATGACTCTTCGTTCTCTGCTGCAGTTGGATTTATTTCTTCTATGTCTCGAGCTCCTCCTTGGTCCTTCTGTCTCCTTGGCTTCTGTTGTGGCTTCATTATCTCTGCATTAACTCTCTCGACACTCCCCCTTAATGCTGAGATTAACACATTTCGGATTGCAAGATAAGAATGATTTGAAAGGGGTTTGGTCATTATGTCTGCCAGCTGTTTGTTCGTGGGACAATAGTTCATCTTCACTTGATTAGTCTCCACCAGCTCTTTTAAGAAATGGAAACGCAGCTCTATATGTTTTGTGCGGCTATGGAAGATGGGATTTTTCCCTATTCCGATTGCAGCAAGGTTATCACACCAAATGGTGATAGGCTTCGCCTTTCTGTGAGGATACAAATCACTAAACAACTTTTGTAACCATAATCCTTCACACGCAGCGGCACACGCAGCGATATACTCAGCCTCGGCTGATGATAGTGCAACAACCTTCTGTTTCCTGGAGGACCAGGATATGACGTTGCTTCCCAGGAGAAAAATGAAACCTCCCGTGCTTTTTTTGTCGTCTTTGTCTCCTCCCCATTCACTATCGGTGTACCCAATTAAATCTGTTTCTTCTTCCTTCTCATATAGAAGCCCCAGTTGCTTGGTTCCTTTGAGATATCGGAGAACACGCTTGGCAGTGATGAGGAGATCTGAGCTTGGTGTCGAGAGATACCTTGACAAGATACTAACAACATTTTCAATATCCGGCCTCGTATTGGTGAGGTAAATTAGTGAGCCAATCAAGCTTATATAGTCAGCTTCTGAGACTGGTTTATGCTGATGGTGAGCTTTGTGCTTGTGCTCATTGGGGTGATGACTGGATTTGCCTCCTGCATTCCAAACTTTTCTAAAAGCTTGTCAATATACCTTTCTTGATTTATGAAAATTCTTCCTGGCTCTTGCTTGATTTGGAGTCCTAGGAAATATTTCATAAGTCCAAAATCACTCATTTCATACTCTTGTTTCATTGTTTTCTTGAATCCATCCACAATCTCTGTTGTTGATCCAATGAAAATCAAATCATCAACATATAAGGTAAGTAGCAGGAACTGATTGTTGGGGTAGCATTTGGTGTACAAGGCTGCATCATTCCTGCTCCTTTTATATCCATTTGAGATAAGATAGGAATCAATTTTATGATTCCATTCCCGGGGGGCTTGCTTTAGGACATACAGTGCCTTTCTCGGCTTGTAGACTTTCTCTTCCTCTCCCTTTTTCTCAAAACCTTCAGGCTGGTTAACATACACCTCTTCTTCTATAGTCTCATTGAGAAAAGCAGATTTCACGTCTAGCTGGTGAACAGGGAGCTCTGCTTGTACAGCTACAGCAAGAAGGGATCTGATGGTTTCCATTCTGACCACTGGAGCAAACGTCTCAGTGTAGTCAATCCCTTGCCGTTGGGAGAACCCTTTGGCCACTATTCTGGCCTTGTACTTCACAACTTCTCCATGCTCATCTTGCTTCACTTTGTAGACCCACTTTAGATTTATTATCTTCTTGTTTGCAGGTTTGGGAACTAATTCTCATGTCTCATTTTTCTCCACCATCTTCATTTCAGCTTCCATTGCCTCCATCCACTTTGGATCAGTGGCAGCAGCTTTGAAGTTGTCGGGCTCCTCCTTGGTGAGAAAAACTGTATCTGCATATTGGTAAATGTCAGTTAAATATTTATACCTCTTAGGAGATGATGACTCCTCATCTGAAGTAGCTTCAGGAACATGGATTTCTCCTTGCACTTCCTCCACAGATGGTTTGGATGGCTGGTCTTCTTCAGTAACCCCATCAGATGGAGAGTCAGAGAGTTCTGTTGGGTAAAAGAATTGGAAGTCTTTTGGAAATAAGGCCCCATGCTGAGTCTGATCCCATTCCCATGTTGCATTCTCATCAAAGGTTACATCCCTGGAGATGTAGAGCTGTAGAGTGTCAGGATTGAGGATCATGTAGGCTTTGGATTGTTGGCTGTAGCCGACCAGAATTCCCTTTTCTGCTCTCATCTCAAGCTTCTTTCTATCTTCTTTGGGAATGTGCCTGTATGCAAGACACCCGAACACTCTAAGGTGCTGCACATTAGGCTTCTTCTTCCTCCATGCTTCATAAGGTGTTGCTCCTTCTACACTTCTAGTTGGGGACCGGTTTAATACATAGACAGCAGTATGGGCAGCCTCTGCCCATAGTATTTGAGCCAGATTGAAATGGTGTAACATGACCCTCATTCTTTCTGCTATGGTCCTGTTTTTTCTCTCTACAACCCCATTTTGCTCAGGTGATCGAGGGGCTGTCAATTCTCTGGTGATGCCCTGGTTCTTGCAAAAGTCCATGAATGCATCCCCTGTGAATTCTCCTCCACGATCCGTCCTCAGCCTTCTTATGTTGTGCCCACTTTCTTTTTCAACTTGTAGTTTGAATTCTTTAAACTTTGTGAGGGCATCTGATTTCTGCTTTAAGAAGTATATCCAAGAATATCGTGAAAAATCATCAATTATGCTTAAGTAATACCTCATACCACCAGGAGGTTGAGTTGGGGCTGGCCCCCATAGATCTGCATGGATCAATTCCAGAGGTTTATTTGACCTCCAGGAAGCTGAGGATGGGAAAGCCAGCCGATGACTCTTCCCATGAATGCAGTCTTCACACTTGCGGTCCTCCTCCTGTAGTTCTGGCAGCCCCTGAGCCATCTCCTTTTGTTTCAGCTGGATGAGATCTCTGTGGTTCAAGTGCCCAAGTCTATTGTGCCATAGCATGAGGGGTGAGAAGCAAACAAGTGTCTCTTCCTCTTTATTTGGAATTTCTAGTTTCAATGGAAACATATTGTTTGGTGTCATTCTATTGATGTTATGCACACACTTGTCTCATTGTGACTTATGTGACAGTGATTTTCTTCAAATGTTAGGGAATAGCCATTCTTCATCAGCTGCCCCACACTCAATAGGCTCTGGGTGAGAGATGACACATAATGTACTCTTTCTATATGTCTTATGTTGCCATCTTTAGCCCTTACGGCCACAGTTCCCGTTCCTTCTATGACTAGTTTCTTTCCATCTCCCAGTATCACCTCAGTTTTACTTGCTTCATACATTTTAACAAAATTTTGTATGCAGGGAGACATGTGGTTGGAGCATCCACTGTCGATGAACCAAGTTTGGTTTGAAAGTTTTTGTGTGTTGGTTTCAGTGATAAAAAGTTTCTCAGTGGTGTTTGTGTATTTAACCTCCTCCTTCTTTTCTTCTTTATCCTTCGACCAGCAGTCTTTCTGCATATGTGTGGGCTTTTTGCATCTTCTACACTTGTAAAAACAGTCCATGGCTACATGATTTGTTCTTTTGCAAAGATTACAAAACATTTGTGTGTTGTTGTTGTGTTTAAACTCATGAGGTGGTCTCCCTTCACTGGTTCTACCTCTCCCCCTACCTCTTATCCCAGGTTTGGGATTTCTTTGGGTGAATTTTTCTGATACTTTGGTTTTTGATTGAAAGGCTTGATCAAGCTCATCATTGCTTCTTTTGAGCCTTTCCTCATGGGCTTGGAGGGATCCCATAAGCTCAGTGATAGAGATGGTTTTAAGGTTTTTTGTTTCTTCTATGGTGGTTACAATTGGATCAAATTTGGGAGGAAGACATCTCAGAATTTTGGGTGCTATCTTCTTATCCTTGAGCTTATCTCCTAAGCTCCTAATTTGATTCACTATGCTCATCAACCGGGAGACAAACTCCTTAACGGTTTCATTTTCTTTCATGGCTATGTTTTCAAAAAGTTTCCATTGATGTTGAAGTTTTATTTCTATTACCTTCTTTGACCCCTGAAATTCTTCTTGGAGTGTATCCCATGCGATTTTTGAGGTATCTGCCCCCATTATCCTTGGGTAAATGCTCTTGCTTACTCCTTGATGCATTATAAGGAGAGCCTTTGCTTCTTGCTTGGCTTCTTCCCTTGCAGCTTTGAGTTTAGCAGGATCTTGTTCTTCCTCTATCTCTTTTCCTTTGGATGAAGTTGCCGTCTCCTCCTTCCTCCCTTCTTTCACTAGCTGCCAGAGCCCTTGGGATTGAAGTAGGAGCCGGATATGAGTGGACCAAAAATCATAATGTTCTCCATCAAAGATGGGAACACCAGATTGGGTGAATTGAAACATTTGGGTGGAATTTTGAGTTGCCATATGATGAGTAGAGATAACGGGAAATATGAAATGAAGCTTGCTTGATTACCCACTCCCTCTGATGGCCTTACATCAAACATAACCTCCCTCTGATACCACTGTTGCGACATGAGGGCGGCCAAAAAAGGAAAAACGAAGGACAGAGAAGTTTGGGAAAAATTTCATTCATAGATACTCAATCATTCTTGCACACCTTTATCTTGCAGGTCAATACATTATATAGAAAAAGGATAAATGGTTACAATGGCAAGAAATTAAATTCTTCATGGTTCCCAGGTAGTGTTGCTTCGTCTTCTTCAGCTCCAGGTAGATGACTCTTCGTTCTCTGCTGCAGTTGGATTTATTTCTTCTATGTCTCGAGCTCCTCCTTGGTCCTTCTGTCTCCTTGGCTTCTGTTGTGGCTTCATTATCTCTGCATTAACTCTCTCGACACCAAATAGGATCTAGCAGACCCCCCTTTGAATGCGGGCCTAGTGCATAAAAATCTCTGGCCAAGTTCGGGCCTGTCAGGCTTTATTTACACGACTAATCCATGACCAATATCAAATCAAAACTTCAAAAACTATTCAACTACAACCTGCAAGTATTATCCTCATTGAAGATTTGAGATAGAAGGTACCACCACTAGAATTTTCCCCGAGGATAAACAAACTACTCCTATAGTTTTGCACCCAAGGCAAATACCTTCAAGCGAGTGACTTAGTAGACTTGCAATAATATGCTTGTTGTCCAAAGTTGTTGACTGCTGCTGATACCCATGCATTAAAATAGGAAGTAGTTAAGAGTATTTTAGCTTTAGCAGATTTCTCTGCAATCCTAGCCATTTACTAGTATACACAGGATTTCTGCTACTTTTTTAAGACTTTCTTTTTTGTTAAGATATGAAATTATTCTCATGGCCTATAAATACGATGCATAAGATTCTTCTTTTCATCGCTTGTAACTGCTTGCCAATTTAGGTTTTTTTGAAGATATATAGTCAAGATGAGTTATAGTTTCTCTCTGTTATCTTGTCTTTTATCAATGTGAACCAGAAGTCTAGTGAAGAAAGCCTTCAAATTCTGATATACTTTTAAATCCGAAGAGAATGTTTGTACAAATTATTATTTTAGTGTGTGTACAAATCAAGCAGTATCAGAGACCCACGAACCTCGGAGAAGTAGTATATGGTACTCGCCAAAGAAGAGTATAACAGAAGAGAGAATCTTATGAAATCCTACCCACAAAACAGTCTTTATAGCAACAGAAGCCGGCAATGGCTAATGAAAATGAATCATCTATTGATCTTGTTACCCATGTCAGAAACATATGGAAATAATGATGGACCTCCACATTAAACAAAATAGCGACCTCCATGAAGAGCGCTTACCCTCAAGGGGGACACACCCCTTGCCTAAAGGAGGACTATATTCGTCAAAGAGACTACGAGTTAGAAGACGAAGAAGAACAAGACTCCATAAGAGCTAGTTTACAAAGGGCAAACATTCAGAATGGAGGCGCGCATTGAGATCTCCATCTTCAAGGGATCAAATGATGCAACGGGAGTCAAAGTCTGTTGGATAAATGTTATTGTCTCATTTATCATCTACTTTATCTTTAATCAGGGCATCTTTGTAATATTTCTTTTTCTGACTTTTGACTCTGCCGCCGTTAGTATATATAGCTAACATGTGCCTCTAGGATTAATTTTGCGTTTTCTTCTACCATCTCTGGTTGGCAATATCTGACTGTCATTGCTTCGTTCTGCTTGTTTGTTTTTTGTTCTATGCAACAGGTTGCTTGATCCTGGTTTCTTTTTTTGTGTATATGAAAATGTTTGTTAGCCTTTAATTTCTTACATTTGGTATCAGAGGGAGGTTACGAGCGTCATCAGAAGATCTTTGGTAGCATCATGTATTTTTTTGCCTTCGCTCTGATCTCGATCCTCATCATATAGATACATCTACCACAGGTCAAGCATTTTCTTACACCCAGACCGACATTCCAATTTTTGAAAGAGAGGCGTACGATTATTGGAGCAAACAGATGAGAATTTTCTTCCTTTCACAGGACTTGTGGGATCTTGTTCAACACGGCTATGCGCAGGCGCAGCCCTCTGAGAGCACTTCGTCCACCAAACAAACCACTGAGGAATCAGAAAAAGGGGACGCAGCCGCCATACATGTACAACCCCGTATCCGCTGAGTGGGACCTAGGGGTCGGGACCCCAACTTTGAGCTGGCTCTCAGCTGAGTTTGTCAGGCGAGTGGAAAAGGCGGGAGGGGTCCCGCCCTGGGGCATGCGAAAGGGGTCCCGCCCTAGAGCATGTGAAAGGGGTCCCGCCCTGGAGCATGTGAAAGGGGTCTCGCCCAGGCGCATAGGGGGGCAACGAGTGCCTGGTTTGTGCAGCACTCGCACCTTTGGCGAGTGGGGAGTTTTTCGGCCCGCACTCGCCTAGGGCCGTAGGGAGGCGGCAAGTGCCAGCTCCATCGAGCACTCGCCGTCGTAGGCGAGTGGAAGCTTTAGAGGGCCACTCGCCCAGTTTTTTTTGTGATGTATCTTTACCATTTTGCCCACGTTGGCCTGCCTATAGCCACTCGCCGCGCTAGGCGAGTGGAAGATGTTAAGAAATGATGTGGTTCGGGAGATCACCGTCGTCGCAGTCAGAGATGGATTTTGGGTTGTCGGAGATCTCGCGCGTCGTGCAACTTGGTGGAGAAGCACCCTATTCCTTGGCTTTTCCAGGTGTGTGCGGCGTCTGGCCTGCCGCTCGTACTTGCGACCGCGCGTGGGGTGAGGGGTCGTGTGCCAGTGCGGCAGCCGGCTGCCGGCTGCATGGTGGTTTCGCCGACGCGGCAGTTTTGTCGCCATGCACACGGTTGTTCGAGATGGTTTGGACGGTTGCGTCCCATTCGCTTTCCCCATTATCGGATGGTCAATATTTAATTACTTGCATGTTCGAAAATTCTCCTGATGAACTAAAATGTGAGGCTTTGCACCTTCGTAGCAGATTTTTGCAAATTTAGGTTCTATTTGTTTCGACGGTGGGAATGGTAGCGGTGGGAATGAAAGCATTGACAATAAAGTAGTGGGAAATGGAGGAAGGTGACTGCGGTCAAAAAAAGGATAAAATTGGCATAGAGCGATGGCAGTGGGAATGGGAGGGTGTTGTAATACTTGGCGTATCTTTTAGGATATAAATAGTCATGGTGTTTGCCCTAATATGAAATAATATTTGTTTTCAACTTGGTATCAGAGCGAGGTTGGGAAAATAACCGCTCGGCGATTCCGTGACTTTCGCACTCGGCGATTCCGCGCTCGTCAACTTCGGCATCCTTCGGGGGGACTCGCTTCTCTGCCTCAGGCTTCTTCTCCGCCGGGGCTTTCTCGGCCGACGAAGCCTTCTCAGCAACCTCGACGACTTCGACGGAGGACCACCGCCTCTAGGGCTGCGGGAACCCTCCTTCTGCTGCTCCATCTAGCGGCTGCTACCTCTGCGTTCGACGGAGGACATCCGCCTCTAGGGCTTCTGGATCTGTGCTCGACGAAGGACCTCCGCCTCTAGGGCTGCGGGAACGCCTCTCCCGCCGCCGCATCCAGCAGCTGTCGTCTTCGTCTGCTGCAAGACTGGTCACAGTGGGCAAACCAACCGTCCGCTTCTAGCGGGCCTTCAACGGGTCTCCAACAACAACACCTCCGCATCTTAGCGGATCTAAGGATGCGGTGATCGGATCTAGGGAAGGAGGCATTGATTGGTACCGAACGGGATGCGGTGATTGGTGAGGAAGTTGATCCATGACGTTGAAGGAAGGAATGATGAAAGATGTCTTCAAGATGTTGGGCCCGGATGAGTTGACCACATTGTTGAGGGTGTTGGGTTCATCACAACAGTCGGCGAAGTTGGAACTTCCATTGATTGATTTGAAGCTTGACGAACCGACAACCTACTTGTGTTGGTCACGCCGTGTGAAGAAAATCCTTGCAGCGAAGCAGGTTGGGGGATTTCTGTTATTGGCGTTGAAGAAACCAGAGAACTCAGTTGGAGATGAGTGGGAGTCGGCCCATATGACGGTGTTCATGTGGCTTCTCAGCTCAGTTGTCCCATCGATTGCTGTCACGGTAGATGGCCTTGAGACAATCATGGAGATTTGGGACAAGCTGAAGAACACATATGATGGCGTGGGGAACACTCTGCGGGTCTTCCAGGTGAAGGGAGAAATTGATGGCACTGCTCAGGGAGAAAAAATAGTGCAAGAATATGCCGCCGAGTTGGAACGACTATGGGTGGATTACGACAATGCCTCTGACGGGATGTGTTGCAGCGACTCGCAGTTTCGGGCTTCCAAGATCATCGTGGAGGAGAGGACGATGAAGTTCTAGATGGGGTTAAATGACAAGTTCGATCAGCGGAGAGCCCTACTTCTTTCTGGTACGACGATTCCTACACTTATTGAGGTCATCTCTGCTATGATTCAGGAGGAGACATGTTTCAAACTTCAGGCAGGGACAGGAGGGTCCACAATTGTGAAGTCTGCTCTAGCGGCTGCTGCCCCCGGTGTTACAGGATAGAGGGAAGAAACCCGACAGTGTTACAACTGTGGCGAGATGGTCCATCTGTTCGTGGTGGCAGAGAAGGCTATCGAGCCAATTTGGGCATGACTGAGGCTACGGAGGAAGTTGGCGTTATATATACAGAGAAGGAGCAGACCCTACTTAGCGTGATGGAGGGCCATTAAGAGGAAACGGACGGGCGAGGGGACCAGAGATGGAGCTGGGGGGGTCGCTATGTTTGTCCACCCAATTGATGGATCTCTTGCTCTTGTATCCATATCTTCTTTCAGGGCATCAGATTAGATCATCGACTCAGGCGCATACGTCACGTGACAGGAAATGCATGCGAGTTCTCCTTCTATACTCGTCTAGCTACCGCAGACGAGTATCCAGACGGTGGATGGTACGTTCCAGCCAGTGATTGGTAAGGGTATTGCTAAATTTTCAGATTCATTAAAACTATCCAATGTTCTACATGCTACTTTTTTTTGGTTAATCTTTTATCTATTAGTTCCATGATCATTCAACTGAGATGTGTTGTTTCTTTTGATATTCTCATGGTGACTTTCCAGGAGAAAAGGATGAGGCGGATACTTGGAACTGAGACTTGGCATGACGGGTTGTGGTGTCTTGATCGGGAAGGATTGGATGCGGCTCTTGTATCTGTGGTAGAGAAGACGGAAGTTAGAGGACAGGAGATGAGTGCAGAGGATATGCTGATACTTCATCACAGGCGGTTGAGGCACCCCTTCTTTTGTACTGTAGCTAGATTATTTCCTGCTATTTTTGAAACAGTAAATAAAACAAAATTGGTGTGTGATGTTTGTGATTTCAGCAAGCTTACTAGGAGTTCGTATGTTAGTACAGACCGAAGAAGCTCTTCTGTTTTGATGTTATTCATTCCAATGTATGGGGACCTTGTACTGAAAGTTTTTTGAATGATTATAAGTACTTTGTAACTTTTATTTATTGTGTTTCTCGTTTTACTTTACTATATTTGATGAAAACTAAGAGTGAAGTATTTACCTGCTTCCGAGATTTTCCTAAGCTTGTTCAGACACAATACACTGCAGTAATTAAGGTATTAAGATCAGATAATGAAACAAAATACATTAACAATGCAATCGAGGAATACTTATCGGCTCATGGGATAGTGCACCAGACCATCTTTGCTTACACACCTGCACAGAACGGAGTGACAGAAAGGAAGAACAGACATCTTCTTGAGGTAGCAAAGAGTATGATGCTCAACATGAAGGTTCCTCAGAGTCTGTGGGGATATGTGGTGTTAACAGCGACGCCATTGATCAATATGATGCCATCATAGGTTCTGGGGTGGAATTCCCCATGTCAGCAGTTGCAGGGACATAATGGGGGATACTTCCTTTGAATGTATTTGGGTGTGTGTGCTTCGTGAAGTACAACAGGTCGGGTGTTAGTAAACTTGATGCAAGGGCAATCAAGTGTATGTTTGTGAGCTACTTCCGTATCCAGAAGGGGTACATGTGTCGGAGCCCTGTGGAGAAAAGATATTTTGTGAGCATAGACATTCACTTCAGAGAGCTAGAACAGTACTACTGACAAGAGGGAGCCCCACCCACATTTGACTCGTCGGATGCCGAAAATATGAGGCTAGAGAGAGAGGTTGGTGACTGATATGGGTATGGTAGGGAGAATCTGTGGAGGAGCAGGAGTGTAATGAGGAGCAGGAGGAGATTGAGGAGGAGAGGCGAGATGTGAGACTTACGGCTCAGGAGGAGCTGCTGACATACAGTAGGAGGAAACTGCAAGCAGTACCGAATGCCCAGTCTAGCTCCTAGTCCCTTGGCTACGTCGCTCCCTACTCTTAGAACACCTACACCACCACAAACCTCAGGTGATATCCTTTCCCCTTCCCCTACTTCTCTTACGTTATGAAGGACTACTCGCAGCAATGCGGGAAATCCTCCGGATAAATACAGTTGAGACCTTGCATATTTTGTCTGTTAAGATCATATCTCTTCTACTCACGGAGCATTCATTATATCTTTGAATAATATTATTGTACCTAACAATTGACATATTGTCAAAGACGATCCGAAATGAAAGGCATCGATGAAGGAAGAGATGAGGGCTCTTTAGAAGAACAAGACCTGTGAGTTGGCACAGCTGCCAAAGAACAAGAAGGTCGTTGGGTGCAAGTGGGCGTTCACTGTGAAGCAGAACCCAGATAGACAGGTCGAGCGCTACAAAGCTTGAATGGTTGTCAAGGGGTACATCCAGACATTTGCACCTATTGCAAAGATGAGCATTGTTAGGACTCTCATCAGCCTGACAGTGAATGATGGATGGATGTTGCACCAACTAGATGTGTAGAATGTGTTTCTTCACGGAGATCTGGCCGAGGTGTACATGGGAGATTCCACCGGGCTTTTGGTACGACCAAGACAGAATACAGAGTTTGTAGGTTGAAGAAATACCTCTATGGGCTGAAGCAGTCACCTCGCGCGTGATTCAAGAGGTTCAGGAAAGCAATGATTGGGATGTGGTATCACCAGATCAATGCAGATCATACAGTGTTTTCCAGGCAAAATAAAGGTCACATTACCATGTTTGTGGTGTTTGTGGACGACATGATCATTACGGGTGATGATGAGCAGGAGATTGGCCACCTCAAGGGGGCTTTGAGCAAGGAGTTTGAGGTGAAGGATCTAGATCTTCTTAGGTACTTCCTTGTGATTGAGATTGATTATGAGGCAGAGGAGATAGTCCTTTCCCAAAGGAAATACGCATTAGATCTCCTCACTGAAACTGGGATGTTGGGGCAAACCTGTTACGACGCCAATCGATCAGAGGTGTAAGCTGGGTGCAGAGGCCGGGGAACCAGTAGATCATGAGATGTATCAAAGACTAGTTAGGAAGTTGATTTACTTGAGCCACACTCGCTCGGATAACTCTTTTTTCGTGAGCGTGGTGAGTTGCTACATGCATGACCCAATGAAGGGCCATATGGATGCAGTATACGGTATATCAGATTTTGCGATACTTGAAGAGTGCTCCTGGAAAGGGGCTAGATTTTAGAAGGAATGGGCACGTGAAGATTGAGGGCTATTGCGGCTTTGACTGGGCAAGCTGTGCGGATGATGGGATTTCTACTTCAGGCTTTTGCATATTTGTGGGAGGCAATCTGGTCTCTTGGAGGAGCAAGAAACAGTCAGTAGTGGCTAGATCGATAACAGAGGCAGAGTACAGAGCTATGACAGTAGGGGTTGCAGAGCTCCTGTGGCTGAAAGGGATGCTTGTGGAGTTGAAGTTGGATCAAGGAGATATGATGAAGTTGTGGTGTGACAGTCAGTCAGTCATCAATATTTCAAATAATCCAGGTCAACACGATCACACCAAGTATATAGAGTGGTGCGGATCCGAGTGAGAAGGGGGTGCGGCGGCAGTGAGAACGGGAGAGGGAGAGAAAGAGAGGGAAAAGGGGAGAGAAGAATTAGGGTTAGAGAGGAAACATAACATTCATCTGAGATGCTTAAAACGAGTACAATCTCTCCCCTTTATAATAGCGGTGGTGCGAACAGCGGCGCGAATAATCCGCCGAAAAATAAATGCAGAAATTAAAAGCTAAAATAAAATACCAAATAAAGGTGAATGTTGAAATAAAGATATGACGCGACTATGCCGCGATCTCCTTCGTGGCCTCGGTGGGCCTCTGCGATAAACGCACCCTGCGCGTGTACACTTGTCATGGGGGCTCGTCGTCGTGTATCCTTGTAACATAGAGATTGATAGATTTTTCATAAAGGAGAAGCTTGATAAGTGGACTAATAGTGTTGAGTCGCGTCTCGACCAAGGGTCAGGTTGCAGACTGCTTAACCAAGGGACTCAGTTTAGAGGATATGATCAGGGGTTGTAACAAGATGGACTTTGTGAATATCTTTCGTCAATCTTGAAGAGAAGTGTTGTAATATTTAGCGTATCTTGTAGGCTATAAATAGCCACGGTGTTTGACCTAATATGAAATAAGATTCGTTTTCAACTGAGGGCTACCAAACAGTTTTTTTAGCGGTGCCATTTTCCCCACAATGGAAATGGAGCAAAAACGCTCAAACATGCAGATCGTTAGAGAGCCAGTTCTATAACTTTTATACCGTTCAGCTGTCGAAATATGATTTATGTTATATAGAACAGAGCATGAGTTTAACATGCATTTCATATTAATAGAAAAACAATAATGTGAAAAAACTTAGTTTTCTGATGATTTTGTTTTTCCGATGCCTAATAATCACGCGCACTCCAACTAACCATTTGACAATTTGATACAAAGTGAGTTGGTCTCTAATCATATCTTGCTCTTTATGGCTTGAAATCAACCATCCATTGCGTTATACAAATCTCCCGCGTTATCTTTATCTTCAAAAATATCAAGATTTGAATAGAAGTATTTGGCACTAATAGCTTCTTATATATTGTTTATATATGTTTCCTGCAGGAACATACAAAACCTGTGAGTTTCATACAAATTTCTCTACAAAAATATGAGCATCTTAATGCAATATCAGGGCAAGTGGAAGTTCTGAATGAGAATCTCAATGACATGAAGGAAAAACTATCCTCAGCCCAAGCTGACATGATCTCCAAGGATGATCTAGTGAAGCAGCATGCCAAAGTTGCTGAAGAAGCTATTTCAGGTATCATGGTGTTCTCTCATTGAAACCCTAGAATCATGCTTTGGACACGCCGCTACTTCACTATGTGCACCAGATATTTTTCGCACGTTAAAATAGGATAAAGTATGTTTGATGAATTCATAGGAAAGACGTATAAAACCTAGTACCTTCCCGCTTCCAGAAGAAGGTCCGGCATCCTTTTGTCAAGTTTTCAAATGGACATTTGGAATCCTTAATTTTTAAACTTCTAGTCAAACAAGGATAATCTTTTTAATTAATTCAATTTCAAGTTCTTAAAAAAGTTTAATTATTTTAATCTGAAATTTCTTTTTTGCCTCTCATAAAATAACTTAAAACTTAGTTCTTTGCTGGTTATTTAGAGTTGAACCGATTTAAATAGAGAATTTAATTAAATTTTGTAAATTGAGGTGGTCTAATGAGGGGTAAAAATGAAATATCATTACAAAAGAACTAGAAATTAAATTAATTTTTTTAAAATAAAAAAAATATATCCACTTTGACTAAAAGATGAAAAATAAGAGGTTTCAAATGACCATTTAAAAACTGAAGAGACTCCATACATCTTTCTTATAAATTATAGAAGTGCCCAAACCTACCTTACCCTTAAATTTAATGACTCCTGTACCCTCAAACTTTGGCTTTACATAGGCTGGGAGAAGGCTGAAGCTGAGGCTTTGGATTTGAAACATAAACTCGAATCTGTTACCCTGCTTAAACAAACAGCCGAAGAGCAAGCATCTCATCTTGAAAGCGCACTCAAGGAGTGCATGAAGCAGATTAGTTCCATAAAGGAAGAAAGCGAGAAGAAACTGCACGACGTTGTTTTTGCCGAATCGAAACTGTGGGAGAAAGTCAAATCCGATCTTGAAACCACAATTGATGGTTTTGAGCAAGAACTCCAGAAGGGCTCTGCTGAAGTAGCTGCTCTTTCGAGGTCTCTTCAAGAACGTGCTCTGTTGTTGACAAAAGTCAGCCAGGAGAAATCACACGCTGAGGCTGAGATTGAGGTTCTAAAAATAAACATTCAGTCATACGAAAGGGAAACAAGTTCTCTGAAATATGAACTGAATATTGCCGCAAAGGAGCTGGAAATTCGTAATGAGGAGAAAAACATGAGCGAAAAGTCTAGTGAAGCAGCCAACAAGCGGCGCATCGAGGATGCGAAAAAGATAACCAAGCTGGAAGCAGAGTGTCAAAGGTTACGTAGCCTCGTGAGAAAGAGATTGCCTGGTCCCGCTGCGATAGCACAGATGAAAATGGAGGTTGAGAGTTTTGGCCATGTTTTTGGGGAATCCAGAGGAAGAAGACTATCTGGCAAGAACTCAAGCCCCTATCCATTCTTCTCTCCAGAGGCCAACGTTAATGAAGTTGACCATTATCAGAAAGAAAATGAGTTTCTTTCTTCTCGGTTATTAATAATGGAGGAAGAATCAAAGATGCTGAAGGAGGCTCTGTCGCAAAGAAACAGTGAACTTCAGGCTTCATCAAGCAGATTTTCCACAGCGGCTAGCAAACTCAGTATCCTTGAAGCCCAGTTAACCGTTATGAATCGAGAAAAGTGCTCATTGAAGTCAAACGCCGACTTCTCCTGCAAAGGATCCTTCGACCAAAATGAAAGCAGGCACGATGAAATTGATGATGAAGGAATCCGTGCAGATTCTTGGGCCTCAGCATTGATTTCAGAGCTTTCTCAGTTGAAGAAAGAGAAAGAGAAAGATTCTAATGGAAGTAAGAAAAATCAAAATTCGAATCAGTTGGAACTTATGGATGACTTTCTGGAAATGGAGAGATTGGCGGGTTTGCCATCAGAAACCAGTGGAGTAGATGAAGGGATGGACCCGATTGAATATGAACATTCTAAAGAGAGTTCATCCGTTGATGTTCATGTGGATGTGTGTAAAGAACAAACGCCTGGTTTGAAGCAGCATCAATATGTAGATTTGGTGGTTGAGAAGAGCCAGCCTTCGGGAAAACTATTATCAATGATTCAGGCACGAATATATTCATTGTTCGAATCTAAGTTGTTTGATTCAAATATGAGAAATCTCGCAGATGAAATTATGAAAATATTACAAGATGCACAAATTGAGTGGCATCATGGCAACTTATATATGAAAAAGGAAAATTCAATGAATCAGGAATTGACAATTGCCATTTCTTGGATTCATGATTTTGTTATATCACATTACAAAGAAGCTACTCAGGGAAAATCTTCAGAGTTTCTTCAAATAACAGCAGAGAAAGTTGAGGAGTTCCCAGATTCTGCAAACAAACCTCTCTACACTAATTTGAACCTCGATGATTTTATCATTTCCTTGCGCCATTTGTTATCAGAGCTCATATCGAGAACTTGGATTACGGGGGAGAACTGCTGTAACGACTGCATCGATAAGGCAACCTTATTGGAGAATGGAGTCGCTCATCATGATCTGGTGGATGAGAAGATTCCTGGTGATCTCGATCCTCTTTCTCCTTCAGCATCTGGTTCTGAGGTTGTTGAAGGACTTAGAAATCCATCATCTGAGTCGGACTCCACACCCAATAACTTCTCCTTGGAAGAATTTGAAAGACTTAAGATGGAGAGAGATGAAATGGAAGTAAATTTCATAAATTGCAGCGAAAATTTGAAAAATACAAGGCTTCGACTGTCTGAAATTGAACTGGACATGGTGGATATCAAAAGGCAGTTGTCCGCTTCTCAGAAGTCAAATGATTTGGCCGATACTCAGCTGAGGTGCATGACTGAATCATACAAGTTGCTGGAATCAAATGCAGAAGAACTAAAAGTTGAAATAAACCTGCTGAGATCAAAAGCTAAAGCATTCGAAGGTGAGCTCATTGCAGAAAGGCATAGTCATCAGGATGATCTAGCCAAATATAATGACCTGCAGGAGCAAATGAGGTATCAATGTATACTATATATTAATGAAATTCATCTTTTTGGATGTTTTTTTTTCTTTACAGTTTTACCCTCAATCATTTCCTAGTAATTGCATTTTTTATCCATACTTACTATTTATAATATGACATGATAATAAATATAAGCAATCTATATTATAATATAATTTAAATATATTATATCAACTAAATTTCAAAATTAATTCAATGTTGTTGATGTATTATTAGTATAAACTAGCGGCCGTGCACGGGCCCCGTGGACAGTGTGTAGTGCTAGTACTTGAGTGCTTGATATCCAACGTAATGTGCGTGGAGGAAAGAATTTTGCAGGGGCATCAAGCGGCAGACCAGACACTGTTATCAACTCACACCACGCATGAGTGATGCGTGCACGGCCCCTAATTATTAATTATATGATAATCATCATCATTATAATCAATTTTCCTAAATATTTGGAATCGGCTTTCTAAATCATCATTCTCTATTCGTTCTTTTCAAGTGCTCTCTTGTGAAAATTTGTGATAAGCGGAAAACGGGAACCAAGTCGCAGAAACACTCAACCAAATCAAGTCAAATAAACCAGATGCAAGTAGAAGTGCAAGCAAATCTTGTACTATTAAACTTCTTTACAATGCAAGGCATACATGACGAGATATGATTCGTCAATATACCCGACGGAAGCAAAACATACAAGGCAAAAACAAGCCGAGCGAACTGAGCTAGTAATCGCCACTACTGTTGAACTGAACAAGGGAGTCCGCTAAGACCGTCAAGTCGCTAGACCGCAACTTAACCGCGCAGACACCCCGTTATTCAATGTTGAAGAACTCTGTCCGCAATCTGCAAGCCGCCTGATCGCGAGGTCGCCTAGCCGCCAGAATTCACGAACAACTGCTACCAAATAGAACAGACAGACCGCCAACTGACAGACAGCCTTATTGAACTGGGAAAGATTGTCAATGAGAAGACCTCCTGGTCGCAAGCCGCGACCTGCTGCAAACCGCCGATTGTATTCGCAGAACCCTCACTGATCCCTGACGCAGTCAGAACTAAGTCCCTGGCTTCTCAGCGCTAGCCGCACAATCTGCAACAGCAAAACCGGTTAACTTCTCAATCTGCACGGATAACAAAAACTTGTTCGCAACAAACAACCCGAGCTCACTTACTGTTCATTTATTCGTTATGATGTGACAAGGGGTCCTATTTATAGGCGCGCAGAGGAGTGTGGTCACCGCCCTAACTGATAGGATCACCACCCTTCTCGCAGCTAGCACAAGACCTATTCTCAAAGTGCGAACACAAAGCCAGTTTGCAACACCTTCGGACACCGCTTGACATAGCCACTAGTCCGCAACACCTTGCAGACACAGCTCCAGCCCGCACAACATGCGAACTGCCGGATAAAACAATCTATTTGCGCCATCAAGCGGACACAGCGAACAGGGATCAACTAGACTTGACACAAAATCGAGACCAAGTCCAAGCAACCAAGAGCCCATGGCACAAACTCCATGCCGGCGGACTCAAACAAGTCCACCACTCCTTCAGATAGACAACCAATCTGTGCGGTTACATCCTGGGAACAAGCTGACTGCAGAATAACTAGCCGAACTAGCTAGTCGCCACTTCAGACCGCGCGGTCTTAGCAATCAGACCGTCATCATCTAGTCGCGCGGTTTGCCCGATCAGACCACCACTTTCACTTCAAAAAACTCAACACTCCCCCTTGAAGTGAGAATTGGAAACCAGCTCAAGCAGTCCCCGTAACTGTTTAAATGGTTCTTTCAACAACGGCTTTGTGAAGATATCTGCGATATTGTTCTCGCTCCGCACATGCCCAACCATAAGAGACCCCTCCAGCACCTTCTCCCGAATGAAGTGTGTGCAATCTCAATATGCTTGGTCCACGCGTGACAAACTGGATTGTTAACCAGTTTAAGTGCATTTTTGTTGTCACCGTGAAGCAGAGTGGGATCTCGCATTTCTTCATGGACGTTCTCTACTAGCCTCCTGAGTCAGATGACTTCCCGAGCTGTTAAGGCCGAAGACTTGTACTTCGCTTCCGTAATAGAGATGGACACAAAATCTTGCTTTTTTGTTGCACCACGAAATACCTGCTCATCCACATGTGAAAACATAACCAGACTTCGACTTCCGGTCGTCTGAGTCTCCCCCATAATCAGTATCTGTGTAACTGTACAGGTTGAAGCTCATGTCTCTCTCATAAAGGAGACCCATATCAGAAGTAGTCTTCACGTACTTCAAGATACTTTTGGCTGCTACCAGATGAGGCTTCCGAGGCTCTGTCATATATCGACTTACTCGGTCTACAACATAAGTAATGTCTGGCCTCGTAATTTTCAAGTATATAAGGCTCACAACCAGAGCCCAGAATACTAATGGATCTGGAAGAACCCTCCCCTCATCACGTCGAAGTTTGAGACCAACATCCAGAGGAGTAGAACAACTCTTTCCCTCCCGCATGTCGAACTGTTGAACAATCCGTTCTGCATAGCCTCTTTGGGAAACAAGTATGCTGCTCTTTTTCCTCTCTACCTCGAGTCCAAGGAAGTGTTGGAGTTCACCCAAATCCTTCATCTCGAAACGAATAGCTAGCTCTGCCCTGAGCCTAGCTACTTACTCCTCAGAGTTCCCCGTGGCGATCATGTCGTCAACGTGCAACAGTACTAAGACATGAAGCTCCCCCTTCTTCTTTATGAGCAGACTTGAATCTGAGTCAGAGGCAGAATAACTACAGAACTGGAGGTATTCTGCGATCTTTCTGTACCATTCTCGTGGTGCCTGCTTCAAGCCATAAAGAGTCTTCCGGAGCTTGCTGACGTATCTTGGATGATCTTCAGACACGTAACCCGGTGGCTGAACCATGAAGATGTTTTTATCAATCTTTCCATAAAGAAAATCATTTTTTACGTCAAGCTGTCACATCTTCCATCCTTGGCAAGCCGCCAAGGCAATCGTCACTCGTACTGAAGTCATTTTGGCAACAAGACTAAACATCTCCTCATAGTCTTCTCCATATTGTTGAGAGAACCCTCGAGCTACAAGGCAAGCTTTGTATCGCTCGATGCTTCCATCCGCCTTCTTCTTTAGCTTGTATACTCACTTGCACGTCACAAGAGTAACGTCATCGACCTTGGGCACAAGATCCCAAGTCTCGTTTCTTCTGAGGGCATTCATATCCTCATCCATGACATCATCTCACTCCTTGACTCCAGTGGCGTCTTCAAAGCTAGAAGGTTCTCGCTCGTCCAGAGGGCCTGCAAAGAAACAAGAGATGAAACTCACCATGTTCCCTTCGTTGTACCGAGCTGGTGGTTTGATGATTCTCTTCGACCTCCGAAGGACCTGACCATGGCTAACCACCTCCGCTACTTCTTCTGAACCAGCTTTGATCCCGAGCATACTTAGAGCATCGCTCCCCCTGCTTCCTAAACCAGAAGCCTCCGTCCCAGTGCTAGAAACACATGTAGCTCCTGGTGACACAGGCAACTCCACCAGAAGATCCTTAACTGCTTCTTCTTGCCCGCTATCTGACCTGCTTTCCTATAGTTCCACAGATGAGCTACCTCCATACGATGTCAGTTCGTTGAAGACAACGTCTCTGGAAACAACAAACTTCTTCGTGGCAGGATTCATACACTTCCAACCTTTCTTTCTCTCATCATAGCCCACAAAGACAAGCTTCCTCGTCTTTGCATCCAGCTTAGTCCTGAGAGCATTTGGGACATGTATGTAGCAGGTCGACCCAAACACCCGAAAGTGTTCAACGCTGGGTTTCTCCCTAAACATCAGCTCATAAGGAGATTTCATATTGATCGGACTCAGAGGCATCCGATTGATGACGTATCTCGCGCAAGTCATCCCTTCTGCCCAGAGGGACCTATGAATGTCTTTGGTATGAAGCCAACACTTGAAGGTCTCCGGTAAATGACGGATCTTTCGCTCTGCTACTCCATTTTGTTGTGGAGTATGTACACAAGTGAGCTCTCTCCGGATTTCGTGCTTTCTGCAGAAGTTAGAGAACTCATTTGAAACGAACTCTCCTCCGTTGTCCGTTCTCAACTTCTATATCCATAGGCCAAGTCGGCGCTCCACATGCCCCTTGAACTCCATGAATAATTGGAACGCGTCTGACTTCTCCTTCATGAAGTACACCCATGTGTACCTAAAATAGTCATCAATCAAGACAAGCATGTACCTGCTGCCTCCAAGACTGACGGTGACGGCGGGTCTCATCAGATCACCATGGATGCACTTCAATGGTGCTTTACATCTGGTCTATGACTTGTCAAATGGAAGACGATGTGTCTTACTATATTGAAACCCCGCATAGACATGACCGTCGCCGAAGGATGACAATCTTTGCAAACCTTTCACAAGGCTCCTTACCGTCATAACTTTCAACTTGTCCATCCCGACATGTCTCAGTCTCTCGTGTCAGATAGCAACACTATCATTTACTATCATCCGATCAACATAGGAACTTGTTTGTTAACCCAGAATTTGCGACTAGTTCGCATAGACTTTCCAAACTGGGCGGCCTGGTTTCCTAACCGTCATTCTCCGTGTGTCGGTCTGTCCTCGCAGAAGCCGTGCAACCTTGTTCCAGGTCGCCGCCAGTGGGAGCCCAGATCAGCCCGTCCAGAGGCCGAACTTCTCAGCCCACCAGAGGGAGTCCAGGCCAACCCGTCCAGAGGCCGAGCCTCTCAGCTCGTCAGAGGAAGTCCTCCAAGCCGCGTGGCCTTCCCTCTTCCCTCTTCTCTTTTTGCTTGCATCCCGTCACCTCTGCCCGGTTATCCTTTACCCCGGGCAGCCGGTAATTTTAGCCCTGCCCGTTTGGGCAAGCCCCCAAGCCTATAAATAGGGGGCGGCAGCACTCCCCAAGGCACACGCTGACTCGAACCCAAGAACTCACTTGTTATGAGTTGCGGTCTCGAGCCTAGTGCCTTGCGGCTTGCTGTCCGGCCGGTTTCGCCTTTCCTCTTCCTTTACCTCCAAATTGTAACCGCTTCATTCTTAAATAAAAGAAAAGTCCGTCGCAGGAGTGACATTCAGGCCGCGGCGGGCGAAGTGTGGTGTCGCCGCTTCTTGCGGCTTGCTTTGTTTTCTTTCTCTAACCGCTAGTAATCGACTATTCGACGGTCCTTTCTCCCTTTTTCTCATTCCCCCGTGAGATTTCGAACACCCGTTAGCTAGTGGTGTCCCCTCATCCTCTTGTTTCCCTTTGCCGGAATCCGAAGGCGCATTTCGTGCATCAACATTGTTGATAATCCAACTAAGTCATTTACTCTTCTCCCAACATGAGCAATGCCATCTTTCACCGCTGACACATTGCGGAAAAACTTCACTTTTGTCGGGCCGAACAGAACGTGATAACCCGCATCCACCGCGTTGGTCTCTGAGAAGAGATTCTTCTTCATGCCCGACACGTGATAAACACTACTCAAGGTGAGTGGACTCTTATCACTGCCAGGTGGACTGCAGTCCGGCTGGGGGCGGCCCGGGATACTCACATGAGGGGCAACGCCTCTGATACCATGTGATAAGAGGAAAACGAGAACCAAGTCGCAGGAACACTCAATCAAACCAAGTCAAATAAATCAGATGCAACTAGAAGATCAAACAGATCTTGTACTATTAAACTTCTTTACAATGCGAGGCATACATGGCGAGACATGATTTGCCAATGTACCCAATAGAAGCAAAACATACAAGGCAAAAACAAGTCAAGCGGACTGAGATAGTAACCGCCACTATTGCGGAACTGAACAAGGGAGTCCGCTGAGACCGTCAAGTCGCCAGACTGCAACTTAACCGCGTGGACACCCTGTTATTCAATGCTGAAGAACTCTGTCCGCAATCTGCAAGCCGCTTGACCGCGAGGTCGCCTAGACGCCAGAATCCGCGAACAGCTGCTACCGAACAGAACAGACCGCCAACTGGTGGACATCCTTATTGAACTTGGAAAGATTGTCAATGAGAAGACCTCCTGGTCGCAAGCCGCGACCTGCTGCAAACCGCCAATTGTATCCACAGAACCCGCACTGATCCCTGACGCAGTCAGAACCAAGTCTCTGGCTTCTCAGCACTAGCCGCACAATCTGCAATAGCAAAACCGGTTAACTTCTCAATCTGCGTGGATAACAAAAACCTATCCGCAGCAAACAACCCGAGCTCACTTACTGTTCATTCGTTCTTTATGATGTGGCAGAGTGTCCTATTTATAAGCGCGGAGAGGAGAGTGGTCACCGCCCTAACTGATAGGATCACCACCCTTCTCGCATCTAGCACAAGACCTATTCGCAAAGTACGGACACAAAGCCAGTCGCTACACCTTCGTACACCGCTTGACATAGCCACCAGTCTGCAGCACCTTGCGTACACAGCTCCAGCCCGCACAACATGCGGACTGCCGCATAAAACAATCTATCCGTGTCATCAAGCGGACACAACGAACAGGGATCAACTAGATTTGGCACAAAACCGAGACCAAGTCCAAACAACCAAGAGCCCATGGCGCAAACTCCATACTGACGGACTCAAACATCAGTCCGCACTAACCGGCGAACTCTGCAGTCTCCACCTAACCGCGCCATCCGAGAACAAGACTAATGCTCAAAACCATGCCGATTTCCCATGCTCCAAACGAGTCCGCAACAACCCTGACTTAGAGAACTTCAAACAAGTCCACCACTCCTGCGGATAGACAACCAATCCGCGCGGTTACATCTTGGGAACAAGCTGACTGCAGAATCACTAGCCGAAATGTCTAGTCACCACTTCAGACCGCGCGGTCTGAGCAATCTGACCGCCATCATCTAGCCGCTTGGTCTGCCCGGTCAGACCGTCACTTTCACTTCAAAAAACTCAACATCTCTGAGGTGTTAAACTAAACGATTTAAATCCAGTTATCCATTTTACCTTGGGGCTACCCTTTTTCTAGCATAATGCTAGCTATGAGATTAACGCTCCGTTTGGCACGATTTTTTTTCCTTCGGTATGTTTGGCATGCCAACGGTTATGACCGTCACCAAGAAAAGAAAACAACATGAAATTCCATAGGCGAGATTGGGCGTTCACGAACGACGGTTCATAACCACCCCATTTAGCGCTTTTTTTCAAACTTTTTGGTGTCTTCAATTGTATTTTTTTATTGTCCTTATATGATTTGTTCAATCCGTTTCCTTATAGCATGAGTTGCTCGAAGTGTCCATGTCATTCTGATGCAGCCACCAAGGCGAGACAAGTAAGAACTTTTTTTCAGTATATTCTATACACCAATTCTACTATATTATTTCATAATGTCTCCCTCCTCAGTCAACAAATCTCATCTTATGTTCCATGGCAGGATAGAGAAATCTCTGCAGCTGCAAACAAGCTTGCAGCATGCCAGGAGACCATAAACCTTCTGAACAAGCAATTAAACTCTCTCCATTCTCCTATCGAGCCAACCAGCAAGAGTCACCCTTTCAGGGAGGAACCCTGCCTGGTTATTCACGAATCTCCGCCGCACGAATATAGCTCCCAGTTCGGCTCATCAGACACGGAATCGTGCCCGACACCGAAACCATCTGCCAGCGCAAAACGCCCGAAGCGCAGGCCTGGGTCGACATCCGCTCCTTCCCTCTCGAGCATGCTGAATGACAAGCCTGCACGCGGATTCAGCCGATTCTTTTCAAAAGGGAAGGGCGAGTTTTAAAGATCGGTCAGGCGGTACTTTAAATAATTCATATGAGATTCTTGTGATGGTTTGTGTTCTCTAACAGTTGGTGGTGATTGTTGGTAGATTGTAAAGGTGTGCAGAGTTTTTAGGGTTTGTGAACATCTTCTTGGATTCTAAATGCAGAAAGTTCAGTTTTTAAAAGTTATGTGCTTTTAGAAGAAAACGATGCAACCTTTTTTTGCCCCCTTCGCTTAGATTCAACTTGTTAGTGACTCAGAATGCTTTTGCTTTGGGAAAGAAAATATAAGCATGATGGTGGCATTTCTTTGCACATTGGGATTTTAAGAAAAATATGATTTATTTATCTTCTTTCTGGCAACATACAATGTTTATTTGGAATGAAAAAGCTTCTAATCCAGCAATGTGTATATATATCTAAAATAATATATAGAAATATTCCTTTATTGAGCATCCTAGTCTTCCATTCAATTGTCTCCTCCCATTTATAAAAGAAATTTGTTTATGATGTGGGCCACTCGTGGCGCTTAATAGATCGGTTTAAATTGGACCGTCTTAGTTTCTGTGCGGTAGAGCGCGCAAATAGTCACAGAGAGAAAAGATAGTAGCAAGAAAAAAAATTTATGTGGAAAATCCTGGAAAAAGGTGAAAAACAACGTAATCGGATCAGTGCCGACCAAACTTCATTATTTGTCGGTGTTTTACAAACTTTTAAGAGAAGGCGGGGGCGACATACTGCTTCTCATTACAATTGTAAGTGAGAGAGAGAGAGACGTTTGGAGGGTGACAGACTACCCACTCACGAAGCTAAATCTTTTTTTTATCGGCGATGGAGAGCGCGTGTTCTGGAGACTTGGCGGACTTCTTTAAATGCTAGGAGGCTGGAGTGAAAGATACTTGCAGTTGTCGGACGAATGCCGAGTGTTGGGGAGCGCTGCACGCAGATGGCTTGCTGAAGGAAGTTTGGCGGTGGGTGGAGATCTACGTGCAATGTTTGAAGTGCTTGAAGGTCTTCAAGGGCGTCTTCAAAGGCGAAGGAGATCTCAGAGGAACTCTCAAGTGCGTAGGAGGAAAGGCGAGAGGAGAGAAACATGAGAATGAAGGAGAGATTGGTGTCTTATTTATATGCTACATAGGTGATTACGGTAATTACGTGATTATCGGCAGAGCGTAACCACCCTATTTAATATTTGCAGCCCAATTTAGTAAAGTTTAGTACATGTATATTTATAATATTCTTTTATGCGCACACCAATATAATTCCGGTTATCTGCACCCACCCATTATGAGTGGTTATACCGTTTGTTATGCGGGTGGTTACCTGTATATTGGACGGAGGAGATCTCGCGGGGACGATCGAATGGCGGAGGATAGACAAGAGACGACCGTGCAGTGCAGCAGGGGCCTTCCTCCCGACAGGCGTCCGGGTGGGGACCTCCCTCCCGCCGGGCGGCCGGCCTCGTGGAGGCCGGCCGGGAGGAGGTCGCGCGGGGGCTGGCCGGGCTAAACCCGGCTAGGCAAAGGTCGAGCGGGGGCCGACCTCGTGGAGGCCGGCCACCCGCTACCCTCCGCGAGTGCCCACATAGGGGACGCGACCGCGGGGTGCCGGTGCGGTGGAGGGATCGTGCACGGCGATTAGCGCACAGATTGCACTTGGATTGGGCGTGTGGATTGCACACATGACGGTTTTTCATAACTTCTCACTTAAATGGTGGAGAATATGAAAATTTCAGGTGTTTGTTGCCCGAAATTCCTATAAAATTGAGAGAAACTCCATCAGTTCCTTGTGGCAATTTCCATACCAAAAAGTATGAGATAGATTATTTGGATTAATAATCAATATTATTATTATTATTATCATTAATCAACGCAAATATATAAATGTGGTTCATCAATGAATTTATTAATATTTGAATGACTAATTTAGGTTCCGTTTGGGGGACTTATTTTTCCCGGTCAAGCGATTACGATCGCACGAATCAGACCTTAATTAAGTCCCGGTTCGTGCGGTCGTAATCGCTTGACCGGGGAAAATAAGTCCCCCCGTTTTAAGGTCCGGTACATGTGGTCGTAATCGTTTGATCTGAAAAAATAAGTCCCCCAAACAGAGTCTTAATCTCTTAACTATTAATACTAGTGATAGAAATGAGGGGCCGTATTGCTGGGTCATGCTTGTCTGCTCGAGAATGGATCAGTTTCGCATGATAGTACTCCCGTCGTTACTCACAATCCTCCTGAATTCAATAGAAAATCGTACTACAACTAGAATAATACGGTCAAGTCACTCGGGGCCAAACGAGCCATGCTCGACAAAATTGCGAAGCTAATGCTTGTTATTTTGAGCTCGAGCTCGAGAAGCTCACATGTACAGGCTCAAGCTCCGGATGTATATTTTGAGCTCGAGCTAAACTCATAAGCTAACGAGGTTGATTAGAGCTTGAGCTGCCCAAAAGCTTTTCTACTCCTGAGTTGCCTGATATATATATATTTATTTAAAATACATAAAGCTCTATTAAAAAAAATATGCTCACGAGCCGACAAGCAAGCTCATGTTTGACTTCAAGCAAGCTCAAGATCGTCGAGCTCGACGGACTTGAGCTTGAGTCAAGTTTTTTTCGTAGAGCATACGAGGGGCTCAACTTCACTTGCACCCATAAAGGGGACAGCAAGAGTGCCATCATGCGAGGCCCGTGCACAATAAAGCGGGCAAGCATGAGCGAAGGTATTGTCATGGCTAGGATACTGTCTCGGCTCACAAAATGTACCCAAACACTATCTCAACAATACTTTGACATTGCACCTCTGTTTTTTTGTGTTTTGCATTTTAAGAAAACGCAAGCTCAATCTTGAGTCGAGTTCAAGCGGCTCAATTCAGCTTACATCTCTAGAGGGGAGTACGAGCGACGGGAGTGCCCTCATGCAAAGCCAGTGCGCTCTAAAGTAGGTAAGCATGAGCAGAGGTATTATCGAATCAGGGTACTTTCGTTGCCGCATGACACACACGCACACACACAACCAAGAAAGATTCAAAAGCTTTGTTGCGGTCTACTTAACGCTCCTGAGAGATCGGACTAAATTCGGTCGTCTTAGCCGTAGAGCGGTCAAGCACGCACACAATCACAGAAACAAGTGAGGTAGTACATACTACGATTTTAGCATGGAAAAACTCTTTAACTGGATAAAAAATCATGTGATAGGATCTGTGCCGGTCAAACTGCACTATGTGTTTCTGGTTGCAAATTTGACGTAGAATCGAGGGCGACATACCGCTCCTCGTTACAAATGGGGATAAGAGAGAGTACACTTGTGCTCGATAGGCGTCAGGCCGCCTAACGCGAAGCTTTAAGCTAGTGACCATTGACGATGACGATCGCTTCTGGGCGACATGCGGGTGTTGATCACGGTCGTGGAGCGTGCGGAGTAATGTTGGCGAGGACTTGCGGTATGTTACCCGTAAGGAGGCTTCTCTGATTGGCTCGCGAAACTGGCTCTTGGCGGTGGACTTAGTCGAATTTCTGGAGGAGGGACAACGACTTGTAGGATAAAACTGGCAGAGCTCTGGTCTAAGGAGGAAGAAAACAATGAGGAGAAAGTTGAGAAATGAGAAGGCCCGAAACTCCTTTTATAGCCTCCAGGAGATGATTACGGTAATTATGTTGTTATCAGCACACCGTAACCACCAATATTATTATTCTAAGCATGATTTAAAGCGTATATTTTGCTGATTATGCTTGCTATTTGTAGGCCAATAATATAATTAAAAATATTCTTCCACTAATCATGCTGGTTAGTGAGTGGTTACCCATGAAATGGATGACGATGATTGTGGCAGAACGATCGGATGGCGTGGAAGGGCCGTCATGCATGGGTGGCCACTTCGACAGCGGACGGTCGTCGGCGAAGGAGGACCGCGGGCACAGGGAGGGGCGGCCGTGATGCGCCCCCCCCCCCCCCCCCCCCCCCCGAGGGCGATGTCCCGCAGCCAAGGGGCGGCCGAGGAGGGGCGGCTGGGGTGCGGCCGAGGAGGGGCGCCGGCGATGGCGCTGTGCGGCCGGTCGCGGTGGTGGCTTGGGTGGGATCAAAGCACGGGGGATCACGTGAGGCAATCGCACGTGCAGTGGTCAAACTCATGACCTCACTAATTTATTAGGGATCATGGGAAGTGGGCTAACCGCATCCTAATATTGTTTATTTTTCATTCAAATAATCGTTTTATAGCTGATTCCAATTAGTGTGAGGGAGTTCCATACAAAAACACTATTTTATCTTCATTTTCAACAGCCCCATCTCCAACCACCACCCATTCAAACAAGCCCACTATTTTGCTCATTTGAGAGCCCAAGAGAGGAGAAACTAATACCACACGCGGAGTACGTTTCTCTGCCAATATTGTGCCAATTTTTTTATAGGTTCATCGTATTTAGAGAACCTTGCGTAAATTCAATTTTTTTCATTTTTGTTTTTTGTTTTCGTAAAATAAATTATGAAATATAGATCAATGTATTTTTATGATCATTTTTAGTAGTCATATGTATATATTTCGAGTTGAAAATACACTTGTAAAAAAACAATTATATCTTGCAACTGTATTTTGCAATTAAAAATACAATTCATTTGCAGCTGTATTTTATGTTGCAATTGTATTTCACACTTAAAATACAGTCCCACAAGATCCTTTATATGCGTTGTACGTACAGAATTATTGCCCCCAATATTGCGACCCCACAACGTGACCATGCGCATGGCACATTTATCACATGATCGAGCACATTCTCGGCCAAATTCCCAATAATGCGAGCATGCCAACGGCCCGCCGTGCCGACCTAATAATCTCTCCATTAGGGGACTACGATAATAATTCAACAGTGAGCTTGATTGTCAGAATCTGATCATACATGCACTTCAACAAGTTTGATTTTCAGAATGTCTCTTCATGTGGCTGAATGCGACATTACACTAAAGTTTATATTCTCCATTTGACATGTTTTATTAAATTATTATTACACCCACATTCAAAAAAAGGACTAAATTAGCCTCTACCCAGAATCTATTCCATTTCTCCCACTCGCCGGTCGTCGCCGCCACGGTCAGTATTCCGTGCCCTTATCACTTGATTCGGGCAGAAGAAGAAGATACAATTCAATGACTATTGCCGCCACCATCTTCTCCGGTGATGACCTCCCAGAGATTTTGAATGTTTTCGCATGCTGCACGATCGCTTTTGGATTAGACACCGCCATCCCGAATGATTTGGGACCTTTTTGATGTTATTTGGGTGATCGTGGAATGTGATCCTCTACTTTTTTTTCCACTCAATTGGGGCCCCGATAATAGGGTAAGGGGCAGTAAAGTGTAAAATGTGGATATCCAACGGTTCGCGTGAATGTCCACACGCATTTCAAAGTGATTTGAGTTATGTCCGCTTTAAGATATGTGCGGGCGCCGGGCATCCACGCGGGCCGCTGAATGTCTGCACTTCACGTGGCCCCCAAAACACTACGCCCAATATCCTTCTTCATACCCTTTTCCCACATCGTCTTCCTTAGCTTCTCAAGCTCATCCCACATCCCAACTCGGGCATACAAGTTCGACAGCTCTACATGCATCCC
Source organism: Platanthera zijinensis (assembly GCA_039513925.1). Lineage (NCBI taxonomy): Eukaryota > Viridiplantae > Streptophyta > Magnoliopsida > Asparagales > Orchidaceae > Platanthera > Platanthera zijinensis. The sequence continues at coordinate 117,344,436 of CM077097.1, read as the reverse complement.
AACGTTACCGGGATCCAACCCAACAGCTTTTTGAAAAGCAATCTCACCAATCTTCACATTCCCGGAATCGCTGCAGCCGCACAGCACCGCGCCCCAGGCCCCAATTTCCTCCGGCGATGCTTCCCCGACGAAACTCCAGGCTCTCTCCAGCTCCCCGGCGCGGCAGAGCATGCCGACCACGCAGCTGTAATGCTCGTGCCCCGGAACCAAACCGTGCGCTTTCACCATCGCTTCGAGAAATACCAGACCCTTGGTCACGTTGCCGGAGGAAGCGCACGCGGAGAGGACTGCCAGCATCAAAATCTCGTCGGGCCGAATCCCTTCGGCCACCATCGTTTCAAATGCGGAGATCGCGTCGTCGAACTGGCCATTTCTTGCATACGCATTCAGGATTGACGTCCAGAGCACAACGTCTCTTCTTCCTCCCGCCGCCCCCTGTTTCGATATGGCAAACACAGAGCGAGCTTTGTCGAAGAGACCGCATTTTCCATACATTTCTACTAAGGAACTCAATAGGAATGCGTCTGTTTCAATGCCATTAATCCTGCGAATCGAATGGGCGTGGCATTGTGTTCCTAATCTAGTAAAAGACATTTCTGCGCAAATTCGAAGAAGGGAGGAAATTGTGTGGGCGTCTGGATCAAGCATCAAGCTATAAATGCTCCGGAACAAAGATAAGCCTTCCATCCATAGCTTCTTATGGACATAGCCGTTCAGCAGAGCATTCAAACAGACGATATTTCTCAGAGGAAATTCATCAAACACCTGGTGAGCATCCTGAATAGCTTCGGATGCAGCGTATGAACAAATAAGGGCTCCGCGCACAAAGATGCTGGAAATCTCCCCCGTCTTGGAGGCGTAAGCGTGAAGTTGCTTACCTAGGTTGATCGGATTGGACGCCGATGATGCGGCGGCGGTAAGGGCGCTGCACAGAGAGTATGAATCTAGGGGTAGGGCGACGCGGTGCATGATGGAGAAGGTCTGGATGGCGAGAGAGGATAAACTGAGGCGCGAGAGGGCGGCGACGAGGGCGTTCCATGGGGCGAGATCAACGGCCGCGGCGGCGGACAGAGAGGGGAGCTTGATTTGAAGGAGGCCGGCTCTTGTTAGCCGGGCCAGAAGAGCGGAGGCGGCTTTTAGGGTTGCGGACGGAGACGATGGGTTAATGACGCGGGAAAGAAGAAATTCGGCGGAGATGAGGGGCATCAGAGAATCAGGATTCTTTAAAATGACTCTCAAAAAAGTGAAATAACAATGGAATAAATCGCCAGATAATAATTGTTTTTGTAAATATAAATAATTGGGAGTAAATTCAGATTCCTTAATTTCTTTACTCGCATTTTAATAACATTTTTTAAAATTGATGTTTAATATAAGGTTTAAAAAAACTGGTTGTCAATAGCATATGTTAGATACCATCCACGTTTTTTTTTTCAAATTTATCAGAATATTTTTTTAATTGCTCTTGCACTTAAAATGAGAACTTTTTTCTTGTTACTGTTGAAATCCGAAAATACGTTCAACTGAGTTCGGATTAGAGGGGGTGAACAAATGTTACTAGTTTAATGGTCGACTCGCATGAGACATGACGAGAATGATTGGAAAAGAAACAAGAATGATTGGAAATCTTCTCTTTCTCAGGCAAATGAGAAGACTGTGTGGATTCAAGTTGAATGTCCAAGCTCCTCCTGAGATGTTGTATATATTCAGGAAGAGGAAACTTGGCCCTGGGTGTAAGTCTTCAAAATATATTGTAGAGCCTTTTGAATCTTTGAACTATTATTGATTTTTGGCTCTCTGTAAATCTTTGAAGACTGAAGAAGGAAGAAGACTGGAGAGTCTTTTTTTTTTTTGAAAAAAAAAGTTCTTCTTCTTCTTCTTTTCAGCAAAAAAACATGCAAGATCCTTTGAGAGCAATATTCTTCTCTGACTGCTGATTGATTACTGCTCTCTTTCTCTTTTGTCTTTCTAAAATATATATTTAGTCAGAATGAAGAAAACGACATCAATTTGAATTCTCAAGACAAAACATAATTCTCTGCAAGAAAAGAGGAACCCAAACGGCTAGATATTGCTGTCAATCATAAATGTATTTTTATAACTGTCTTGATAAAATATTCTGTGAATACCATAATTAATGCTTCAAGAATACGGCAATCAACCTTTCTACGATAGCATTAATTATCATAATATATTTGCCTCAAAATACTTTATCATAATCAAAATAAATAACTCTGACCGTCCTGAAGAACTGATAACTGAAAGCAGTATAGAAACGTAGAGCTCCGTTCAGAGATCGTCGAACTGAGTTAAGAGATCGTCGACCAGAGAATGACTATCGTAGAACTGAGATCACTGCTGAGAAGAACGAAATCGTCGACCTGAGCTCGTAGATCGTCGAGCTCAGTTCAGAGTAGAAGACTCTGAGATCGTCGATGGGAGATCGACGATCGTCGAGCTGAGTTCGACTATAGTCGAGCTGAGTTCGACTATAGTCGAGCTGAGTTCGACTATAGTCGAGCTGAGTTCGACTATAGTCGAGCTGAGTTCGACTATAGTCGAACTGATATAGATAGTCCACAACATTTATCTGAATCTAAGTCTGAGTCCACTATAATGCTGGTCTGCACAAATCCTGACCTAGAGGGGACCTAACTAAGACTTAAACAGAGACCCTGGCTATACATGGGGGTCAAGACATCCTAGGAGTGAACTTAGCACAAATCCAAACAAGTGTTCCAACAATCTTCCTCTATTTGTGTGAGGTCACTCAAAAACAAAAACTTAAAAGAAATAAAATACAAAGACCATAAATATCTGAAGGGATGAAATAACATCAGCAAATAAGTTATAGCAGTGCATTGTACATAATCAGTTAAGCAATAGACAAAGAGTACAAACTATAATCTATCAGATGGAGAACCAGATGAGGGTTTAGAGAAAAGTATCTTCCTGCTTGGATCTGGTACATTCTTCTTAGAAGTCATCAAGTCTTGTCCACCAAGAGATGTCTGAGTGTTGGTCCTAGGCACAACTGCTTCAGGATGCAATGTCATATATTCAGCTGGATCAAAGACTTTCTTGCTGACTTGAAGTTTATTCAGCTCTTTTTCTCGTAGGAAGACATAGTAGAGAATTTAGATGGATCTTCTCCTTCTTCTACAGCTTTTTTGATCTGAGAGAGACCAATCAGTTCCTGAAGCCTAGCCATCCTAAAATTTGGATCAAGTTCCTGATCAACAGGTGGTTGATCTTCTTGAGGAGGCATCATTGAAACTGCTTTGAACTGAGTGGATTGAGCTTGAAACTCTGTTGAGCTGTGCTGATTATCACTTTGAGAATAGAGAGATCTTGGAGGAGCAGCCTCATTGTACTTTCTTTTATGAGATACAACAGGTCTTCTTGACTGATAAGCAGCTGTCTTCTGATCCTTGGGAGGAACTTGTTGTTGAGGAGGAGAGAAGGAGGGGTTCTAATAAATCACTTCTTTTACTAGTTTTGAGGAACTTTGACTTCTATGTTGCTGGCTGTCTCCTTGGGAATGAGTCCTAGAAGATCTATCCCGCCTTTGATATGACCTTGAGAAAGAGGAAGGCTGGGAAGATACACCAGATGCTTGAGAAACAGCACCTTAAGCACCAGCAGGAGGAGGAGGAGGAGGAGGGCCTCTTCTGAATATCTGAGGAGGAGGAGAATATATCCTGCTCTTCTTCCTGACTTTCTGCTCATTTTTGGATAACCACATCCAGCTCTTCATACTAGGGTATGGAGTAATCCCTTTCAAGATGTAATAAGGGGTATCATTTGTATTTCCTGGCTTGGGAGCAGCCTGGGGAGCAACTTTTCTTTTCCTTGAAACTTTCTTTTTCTTAGAATTACCATCCTCTGAATCATCATCATCATCATCAGAAGAACCCTGAGGATTGTCATACAAATCATCAATTTCCTTCACCTGTTTGTAAACAATCTTTTTGGTAGCCTTTTCTTTGGCTTCTTCCTGAATATCAATAGCAATGAAATCATCCAGAGAGGGGAGAGTGATGTAAGACTCACAGAGATTAACTAAACTTGTTTCTAGGGCTAAGGCCAGATTTTTTGAGGCCACTATATCAAGTAGTTCATCAGCAATTAAGATGGCATCAAACTCATTCTTTTCTTCTGACATAAGCATAGGCTCCACATCCAAAGGGGATGACATATCTGTACACAATGTAATTGATGGAATATCTGTATAAACTGGAGATGATTGAATCTGCAGAAGTTGTTTCACAACAGAAAGACTCATGGGTATGGTATAACAGACCATGGCCCTGGAAGAATTGATCTCAACTGAAAACAAAACTGATCTAAACAGAGAGAATGAATGTAAAAGAATTTGTAAATTAATGGAGGGATTAATAAAACAGTAACCACTGGAAATCTCAGGAATTGACACATCAGTGTCTTTATCTGACATCAGCAAATCTGAGTAAAGAACTATATCTGCATAAAATTTCTGAAACACTTCTTCTTCCTGCACAGCTGGAGGAGACTGAGCCTGAATCTCTTCTGAGACTGAACCTGCAACAACTTCATGCACTGCTGGAGGATACTAAGCCAGAAGTTCTGCTGAGACTGAACCTGTAGCATCATTGGACATCTCCCCATGCCTGGTTTCAGTGAGAACTGGAACCAGACCCCCAGATGAAGAAGGGACAGTGGAAGCATAAATAGAGGCAGAAAGAGAGGAAATAGAGAGAGCAAGAGGTGAAATAGCCTCTGCTATCAAGGATTTTAGAGTAGGAATGAGGAGTTCCAGAAGATGAGAGATGAGGGTTTGATCAATTTGAAGAAACTCAGGTGGAGTTTGAGTCGAGACGGAATTTTGTGAGGGAGGAGGAGTGAAATCGGTCATGATCTCATCCTGAATAGGGGAGTTTCTGGAAGAATTAATAGGGGAAATATTTGGTGAGGTTTCAGTGTTGGTGGGTGAATCATGTTGGTGAGAAGGAGATGAGAGAGGTGAGAGTAGGTCAAAAATTGGAAGGGACAAGGTGTGGAGGTTTTGAGGTTCAGCAGGGTGAATGGGAGATGATCGCTGAATAGGGGAAGAGATGGTTTGGACAACATTGGCGGGTAGAGAAGGAACACTGGGAATAATTGGAGGAGGAGGAGGAAGAAAAGGAACTTCTTCATTAGGTTGGGAAGTGGCTATGACAGCCCTTGTGTCCTCAGATGTAAGGGAGGAGGTTCCAGCCCTGGAGGGCTTTTGAATCGTCCTCTCCCATTTCCCGAACAGAGAGGAATCCAACCTCTTGCTTGCATTAATAGCTATGGTTGGAGAAACCAATAGCTCTGGAGCTATTTTCTGAAGGAAGATTCCCAGAATCCTTCCTAAGCAGACTTCCTTCTTGTTGTTCTTCCTCTTAATCAAATCAAAGAACAAGCTGGCCTAATCAATGACCTTCTTATTTACCAGAGCAGACATGATGGCAAATTGTTGCCTATTGATGTTGTCATGGGCTGAATGCTTGCCTAGCAGAACATTTCCCACGATATCCGCAAGGAACTTAAAACCTACGGATACATTTTTCTTTAATAACTTAGATGGGATGCCCTCGGCATGACCCATCTCCAATAACATCCTGCTATATTCTGAACTATCCTGTTTCAGGTCATCTGATCCATTCTTTAATTCAAAAATCTCTGTAAGAGTTGCAGGGTTTAGAGTCACCTGCTGTCTTGAGACGAAACCGATCATAGAAGAGTCATTTGTAGAGGAAGTGTAAACTCATTCTTTAATTTCAGCAACAGATAGTTTTATCCTTGTATTCATGAACTTCTTCAATCCCTGATCATCGCACAACTGTAACATTTCCTGAAAAACGGAATCATAATGACTGAACGAGTCGAAGTTGACGTCGAATCCTGTGTCAAACTTCATCGCTGCGAGAATTGCTGCAAAAATCGCCATGGAAAACCTGTAGACTCAAGAGAGACAAAGAGATCAAGAGCAAAGAGAAACAAAAAATGTGGGATAGAGATCGAAGAGAAACCTACATATAGGGTTTCTTTTTGGAATATGAAGAGACGATCTCTATCCGACGATAAAACAAGAAACATCGATCTTAGGTCAAAGATTTAATTTATAAACAAATAATATCTTTGGTCTCTGATCTCGGTCAAAAAAATCGATAGTCGAGCTTAGGTCGACAATTGATTTACTGAAGCAAAGTCGTCGATCTTCGGTCGATAATTTTTGTCTTCACACAGAGTTATCGTCAATCTCAGGTCGACGATTTGGCTCAAGATGAGTTCGAAGATCGTCGATCTCTGTTCGACGATCGTTGACCACATCTTCACAAAGACAAAAAATCAATTTTAATCCATATCATTTATCATTCCAAGCTGATTCAAAAAGAATAGATGTTTTTGCACATCTAGAGGCTCTGTAAAAATATATCCTCTTTGAAAATCAGTGGAGATAAACTTGATGTTAATCTTGTTTTTGTCAACACAATCTCTAAGAAAATGATGCCTTATTTCTATATGCTTGGTCCTAGAATGCAGGACTGGATTTTGTGCAATAGATATGACATTGGTACTGTCACAAAATATGATGGAATTTTTGAGAGAATACCCATAATCCAGTAGCTGATTTTGAATCCACAAGATCTGTGAACATCAACTCCCAGCTGCTATATATTCAGCTTCTGCAGTTGATGTAGACACAGATGATTGTTTCTTGCAAAACCAGGATACTAATCTATCACCCAGGAATTAACAAGTTCCTGAAGTGCTTTTTCTATCAACTCTGCATCCAGCATAGTCAGCATCAGAATATCCAGTTAATTCAAATTCTGACTCTGTGGGATACAAAAGTCCTACATTAGGACAACCCTTTAAATATCTTAAAATTCTCTTGAGGAGAATTAAATGAGATTCTTTATGGTTGACTTGAAATCTAGTACAAGGACATGTTGCAAACATTATATCAGGTCTACTTGCAGTAAGATATAGTAGGGACCCAACAATGACCCTAAAATTTTTCTGATCAACAGGTTTACCCTTTTCATCAGAATCAATTACTGCATTAGAAGCCATGGATGTCTTCATTGCTGAGGCATCAGCCATCCCAAATCTTTTTTTACTAATTCCTTAGCATATTTGGACTGGGATAAGAAGATGTCATCAGGATCTTGCTTTACTTGAAGACCAAGAAAGTAAGAAAGTTCACCTATGCTACTCATTTCAAACTTGGAGTGCATAAGGTCAGAAAACCATTTGCAAAGTTTAGAATCAGTAGATCCAAATATAATATCATCAATATATACTTGAACTAACAGAATCCTATCATGATGATGTCTAACAAACAAAGTCCTATCTACAATGCCTCTAGAAAATTTATGCTCTAAAAGAAAACTAGTTAGGGTTTCATACCAAGCTCTTGGAGCTTGCTTTAGACCATAAAGAGCCTTATGCAATTTGAAAACATAAGAGGGGTGAGTTGAAGAGATAAAACCTGGTGGCTGTTCCACATATACTTCTTCCTTAAGTTCCCCATTGAGAAAAGCACTTTTGACATTTATTTGATATACCTTGAATTTCTTGTGAGCAGCATAAGCCAAGAAAATTCTGATAGCTTCAAGCCTTACAACAGGTGCAAAGTTCTGATCATAGTCAATACCTTCTTCTTGCCTGTAGCCTTGTGCCGCTAGTCTTGCTTTGTTTCTGACCACTATACCTTGAGCATCCAATTTGTTTCTGAAGACCCATTTAGTTCCAATAACTAGCTATCCTTTGGATCTGGGAACCAAGTTCTAAACTTTGCATCTTTCAAACTGATTTAGCTCCTCTTGCATTGCAATAATCCAGTATGGATCTTGCTCAGCATCTTTAATGGATGAGGGATCACTTTGAGATAAGAAACAGGCATGCATCACATCCTCATTGAGTTGGTGCCTTGTCTGCACACCCACTAACATGTCTCCTATCACTTGAGATATGGGATGATCTCTAAGTGTAACATAGTCAGGAGGTGGAGTTTGTTCAACAACAACAACATCATGAACTAATTCCTCTTCTGGAATTAAATTTGTTGTTGGAGAGGCTTCAGCAATTTCCAAAGATTCTTCTTCACTGTCTTCATCAATCTGTGAGGAGGGATGAGATGTCACTTTTTGGGTGAAATTTAAGTCATCCAATTTCTCACATAGATTGGGTACCTGCAAATAATTACCGGTAGAAGCTTCCTTCTCCTTATAAAACATATTAGCTTCATCAAAAGTAACATGAACTGATTTTTCAATTTTCAAGGATGATTTATTGAAAACCCTATATGCCTTACTAACTTGGGAATATCCTAGAAAGATTCCCATTGTAGCTTTGGCTTCAAACTTTCTAAGATAATCTTTGTTGTTATTGTGAATAAAACAGATACCACCAAAAATTCTAAAGTAATCTATTTTAGGTTTCTTCCCTTTGAGTAATTCATAGGAAGTCTTGCCCTTAAGTTTGTGTATCAAAATTCTATTCAAGACATAGTTTGCTATGCTTACAGCTTCTGCCTAATAGGATAGAGGCATGCGAGCATCAACAAGCAATGTGCCTGCAGCTTCAATGAGTATTCTATTTTTCCTTTCAACTACCCCATTTGTTGAGGAGTTCTGGGAGCAGAGAAGCAGTGTCTGATACCTTCTTTCTCACAGAATTCTTGCATATGAAGAGATTCAAACTCAGTGCCATGATCACTTCTAATCAATGCAACTTGAGTAGAGTCAATCTTTATGCATTTTAGAACGTCTGTAAGAACTTTGAAATTATCAGACTTGTTTCTCAAGAAGAAAATCCAAGAGAACCTAGAGAAGTCATCTACAATAACTAAAATATAGAACTTCCCTCCCAAGCTTTGTACAACAATTGGTCCAAAAAGGTCCAAATGAAGCAGATACAAAATCCTAGGTGAATCACTCTTATTAACTGATTTAAAGCTATTTTTAGTTGGCTTGCCTTCTTGACAAGCCTTGCAAAAGCTTTCCTTCTTGTAGGGGCAAGAGGGCAATCCTCTAACAAGATTGTCCCTAGATAACCTAACAATGTTTCTAAAATTTACATGTCCTAGCCTTTTATGTCACAATGTATTATTATTGCTAACTTGGTTAAACAAATAAATTTCTGAACAAGCAGAGTTAAAATCAACTAAATAGATATTGCCTAACCTAATACCTGATAACACAATGCTAGTATTTAAAGAAATGTTGCATTTGGATTCAGAAAAACATACCTCATAACCTGCATCACATAGCTGACCTATGGATATCAAGTTATGTATCAGGCCACTTACATATGCCACTTTCCTGAATGTGACAGCTCCAAGTGTGAATTCTCCATAGCCTTCTGTCTGACCAAAGCTTGAGTCTCCAAATATAACCTTTGGACCTAGCTTTGCCTTGTAGTTATTTAGGTTGGCCTTGTTTCCTGTCATGTGCTTGGAGCACCCACTATCCAGATACCATTTATCCTGTATGGTAGGATAGGTCTTCACCTGCAGAATAACAGCTTATATATTCTTGACCCAGGTAAGCTTGAGTCCTGTCTTCTTTTCATACTTAAAACTTGAAATATAAGAGTATTCAGGTTGACTTTTGTAACCTAAGGGATGAAATCTTCTAGGTGGGATTATCCAGTTAGTTAAGGGATGAACAGTTTTAAAGTTAGAGTTCTTATTAAAGTTTCTGTCGAAATTATAGTTTTGTTGATACAGATTTGGGTTCGACGATTTAGGTTGAGATCATCGATCTGCGTTCGACGACCAGCATTGATATCGTCGATCTCGGTTCTCAGAGTAATAGTAGCTATTATCTGGGTTCCACGATCGTCGATCTCTGTTCGACGATATATAATGATATCGTCGATCCCCGTTTGCAAAGTGTTTAGGCTCAAACTTTGGGTTCTGAGATCGTCGATCGTCGTTCGACGCATAATGCTGAGATCGTCGATCTTGGTTCGATGATTTTTTTTTAGACTTAGTTTTTTGTTTTTCTTTATTTTTCTCAACTTCTTTTAAAACTTTATTAACCTTTTAAATTTGTTCTGTATTTTTCTTACCTTTATCTGAAATAAACTTTATAGGTTGTGAGAGATGGTTTTTCTGAATAACTGGTGGTTCACTATATGATGCACCTAATCCTAACTTACTTTTGTTAAGTCTAGCATTAAGTGTGCTGGTAATTTCTACTAGTTGTTTGCTTCTCCCATTTAGTGATTCCTCTAGCTGTTTTGCTTTACTTAATTCCTTTTTCAGAAAAATGATTTGTTCACTATACATGTCTATTTCATTTTTCAATTTGTTGTTTTCTGATACTAAACTGTCATAGTTAAATTGTCTATCTCTGAGAAGTTTGATTTCCTTCTCAGATCTAATTAGATCACTACACATAGATTTAAAGTTTGATTTAAAATCTTCAGAGGTAAAGTCAAAGTCTTCCAATACCTGATCATAATCTGAACATTCTTCAGATTCTTCTTCTTATGAGAAATGTCCTGAAGCATTGATGGTCATTAAGCAAATTTCTTTGGCCTTTGCTTCTTCATCATCCTCACTGGAACTAGAGGAAGATGATTCTTCAGTGTCACTTCATGTTTCTGCGACAAACCCTTTCTCCTTCTTTTTGTGTTTGTAGGAGGATGGTTTGCTTGAGTGCTTCTTGGAGTCTTTCTCCTTTCCTTGTGCTTGTTTTCTTGACATTCTGAAAGAATATGTCCAGCTTTCCTGCAACCAAAACAGATAATCTCTTTAGAAGGGATTTTATCATACCTTGGTTTATCATCACTCCTTGATGATTTCCTTCTGAATTCTTTTTTCCTCATCTTGAAGAATCTCTTTGCAAATAGACACATCAACTCTTCATTTGATGGAGAAGTTTCTGATTCTTCTGAAGCTTTGAAAGCTATATTCTGTTCCCTCCTTGTTGATGTAGCAGTCTTTTGTTGCTTAGCTTCTCTTATCTTTAGCAGCTGTTCATAGGATTTAAGCTTTCCTACGACTGATTCAGTAGTCATCTCATGTGTGCTTCTGGTCTCTCTGATAGGCCAGATTCTAGAGTCCCATGAGCTGGGGAAGCACATGAGAATCTTGTCATTTATTTCTGTGACTGAGATGTCCTTGTCAAGGGTTTTCAGTTCATTAACAATGATACTGAGTCTGTTGTACATCTCAGAAACTTGCTAAGTTTCTTCCTTTTTAAAATTCTTACACTAGGAGATGAGATGAGCTCTCCTATCCTTCCTTTCATCTACTAATCCTACAACCATCTGGTTTAAGAAATCCAAGATGGCCTTAGCTGATTCACATTCAGCTACTTTCTGAAATATGTCATCAGACATTGTTTGTGCAAGTATGTTCATGACTTTTGCATCAACAATCTTTGCTTTCTTGTATGCATCATTGTAGTCTAGAGGAGGTACTACAGTCATATTTGTGGAAGTACTTGGAGTGACAGCTGGTGGTGGAGGTACTCCTGTTAAGATAAAAGCATAAATGTCTTCATCAATTGAATTCATATAAAGTTTGATTCTTGCCTTCCAGATTCCAAACTTTTGCAAGTTACAAACTGGAGGTCTGGTGCTTGCAAAGTCCTTGTGTTGTGTCATGGTATAATAAAAAGAAATAGAGTCAAAAAATATCTATCAGAGATCTTAGGTTCAGGTGTTAGCCTGTACAACCTTAAAAACGCACCCTCTGATACCAATTGAAAGAGAGGGATAAATAAATTTTACTCTAGGGGGGTGAATAGAGTATTTAAAAAAGTTTAGGTTTATTGCGGAATTAAAATACTGATAACTATAACTAGTGAAATAAAATAGGCTAGACTACCACAACATAACACATCACATAAAGAAATCACACAGCAACCAGACGTCACATGAAAATTTATAGTGGTTTCCCAAATCTGGGTACATCCACTCTTCTACCACCCAGGTAGGAATCCACTTAGGTTTTTGATCAGGTGCCCTATCACCAAGATCTGCTGCAGGTAGATCTAGAGACCCTTTGAGCTTTTGATCAGGAGCTCAAAATCCAATAGGTTTTTGATCAGGTGCCCTATCACCACAAGTGATCGCTTTTGAAAGGAGAGATAACCCTGTACAGACGGAGGTAAAAGAAACAAGAATGATTGGAAATCTTCTCTTTCTCAGGCAAATGAGAAGACTGTGTGGATTCAAGTTAAATGTCCAAGCTCCCCCTGAGATGTTGTATATATTCAGGAAGAGGAAACTTGGCCCTGGGTGTAGGTCTTCAAAATATGTTGCAGAGCCTTTTGAATCTTTGAAATGTTATTAATTTTTGGCTCTCTGTAAATCTTTGAAGACTGAAGAAGGAAAAAGACTGGAGAGAGTCGTTTTTTTTTGAAAAAAAAGTTCTTCTTCTTCTTCTTTTCAGCAAAAAAACATGCAAGATTCTTTGAGAGCAATATTCTTCTCTGACTGCTGATTAATTACTGCTCTCTTTCTCTTTTGTCTTTCTAAAATATATATATTTAGTCAGAATGAAGAAAACGACATCAATTTGAATTCCCAAGACAAAACATAATTCTCTGCAAGAAAAGAGGAACGCAAATGGCTAGATATTGCTGTCAATCATAAATGCATTTCCATAACTATCTTGATAAAATATTCTATGAATACCATAATTAATGCTTCAAGAATACGACAATCAGCCTTTCTACGATATCATTAATTTTCAGAATATATTTGCCTTAAAATACTTTATCATAATCAAAATAAATAACTCTGACCGTCCTAAGGAACTGATAACTGAAAGCAGTATAGAAACGTAGAGTTCCGTTCAGAGATCGTCGAACTGAGTTAAGAGATCGTCGACCAGAGAACGACTATTGTAGAACTGAGATCACTGCTAAGAAGAACGAAATCGTCGACTTGAGCTCGTAGATCGTCGAGCTCAGTTCAGAGTAGAAGACTCTTAGATCGTCGATGGGAGATCGACGATCGTCGAGCTGAGTTTGACTATAGTCGAACTGATATAGATAGTCCACAACATTTATCTGAATCTAAGTTTGAGTCCACTGCAATGCTGGTCTGCACAAATCCTGACCTAGAGGGGACCTAACTGAGACTTAGACAGAGGCCCTGACTATACATGGGGGTCAAGACATCCTAGGAGTGAACTTAGCACAAATCCAAACAAGGGTTCCAACACTTTAAATTACTTCCGTTAGAATGCACTCTGTGTTAGGATGCGAAATATTGAATTATGGTTTCAATTTAGTAACTCTTTGGCTTGTCCGTAGTAGATGGCGTTGGGCCCCGGCCGGACCTTCTGTTATATGCTATGTGACGGATGCAAGTATTACATGTGTCTACTTAGGCTGTGTTGAGGATAGTGTTGTAGATAGATTCTTAAATATTTCTAATAACATCATTATAGAATCTAGGGATACAGTGTTCTTTGAAGATAAATTTTTTAAAGACAAAAACATGTCACTCCCAGGTATGCAATCAACTATTACTTAGGAAGATCCTTAATTAGTACTGAGCACCTCCTATTTAGTTTTAGTAGACAATAGTGACCTAGAGTTTATAAGGACTTCAGTGAGAGAGAGAACTCCCAGAACCTTCGGTAGTGATTTTGTCACATACCACCTCGAGCCTGATCCATCTATCTATAAGGAAGTGATGAGATCAAGAGATTCACTACTCTAGAAAGAAGCCATAGATGAAGAGATGAACTCTTTACTTTAAAACAACACCTGAACGTTGGTTGATAAGTCAAAATGGGATAAAACTATATGATGTAAGTGAGTTCTGAAAAAGAAATTAAATCCTGATGGTAGCGTAGCTAAGCATAAAGCACGCATAGTGGCTAAATGTTTCACACAGGTAAGCGGAGTAGATTATTCTGATGTTTACTCACTCGTATGTCACCTAGAAACTATTAGGATCCTCATTGTCATTGCATCTATTGAGAACTTTATTGTTTATCAAATGGATGTTAAGACTGCGCTTTTAAATGGAGATCTGACCGAAGAGATCTACATAAGTCAACCTAAAGATTTCATAGTATAAGGTCACGAAAGTAAGGTCTGTAAGTTAATCAAGTCACTATATGGACTAAAACAAACACCAAAATTATGACATGAGAAATTTGACTATAATATAAAGGACATGAGATTCATGTCGAGTCTCTCTGATAAATATCTTTACATACGTCATAAATCAAATAAGGTCGCTGTTGAAACCAAAAATTTGGTCTCTCGTGGAGTTCGGGGTCCCAAGAAAGGGGTGACCTCACACATACTACACTCAGGAGAACGTCACAGGCCAAAGACTCAAGAAGCTAGGAACAGACCATCGGCTCTAGCATGGAGGTACCACCTCACACCTGGAAGACCTTCGAGATCTCCCCCTCCCTAACCAATGCTGAGCTAGATGTCTTGGAGAATGAAGGAAGAGGATGAAGAGAGTGAAAAAGTGATCCTCTCTAAGGCACCCCTAAGGGTCTATTTATAGTTTTTTGGGAACAACCTGCAAATAACCAACCTCCACTACTCTGAAATTACTAACATGCCTTGGTCTGGGCGGGAACTTGGCCGGGCGAGATCCTCTAGCCTGACGAGCTGTCCCAGGAGGCTGACGAGCTGTCCCAGGAGGCTGACGAGCTATCCCAGGAGGCTGACGAGCTTTCCCAGGAGGCTGACGAGCTGCCCCAGGAGGCTGACGAGCTTCCCCAGGAGCTGATGAGCTGTCCCAAGAGGCTAACGAGCTGCCCTAGGGGGCTGACGAGTTGTCCCAGGGGACTGACGAGCTGTCCCAAGAGGCTGATGAGCTGCCCGAGGAACCCTCTTTTAGTAAGAAAGGAGCTATTTGAGGCTGACGAGCTGTCCCAGGAGGCTGATGAGCTGTCCTAGGAGGCTGATGAGCATGAGCTGCCCCAGGAGGTTGACGAGCTGCCCCAGGGGGCTGACGAGCTGCCCTAGGGGGCTGACGAGCTGCCTCAGGGGGCTGGCGAGCTATCTTAGGAGGCTGACGAGCTGTTCCAGGGGACTGACGAGCTGTCTCAGGGGGCTGATGAGCTGTCCCAGGGGGCTGACGAGCTGCCATAGGAGGCTGACGAGCTGTCCCAGGAGGCTTACGAGCTGCCCTAAGAGGCTGACGAGCTGTCCCAGGAGGCTGACGAGCTGCCCTAGGGGGCTGACGAGCTGTCCTAGGAGGCTGAAGAGCTGCCCTAGGAGGCTGACGAGCTGCCCCAGGAGGCTGACGAGCTGCCCTAAGAGGCTGACGAGCTGCCCTAAGAGGCTGACGAGCTGCCCCAGGAGGCTGACAAGCTGGCCGGGCGAGCTGGCCGGGGGGAGGTAAATACTGCATCCCCCTACTAGTATATTATGAAGATCGACACTAAATTGGCCACCAAGAGTGTCAAACCCCTCAAAAAGCTTAAAAATGCATAGCTAGCTCTACGCCTGCTGGAGGGACCCCACTCCGCAAATACATGGTTGTACAGTCGCTATAATATGTTTATATGTAGATGATATGATAATTCAAGGATCTGATCAATCTGAAGTAGATGACGTAAAGTCGGGTCTAATAAAAGAATATAATATTAAATACCTAGATGTTGCTGAAACTATACTAGACATGCAAGTGAGCTTTGGGAAAAATGACATTTCCCTAAGTCAAAACCACTACATAAAATCCATGTTGGATAAATGAGGATACAATGAAAGTAAACCAGTAGAGACACCATACAATTACAATAACCGCTTAAAGCCCAATCAAGGAGCTACAGTTAGACAGTTAGATTACTCTAAACTGTTTGGTAGTCACATGTATGCTATGATCTGTACCAGACCTGACATTACCTTTACGGTCGACAAGTTAAGTAGATTCACTAGCTAGTAATCCTGACCAAGACCATCGGAATGCCCTTGATAGGCTAATGAGATACTTAAAGCACACCCAAAAGTATGTTTTATGTTACAATGATCATCCTCCAGTCCTGAAAAGATATTCTGATGCATCATAGTGCTCAGAAATAAATGATAACAAGTCCACTAATGGATTTATATTCATACTAGGAGGAGTAGTTGTAGCCTAGAAGTCCAATAGGCAATCGTGTATTGCACTCTCATCTATGAAATTTGAACTCTACGCTCTAGCTTCAGCAGGAGAAGAAGTATAGTCGATAAGAGATTTGGTGATGGTCATTCCACTGACAAGCCTGAAACTGAGTTTTGTTGCAGTTTACTGCGATAATCAGGCTACTAAAATGATTGTTTCAAACACATTGTTCAATGATAAAAGAAGTCAACTAAGGATGAAACAAACCTGGTTGACCTCCCTCACAAGTCAAGGGATTATGACCCTACTTGATGTGAGGTCAAAAGATAATGTTGTAGACGCTTTGACAAAAGGCTTAAATAGAGCTCTCACAATCAAAACATCGGGGGAGATGAGATTAAAATTCATAGAAATATGAATTTTTCCTCCTATGTTTATGTTTTGATAATAAGAACTTATAGTCGCAATATTCAAGCATCTAATAACAGACTGAAAATTCCAAATAATTTCTTGATGAAAACCCAAGATGGTCAGATGTCAGTTATTCTACATTTGATAACTTAACATCTTTATCATTGTAAGTTGATTCGATAATTATTCAACTGAGAAAAGAAAGTTGCTGTAAATGTTAATTTAAATATTAATAATCATAACACATTATTTCACACTTGATAATGTCGCAAATGATGATGTGCTAAATCATTTGATGACGAGGTACATAGTAATTATTAATGAGTAAGATAATAATGTTTGATTTATTAAAATCAAAATTTGACTGGTCTTAGTTACTGGACAGAGATGCTGAAAATGTTACTTCACTATTGCTAGAAGTACTAAGCTCATTTAAGAAGAGCTAGTTTACTTTAAAACATCACTGCATATATTTTTGAATTCATAGAGTCTAAACTCATGAAATTCCTTGCAGTCATTGATGAAGACGGAGGAGAGAAAGTAGACTTTGACCTGGATGATAATGATCTACTCTCTAAGTAGAATTGTTACACGTTTATCCATTTATCTTATGTTTTCAAAACTTTTATTTCTGAGTTGCACTTTATGTTTAGACGTTCTGTTTTAATTATGAAAACTCATATTATGGTTTAATTGTGCAAACTTATGTTGATACTGTGTAAAGTCAAAAACTTTGATGCTCTCTACTTTCCAGCACTCAGAAAGGTAAACATTATATGTCACAAATATAAGAGGAGATTGTTAATGTATATTTGGGCATATAACAGGTTCAGAAGCTTAATGGGTCGGTTCAGATACAAGAATATCCGATACCCGTATTAACTCTAATGTTTTCTATATAAACCTAAGCTAGGGGCAACGAGGAGGTAGTTCCACTTTGACCACCACCCGGGATGCTTTGAGTGACCTAACAATTTTTACCGTGAAAAACCCAGAAAAGGCGAAAAACCACGTGACCTGATCTGTGTCGGATCAAAATCCACTATTTAGCTTTGAGTTTACAACTGTTCGAAGTTACATCAGAGGGTGACAGACTGACAGACTACCTTCTCGTTACAAACTTGAAGTGTAGAAAAAAAGGAAAAAAAAACTGAGCCCGCGAAGTTGAATGAGAGTGTCTCTGGGGCGCTTCCTCTGCGCCTTTTCCCGGAGTGTAAAATTGGCCAAGTCCTTAGAGCTTGGATGAGAGCGTCCGCGAAGCTTGGAGGCGAGCACCCTCGAAGCTTGAGCGGGACACACATATGACATTGCACTTCTGACATCTTTTGCGCTCGTGGATGCATCCACGTGAGCGCTAAGTGCCGAGCGTTGAGGACTAAGTGGGCTAGAGAAGGAGCAGAGCGAATTCTAAGCAGATGAACGATCTAAGTCCTAAGTCTTCGTCGGAAAACTTCAGAGCTTTCTCTAGCCTCAGGAGTTGCTTATCTTCAAATGAAGGCCTGTGAGCCATTTTATAATTTTCTGAAGGGACATGCTACTAATTGCGTTGGGTTGGATCTTAAGTTGGCGAATGACGTTGTTCCGTTCCGGTCACCTGCATCCCCAATTCTCACAAAATGACGGATGCACCTCTCCAAGCGGTCTGGGCGGCCCGAGCAGGTTGCCCAGGGCGATCGAAGGCGGTGGCAGCGGCCGGCGCGCGCGCAAGGCGCTTGCCTGGCGCGCGCGCTGTACGCACTACGCGCGCCTGCTGCGTGCGTGCAAGTTTTGTGCGACCTCCATGCGCGCTTGGTCCCATTTTCCTTTCACGATGATTTTGGGCCCTTGGAGCGCGTGCGGCTTACGCGCGCGTGACTCGTTCGGTTGAGTCGTATCATTTGAATATTCTCGGCCAGAGTCCTACCGGTTTGACTTAAAAAATTCAAGGGAAACCCCATCAAGTATCACAAAATTCGAATTTATAGTTTAGACTTTGCATTTGTTGAAATAGAATGGCTTGAAAATTTATTTTTTGAAATGCCATTAATTAGAATATTATATCTTATTATCCCTTGGTACTGTGACAACAAGTTTGCTAGACTTAGATATTTCTAATACTAAAATCAATAAGTTTTAGAGAATCATATATATAAATACACACACTTACACACGTTAAAACAAAAAAAAATACCATGATATCACTAATTAAACCCTATAAATACAAAATTAAATATGATTGATAATCACAAATGATTCCTCTCAAAACAAGAGAACTGAATCTTCGATGAGAACGGCGCTTCACATAATTTTGCTTTCAATGGAGGATACCCAACTTATGTGATTAAAGATTACATTAATTATGTCCAATGAGATAGAAACTACCCTGCCATATGCCCTAGTCAGAAGCACATACCATAAAAGGTAACTTATGTCCTCTCTCTCAATTCATGAGATGAAGAGTGTTCTACACAATGATTTAGAACATGGTTTATATTCTTTAATGATTGACAAATGTATAATTTTGCGAGATATGTGTTCCATTTAGAGCCCAATAAAGCTATTTTGTCGGAATTCTGGCCACTTTTATAGCAAATACTAGCGATCGTGCACGGGTCCTCTCGGAAGCAATTACTTTGGAACCTTTTATCACAATGCATGACATGAGCAACACAGGCCACAGTAATGTCTCGCACATGCAAGGCTCTGTGTGGCATACTGTACATGTTTGCAAAATTTTTTTGTACGATATTCTTACGGGAGATCGGTGATGGACCTTTTTTTAGTTCAAAAATACAACTGGATTTTCATTGATTGTAAAAATGGACTGGATTTTAGTTCAAAAAAATGAACTGGATTTTTAGTTCAAAAAAAGACCTTTTTACAATTGTATTTTCACCCCAAAATATAGTCATGTAGGTAAATTTTCTGTGTGTTAGACGCAGGAGGAGGACCATGGGTGAAATACAAAATTCTCCTATGTCTTCTATTTTTTCACAAAATAAATCACGAAATATTGAACTATGTATTTTTACGCCCATTTTAAGTAGTCATATGACTATATTTTGGGGTAAAAATTTAACTGTAAAAAAAATACTTTTTTGAACTAAAAATTCAGTCCATTTTTCGAACTAAAATTTAACTGGTTTTTACAATCAATGAAAATCCAACTGTATTTTTAAACTAAAAAAAGATCCTCCACAATTCTCTCATGCATTGCACCCACAAAAAATTCTCTCACGATCCTCCCCATTGGGATACCACACAGAAACTTTTCCGATTAATAAAGGACAAGATAGGAATAATCCAGCCCACATCACCCGAGCTGTGCACGTGTGAGGTATTCGTGGCAGCTTGCACCAATTATTTTGGTAGTCGCACATAGGGGTCACACATGGGAGGAGCTTAGGTCCTTAGGATCATATTTAATATTTTTAATTATTTTTATAATTTAAGAGAGAGAGAAAGGAAGGAAGAGAGGAAAAGAAAAAAAAAACATGGCTATTCTTTTAGAGCCTGATCATCTCTACATTTTCTCAAAGAATTATGAAAGACCATCTCCACCTAAAGAAAATATTTTTAAAAATGTTGCTTTTTTTGTTTGAATTCAGGAAGAAGAAGACCTGCCTCTCGGTTTGGCACGGTGGCAGCGGCGGTGATGGACATGACGGTTATTCGTTAACATCCATCTAAGGAATTTCATCAACTTTTATGTTCAAACTGATGGTGTTTGTTAGGTGATTCTTAACGAACGACGGTTTAATCCATGCGTTTACGACTGCTATCACCATGCCAAACGGAGCCTATATACAGGCTTATATTTGATGTATTAATAATATGATGGTGTGAAAAAGTAAAATTTTTAATGTGTTAATATAATTTAACTAAATGAAGACAAACCTATAAATCAATTCCTAAACTTATCATCTTTTTAGAAATCAGTCTCAAAACTTTTATTTGAATGATTTCAGTCCTCTTATTTTATTAAGTAATTGAAATTAGTCCCTCCGAACCATTTTCATTATTACCATAGGATTAAATCATAGTAATTGAAATCCGTCCCTCATTTTCTGTTTAGCGCCGCTCACTGAAACAGGAGATCTTCCACTTTTTTTCTAGTTTTTTGCCCCTTCAAAATTTCTAATATGACGTCGCGGGAAAAAGGAAAGAATAATAAAACAAAACATCCAGATTTTATTTCAAGTTGACACCATCTCTGTGCCGCTGCCAAAAACGAAAACCTCATTTCTTTCTATATTTTTGCGTTGTCTGTGACGGTAAGGAGAAAATTCTCATTTTTGTATATTTTTCCCCTCTAGTTTTACCGTGAAAGAAAAAAAAATGAAAAAACCGTACCTCTTCTGGATGTCAAAAATAAAATAAATGAAAAACTCTCCGTTTTTTTTTCTCCAGTGAGAGATATTTTAGGCTCTATTATCGTAGTGGATGCTCTAAATGTGATCATGGGAGTAAAATATTTCATATCCTAAGATCCAACAACTTTGTGAAATACTTGACCAAGTTCTCCACCGACCCTTGTCGTCGAATTCCTTTACTAACAATGTTGTGGATGAAGATGATGTTGCCGGATTTTTTTTTAAATAGAGTTTAAGCTTTTAATCCTATGATATTAACGAAAAATGGCTTAGATGGATTGATTTCAGTAGATTAATAAAATAGGAGGACTGAAATCATGCAAAAAAAAAAGTTATGAGGACTGATTTCTAAAACATTATAAGTTTAGGAAGTGATTTATAAGTTTTGTAAATAAAAGAAACAAAGTAGAAATGTAACTGTGATAGTTAGATCAGCAGTTCAAAAAATTTCCCTCCTACGTATTGGAGAATTGGAGGACCGAGTGGAGTCCAAATAAAAAGAACCACAAAAAAAAAAAAGAAAGTTGAGGACACGAAAAAGCAAGAGAAGTGAGGGTCCGGCCTGAAAAACTTTCTTACAAGTTACCCCGCCTCCTTTCATTCTGTCATCCAGTCCCCGCCGCCGTGTAGACGCCCGCCGACGGCCCCCCTCCGACCTCACATCATCTCTTCTTCCACCTCGCATATCTCCTTCCCCAGTGCCACCCCAAAGCACACCTACACTCACACTCACTGTACTCACATTTGCTTCGCTTTCTCGAGGCCATGGCTTCCGGGAGCTACCGAAATGGAACTCCCAAGCCTATGAAGCTCGATCGCGCATCATCCTACAGCTACACAACGCCCAAGCCCACAGCCAAGTCCCGAGGTTCGGTCGGCGGCGGCACAGGCGTCCGTCGCAGCAGCCCCGCGGCACTCACCGCCAGAGACGACGCCGGAGGTCAGAGCCCCTCTTTACTCCCTTCCCTTAGATGATCATATGTGAGATCCGGTTATGGAAGACTCTACAGATTGTTTCCCTCTTTCTTGCTTCGAACATCTTCCGCGTGATTTCAGCTAGGTCTGTGCAGGATATTTGGGCTCTTAGATCTCACCGACTGGCGCGCATAGATCACCTCGAGATGTTGGAACATGGATGCTGAAATGGTGGAATATTTGATGACCTAGTGCATGCCAGCGGTGAGGTTGGGCGGTGCCAGCCGTGTTCGGTTGGATGCCGGAGGGAGACGAGTGTGTGTTGCCCTTCTCGAATCAACATCTGCTTTTGTCCATGTCCGTTATAATCGATACTTTGGAGTTCGTTTTCTTAATCAGCACAATCTTCTCAATAATCAGTTTTGCAACTGAGATCAATCTTGTGGATTGAATTGATCATTCTGTCTCTCAAATGACTGTTCCATCAGCTTCTTTAGGGTTTATAAAGGATCCAAATCTCAATGTTGCATTTTTTTAGTTATTATGTAGTATCATATAAATTGGCCAAGAATTTTATATGCACATCAATGTTTTACTTTGATAATCCCAGCATTTTCTCATGCAGTACTTTATCTAAACTGATCCATAGTACATAACTCTCAACTATTCTGGTGTTGGAATAAAAAAAATGTGTTTAGAAGATCGATGTGCAGCAAGGTTGTGATAATAGTCCTATACTCCTATCATAGTGCTAGCCATTCAGCAGGCTTACGATATATGCCAACTATCTCATTAAACTTGATCCAATGCATCTTATTGGCACAAATTTATGTACTATTCTAGTATGTAGTTTCTTAAACATGTCGGATAATATCATAAGTTTGTGCAGCGTGTTTTTTGTTGACACTAATGATTACCGAGTTTGTAGAATGAAAGAAGAATATGCAAAAGAACGCTAAAGTGTGTGAAAACATTTGTAGATTGAAAACGAGATTTATGACAACGCAGATCTTTGTTTTAACCTCAAGAACCAAATGATTATGATGCATGCTCCTGGGAAATTAAAGGAAAATGAAGAATTTTATGAGATTCATGGCCTGAAAGTTGTCGCAAGAGTGTTTCACAAAAAAGATGTCATGGCATTATCTCTATGGAGTTAAATGTGAAATATTCACATCATTAGATTCCATATTGTGTATTTACTCAGAAAGAGCTAAATTTGAGGTAGAGGGAGTGTTTGGAATTTACCAAAGTTGGTGACTTTGATAATCCATGAAAATATGGTAGCAGGCGCATTGAATTATAAAAGTGTGATACTGAAAATTGGCTGATCTTTCTCTTATAACAAGGGGAGCTGTTCTAGGTAGGAGTGCAAATTGAGTTGAGCTGGCTCGAAAGCTCGATGAGTCGGCTCGAAAAAAGCTCGACTCGAGCTCGAGCCTGTGGAGCTCGAGCTCATCAAGTGTCGTTCATGAGTTCGCGAGCTTTTTATTTATACATTTTTTTAAAAAATAATAAAAAAACATGAAAATAAAGCTCATGAGCTAAAAAGCTCGCAAGCAGCTCGAGCTCGAGCCTGCGAGCTCGAAACTCGAGCTCGAGCTCGATAAGTTAGCATTGAGCTCGAGCTCGAGCCTGGTTAAATGAGCTCGTCGAGTTCGAGCTCGAAATGAAAAACTCGAGCTTGGAAATTTTTCCAAGCTCGACTCGAGCTCGACTCGTTTGCACCCCTAGTTCTAGGAGTTCAAAATTATAAATTTGTATGGTAGGAGAAGCATAGAAATGTGCTTGCCTAATCCAATGGACTTCAATGAGATTTAATCTAGGAACCACACAACTCTCATCTCCTCATCACCGTATGAGTACCAAATATACCAAGATGCTAGGAAAAAAATGTAGCATTACGAGTGTTGAAGCTGGGAAAATTCCTACTTAAAAATTTTGGATCTAAGTGCAACCTGAAGTTACTGATCCCGCGATCGAACGCCGCAGCTCGGATAGCACAAGAGCAGGAGAGAGAGATGTCTACAATCACACCCCAGGTACTTCAGCAGGGAGGTCCCACCACATACCCGGAAGTTTGAGAGAAACTTCACATTCGCAACCAAAATGCTGAGCGAGATATGAGGAAGGCACGGACTTGGCGAGCATCACACTTGGGGGGATCTCAACATCTTCCAAAGTGCCATTCCTGGTACCCTTGAGGGTCTATTTATAGACGAATTCGGGGGGGGGGGGGGTATGTACGCGAGAATACCATTGGGGGCTTTGGATACTCTCCCATACTAGCGAGTTACGAGAGCTACTTGCCCATGCTCACCCATGCTTGCCCATAGTCGCCCATAGTCGCGAGTTACATGGGGGTACTTGCCTATACTCGCGAATTAAGAGGGGTACTCACCCATACTTGCTAGTTAAGAGGGGTACTCACCCATACTAGCTGAATGGTCTGCGAATAGGCGTCTCCTTAGACATTTCTGATTTTGAAGAATTACGGGTTATACAACTAATGTTGTAAAATACTATTTATCATACAAAATGTACCAAGATGCTAGGAAAAACGTGTAGCATTATGAATGCTGTAAAGTACTATTTATCATACTACCATTGACAAATACATAATATAGTTAAAGCGGAATTTAGAAAGCCCAACTGATTTTGCAACCACTATTAATTCCTAAATGGAATTCATTGATATTACCACGGACTTTGTGCAATGATTGCCAAAGTCAAGTTGCAACAATGACCTCATGGGTATCATTATAGATAAAGTGATAAAGTAACTGGGGTGTGATTGTAGCTCTCTCTCCTAGCAGACCTCGCCTAGCCAGCCGCGATTCCGCTGTAGCATCTTCCGTCTCCGTCACCCCCTCTCTCCCGCCTCCGGCATCCTCCAGCAACTTCCAGCATACGGCGTGCCCTTATCATAATGCTACTGGATTGAAAATAATCTGATTAATGCAGCTAAAGTGAAGTTTGAGATGCATGGAAATTTGACATGAATCTTAGAAACAATGATTAAATTTTAAATATTTTAAGTTTGTTTGATTTCCTTTTCGTTGCTGAAATTTCCTGTTTCTTATCTGTATCGAGCAGTTCTGGGAAGAGTTCGTGTTGCTGTAAGGCTCAGGCCCCGAAATTCAGAAGAGTTGGCATCTGATGCTGATTTTGCTGATTGTGTCGAATTGCAGCCCGAGGTTCTTTCACGAGCATTTGCTACTAAGTGTATAATTGTTCATACAAAATAAAGTTCTTTGTTTGGATTTAATATATTCAATATAAAGGCAAAATTTATGTTTTGATAATCCACAGGTTAAAAGATTAAAGCTCCGAAAGAACAATTGGGAGTCAGAAACCTATGAATTTGATGAAGTTCTTACTGAATCAGCTTCACAAAAACGTGTTTATGAAGTTGTTGCCAAACCTGTCGTTGAGGTATATGCTTTATTCCAAGGATTGTTCATTGTGCTTTCATATTTCCTTTCTGAGTAGATTTAGAGATGGATTATTGTCTTTTTTCGCTATTTCTATGATGTTTGGTAGAATAATATTAATGTATTATCCGATTAAATGAGACTGATTTGTTATACTTCTCAATTATAAAAAAAGAGGTAAATATATTGAATATAGGTTTTTAAGAATCCTTGTGTATCCGCCTTTCTTTCTATCCAACAATTTAAGAAAGAGCATGCAACTTCATCTTGGTATCCATGTTACAAGTTCTTCTTTCACCATTCCATTTGATTTCTTTTGAGCGGATTCGTCATCATAGTGTTCGTGGAATGAGGGCTAGGACTTGCCACTATTGTTTTCCACTATCTCCGTGACCTTCATTCCCTTATTTCGTCCCTCTCCTCTGCCCTTTGGCAATGTTGTTGTTACTGGTTATATTGTGGAACAAGGGTTGAGGTTTTTTACTTTGCTTTTCTTCGTATCTGTTTCCACTGCGAGTTTTCGAAGGGTTTCAACATTGGGTTGATTCCATTGTGTTTTTTCATCATCGTTACTGATTCCATTGGTGGTTCTATCATTGCTCAAGCAGGATACCACATGTCATCTCCCCATTTGGTTTGGAGTTCTTGTTTTTCATTTTTTCAGGGCACGACAATTAATTTTCTGAAGAGAAACTACTTTAGAATGGTAATGCCATATGTTTATTTGAGATGCCTACTATTATTGATTTGAGTGAGTGAAGTTTAGCAAATATGATTGTTGACTAGTGTGACAATGAGTCTTTTTAACTTTATGAAGATGAAGGGCATTAAGAATTGTTCTGTGGAATGTATATAATTGGAAGGGACAAGAAAAACTATTCTGCTCAAGATCCACCTTTGCCAGGAATCTTGTTGTGCGAGCAAGAAAATGATCAGATTATGAGCATGATTTTTGATTGTATGATGTCCTCCGTTCATAATGTGGTTGGTTATTATTTTAGAAAATGGAAGCAAGGAACCTTGTAGCCTGTATTTCTTGTATAAACTTTAAGTATGAGTACAAATATATAAGTAGAGAGGAAGAGAGAAATCCCAAGAATACAATGTGAGACTAAATCTAAGACAAACTTGAGCTCATAAATGGGCCACAATTACAATGGGCTTTTACATATTTTTCTACTATCTTCTAACACTCCCCCGCAAGCTGGAGCATACAAATCGTAAGCACCAAGCTTGGATAGAAACTACTGATACAATGACCGAGGTAAAGCCTTGGTAAAGATGCCTGCAACTTGGTCGGAGGCTGGAATATGTTCCAATTCAAGTTTCTTCAGTTGGACCTTCTCCCGGATAAAGTGACAATCAACCTCAATGTGTTTTGTTCGCTCATGGAACACAGGATTCTTCGCAATATGTATAGCAGCCTGACTGTCGCAGAATAGAGTAGCAGGTGAGGAGAGTTTGATACCCAAATCACAAAGAAGGCTCTCTAACCAGGTAAGTTCAGACACGACAACAGCCATGACACGATACTCGGCTTCAGCAGAAGAACGAGCAACAACCGATTGCTTCTTGCCGCTCCATGTGATGAGTTTCCTCCAAAGTAGGTACAAAGAAACCAGTGGTGGATCATCGATCGTCAAGCGAGCCCGCATAATTAGCATCAGTGTACGTAACAAGGGATAAAGAGGAGGATGAGTATACCAACCCTCGTCCCGGGGGCAGCTTTCAAGTACCTGAGGATGCGTTTGACAGCCTGTAGATGAGATATTCTTGGTGAATGCATAAAGCGACTGACCACTCCAACAACAAAAGAGATATCGGGCCTCGTAACTGTTAGGTATATCAGTTTTCCTACAAGACACCGATAATATTCAAGATTTTGTAAGTAGAGAATCTAATTCGGTTCCATGAGCACTTAGCTTGTGGTTGACATCCATAGGTGTTTCTGCGGGTTTACATCCGGAATAACCAGCATCCTGAAGAAGGTCAAGACAATATTTCCGTTGAGATAGGACCAGACCATCAGGTCTTCGAGCAACCTCAAGTCCAAGGAAGTACCGAAGGTTTCCCAGATCTTTTGTTTGGAAGACAGAGTTTAAGTGTTGTTTGATCTGTTGTATCCCGGTAGAGTCATCGCCAGTTATCAAAATATCATCCACATAGACTAAGAGAATTACCGTCCCTGTTGATCGATGACGGGTAAAAAGAGAGAAGTTAGCCGAGCTTCGCTGAAAGCCAATATCACGAACAACCTTGCTAAATTTTTCAAACCAAGCTCGAGGGGACTTTTTGAGACCATAGATATCTTTACGCAGTCTGCACACCCCAGACTCCCTCGTGGTCTCAAACCCAGGAGATTGGTTCATGAAAACCATCTCTTGGAGATCACCATTAAGAAAGACATTTTTAATGTC
This sequence comes from Platanthera zijinensis, assembly GCA_039513925.1. Lineage (NCBI taxonomy): Eukaryota > Viridiplantae > Streptophyta > Magnoliopsida > Asparagales > Orchidaceae > Platanthera > Platanthera zijinensis. The sequence continues at coordinate 117,316,851 of CM077097.1, read as the reverse complement.
CAGTTGATGTAGTGGCCAGCGGCGGTGAACAACAAGTGAGATAAGAATCCGAAAAGAATTTAGTTTGACGACAGGGGAGAAAGTTTCCTCATAGTCCAAGCCCTTTTACTGAGTGAACCCATGAGCCACAAGACGGGCTTTGAGGCGATCGATAGTCCCATCCAGAGCACGTTTAATAACAAAGATCCATTTACAGCTAACGCAGGACTGGGCAGACAGAAGAGGTACCAAATCCCAAGTATGATTAGCCCAAAGGGCTGACATTTAGCTTCCATTGCCGCACGTCACCGAGGGTGTTGGAGAGACTCCTGCACAGTGTTAGACAGAGAAATAGAGGAAAGAGCAAGAACAAATTTGAGCAGAGGAGGAGAGAGCCGATGTAAGGAAATATAGTTGGCCAGAGGATGAGCCGTAGAGGCGGTGGTAGGGTCAGCTGGCTGCGAGATAGTACTGGTAGACAGTAGCAGTGTCTGGGCTCCGGAGTTCAGACTACGACGAGTGTAGACACGGATGAGAGGGGGTTTGGGTGCTGGTGGTTTGGGGGCTGGTGGTTCCGCGTGGAGTGTTGGAAGAAGAGGAGGTAGAGAAGTCGTGACTGGGATAGCAGGGCGAGGCTGTGTAATCAAGGCGCGCGCCTAGGCGCGCCTGAGGCGCCAGGCGCATGGGGCGCAAGCCAGCGCGCCTTAGCTAGCCCAAGGCGGGCGATGTGCCTCAGGCGCGCTTCAGGCGCGCCTAGGCGCGCGCCTCACGTGCCTACAGGGCGCAGTTCAGGCGCGCCTGATTGCCTGAACCGGTTTTAACCTAAAAACCGGTTCAGGCAATCAGGCGCTGCCTTATATCGCGATTCACTTCGTCATTTTTCCCCGCATGCCTGTTATGTTCTAGGGTTTAGGATCGAGCTGCATCGCCGACTGCTGATTCCCTCCCCGATTCCTCCACTCTTTGCCTTTCTTCTCGCCGGAGTCGCCACCGCTCATCTCGCCGGAGTCACTGATTTCTCGCCGGAGACACAGAAGAAGGATTAGTCGGTCGTCGACGCCGTTCTCCTGCACTGATTTCTCGCCGAAAACTCTGCATCCTCTCATCTCCTCCTTTAATTGTAAGATTCATTCTCCATTTCTCCTCTTATTTCTTCTTTTAATTGCTGCTATGGATTCCTATGATTATTTGTGATGATTTTTGTTTCTTTCTAAGTTTTGTGCTTCACTGTGCTTCACTCCTGCATCCTCTCATTCAGCTTCACTGTGCTTCACTCCTAATCAAACCTTTTAGGAAGAGCTTCCAGTTCACTGTAGGTTTCATCCAGTTCACTATTTTACAGTGAACTGGGCTTCCAGTTCACTGTAAACAGTGAACTGGATGAAGCCCAATTCACTGTAAACAGTGAACTGAGCTTTCAGTTCATTGTAAATCAGTGAACTGGATGAAGCCCAGTTCACTGAATACAGTGAAATGGGCTTCCAGTTCACTGTAAACAGTGAACTGGGCTTCCAATTCACTGTTTACAGTGAACTGGATGAAGCCTACAATGAACAAGAAAAAATGTGGTTCCTAGCAGCCCATAAATTTAATATTTCTCAGAAATGTTCATTTTCTACATCATAGTAGTTCCTAGCAGCACATAAATTTCTTTTCTAAGCAACATAAACAAGAAAAAATGCATTTAGTTTCATCAGATTTGTTCATCTTATATTTTTGTTGGCAATTTATATTATGCCTTCTTATATTCAGCAGATTTCTTTAAAACATATAACCTTGGTTATGAAAAGAAGGTAATTTTGATTTGAATCCAATAAAATATTATTCGTCTTCATAGCAAGAACTCAAAGAATCCAACATATGGTGTGGTTAACTGGTTATGCTTGTTCATGTTGTTGTGCCTTGTAGCCATCATTTTATATTTATGCTTTTTCATGTTGTTTATGCTTAAGTAGACCTAAAATGTTTTTGTACTATGAACATATAAAATTAATTCCGTTATTCCTTTTCTTACTGACCCGAATTTTTGCATGCTTCATAGTATTACGTATTTAGCTCTGAAAATTAGTTCAGCATCCAGCTCTAAAAATGGATGCAAGTGGTTCTAGTTCATCAAGCATCCAATCAAGGATTGATCCATACTGGAAGTACGTGCGTCAGATTTCTTCCGCCAATAAAAACGACTTGACTTGCATTTTCTGTGATAAAGTCACGAAGGGTGGAATTTATCGTGCTAAACAACATATTGTTGGGGGATTCAGAAATGCAAAAGCTTGTCTTAAAAGCCCCCCACATGTGCGCAACGAAATACAAGAATACATGGAGAAAAAAGCAAGTGCAAGCAACACAGACAACCAATCAATGCCTGACTTTGCAGATATCGACACATTTGACAGTGATGAAGAAATGGAAGCCAATGTGGGCAAGATTCATAAAAGAGAAAGCTTCTCCAAGAAGCCTCGAACTAAAGGACCAATAGATGTGTTCTTTGCTCCAAAGGTTGGCAATATGGGGGCACAAAAAGGAGCTGAACAAAAGATGAAACAAACTTCTATTAATGAAGCTTGAAAGAAGGAGTTGAGAGGGCGAGCTTGTAAACATATAGCTCAATGGATGCACGATGCAGCTATCCCATTCAATACTGTAAAACATCCTAGTTTTGCGAAAATGGTGGAATCCATTGGACAATTTGGAGTTGGATTGAAACCACCGAGTTACCATGAGATTCGTGTCCCTTTGCTAAATAATGAAGTCACTGAAGTAAAAGATATGATGAAGACATACGAGGATGAGTGGAGGGTCTTTGGATGTTCTATTATGGCTGATGGATGGACAGATCGGAAACAGAGAACGTTAATTAATTTTTTAGTCAATTCACCAAAAGGTACATTTTTCCTAGAATCTGTCGATGCATCTAACTACTCGAAGACGGGGGAAAAATTGTTTGAATTGCTGGATAGAGTGGTTGAAAGGATTGGAGAGGTGAATGTGGTGCAAGTTGTTACGGATAGTGCCAGCAATAATGTGCTAGCAGGTAAATTAGTAATTATTCATTACTATTCTTAATCATCTTCAATTTTTATTTTTTGTGTACTTATATGATACTTTCATACCCAACAAACACTCTAACAGGTAAATTATTGGAAGCAAAACGTCCAAATTTATATTGGACGCCATGTGCAGCGCATTGTATTGATCTAATGCTGGAGGATATTGGAAAAATGCCCAACATTAGCCGCACACTAAAGAGGGCAATGACCGTAAATGGCTATATTTATGTTCGGCCTGGAGTTGTGAACATGCTAAGGAGCTTTACGGGGCAAGTTGAGCTTGTTAGGCTCGCTGTGACGAGGTTTGCAACGTCTTTCTTAACAATTCAGCGCATTCACAAGCAGAAAAACAATCTAAGGAAGATGTTTACCTCACCTGAATGGTCTTCGAGCAAGTGGGCAAAAGAAAGCGGAGGTAAACAAGTGCAGAGCATTATACTAATGATTTCTTTTTGGAGAAGTATAGTGGATATTTTAAAAATATTTGGTCCTTTAGTCCGCGTATTAAGATTAGTGGACGGTGAGAAAAGACCTGCCATGGGTTTTATTTATGAAGCGATGGATAGAGTTAAAGAGACGATCATTAGTTCTTTTAATGAGGAGGGCAAATATATGGATGTCCTAAAAATTGTGGATAAAAGATGGGAAAGCCAACTTCATCGACCTCTTCATGCCGCGGGTCACTATTTAAATCCAGAATATTTCTACTCTAATCCCACTATTGCAGAAGATGGAGAAATTATGGAGGGCTTATACAAGACAATGCAACGACTGATTCCAAATCATGAAGAGCAAGATAAAATTATTGACCAATTAACTCTATATAGAAATGCTGAAGGACTATTTGGAATGGAGTTTGCAATTCGGCATAGAAAAATTAAGTCCCCAGGTAAATTACATAATATTCAAACAAGTTTGTTTTGATTTTTCAATTTTTAAATATTTACTATCTTAATAGCTGAGTGGTGGCAATCGTATGGTGCTTCAACTCCAAATCTAAGAAGATTTGCGATAAAGGTGCTTAGTCTTACATGCAGTGCATCCGGTTGTGAGCGAAATTGGAGTTTTTTTGAACATGTAAGCTTTTAAAATTTATTATCAGTAATTTATATTTTATATATTAAAGATAACTTATTTATATAGTTATTGTTTATTGCAGATACATAGCAAAAAAAGAAACAGACTAGCTCAACAACGCTTGAATGATTTAGTATTTGTGAAGTACAATCGAGCGTTGAGACATCGATATGATGCACGTGATCGCATAGATCCAATTTCGTTGACATATATTGATGATAACAATGAATGGTTGATGGGTAGAATGGAAGAAGATAATGATGCTGAGGCTGAGCGGGAGGACTTGGTGTTTGATGATGAGTTATTAACTTGGGGCACAGTTGCTACTGCCACTGGAGTTGAAGAAGAAATGTATCGCACACGATTATCGAAAGGAAAAAATATGGTTCCTACGAAGATACTTGAAAAAAGGAGCATTTCGAAGATGAAAACTCCTACTCCATTAGTCATTAGGGAGGCTACTACACCATTAGTCATTAGAGAGACTAATACTCCATTAGTCTTCAGAAATGCTGATGATATCGATGAAGAGGAGGTTGAATACAACGAAGAAGAAGAATATAACGATAGTGGAGAAGATGGTTAAGACATAGTCTTTTCAGAGGATGAGTAGTTAGGTGAGTAATAGATTATTTAAATTTCAGAGTACTTTAATTATTTTATTTAAATTATACATTAATAGATGTTTTCTGATTACACAAATAATGATATTTTTCAGGTCTGATTTTCAAATGGTGCCTCTAGATCTTCTGACCAGGCCACTTGATGTCGCTATTCTACTCTCACTTCGATCTTCTGGCTAGACTATTTGATGTTGCATATTTGATTCAAGCTTTATTTATGTTATTAAACTTTGGTGTGCTTATTACATTGCCCTTCCTTTTGTTGTGATTTTTCATGCTAGCATTTTACTATCGTTTTGCTCAATATAAATTTGGGTGTGTTATTACTTTTTCTATAATAAGGGTGTTTGGTTCATGTTGTATTACTGATGCCACGTTTTGAAATAATATTATAATTTTATGTGGAGATAATCTAGATGTTGGTCTAAATTGGTGGGTGAGTTAGTTCAGTTTTCTGTTCTAAATTTGATATAAAAAACAAAAATAGGAAGAACACATGTGAATTGGGCGCCAATTCGCTCAATTTCAGCGAATTGGGCGCCCAATTCGCCCAATTTCAGCGAATTGGGCGCCCAATTCGCCCAATTTCAGCGAATTGGGCGCCCAATTCGCCCAATTTCAGCGAATTGGGCGCCCAATTCGCCCAATTTCAGCGAATTGGGCGCCCAATTCGCCCAATTTCAGCGAATTGGGCGCCCAATTCGCCCAATTTCAGCGAATTGGGCGCCCATTTCGCCAAATTTCAGCGAATTGGGCGCCCATTTCGCTCAATTTCTTTTTTTCCCCTTTATTGCGCCTCACGTGCCTCAGGCGCGCGCCTGCGCCTTGCGCCTAGGCTCCAGAGCCCCTTTGCGCCTTTGACAACATAGGGGCGAGGCACATGGTGTACACAAGGAGGTACTGAAGTGGATGACAAAGGGTTGGTCTTCCAGAAAAGTAACATCAACGGACACAACCACTTTCCGGTCGACAGGAGAGTAACACACATACCCTTTTTGAGTGCGAGAGTACCTTATGAACATACATTTGGTTGCACGGGGGGGGGGGAAATTTATCCGTAGGTGGACCAAGGTTATGGACATAGCAAGCACACCCAAACACCCGAGGTGGGAGAGGAAACAAAGATTGAGAAGGAAAGAGGAGGCTAAACAGAGTGACGAAGTTGAGAACGGAGGAAGACAGACGATTGATGAGATGACACGCAGCCGAAACTGCAAAGTTCCAGTATTCGATTGGTTCCTGCATCTGGAGCATTAAGGAGCGGGCAACGTCAAGAAGATGCTGATTTTTGCGCTCAACAACACCATTTTACTGAGAAGTGTAAGCTCATGATGTTTGATGTATAATGTCAAATTCAGCACAAATTGAGGCGAATGTTCGACTCGTATATTCCCGCGCATTGTCAATGCGGATAATTTTAAGCGGGGAAGAAAACTGAGTACGAAGTTCAGTAACAAACGCACGGAATATAAAAGTGAGTTCGGTACGATCCTGTAGTAAATATAACCATATCACTCGAGAGTAATCGTCAATAAAGATAACAAAGTAGCGATACCCAAATACACTAGGGACTTTATAAGGGTTCCAAATGTCAGAATGGACAATGTATAAAGGAGTACTACTCCGATTACAGACAGGACTAAAAGAAACTCGATGTTGTTTACCAAAGATACATGACTCCCAAAACATGAAGAATCGAGGTTAACGAGAGGTTGGGTGTGAGATGGATATCAACAGCTCCTGAGACAGGGGTGGAGTCACCATTGACAACAATAATGAACTTGGGATGAGGAGCGACCAAGTATTGCGGCGGCTTCTGGCAAGTAATGTGGTGGGTGGCATCAGAGTCGACAATCCAGTGGGAACTCTGAGATAGGCAGGTTATACCTTCATTGACGATGGAAGCTACAGAGCCCGAGGAGCGAGCAATCACCCCTTGGAGTTGCTGGAGCTGGGTGTGGAGAGCATCAATTTCAGACTGAGCATTTGAGGAAGTCGAAGGAGAAGCCAAGGGCGAAGACTCGACCTTCGTAAAAGCAGCAAGGTGCGGTGGCAGACCATGCTTACGATAGCAGGTAGCCTCCAGATGATTTTCCTGACCGCAGAAAGTGCCTTTAGGGGGGGGGGGGTTCCAGTACGTCCTCGTCCCCGAGACGAATGGCGACCCCCGCGGGTCGAGGTACCACGAGTGGAGGGATGTGGTGAAGGTAACTGGAGAAGAGCTGGAGAGGGAGGCAGAGGAGCCTCGGGTGGCGGATTGACCTTCAAAAGTATGGTGCAGACATCTGAGAGAGAGGGAGTAGTGGCAGAGGAGAGTATCTGAGCTCGAAAACTGTGCAGACGCGGAGGAACCCTTGCCATCATCATGACAATCCCGACAGCTTCTTTTTGTGCCCGTTGGGCAACCAAATCAGTAGTAGGAGGCTGGTGTTGTATCCATGCCTCAACAAGTGTCTTGGCTTTGACAACGAAAAAGTCATATCGCCAGGTATCCCGGGATCATGGGATTGAAGATCAGTGATGATGTCAAACAAATGCTGGAGGCTGTTTTGGCCAGAATAGGAGTGGAGTTCCTCCCACTTGGACTTAGCCGTGTCAAGATACATGGTCATCCTGTATGGCTCAGTATCCATGGAGTTGAGAAGCCAAGATTGCACATGACCGTCATCATGAAACCACTCGTCAGTAGGAATGGTAGGAGTAGCCCGGGTAAGGTGATGAAGCAGTCCTTTTGTCTGGAGCACCCGACGAACTGAATGAACCCATTCCACAAAGTTCCTTTTGCTAGAGAGAGATATAGTGGTAATCCTTAGTTCATCCCGAGGTTTAGTAGCAGAGGAAGCAGCCCGAGGTGGCATAGATGAAACACCAGCGGACTCACCAGAGGCAGTGGTAGAATCCATGAAGGCGCAGGAAGAAGCTAGCCGCAGCGGACAGAGGACAGCAGCAGAGGGAAACTGCAGCGGACAGAACTAGCCGCGCACGAAGAGGTAGCCGAGCGAGAAGAGGTAACCGACAACCTGAAGAAAGCGGAGCGGAAAAGAAGAGAGGCTGCACGGTCTCGGTGTCACTACACCAGCGGCAAGAGGCCGCGACCAAGATGCGGAGCCCGCAGCGGTAGAGAGGCCGCAATAACTAAGAGAGGCAACCCGCAACCTGAAGAAAGCGGTCGGAAGAGAGGAAGAGAAGCCGCACGGTCTCGGTGTCAACACACCAGCGACAAGAGACTGCGACCAAGATGCAGAGCCCGCAGCGGGTAGAGAAGCCGCAGCAGCTAAGAGAAGGCCGTGCGGGAAGCCCGCAGAGACTAGGAAATACAACAGTGAGCAGGAAAGCAGCAGCGACTTAAGCAAGGGAGGGAAGCCGCAACGGGAGGGAAGGGAAGTTGCAGTGACTGAAGCAAGGGAGACCGCACGATCTCGGCGAGAACACCAGCGACACAGAAAGGTGCCGCGACCAAGATACGGTGCTCGGAGCGGTTTGGAAAGCCGCAGCGAGAAGAAGTGGTTGCCTGCGCGAGAAACAACAGCGGGAAGGGAGCCTGTTCGCAGTGGGAAGAGCCCGCAGCACGAGAAGAAAGGTCACAACGGGTAGGGAAGCAACAACGGGAAGGGGAGCCGGAGAGACTTAAGCAAAGCAGACCGCACGGTCACGATGAGCACACCAGAGGCACGAGAGAATGCCGCGACCAAGATGCGGTGCAAGAAGGCGGGAAGAAAAAGCGGATATGGAAACCGCAAGAAGACAAGAGGAGGCCGCCCGGTTAGGGGAACAAGAGGGCCCACTGACCGAGAGGTCTATACAAGGGAATGAGGGGGGGGGGAAGAAGAGGTGGAAACCCAGAGAGAGAGTAAGAGAAGCAGATAGAAAAAATAACCGTACGGGAAGCCATGGTTAGAAACCAGAGGAGGCCGCAAGATAGCGGTTAAGCCAGAGAACAGGCCGCTCGGTTAATCAGGAGGATCCGGCAGACAGAAACGGACAGGCCGGACCGTATCCCTCTGATACCATGTAGAAAATGGAAGTAAGGAACCTTGTAGGCTGTATTTCTTGTATAAACTTTAAGTATGAGTACAAATATATAGGTAGAGAGGAAGAGAGAAATCCCAAAAATACAATGTGGGACTAAACCTAAGACAAACTTGTGCTCATAAATGAGCCACGATTACAATGGCTTTTACATAATTTTCTACTATCTTCTAACAGTTATGTACTAAAAGTTTATTGAACTTGTGTTGTTATACTTGGGAAGCAACAATTTGAGTAAGCTTGCGGATAGGTCAAAATCCATGGAGTGCTTTGGAGAGTTTAGTATGCCGGTTAAGGAACATAATTGATGCGGAGCAGAGATGTGTACTAGCAGCGGAGGACGAATTTTGGGCCCATACGGGGCTGATTGAGGACTTTCCATATATGGCGTGCCCGGATCGACGATCCGACTCCGTGGTTGCGTCCGGCTCGTCGTTTAGATTCAGTTTCATATATAACATTATGTATTTTGGATTTTATTTCATGTAATTATGGGGTCGGAACCGCCGGCCAATCATAGCCGTCGATTCCGGTTGCCCTAATCCTATTTTCTTATAAATAGATCTATTAGGGCTGCAGGAAAGGGGATTGCTGAAGTTGGAGAGATCATCTTCCCTACTTCCGGTGGTCCTTCCGCGGTGCCGACGCCGTGGAGCCCTTGGTGCCGACGCCTCGGGTAAGTTCCCTTGCTTTCTCCCCCTCTTCCTCTTCTCCGTCCAGCCACCAGCCACCCCCCGTTTTCCGCCCAGATTCGGCCGACCGAATCCCCACTCCCTCTCCCCCCCGTCCAACCCGCCAGCCCCCCCATCTGTCCGCCCAGATTTGGGCCGACTGAACCCCCAATCCCGCCCAAAATCGGGTGCTGCCTGAGCCCTCTCCACCGCCCAGCACACCGCCAACACCCCCCCTACCACAGCCCTTATTTCCCCCTCCCTGGCTGCCCATTACCCAGCCCCACCAGCCCCGCGATCCACCCTCACCGGATCTGGACAGATCCGACCAGATCTGTCCAGATCGGGTTGGATCCCGCCGGAACCAGCCCGGCCACCAAAAAACAGCCCCCTCCTCCCCTCAAACAGCAGCCCCTTCATCTCCCCACGTGGGTCCACCTTCCCCCTTGCCCGATCTAGTCTCGCCACCACCCGGAAGTCCCTCCTAGCCTCCGAAATTTCAGATCTACACCGATTTCCTGCAGTCCTAACTTTTAATTCAGAATTTTGTTATTTCCTTTGGGATTTGTATGTGTTATTTGGTTGTGAAATATTGTATGCTCTGTGGTGTTTGTGCCGTATTGGAATTACAACTTGTTATCATTTTGCCTGTGACGATCTCTAACTTGCAGGTCGCTTAATTCGCCGCGCACTAATTTTAAGCCTCCGTGCGAAGGAGTGTTTTGCCTACGCCTAAAGAAATTGCTCTGCCGCCTAATGAATAAATGCCATGTTTAGTCTAATGTTTTGTTGCTTATCTTGATTAGCGCGCTTGATCATCTTTGTGTCGGCATATAGACATTGCTTAGGGTGAGTCCACCCCCCCTCACGGCACTAGCGGGCGTCTTAGGACACCACTACACAGCCTACCCTACATCAGTTGGTATCAGAGCCCAGGTCGGGCCGTTTTGCATGCTCAGTAGTGGTAGGTTTTATAGAGTCTTTAGGTTCATTTATGTCTAGTTACCGTCATCGTTCGTCTCCTCTATTTGGGGATCCCGAATCTACCTATATCCGACCTTATAGAACCCCTTTAGAGAAACTCTCACATTATCATGGTGATTATTATCGCTCCTCGCACACCACTTTCAGGGATCGTGTTGACCCACCGACACGACCTCACCATGCTAGGGACGATCATTATGATGACTATCGTCGTGCTTATCCGTACACGCGAGCGAACCGTGTTGATTATAAGGATCGTCATTCCGAGAGAGATCTTGAGAGTCATTTTTGTACCGTTGCCCCTTCCTTTGATGGCTCATCGAGTCCCGAGTCCTTCAGTTATTGGCTTGTGGACATGGAGCATTATCTTGATCATTTTGAGGTGTTCGGTGAGCATCGCGTCAAGTTCGCGAAACTTAGACTTTTAGACCAGGCAAGAGCTTATTGGTCTAGCGTTGAGAGGACCCGTGAGCGAGACCGTCTTCATCGCGTCACCAACTGGGTGGACATGAGGCGTTTATTGTGTCAGAGGTATCTGCCTTCGTCGTATCGGAGTCACTTGCTCGACCAATTATTTTCCCTTCAGCAAGGACTCATGTCTGTCACTGAGTACAGGGATCTCTTTGATGAGTTAGTGGTGAGGAGTGATATCCGAGAGGACCCAGCCATGACCACTTGCAGATTTCGATCTGGGCTTCGATCTGACATCCGTACTAAGGTAGTTTATCATAGCTCGAAGTCCCTCGAGTCGACATATCAGCTCGCCCTACGTTACGAGCAGTCTTTGAGATCCGCAAGAGCTGATCGAGGGGACTCTCGCCTTGGCCTCCACAGTACGAGCTCCTCCCACACCAAGGACACCGCTCTGCCTACCATTGTTCTGTCAGACAAGGCAGCAGGGATACCTGATAGGGATTACTCTCACCCCAGCGAGTTGCTTAGCCCAGTGAGTAGTCTATCTTTTGTTTCTGACCTGTCTCTCGTGACCCCGATTGAGAGTGAGCCAGAGCGACCTCTTGAGCTTATAGTGTCGTGCCCCTCACCCACACCACCACCTCTGGCATGTCATGGGTTGATTAACATCCTTACCCTGGACTTACGTCCTGATACCACACCCACAGACCCATTTTTGAGCGTAGATCTATGTCATTCTCCCATTATCATGGCCCTGAGTCACATCGCGACTGAGAGCTCAGCACCTAGTGTTGATCTCGTAGTGGGCATGTCATCCATTCAGGGGGACACTACCCCTTATGTTGGTACTCATCTAGAGGACCTTGAGCTTAGTAATGAGTTCCATGACGAGCCCCCAGTTGAGCCTCCTGATGATCCACCACTTCCTGGTGAAGGTGAGATTCAGATGAGACGTTTGTCTATGAGTTTCGAGTTATTGACGTCTCTGTCCCTATCATCGCTGGCTTTGCCCCAGAAGATGAGTCGTGAGTGGAGAAATACGTATGTAGGTCCTACCTTGAGCACACTTGCGCCTACTCATATTTTGATGACCTACTTTTTGACACATCTCACTCGTGATGAGTTTTGGGACACACCGCCTGCTGACCCACCAGACGAGCTCGTTCTTTTCGGGGACACGCACCACACTCGAGAGTCACATCTTTTAGCCGATATACACGATTCTCAGTCAGGTGGACGTCGCATCCGTGATGACTTTTCTTACACAGCTCCTGGCGAGCCCCCTGATGTGTTACGACCCCTGCGCGACATGTTGCTCTTCATGGGTTCGCACCTGAGGGTAGCTGTGTCGCGCGGTCACCTGAACACACGGCTCTCCCGAGATGAGTTTTTCTACACTCCGCCGAGAGAGCCTCCTGATTGGCCGCCTCCCTTGATAGATTTTCAGGTCATTATTACATCTTCCCATAGAGAGCATGTTGTGTCGATCATGTGTCATTTGCATCATTTGCATGAGTCTGTTGAGTCCTTCACGCGTCATTTGCATGGGTTGCATGAGTCTATCAGGCGTAAAATCAATTTAAGCAACGAGCATTATAAAGAACAGGCCGACAGACATAGACGGGAAAAGCATTTTCTGGTTGGCGAACAGGTGATGGTACGAGTCCGTGCGGAGCGGCTCCCTCAGGGGCCTGCTAAGAAACTAAGCGCGCGGCGAATTTTTTCAAGCCGGGGAGAATGATGCGGAGCAGAGATGTGTACTAGCAGCGGAGGACGAATTTTGGGCCCATACGGGGCTGATTGAGGACTTTCCATATATGGCGTGCCCGGATCGACGATCCGACTCCGTGGTTGCGTCCGGCTCGTCGTTTAGATTCAGTTTCATATATAACATTATGTATTTTGGATTTTATTTCATGTAATTATGGGGTCGGAACCGCCGGCCAATCATAGCCGTCGATTCCGGTTGCCCTAATCCTATTTTCTTATAAATAAATCTATTAGGGCTGCAGGAAAGGGGATTGCTGAAGTTGGAGAGATCATCTTCCCTACTTCCGGTGGTCCTTCCGCGGTGCCGACGCCGTGGAGCCCTTGGTGCCGACGCCTCGGGTAAGTTCCCTTGCTTTCTCCCCCTCTTCCTCTTCCCCGTCCAGCCACCAGCCACCCCCCGTTTTCCGCCCAGATTCGGCCGACCGAATCCCCACTCCCTCTCCCCCCCGTCCAACCCGCCAGCCCCCCCATCTGTCCGCCCAGATTTGGGCCGACTGAACCCCCAATCCCGCCCAAAATCGGTGGCTGCCTGAGCCCTCTCCACCGCCCAGCACACCGCCAACACCCCCCCTACCACAGCCCTTATTTCCCCCTCCCTGGCTGCCCATTACCCAGCCCCACCAGCCCCGCGATCCACCCTCACCGGATCTGGACAGATCCGACCAGATCTGTCCAGATCGGGTTGGATCCCGCCGGAACCAGCCCGGCCACCAAAAAACAACCCCCTCCTCCCCTCAAACAGCAGCCCCTTCATCTCCCCACGTGGGTCCACCTTCCCCCTTGCCCGATCTAGTCTCGCCACCACCCGGAAGTCCCTCCTAGCCTTCGAAATTTCAGATCTACACCGATTTCCTGCAGTCCTAACTTTTAATTCAGAATTTTGTTATTTCCTTTGGGATTTGTATGTGTTATTTGGTTGTGAAATATTGTATGCTCTGTGGTGTTTGTGCCGTATTGGAATTACAACTTGTTATCATTTTGCCTGTGACGATCTCTAACTTGCAGGTCGCTTAATTCGCCGCGCGCTAATTTTAAGCCTCCGTGCGAAGGAGTGTTTTGCCTACGCCTAAAGAAATTGCTCTGCCGCCTAATGAATAAATGCCATGTTTAGTCTAATGTTTTGTTGCTTATCTTGATTAGCGCGCTTGATCATCTTTGTGTCGGCATATAGACATTGCTTAGGGTGAGTCCACCCCCCCTCACGGCACTAGCGGGCGTCTTAGGACACCACTACACAGCCTACCCTACATCAATAATACTCTTCATCTTTTCTCTAAGATGCAAGGGTTATGAAGCAATGTTAGGAGCAATTGAAGATCATGACCTTTTTGTGTGGTCTTGGGCCAGATTTTGAGCTAGAGACGGCGATGAATCAAGTTGCACTGAGTTATATGTCGAATCTAGGGATTACATTTGAGGTTGTCAGGATCGAGATCCTAGATGAGATCATTTCGAGGTTGGATCGGATCGAATCAGATGGTAGGATTGGATCGAGGATCGATTTACAAAATCTGGATCGATTACAAAATCTGGATAGTAGGATCGTAAGATTCTATGATCCGGATCGCGATCCTGACAACCATGATTACACTTAAAAACACTAAAATATCAATATCTTAGGGGAATGAAAAGAACAATTGAAGATCACTCGTTGAATTCCTATTTCTGTCATTGAGCTATGGCCTGTTCTTGGAAACTAGGCCGTCATATGTGACTACAACTTAATTGATCCCGCCTGCAACCCGATCTCGTGTTATCTAAGATTAGGTTGATCAATCACTCTCTTCACCGTGCATTCACGCCACTTCATCGGGCTTCTTCATGCTAACCACAATTAGGTTGATTGATCACTCAATTCAAGCAATTTAAAGCCCTCTGCTCATCATCGATCCACCATCAACTTGCAACTGTCCACTGCTCTTTCAGATGGGTTCCTCTCGCTAGTTGAGGTGCATCTTCCAATTTTTTGATTGGATGTCAAACATGGTAGTTGATTATGTGGGATCTTCTCAGCAGGATTTCAAGAATATACCAAGAGTTGAACAATTTTCATATCAAGTCATTGTCATTATTGTAACACTCAATGATACTAATTGTCTGGGTTGATCTCACTTCATTTATTCTGCTCTTTGGCAACGATTTGATTATGTTGATGCATTATTATGGAACCACTACACCCTCTTTCTCAGGAGAAACGAGTCAATGGCAATGTCCTGTCTTGTTAGTTACTTGGATAAGTTGATATATCAAAACTATATTGTTCTTGATAACACATCTGAGGTTTGGATTCAAGACAAAGCCACTTGCTCTTGCTAATGTAACTATGCTTAGGTAAATCAATTTAGATCTCGAATTGCACGTATAATTTAGTGGGAGTTGTCTACTCCACAATATTACTCAGAAATTGGCAAGTTAAATCGAGGACTTGACTGCCTTAATCCAGAAATTAAAAATGTACCGAATGCATGGAAGTGATTCGTGATAGAGAGGATTGCAATTGAGTTTTTTTTCTTGGTTTCAAGGAGTAAATTGAGAATTTGATATCTTATGAGTGGAAATATTAGGATGATAGCCTAATATTAGCCTTATAAGTTATAAGAATTAGAATAAAATTTGTTCACTCACTCAGACTATTCTTCAAGATTACTCGACCTTAACTGTGATTGGTTTTTCCGCCACATTCGTCCTCCTCGGCACCATTGTTGAGAATTATGATAATTGCCAGAAATATCGTCACATACGAGTTATTTGTTGCAAGCTACATGGTTATCCCAACACATATCCAACAACCAACAAACAATGGTAGGGTAGGGGCTGGGAAACATATTGGACATCAAAGATTACTTTTCTCTTAAACTGCTCACCTTATCGATCCCTCTACAAACATTGGAGGGGTTGCCGCCACCTCCTTTGATCAGGGTCTTTTCGTTGAAGAATTTCAAACAATCCCTATTGAGCAAACTCCTTTTCCATTAGACTATCAATTGCCCACTCAACTGATACCAGCCATCCTTTGATCGAGATGCCATTAAATGTATTTTGAGATACCTGAAAAGTAGCACATGTGATGACGCAAGACAGGTGTGGTGAGTGATCTGGTGTAATGGTGTAATTGTGCATTTGTGTGTGATGAGTGATCTGGTGTAATTGTGCATTTGTGCCATAATGGAACTCATGTAGGGTAGGCTACAGGGGTGCACAAATTCAAGACCTCTAGGGATGAAAATTAAACTGGACACGCTAACCCAAACCTAAATGCAATGATATGGTCGGTAACGGCGACAAATTAATATGAGCAGTAAAGATTTCAACCAACACAAAATATTTCAAAAACAGAATAAGCATTCAATAAGCAAACAATTAACAGTTTTCCTCCGCTTGGAGGGCTAAGACATCGCGACGAATGAATCCCACCTGCAAGTCTCAAGTGACTCAAAACGATTTTTCACAGGCAAAATTTCCAAGCAAATATAACGTCCAATCCAATATAAATATGCTGAAAATAATAGTCCAAAATAACAAAGACTCACCAATTGGTGGGCTGACCAAGACAATGAAGATTTCAGATCCGGATGCGTTTTGACGGCGATCCAATGTGGAACCGGAGGCGGGAAAATAACGTAGGTGACTGTCCTCGGCGATGGAAGGCGGAATCAGGCTGGAAATGAGTAGATTCAACTACGTATGGGTGGATCCGGGCGAGGGAGGATAGATTCGATGATTTGAGAGCGGATCCGGGCTAAGGAATAAGGGACAGGTAGGGGAATTGGCGGATCGGGGCTGAAACAGTCCAGATCTGGACTGATCTGGAAGGGAGGGCTTTGAGGATGGCTCCAAAGGGCGGGGGTGGGCTGGCGGCAAGGGGAAACTAGGTTTTTGTTGGGTGGCTGCTGTAGGGGTAAGAGGGTGGGGCGGCTGTGGCTTTGGGGGGTGGAGTGGCCGACGGTGGGCTGTAGAGGTGCTAGGAGGAGCGGCAGCTGTTGGGAGGAGGATTAAAGAGGGAAGCGGGGGTAGGTTTGCTGGAGGGCATTCAGTTGATGTGTGGGAATGAAACCAACGAGGTGGCCGACTGTTAGGGAGGTTAGGGGCGGAGGAATAGGGCTTGGAAGAGGTGGAAAAGGTGGGGTTAGGGAATACCTTGGCAAGGAAGATACACACCTAGGAGTCATCACCTAGGGTTCCACGGAGTCGGCACCGTGGGGGGATCGCGGGATTCCGGGAATAGAGTCTCCAAAATCCGCAATACCTTGATTCAGCCCACTAGCAACCTATTTATAACTAGGGCATCCCATCATCGACGACTATGCTTGGTCCGAGGTGGGGCCACTCATATACATCAAATAAAATGCGAAAATAACAAAGTAATATATAAAAAGATTTGCGGCACAGATCCAGACGCATCCGCGGAGTCGGATCGGCGATCCAATCGAGCCCTCCCGCGCGAGCACACGAACGTGGGCCCCGCCTTGCGGCGAACCCCTCCTGATGCATGATCTGATGGATCCCCATCAGGAACGCTAATGAATGAGTGTAAGTGTAGTGTAATATCGTGTGAAAATTAAAATGATGTAATGCCCATACAATTGTCCAACAATTAAATGACAATAAATTCTGAATTTATTAAAGGAATCCGCAAATAACCACAATTGATATTAGAGTATTAGATAAACGAAAAATTGCTAGTCGAATTATAGTTAATACTTAAGAATGCTTCAATTTAAATGGTAAGCACATAAATATTGTAAGTTTCATAAATATTGTAAGTTGACGAGCAAAGTAGAACAAATTAATATCTCAAATAATATGATTATCCTCCAAACATTCAACAATAAGTAATAAAGACTTCATAAAAAAACTTACACAAGAAATAGAAGTCCGGGGAGTGGTAAGAAGCTGATTCAGAGGTCTGGACAGTGCGATAATTGCAGTTATGCACTTAATTCAGATTTCTGGAAGTGATTTCCTGCAACGGGGGACTCAGGTGGAAGGTAAGTCTGCTGTGATAATGGGATGACAGTGGGGTTCTGGAGGGGAAGAGGTGGGGTGGTCAGACGGATTGCATGATGTCTGGGACTCTGGAATAGGTTCAGGAAATTGGCCAAGGAAGTTATTTATGGTTGCAGGTGGTTGTATGCGTGATTGCTGGTCGGCTAGAGGAGATCCTGTTGAAGGAATGGCTTGATCAGTGAATAATGTTTGGGTGTTTGCTAACTGGCTGGAGTAGGGTATTTTGGAGTAGTTTGAAAGAGAAATTGAAGTCGGCTGCTGCTGGATGTTCGAAACAGGGGCTCTGTTTTGGGAATAATGGGCTAGAGGAGGGGTTCAGGGAGGGTAGTAGACTTTGTGGGGATATCCTTTGTGGAAGGAACGGGAAATGGGAGTCACGTTTGGGCTGGAAGAGCAGAAAAGCCCAGCAATAACTGCTTTTTTGTGGGAAGTTATTGCAGTTAACTGTGATTTTCAGAGGTAATGTGACACGGGACGAATCTATAGGTGGCGGATTAACGATGCTCTAATCCTACATGCAATGCAAAACCCAACGGATAAATCAAAATCAACAATAAATAATTTAATCACACGCACATGATTTTAACATTGACAAAATAATTTAATAGGGTAAAGCAAACATAGGCTTTCCTCCGCGTGAATGACAATGCAAGAGCGCGTGGCCCCTGCATATCACAATAATTATTTTAACAAACAACTACTATTCCGGAGATCCAAACAAACATGAAATCAAAACCACATATATTAATATTGATAATTTAAGTTTCATACTACAAATAAATACTCACAAACTATGAGGGCTGCCCAAGGTGTAGAGATCCGGCAAAGCACAACGCGGTGAAGACGATCCAGAAGGGAAACAAGGGCTGGTTGGGTAGATTCGGCTGTATGGAGGCGGATTCGGGCTGTGTGAGGGTAGATCCGGTTGTAGGGGGGCGGATCCGGGCGGTGGGGATAGATCTGGGCGTGGGGAAGCTTGTGGTTGTTCCACGGAGGGAGGGGGAGGACTGGGTGGGGCAGTGGTGTGCTAGAAATGGGGAGGAGGGGCGGCGGTTGGCTGGACACAGGGGACAAAGGGCGGTGGAATCAAGGGGTAAAGGCCAACGGCTGGCTGG
Organism: Platanthera zijinensis; assembly: GCA_039513925.1. NCBI lineage: Eukaryota > Viridiplantae > Streptophyta > Magnoliopsida > Asparagales > Orchidaceae > Platanthera > Platanthera zijinensis. Next base: position 117,298,132 of record CM077097.1, on the reverse strand, counting down.
AATCAGGGGAAAGAGGTGGTGGTTGGCTGGAATCAGGGGAAAAGAGGTAGTGGAGTTCTGACAGGCTGCTGGAGAGGTGAGGAAGGAGTGGCGGCTGGCTGGACAGCAGCTGGAAGGTTGTTTTGGAGGGAGGCGGCTGGCTGGACAACGACTTGAAGGGGGTTTTGAAGGGGGCGACTGCCTGGACAGCAAGGTGGAAGGGTAGGGGAGGAGGAAAACACAAAGAGCATCCCAAGGAGTCGTCACCATGGGATTCCAAGGAATCGTCACCAAGGGATTCCGCGGAGTCGGCACTGCGGAGAGATCACCCAAAATGAGGAAGAAGACTCTCCAAATTTCAGGCATAATCTCCAAGCACCCTTATGCCTCTTATTTATAAGAAAACAAAATTAGGGCACCCGACATCAACGACTATGCTTGACAGTTGATTCAACCCGCGCCACGAGTTTTATTTATTATTAGTGTACATGTCTTTTATTATTGTAGTGCACGTTTTTGCCCATTTTTTGGATTATTATGTAGCGTCGAGTTATATCGCGCATGTTATGAGCGCTTATATGTTAATTTTGTATCGCGCATATTGTTCGCGCAAATTTTTGTTCGGCTCGTTGGTGTGACCGGCCAACGAGACCTTAAATGCATAGGTCCGATATTTTAGGGGTAGATTAGTTAGGGCAAGCTTTTAACATTTAACTATTCCGACATATTTGGCTATTTCCAAAATATGATTTGATTTTTCAATTGGGAAATTTCCACTGTATACCATTAAATTTCATTAAGTCGGCCCTTTTATGGTCCACCTAGTTTAAGCCCATATATTCCTCCTCCAAAATCCTAAACTCCTCTTTAAAAGCAAACCCCTCCCCTAACCCTAGGTGGCTGGAAAGGAATTGAACAAAACCACTTAATTAGGTCTCGTTCAGTTCGCTCCAGCATTGCCCGATCCCGCCGCCGATTCTCTGGCGCTTCCCCTCATGTCCGACTCCGTCGCCGCCTCTGGAGGTCCTTCCGGAGTTGGCGAGAACTCCTGTTGCTTCCCCCTTCCTCGATGGCAACCTCCGACCGAGCCTCTGCTTGAAGTCGCATCGACCTGCAGTCGTCTTCCCCGACAAAAATCTCCCAGAAGCTCTCCGCCGCCTCCAACACACAACTCCTCCGGCGCCGACGAACTCGCCTGAGCTTCCCTAGGCTCCAGCGATCCCTCCTGCTCTCTCTTTCGCCAGATTCAGTGAAGCCCGCCTTCGGCCCTGCTGCTTGAAAAGCTCGCCGGCCACCGCTGCTACTGCTTGAAGCCACACCTTCTGTGTACATCTTCCCCGACGAGGTCAAATCCTGAAGCACCTCCTGCCACCTCCAGGCGGCCCCGATCTCACCGTTGCTACTCCCCCATGGTATACCTTGCCATTCTCTTGCTTGCAACCAATCCTAAATTTTATTTTCAAATTTTAAAGGAATAGTTAATTGTTGGAGCTTGCCCTGATAATTTCATCTCCTGAATATCTTTTATTTTTCCATTGCCGTGTGTGTTCGCCACCAGATTTCTGTGCTTGTGGAATTAGTTCATAACGTTGTATGCTCGTGAGGTAACACTTTATGTTCGTTTGTGACGCCTAGGTCGTTTTAGTCGTTAAAATAGCCCGCGAAGTTACCTCGCGTCACATTATTTTTAAAAGATCGCATTTTATTATAATTCAAAAACTACACCCCCATTTCGATTTACATCAGCAGTGGATCCGGAGAGCCCGATTACAATAATAATAAAAAAAACAACAAAGTCATATATGAAATTGACTACAAGCGACGAGCCGGACGCATCCGTGAGTTCGGATTGTCGACCCAGAGATGCTATATTTGGCAGGTAGCTAATTGGCCCCGAACAGACCCAAAACTCATCCTCCGTCGTGGGTCCACTTCTCCATTCCGCTTCATAATGGATGGTGGTTATTGAGTGGCGGGGTAATTATGGTTAGTGGGTGGTTCAAAAATGTAGTTACCTTGGCTTTGTCACCAAGTGACCACAGAATCGGCACCGTGGGAATATCAAAAAAGTCCGGTAATTCTCTCCAAATTCTGCGATGTCAGAAAATCAGCTCCTACATCCTTATTTATAGACTTAGACTCTAATAAGGACGACCATGATTGTCCGAAATAAAAAAACCACTAAATATACATGTTGCCATAGTTCTAAACGTGACCTCCGTCTTGGATCGTCCATCCGATAAGCCTAACTCCGCCTCTCATGTAAGTAGACTTGAGCGGGTTTCGATAATGATCGATCTGCTGTTGTACACTAAAATCTAGAAATTGATTTTGAAACTCAATCTGAGAAATTTTCAGACTTTTGTGGCGCAAGCAAGATGTTCGCACTTGATTTCATGCGATACTCAACATAGGACTCACAAACACGCATAGACAACCAACATTTGAACAATGATTTAACTTGATGTAAAAATCCCACCTTCTGTTTCATGAAAGTTGAATAAGAGAGATTTTGAATTAATGATAAATAGGCAAATACGATAATTAGGAGCAAGTTCTGATCATTAAAGTTCTTTTAATTTCAGCATAAAAGTATTCTAACATCTTACGAGAAAGTGAGAACGTCCGGGGTATACTTTGATCCATCGAAGAAAAGCCGGCTCTACGAGAATGGGCTGATCTAGTCGAGACAACCTTGCGTAGAAAGCAGGACAGATCTCATTAGGAGGAGACAAACATCCTACCCCTGTTGAAACTGAAGGTGGCTGCACGAGAGGCTCACTGGATGCTACTGGACACGATTAGGAAGGGGTTGATTCAGTCTGAGGAGGGGAGAAGTGAGGCCACCAGAGACCAGGGTAACCGTGAAGACGACGACGAATCTGGTCGGGATGGGTTGGGGCGATTGGAGCATTGAGACACAGCGGAGAGTCGGCGAATACCTTGAAAGCAGTCGAAGGAGTGGTCGCCGGAACTAGGTGAGGTGGCATCGAGTGGCTGGAAGGGAGGAAAAATCGGGTTGTCGTGCCAGGGAAACGAAACAGAGGAAAACGATCTTCTCTATCATTTCTATACTAACTGCCAATTTTTGGATGGGGCCCGACTGTTTATATAAAGAGAAATGAGGGATTTAATAACGATATAATGAGGTTGTGGGTTTCAAAGGTTGCTAGTTGTTTTCTTTTGATGGGGGTCGGCGGTTCATATAAAGTGGAATAGGGTTCTCTTTTAATAAGGATATAATGAGGGGGGGGGGGGGGCGCACGGTTATCAAGATCGCGATCCGGATCGTAGGATCGTAACGATCCAGATTATGTAAATTGATCCAGATCTTACCTAGGATCTAAATCAGCACATCTACGACTGAGATCGCGATTCGGATCTTAGGATCTTTAGGATCGCGATCCTGACCCGATTCTACCGGTCTGACCAAAGGTAACTATAAATATGTTCAACCCTATTCCGACCCCATTCAACCGGTCCAACGCCCATAACCCATTGTTTAACCTTATCCCAATCCTGCCTCATACTCCATCACAAAATCATATCATGCCACTTTACCGTATCCCAAGTGTCGATTGCTGATTGCAAACTGAGGCCAAGAGCGACTTCTTCGATCGCTTCCAGTTCAGATTTGTTTTTATTATTAGTAAACATTTAGTGGCTTACCTAAAACTGAAATTGAACTTAATATGATAATATCTTTTTGATTTAATTATTCAAAAAAAAAGTTAATATAGTTATTTACATGCTACTCAAAATTTTGTTTTTTTTAATTTAGCATAAATTTAATGATACAAAATTCAATTTTATTTGTTTAGTCTTAATTTATGAATGTTGTTGGATCTTGCGATCCTCGATCCGATCGTACGATCCGATCCGATCCAACCATAAAACGATCCTACCTAGGATCTCGATCCTGACAACCGACCTTGAGTAAATAAAAGAGGTTTTAAAATGTTTTTAATACTTGAATGAAAATAAAAAGGCCTTGATTAAGAGTTGCTTTCATTTGGTATTCCCCAAATAATTTTAATTCTTAAATTAAAATATTTAATGAAAATTTCACAAATTAAAATTAAAAATACTTCATTAATTCTTTTTCCAAAGCTTGCCCTAATTACCATTTTACCTGATTTGACTGCTTATTTTATTCAAAGTTTTATTGGTTGTCACGCCAATAAGCCGTGCTAACAGACACGAGTGACATGCGCGAAACAAAATACACCCGCGCTAATAATATGTGCGAAAAATAAAACACAGGCAAGCACGAAGATGTGCGCTACAAAAATATAAATGCAATGCGAAAATAAAATAAATTTGCTTCACATGTTGCATCAATTCTCCTGGGGTTGAAAAAACTCGACCCTCTCTGAGTATATGAGGAAACCTGTCACTAAAATATCCAAATGTCTATCTAAGAAAATGCTCAGCGACTACCATGTTGACGTAGATAGTGGGACGCTGGAAGGACCCGTCGTGGCCTATTGGCACACCTTTCTTGAAAGATGTAGGAGTAATCTTCATTGGAAAAAAGATAGCTCCCGATGATAAAATAAACTATGAAGTTATAGTTTTTCAAAGATGGTTGCAAACTGTTGGTAATAATTTTATGCAAAATAGCCAAATGATCAATAAAAAATAAAAAGAGAGTATCACAAAGTGGGGAAGAGGGTGGATCAAAAATACATGGTGAGAAGCAAGGCAGGAAGTAAGCAGGATCAATCTATGGAATCATTAAATCATATTACATCATACACACTTCTGCTAGACACCTACGAGCGACTACGAAACCAAGGTCAATTATCATCACGATTTCACCCGTAAAATCTGTTTAGCGCTACAAAATTTTAATTGGATCCTGTGCTATGTCCTCAGTAAGGATCACTAGGCTCAACCTTCATAAAATGCTTGTATAATACTTTCAAAATAATGAAAAAATAATGCAATAATCGATCGTTGAGACTAAGATATGATCCAAGAGTATGAGATATAAATGATAGAAATGAATGATTAATGAGTAAAATATATGAAGAATCTGTTTAAGAAGATGAACTGATGCTTGATGTTGATTATTTAAAATGAATGTGAGGGAGAGGCTCCAAGAGAATAACTAAGATCCTGTGGATAAAACCTCAAACTTGTATATACTTTCTCAATAATCAAATACAAAGTATGACTACACATTTATAGGAGGGAGAAAGAGAGAAGAGATCCCTATACATGATGTGAGACTAAAGAGGAGAGAAGAAGAAACATAAACAATTGGGCTCCATCATGGGCCTCTATACATGAGCTTTTCCAACACTCCCCCACAAGATGGAGCGTATAAGTCATAGGCACCCAGCTTGGACAAGAACTGATAAAATAGTGTACTCGGTAGTGCCTTTGTGAGAATATCAACAACTTGTTCAGTACCCGGAACATGCTTCAATTCTATCTTCTTCATTTGAACTTTCTGCCAGACAAAGTGACAATCCACTTCAATATGTTTCGTTCTTTCATGGAAAACTGGATTCTTTGCTGTGTATTGCCGCTTGGCTGTCACAAAACAGGATGGCTGGTGAGGGAAGTTTCACTCCTAGATCGGCGAGGAGACTTTCAAGCCACGTGAGCTCGGAGACAACCGATGCCATCGATCGACATTCTGTTTTGGCTGAGGATCGAGCAACTACGACTTGTTTACTCCGCCAGGTAACCAGATGACCTCCAAAATAGGTACAAAAACTACTGATTGACCGCCGATCATCCAAGGAACCAACATAGTCTGCATCAGAGTATGCAACCAACGTTGGAGTAGAAGATGCGGTTTTGTATACCAGCCCTTGACCTGGAGCTGTTTTAAGATATCTTAGAATGCGTTCGACGGCTTGAAGGTGAGATATTCGAGGGGCATGCATAAACCGGCTGACCACCCCAACTGCAAAGGATATATCCGGTCTTGTGACCACTGTGTAGATCAATTTTCCAACAAGTCGTCGATAATATTTAGGATTTTGGAGAGGAAGATCTGTATCGGAAGCATGTGCACACAACTTATGATTTGCATCCTTTGGAGTAGCAGTCGGATTGCATCCAGAGTAGCCAGTATCTTGAAGGAGATCAAGACAGTACTTTCGTTGGGTGAGGACAAGTCCATCCGGACGTCTCGCGACCTCATGACCAAGTATCGAAGGTGCCCTTGATCTTTTGTTTGAAAGACAGAGCTAAGGTGCTGTTTGATCGCTTGGATTCCCTTTGAATCGTCTCCAGTGATTAAGATGTCATCAACATATACTAACAGAAGAACTGTTCCAGTTGCCCGATGTCGAGTGAACAGGGGGTAGTCTGCTGAGCTCCGAATAAAACTGACTTCCCGAACTGCCTTACTGACCTGTCAAACCATGCCCGAGGAGATTGTTTGAGACCATAGATGAACTTCTTAAGATGACAAACTCGGGACTCCCCCGTGGTCTCAAACCCGAGAGGTTGTCGCATGTAGACTGTTTTCTGGAGATCGCCATTCAAAAATGCATTTTTGATATCCAGCTGATGTAAGGACCAGTGACGATGCACAACCACGGAGAGGAGGACACGGATGGTGTTGAGCTTGGCCACTGGAGAGAATGTTTCCTCATAATCGAGACATTGCTGTTGGGTGAAGCCACGGGCCACCAGACGGGCTTTCAGACGGTCAATTGTCTCATCAGGAGCATGTTTGATGACAAAGACCCATTTACACCCAATCGGTGTCTGGCCGGTAGGGAGAGGTACCAGGTTCCATGTCTGGTTAGCCCAGAGAGCAGTCATTTCTTCTTCCATGGCCGCCCGCCAGCCAGGATGTTGGAGAGCCTCCTGCACAGAGTTAGGTACAAAAATCGAGGATAATGAAGTGGCGAATGTTTGAAGTTGAGGGGATATGCGATGTAAGGAGACATAGTTCGCGATTTTGGTGCCGGAGCAGCAGGACGCGAAGCGTCAGAGGTCGAAGCCGACTGCATTGGGACAACGAAGTTAGGGTGGCGACGAGTGTAGACATGTATAAGAGGCGGCTTGGAAAGAGTGGGAGCCCGGTCAGGAATTTTTGGTGGAGTGGTAACGGGAATGACAAGTCGTATGATGGGTGGTGGTGGAGGTGGCGTGGAAAGAGGAGTTGGATCTAGGGCGGAGAAGAAAGGTAGTCCTCCTGAAAGATAACATCAGCAGAAACAGTCACCTTGAGGGTAGCAGGAGAATAACACACGTAGCCTTTCTGAGTTCGCGAATAGCCAAGACGTGTTTGGCCGCCCGGGGATCCAACTTGTCCGTGGATGGACCAAGAATGTGAACGTAGAAAGTACAACCAAAGATGCCGGGTGTAAGAGAGAATGCCGGAGTAGAAGGGAACATGAAGCTGAACGGAGTGACATTTATTGGAAATTTAATCCTTGGTGGCCCCATTTACTGCCTTTTATTACGTTTCTTACAGTTTTGGTTTTGTTTTCAGTTTTCTTATATATTTAGAAACATCCCCAATTAATGTATTAAATTCTTATATTTAGAAACATCCCCAATTAATGTATTTAGATGACATCAGTTTCTTTTCATGTAATCTATATATACAGTTGAATGAGAATAGAGAAAGTATCAACCCAATTGGAGTTTTCTTCCATCCAAATCTCTCCTCTATTTTTGTCCTTTGGCCAAAATCACAAATTGTTTTGTACCATCCTGGGAGTTTTTATCTTCATCTGGTATCAGAGGCAAGGATGTCGATCGTTCCTCAAGTCGAGGCGGTGTGGGAGATCGGCGGTGGGACGTTCCACTACCCGTAGCTGACGACGACAAACTACATGAGTTGGGTGATTCAGGTCCAAGCGATGATGGATGATCAAGGCGTCTGGGAAGCAATCGAGCTGGCAGACGGAGTGGTCGTCGACACGAGAAAGGACAAGAAGGCAAGGTCACATCTTCTCCAAGCTCTCCCGGAGGACCTCCTGATGCAAGTGGCAAGGAAGAAAACGACAAATGAGGTCTGGACTTGTCTCAAGACGAGGTTCATTGGTGCGGACCGCGTCAAGAATGCACGGCTGCAGACGTTGAAGAATGACTTCGACGTCATGCACATGCAGGGGGGAGAGACCCTGGACCAGTACGCAGGAAAACTCAACGCCATGTCCGGCAGGTATACAAACCTCGGGGCGACACTCGACGATGCCGCATTGATCAAAAAGCTTTTTGATTCAGTACCGGATCGTTTCCTGAATGTGATTGCCGGGATCGAGCAATTCTACGATCTCGACACCATACCATTTGAGTAAGCCGTGGGGCGCCTTAAGGCTTATGAAGAACGACCTCACCCACGCACATCTGGCGGAAACAGCAGGGGCGATAGCCAGCTCTTGCTCACTCAGGAGGAGTGGCAGACACGGCAGAAGAAGGATGGCAAATCCTATGCCGCTGCAGACAGTAGCAACCGCGACCAGAGTGGTTGTGGTCGCGGCAGAGGGCGCGACAGGGGCGGTCGCGGCGGAGCACTAAGCAAAGCAGGTGTGAATGGCTCTAACGGCGGTGGCCGTGACAAGAGACACATCCGTTGTTTTAACTTTAACAAAATGGGCCATTATGCATCTCAATGCAGGACCTCGAAAAAGGAGGAGGAAGCAAACCTCACACTTCCGGACGACATCGAGCCGGCCATAATGTTCGCGGTGTTGTAGGAAATGGCGGCGGAATAGCAAGAAGGGCATGGTTCCGTCCCGCTGAGCGAGGAAAAAACGAGGCCGGAGGGCAAGGCTAACCCATCTCGTGTCTGGTACCTTGACAATGGGGCTAGCAACCATATGACCGACGATAGAGCGAAGTTCCGCGAGCTGAACCAAAATGTCACCAGAAAAGTAAAGTTCGGCGATGGTTCAACAGTGCAAATCATGGGTAAGGGTTCAATCCTATTTAGCTGCAGGAATGGAGAACAGCGGCTGCTTCAGGAGGTATACTATATCCCCAAGCTCCGAAGCAATATCGCGAGCATCAGACAACTTACTGAGACCGGCCACAAAGTGATCATGGATGAGGATATCCCGCAGGTGCTCGACAAATGTCATACAAGGCTGCTCATGAAGGTGAGGCGCACCGAAAATCGCCTTTACAAAATTGAGTTGCATCAAGGGGAGGCGGTGTGCCTCCTGGTGAACCTTGAAGATCTGGCGTGGCTATGGCATGCCAGGCTCGGCCATGTCAACTTCCACGCATTGAAGCTCCTTGTTGACAAAGATATGGCGGTGGGGGTACCTTCGATCACACACCCAAACCAACCGTGTCAATGATGTTTGGTGGCGAAACAGACAAGGCAACCATTCCCGTTGATAGAAAATTACAGGGCAAAAAAGCCACTTGAGCTGTTACATGCTGATCTCTGCGGTCAAATCTCACCTTCGAGCCTCGCCGGTAATAGTGATTTCCTGTTAATCGTGAATGATTACTCAAGGTGGATGTGGCTGTACGTGATCAAGACGAAGGATCAAGCTTGCTCGGCGTTCCAAAGATTCAAATTACAGGTCGAGAACACGAGCAAACGACGCATTAAGACACTGAGGACTGATCGCGGTGGAGAGTTCCTCTCCGCTGAATTCAACCGACTCTGCGAGGAAGCCGGGATCAAGCGACACCTCACCGCGCCATACACGCTACAATAAAACGGCGTGGTGGAGCGGAAGAACAGGATGGTGATGGCGATGGCGAGGTCCCTTCTCAAAAGTATGAACGTGCCAGGAAAACTTTGGGGAGAGGCGGTGCGACATGCAGTGTACTTGCTAAACCGTTTGCCAACAAAGGCGTTGGGCGAACGGACTCCGTTCGAGGACTAGAATGGAAGGAAGCCTCATCTGGCTCACCTCCGTGTGTTTGGTTGCACTGCACACGCAAAGGTGACTAGAAACTCGATAACCGAAGTCAGCCAATGGTATACCTTGGCGTCGAAGATGGCTGCAAGGCGCACCGCCTGTTTGATCCACGACGCGGAAAAATTCATGTAATTCGTGATGTAAAATTCGAAGAAATGGTAGAGTGGTGCTGGAGTACAGGTACAAGCGACGTGGACCCTCCTTAGTTCACCGCCAAGGAGTGCATCACAGAGCCGACGGAGGGCAATCTTGTGCCGTTCACGGGTAGTCTTGCAGACGAGTCATCGATCGCGGCACTTGCTTCTTCATTGTCTCCGCTGGCCGGCGAGGTGTCGCCGGGAGGGCCAGCAACCAGGACGTTAGGTGCGGGAAGCACGACAACATCCTCTCCATCCCCCACCAGTCCGATGGCGTTGATATCCACTGAATCACTAGTAGATGACATTGTCACACCACTGACAGGAGGGAGCAGCAGCTCCGATGACGGGCATGTCCGATACAGGCACATCGACGACATCATGAGAGACGCTTGAGGAGTGCAACTTGACGAGGACATGGAAGAAGAGGCCATGCCCGTGGAGCCGGAAGAGCCGTCGTGTTACCGCGAGGCCGCTGGGCAGCAAGCCTGGGAGGAAGCTATGGGAAAAGAAATAGAGTCCATTAAGATGAACAAAACTTGGTCCCTTATGGAGCTACCGGCTGGACACAAACCAATAAGGCTAAAATGGATTTACAAATAAAAAAAAAACTCAGATGGAGACGTGATCAAGCACAAAGCTAGACTCGTCGCAAAAGGATATGTACAACGCCAAGGAATTGATTTCGAGGAGGTGTTTGCATCGGTGGCCAGACTTGACACCGTGCGGGTCATTCTTGCCATTGCTGCCATTCGCGGTTGGCAAGTTCACCACCTCGACGTCAAGTCTGCGTTCTTGAATGGGGAGCTCGAGGAAGAAGTTTATGTTTCCCAACCGGAGGGATTCATTGTGAAAGACAAGGAGCACTTTGTGCTCAAATTGAGCAAGGCGCTCTTCGGGCTCCGGCAGGCGCCACGAGCCTGGAACAGACGTCTTGATAGAAGCTTGAAGAAGCTAGGCCTTGTGAAGTGTGCTCAAGAACAAGCTATGCACACAAGGGGAGCAGGCCAAGCAGGAGTCATCATCGGTGTATATGTCGATGATCTCATCATGACCGAAGGAGATCCAGGGGCGATCGCATTTTTCAAACGGCAGATGATACCCGAATTTGAGATGAGTGATCTCGAATTGCTCAACTACTATCTCAGGATTGAGGTCAAACAAGGAAAAGACGACATCTCAATTAAACAGGAGGCTTGAAGTTGTTGACCCAATTCGGGATGTTTGAATGCAATCCCACCAAGTCTCCTATGGAACCAAGATCTCAACTATTCAAGGATCCCGACGGACAACCAGTGGATGCTACGAAGTATCGACGTGTTATTGGGTGCCTCAGGTATCTTCTTCACACACGTCCGAATCTCTCCTTTGCTGTCAGTGTACTTAACAGATTCATGGAGAGGCCCACGGTGATGCATCATGAGGCGGTCAAGCAGAGGTATATGAAAGGGACTATGAGTTATGGTCTTGTATATACCAGAGGAGGAGATGCTGAGGTGATTACTGGATACACAGATAGTGATCTGACAGGCGACAATGATGACAGGAAGAGTACCGGGGGAATGACGTTCTACATCAATGAATGCTTAGTATCATGGAACTCACAGAAGCAGAAAACGGTTACCCTGTCTTCATGTGAAGTCGAGTTCATGGTGGCAACAGCGGCGGCATGCCAAGCGATGTGGCTCAGAAGCTTATTAAGCGAGTTGACCGGGAAGGAGTCTGATACTGTAAAACTATTTGTTGACAATAGATCCGCAATCACTCTAATGAAGAATCCCGTATTCCATGGACGCAACAAGCATATCGACACGAGGTTTCATTTCATTCGTGAACGTGTCGAGGGAGGGCAGATCGTTGTGGAGTTTGTTCGCACAAATGAGCAACGAGCGGATTCTCTAACGAAGGCATTGCCGGCGGTAAAGCTAGCAATAATGCGGCACCTGCTAGGAGTTGGCAACCTTGGGCCACATCTGGATTAAGAGGGAGTATATTGGAAATTTAATCCTTGGTGGCCCCATTTACTGTCTTTTATTACGTTTCTTACTGTTTTGGTTTTGGTTTTGTTTTCAGTTTTCTTATATATTTAGAAACAACCCCAATTAATGTATTAATTTCTTATATTTAGAAATAGCCCCAATTAATGTATTTAGATGACATCAATTTCTTTTCATGTAATCTATATATACAATTGAATGAGAATAGAAAAAGTATCAACCCAATTGGAGTTTTCATCCATCCAAATCTCTCCTTTGTTTATGTCCTTTGGCCAAAATCACAAAGTGTTTTGTACCATCCTGGGAGTTTTTATCTTCAACATTGTGGAGTATGAGGGAAGGGAGACGGTTAATCAGATAACATGCCGTCGAAAGCGCAAAGTACCAATAAACTTTGAAAACCTGCGTGTGAAGCATGAGAGTGCGAGCGACATCAAGCAGATGTCGATTCTTACGTTCTGCGACTCCGTTTTGTTGGGGGAATAGACACACGATGTTTGGTGAATGACCCCAAATTCAGAACATAGATTCGCAAATTCGTGGCTAGTGTATTCACGCGCATTATCTGTGCGAAGAGTTTTGATGTTCGTGAAGAATTGCGTGCGGGTCTCAAGGAGGAATGCCTGACAGACACGGGGAATCTCAGAGCGATCACGAAGTAAATATAGCCACGCCATTCGTGAATAATCATCAATAAAAGTTAAAAAATAGCGATACCCAGAAATGTTAGTTATTTTGTACGGATCCCAAATATCAGAGTGTACTAAAATAAAAGGAGCGGAGCTCTGAGTACAATGAGATGAATAAGATGAACGGGGCTGTTTGCCGAAAATACAAGATTCACACTGAAAGGGAGGAAGAGATACATCTGGTAGAGCCTTCTGGAGGATCGGTAAAGGGGCATGCCCAAGACGCCGATGCCAATCGATGGGGGAGACAGATGAGAGGATAGTAGGAGAGTCATCAAGAAGGTAGAGCCCGTTCTGCAGTCGTCCCTTACCAATGATATTCCGCGTTCGTCGATCCTGTATCAGAAAAGAAGATGATGTAAATGTTACAGAGCAGTTTAAATCAGCAGTGAGGTGACCAACAAAAAGTAAATTAAACGGGGAGCTCGGAACATGAAGAGCCGAGCGTAGGGATAAAGAAGAAGTGAGAGAGATATCAACAGAGCCGGAGACCGGGACACTGTCCCCATTGGCCATTGTGATACACTTAAGATGAGGAGAATCCAGGTACTGATGTGGCCGTAGGGAGTTGATGTGATGAGTGGCTCCTGAATCCACTATCCAGCGCGAACTAGTGGAGAGACAAACGATACCTTCATTTGATATGGAGGCAGCGGAGACAACGAAGGCCGGTGGGCGGCTGAGCAGACCCTGAAGTTGTTGAAGCTGGAGCCGGACCTCTTCAAGGTCAGTACGAGTGACAGATGAGTCGTTGGCAGCAACAACAGCAAGCGGATGAGGAGGAAGCCCATGCTTGCGGTAGCAAGTGGTCTCAAGGTGGCCGTCTTTACCACAGAAGAAACACTTAGGTCGTGGCCGGCCACCCCGACCTCTGCCCCGAGAACTTGAACGTCCCCCACGAGCAGGCGGAGGGAGAGGCAGTAAGGGCACAAAAGTGTGCTGAAGGAGGGCCGGTGACGGAGGTCCAGAACTGTCAGGAGGTGGTGATATCTTTAGCAACATGGAGCACACATCAGATAGGGACGGAGTAGCAGCAGAGGAGATGATCTGAGCCCGAACACTCTGAAGATGAGGCGGGACACGAGCCATCATCATGGCAACTCCGACGGCTTCTTTTTGGGCAGCAAGATCCATCGTAGGGGGCTGATTTTGAATCCAGGCTTCAATCAGAGTCTTGGCCCGAGCAACAAAGGAGGTGAGGTCGGCGGCCCCGCCAACGTCAAGAGTCTGAAGATCTGTTATGTTGTCATACATGTGCTGGAGACTATCTTTGCCGGAATAGAGAGAATGGAGCTCATCCCACATCGTCTTAGCCGTCTCGTGATACATTTCCATGCGATAAGGTTCGCCATCAAGGGAGTTGAGGATTCACGTCTGAACGCGATCATCGTTCCGCAAACAGTCTTCAGTAGGAGCAACGGGAACAGCTTGAGTCAAGTGATGTAGAAAGCCTTTGGACTGAAGAATACGGCGAACAGAGTGCACCCACTCCACAAAGTTCTTCTTCCCGGCTAAAGAAATAGTGGTGATCCACAATTCATCCCGGAGTTCAGGGATAAGAGCTGGGCGGTCTGCAGAAGAGGAAGCCGCCTGTCTGATAGAATCAAGAGATGACCCATGACAAGACGGTCAGGAGGCTAGATCGGCGGCAAGAAGACCAACGAATTGTGAGGAGACTGCGCGAGCAGATTGGGTGATCAGAACAGCGAGCAGGAGGCCGCACGGTAAACCGCCCGAGAAGACCGCACGGTCTCGGTGACAACACACCAACGACCAGTCAATGAAGAGGCCACGACCAGAATGCGGAGCGGTTAGAGGGGAGAAGCCACCGCGACTAGAGAAGAGTAGAAGCCGCACGGTCACAGTGACAACACACCAGCGGCAAGAAAGATGCCGCGACCAACATGCGGAGCCCGCAACAGAGAGGAGAAGCCGCAGCGATAAAAAAAGTCGCAGCGACCAAGCAGAGAAGAAACTGCGCGAGAAGTCCGCACGGTCACGGTGAGCACACCAGCGACAAGGAAAAGATGTTGCGATCTAGATGCGGAGCTCGCAACGGTTAGGGAAGCCGCAACAACTAAGAGAAGTCGCGACGAGAAGAGAGGAGAGTAGCGAGAAGGCGGGTAGAAGAAGCACGCGGCGAGAAGGTGAGAACTAGGCGGCAAGGCGAGTAAACAAGGAGACCGCAACGAGTAGACATGGAGCGGGTAGACGGGAAGAAACCACGCGTTTAGAGGGAAAAGGAAAATTACCCCACCTGACAGAGAGAGTTATAAAAGGGTCAAGAGAATGAAGAAGAAGGGGAGGTGGAAGCCACGAGAGAGAGAGCAGGAGGAGCGGTTAGAGAGGACTTAACCGCGCGGGAAGCAGCGGTTAGAAAAGGAGTTAATCGCACGGAGAACCTCCCTCTGATACCATGTGGATAAAACCTCAAACTTGTATATGCTTTCTCAATAATCAAATACAAGGTATGAATACACATTTATAGGAGGGAGAAAGAGAGAAGAGATCCCTATACATGATGTGAGACTAAAGAGGAGAGAAGACGAAACTTAAACAAATGGGCTCCATCATGAGCCTCTATACATGAGCTTTTCCAACAAATCCCAAATATAATATTTAAAATTGTCCAAAGAAATCTTTTAAAGCACGTATCCCTATGAGTGAAAATTTTAATGTTCTTTTCCATTCTTCTGATACGACTTTTCTTAAACAGATAGATAATGTGATGAAAAAGTTTCATCGCGCGTCTTTAGAATTAGAGGGTAGTGAAGTCTAATATGGGTGCGATTACCAAATACAATGTCTAATAAAGTGTTGAGACTCTAATGTGAAGGTTGGGTGACCATTAAACATAATGTCTGCGGCCTCAAGAGTTTGTGACTAGGATAGGCTAGGAGAATCAGGAAATGTGGAGATTGAGTCTATGCCATCTAAGATGAGTGACCCATCGCTAGCCAGTTTTTTCTGTAATAGGGGCTCGGGAAGAAACATGACAGCTGAAGGTTGTAATTTAGTATGTTCAAGTGAGGTCACAATTTCAGTCGGGATGATAGGAATAGGAGGGAGAAGCTCTTCTTCCTGAAGCTGAGGCACACAAAAAAATTTCTCGACTGAAGGCAGTGTCATGGTGGGGAGAAGTGAGGCCGCTGGAGACAAGGGTATCTTCACGGTGTCAATATTTGGTTATGCAACTTATTTTGGTTATTGCATATATGTAGATGGTTATGCAACTTAATTTTTCAGTTGATCTCCACAGGAGATATTTTTCAACTTCACATTTTCTGGTTGTGTTGTTAGTTGGAAGACAACTCTTCAAACAATTGTTGATTTGTCGACCATGGAGGCGTATTATATGACCATTTCTGAGGCATTAAAGAGGCTATGCGACTTAGGATAAGGTCAATGTTGTGATGTAATTAGGCCCTAACGGGACTTTAACAGATGCATGCAAGTAATGTAAGGAAATCTAAGTAGATGCATTGCACATACGTTAATCCAATAGTTGATTGCAATAATTTTGTAATTACAAGAAACATGCACAATTGAGATTAGACATCAGATACACAAACAAGATCTACTTAAAAATAAAGTAAGAGTGCTTCAATTAAACATTCAACGAATATGTCTTTCAAGTAGGACATTGAAATTAAACAAAATTGTACAAAATTTATCCCAAATGATATGTTTTTCAACAAACATCAAATACTAAGTAAAAGGGCTTCCAAATTAAAACTTTCCAAGTAACCAGCGTCCAAAGGAATGATAAAAGATCGTTTTAAATGAGTGGACATCAAATTCTCAGAAATTCTGCACTGTTTTTAATGCTCCGGAATGAAATTATGCACGTATGGATTATGATCCCTATCATTATGTAATTGTGTTTTTATGGGCTGTCTTGTTGTTCAACAACAATTGTTAGTTGTTTACTTTGAGAATTGCAGTGCTATTCATTTTACCAAAAATCAATAACAATATCATTTTTTTCGACATGGTGTTAAGAAAGATAATATTTTGGTTCCTAAAAATTCGACAACAAAGATCAGACAAACATGCTGTCCAAACCTATTCCAGTTTAGAAGATAAACTATTGCTTGGACACTATTGAATGTTGTAGTTGATCTAACCAAGATTTGGGCGGAGGGACTTGAGATCTTTTGCTATAGATTATAACTTTAGAATTCAAGCCTGTACAACCCCGTAGCCGGGCGAGTGGGACCCTCCCCAAATGTCAGCCTTGGGGCGTGCTGTGGGCGACGAGTTGGCGTCCCTGTTCGAGGATGTGCGGGTGCTCGTGTGTGCGTGCGGAGGTTTTATGTGGATAGGGCTTTTTAATATATTTATTATAATATATATTGAGATTATAAGATATATTATATAGAGAGGGAGAGAAAAAAGGAGGCAGCAGCAAGCTTCCCCCCCTCAGCCCGATTTTAGGGTTCGGCCAAGAGAAAAAGCTGCTGCCCCCCTGCCTCTCCTCTCTCTCGTCGATCTAGGGCAAGCAGCCGTCGCCCCTCCGTTCCCCCCTCTCTCCCGTCGGCCTGGACCAAGCCCGAACCCCGGCCTCTCCTCTCCCGTCGCCGCCTGCAGGAGGAGCCAAGCCCAGGCCGAGTCCCCTCCTCCCTCCTCCCCGTCGCCGGCAAAAGGGCAGGCCGAGCCCTCTCCTCCCTCCTCCCCGTCGCCGGCAAAAGGGCAGGCCGAGCCCTCTCCTTTCTCCTCCCCGTCGCCGGCAAAAGGGCAGGCCGAGCCCCCTCCTCCCTCCTCCCCGTCGCCGACAAAAGGGCAGGCCGAGCCCTCTCCTCCCTCCTCCCCGTCGCCGGCAAAAGGGCAGGCCGAGCCCTCTCCTCCCTCCTCCCCGTCGCCGGCAGAAGGGCAGGCCGAGCCCTCTCCTCCCTCGTCCCCGTTGCCGGCAAAAGGGGCAGGCCTAGCTTTCTCCTCCCCTCTCCGGCCGCCGCCCAAGAAAGGAGCAGCCCACTCCTCCCCTCTCCCTCTCCCTCTCCGGCCGCCGCACAAGCAAGGGGCAAGCCTCCCTCCTCCCGACCTTATCTCCCGCAACTCCTTGAAGTCATGGAGGCCGGGATAACCTCCGTCAACGTCATTTTGGAGCGCGATCGGCCACGGAGAGGCTCGGCCATGGAGGGAAAAATCAATTGGAGCTTCTTACTCTCCAACGGAGGTCGGATCCGTGCACGGACAACCCTACAGACGCTGGACGTCGAGCCTTGGGCATTGTGCGCGGCTGCGGCTCTATCAAAACACGCGTCAAGGGTAACGAATTTTCTACTTGGGCTGGTGAAGCCCTTATTTTTCATATTTGCATGGAAGCACCTCTCCACCTACGGGTGGGGGAAGAGAGCTCTCCGACGGGTCGACGTGTGCGTCCCCGTAATTAATTGCATTAGTGCCCGGAAGTGTGAGTACGGGTTTAGGCATGCTATGTGAAGCCCATTCGGACGTATGAGCCGAATTGGTGATGTGCTGTGTGAAGCCCATTCAGACGTATGAGCCGAATTGGTGATGTTTTGTGTGAAGCCCGTCCGGACGTATGAGCCGGATTGGTGATGTTCTGGGGTCCCCGGAGAAGACTCCGAGGAAGTCGTGCACTATTTACTTGCAGAGAATGCGCATCGTAGGCCCAATAAAAAGGGGGTGCGCGCATTATGTTTGGCCTGCTTGTGTTAGCCGACCGATGCCTAGTAGGCCGCCGCTCGTCGAGACGTTGGCGTACAGATGCTGCAGTACCAAGCGGGGAATAACGGGCTTAAACCCAAGCTTGTGCCGGCCCTTGAAGGCCTAGTTTTGTTTATGTTGCCGGCCTGCGTGCTGGGTATGGAATTTATATTCCTGTAATTATTTATATGCCTGTGATGCCCTATGAATTCTTTTGATCTTGTTCATCTTAGGCGGGCGGTATGTTCGCGAACCGCTCGCCCCGTGGGAGCCCCGAGGTATAGTTGCCGGGAAGCCCCTGATGGCCTATTAATGGCCTGTTGATAGCCTTTCAGAACAACGTAGTTACGTTGTTAGCGGCCCAATTGGGGTTGCGTGGAGTAGGGCTGCTGGGCGGTATAACGCCATTAAAAGGCGGGCAGGGAACAGTTTATATAGACCCAGGGAGACACCTCTAGTTCAGGAGTGGATTTTGAGATCCTCCTTAGATGTTCCGGCAGGCCAAGAGAGCCCGCCGAAGGTGTCTTAGCTCAGCCCCTGGTGTGGGAGGGGAAGAGTTTGTTAGTCTTCCGGTATGCGGTGGGACCTCCACGCTGAGGCCTTGGGTCTGTCCCTTGTGTTCCTAGCCTTGAGCCTAGATTGTTCACTTGAGTGTAGTAGGTGTGCGGCCACCCCTTCCCCAAGGGTCGAACTCCACGGAGACCGATTTTTCGGTTTCAACATTTTGGTGCGGTGAGCGTGGAGAGTGGCCAGCACGGAAAATCTCAGGTGAATGTCATGGCTTTAGAAGTGGAACCAAGTGACGACCAGGGTCATGCGCGGACATTTTATTTGTAAGGTCCTCATACTCGGAGTTGTCCCCTCCCATAGTTGTTGTTGGAATCCCATAGTGTTTGGAGTAGGATTTGCACCAGCTTGAAGCGCTTCTACCTGTGAAAATGCGCGTATCCTCACTTATCGCATCAGCGAGGAGCCTGAAGGTTGTTATCTTCAAGGTCGAGTAAGAGAGCAGCTGAGAGGTATTTGGAGCCGGGGTGACCCAAAAGGGTTCCATCCCTAGCGGTAATATGTTATCTCTTCCTTATGATCCAGTAGCGGTCAAGTTTTTCCTTTATTGCCAATTCGCCTCGAGCTTCTGAGGGCTTTAAGGGTTAGCCTCGCAATCGACTCTGGAAGCCAAACGTCCAATCCGTTCCTTTTAAATAGCCTAGTTCGGACGATGGGACGGTGCCGCGGGACTTTAAGCGCTATTATAAGACCGAGCCTCTGCACTGACGGCCGAGATCAGCTCCCCCCTTGCACGTCGGCCTATGTCCTCCCGATCGCACCTCTCCTCCGACTAGAGGAATTACCAGGAACGAGCCTAGACGCTAACCTCCCAGATTTGGTAAAGGGCCGATCTCTCCAAGCAATCACCAGTGAAGGCCTTTGTTATTGAGAGAGCAAGATAACATGTAAAGGGGCAGGTTTTGGCCCAAGGGGAGATGTTGGCCTCGAGTGCGTCATAGAGGACCCTCGCAGGAACATTACCCGTTGCCCGTGCACTAGCTCTCATCATCGAGTGACATGGCGGAAAACGATCTTTGTCATTAGATCAGGATACGAGCCGTCGACCTGTTCCTCATAAATAGCCCAGTTCGGATGATGGGACGATGCCTCGGGACTTTAAGCGCTCTTGTAAGACCGAGCCTCTGCACTGACGGCTGAGATCAGCTCCCCCCTTGCACGTCGGCCTATGCCCCCCCGATTGCATCTCTCTTCCGATTGGAGGAATTATTAGGAACAGGCTCGGACGTCAGCTTCCTGATTTGACGACTTCCAGATCGTCTCTCTTATAAAGAATGTGTTCTCCATTTGTAAAAGCATCAGTGCAATTAACTCTCCAACACCTCTTAAGTAAGCAGGATGTCTCCACCTCGAGCAAAGTCAAGTCCTCGAGTAGTAGTGCATTTCCCTATCACCAAAAATCGGGCTGAGTATGAGGCGGTTATGGCGAGACTGTGCCTGGTCAGAGAACTTGGGGTACATGATGTGGAGGTTCTTACCGACTCCTTGGTGGTGTCCTCCTAGATTAACGTGGAGTTTGAAGTGAGGGAGCCTACCCTCCAGTTATACTCTGCAAATGTTCCAAGTCTTCTCGCTCTGGGGTTAGGTCTCGATTCTCCCGCTGTCAGGCTCCCACCAAGCTGGCAGGGCAGGGGTCTCGATGGACGTCGTTATGACCCTGGGGCTGAGCCCGCAGGATGTTCAACACCCGCCCTCAGGCTCCCATCTAACTGACTGGCCTGGTGGTAGCACCCGGGAGAGGCGAGTGTTCCGAGTCTTCTCGCTCTGGGGTTAGGTCTCGATTCTCCCGCTGTCAGGCTCCCACCAAGCTGGCAGGGCAGGGGTCTCGATGGACGTCGTTATGACCCTGGGGCTGAGCCCGGAGGATGTTCAACACCCGCCCCCAGGCTCCCATCTAGCTGACTGGCCTGGTGGTAGCACCCGGGAGAGGCGAGTGTTCCGAGTCTTCTCGCTCTGGGGTTAGGTCTCGATTCTCCCGCTGTCAGGCTCCAACCAAGCTGGCAGGGCAGGGGTCTCGATGGACGTCGTTATGACCCTGGGGCTGAGCCCGGAGGATGTTTAACACCCGCCCTCAGGCTCCCATCTAGCTGACTAGCCTAGTGGTAGCACCCGGGAGATGGCGAGTGTTCCGAGTCTTCTCGCTCTGGGGTTAGGTCTCGATTCTCTCGCTGTCAGGCTCCCAACAAGCTGGCAGGGCAGGGGTCTCGATGGACGTCGTTATGACCCTGGGGCTGAGCCCGGAGGATGTTCAACACCCACTCACAGGTTTTCACCTAGCTGACTGAACCAACAGTATCACCCGGGAGCCCGGACGATTCTCTGTAGACATCGTTATGATCCTGAACATCGTTATGAAATTCGTAGTGACAATGCTCCCTCTGCAATCTATGCGGACGATTGAAGTATTCGTTTAACAGACCCCGAGCAGATCCCGCTGTCAGGCTCTCATCTAGCTGGCAGGGCTAGATGTCACTCGGTGGATAGAGACAGTTTAAGGTTTGGGAAAAAATTGAGTATTTTGCAGGACCCCGAGTGATGCTCGGCCCCGGGTAGACCCGCTGTCTGGCTCCTACTAGCTGGCAGGTCCGTAGGCTCGTCTGGGGGGTAAGGGACCCCGAGTGCTGCTCGGCCCCGGGTAGACTCGCTGTCAGGCTTTCACTAGCTGGCATGGCTGTAGGCACACCTGGGGGGAAAGGGAGATAGTTTGAGATTTGGGAAGAGTCTGAGTACTTTGCAGGACCCCGTGTGATGCTCGGCCCCAGGTAGACCCGCTGCCTGGCTCCTACTAGCTGGCAGGTCCGTAGGCTCGCCTGGGGGGTAAGGGACCCCAAGTGCTGCTCGGCCCCGGGTAGACTTGCTGTCAGGCTCTCACTAGCTGGCAGGGCTGTAGGCACACCTGGGGGGAAAGGGAGAGAGCTTGAAAAGAGTTGGTTTCTTATTATGTTGCAGTGTATCAGATATTGCGTGTATTGCTGATGATGAGCCTAGGAGGAAGGACACGGGCTAGTGATATTCGTGCTAGAGCCTCTAGCGGGACTATGTGAAAAGTAAGCCCTGGGGTGGAGCTCCCTTTGTACCCAAATTCAGAATTCTCACAAATTTTTTCTTTGGGTCGGCTCCCACTCGCCGGATACGTAGGGTTGGATGATTCTTTCCGAGCTTGTACCAACCTCGAAAAGAGCGGGGATTGTGTACAACCCCGTAGCCGGGCGAGTGGGACCCTCCCCAAATGTCAGCCTTGGGGCGTGCTGTGGGCGACGAGTTGGCGTCCCTGTTCGAGGATGTGCGGGTGCTCGTGCGTGCGTGCGGAGGTTTTATGTGGATAGGGCTTTTTAATATATTTATTATAATATATATTGAGATTATAAGATATATTATATAGAGAGGGAGAGAAAAAAGGAGGCAGCAGCAAGCTTCCCCCCTCAGCCCGATTTTAGGGTTCGGCCAAGAGAAAAAGCTGCCGCCCCCTGCCTCTCCTCTCTCTCGTCGATCTAGGGCAAGTAGCCGTCGCCCCTCCGTTCCCCCCTCTCTCCCGTCGGCCTGGACCAAGCCCGAACCCCGGCCTCTCCTCTCCCGTCGCTGCCTGCAGGAGGAGCCAAGCCCAGGCCGAGTCCCCTCCTCCCTCCTCCCCGTCGCCGGCAAAAGGGCAGGCCGAGCCCTCTCCTCCCTCCTCCCCGTCGCCGGCAAAAGGGCAGGCCGAGCCCTCTCCTTTCTCCTCCCCGTCGCCGGCAAAAGGGCAGGCCGAGCCCCCTCCTCCCTCCTCCCAGTCGTCGGCAAAAGGGCAGGCCGAGCCCTCTCCTCCCTCCTCCCCGTCGCCGGCAAAAGGGCAGGCCGAGCCCTCTCCTCCCTCCTCCCCGTCGCCGGCAGAAGGGCAGGCCGAGCCCTCTCCTCCCTCGTCCCCGTTGCCGGCAAAAGGGGCAGGCCTAGCTTTCTCCTCCCCTCTCCGGCCGCCGCCCAAGAAAGGAGCAGCCCACTCCTCCCCTCTCCCTCTCCCTCTCCGGCCGCCGCACAAGCAAGGGGCAAGCCTCCCTCCTCCCGACCTTATCTCCCGCAACTCCTTGAAGTCATGGAGGCCGGGATAACCTCCGTCAACGTCATTTTGGAGCGCGATCGGCCACGGAGAGGCTCGGCCATGGAGGGAAAAATCAATTGGAGCTTCTTACTCTCCAACGGAGGTCGGATCCGTGCACGGACAACCCTACAGACGCTGGACGTCGAGCCTTGGGCATTGTGCGCGGCTGCGGCTCTATCAAAACACGCGTCAAGGGTAACGAATTTTCTACTTGGGCTGGTGAAGCCCTTATTTTTCATATTTGCATGGAAGCACCTCTCCACCTACGGGTGGGGGAAGGGAGCTCTCCGACGGGTCGACGTGTGCGTCCCCGTAATTAATTGCATTAGTGCTCGGAAGTGTGAGTACGGGTTTAGGCATGCTGTGTGAAGCCCATTCGGACGTATGGGCCGAATTGGTGATGTGCTGTGTGAAGCCCATTCGGACGTATGAGCCGAATTGGTGATGTTTTGTGTGAAGCCCGTCCGGACGTATGAGCCGGATTGGTGATGTTCTGGGGTCCCCGGAGAAGACTCCGAGGAAGTCGTGCACTATTTACTTGCAGAGAATGCGCATCGTAGGCCCAATAAAAAGGGGGTGCGCGCATTATGTTTGGCCTGCTTGTGTTAGCCGACCGATGCCTAGTAGGCCGCCGCTCGTCGAGACGTTGGCGTACAGATGCTGCAGTACCAAGCGAGGAATAGCGGGCTTAAACCCAAGCTTGTGCCGGCCCTTGAAGGCCTAGTTTTGTTTATGTTGCCGGCCTGCGTGCTGGGTATGGAATTTATATTCCTGTAATTATTTATATGCCTGTGATGCCCTATGAATTCTTTTGATCTTGTTCATCTTAGGCAGGCGGTATGTTCGCGAACCGCTCGCCCCGTGGGAGCCCCGAGGTATAGTTGCCGGGAAGCCCCTGATGACCTATTAATGGCCTGTTGATAGCCTTTCAGAACAACGTAGTTACGTTGTTAGCGGCCCAATTGGGGTTGTGTGGAGTAGGGCTGCTGGGCGGTATAACGCCATTAAAAGGCGGGCAGGGAACAGTTTATATAGACCCAGGGAGACACCTCTAGTTCAGGAGTGGATTTTGAGATCCTCCTTAGATGTTCCGGCCGGCCAAGAGAGCCCGCCGAAGGTGTCTTAGCTCAGCCCCTGGTGTGGGAGGGGAAGAGTTTGTTAGTCTTCCGGGTATGCGGTGGGACCTCCACGCTGAGGCCTTGAGTCTGTCCCTTGTGTTCCTAGCCTTGAGCCTAGATTGTTCACTTGAGTGTAGTAGGTGTGCGGCCACCCCTTCCCCAAGGGTCGAACTCCACGGAGACCGATTTTTCGGTTTCAACAAAGCCAATGTGAAGATTTGTTGTATCTGCCTTGAGTTTGGGTTACCGGTGGTTAAGACTTACTTTTTTATTAATACCCTATTATCGATTTGGATGATTCGGTGAGTGGTATTGTAGTTGATTCTTAAAGAGAAGAGCCCTAGTTGAGCATGCATTTCTACAATTTAGTGAGAGATTCCATAGTCCCTTGCAATTTCAACGTGCAATCCATATGGAAGGACGAAAGAAAATGCTGTTTCTATTTCTTCAAGCAAGCAAAAAGCCTTTGATGGTTCCACTTTTCAGTACAACTGCAAGAATAAGTGTTTGTGTCGTTTCTTGTATTTTAATTGCAGTTGGAAGGAATTTGGTTTGTGTAAAAAAAATGTGTTATGTAATCCCTATAATTTTTTTTTTCATATGGTAAATATCGATCATCCATTTCCTATACGTTCTATTAATCACACTAATTATTTGAAAATTGTAACTCTCTTTGTTCACATCACTATTTTTTCTGCTTTATTAATTTCTTCAGATCACATTATTTCACAACATTAAGAACGGTTTCACTTACCTTTTGAAGCAAGGTAGGTTGTAAAAGTAAACTCTAAATATGCTACCCTAGGCACGGTGCCGAGGAAATCAAACCCTTACTAACCTAGAATGATATATGCAAAGAATAGACGATCCAATATCCCATTATAACTAACAATGCATAATTTAAAACCACGCAAATTATCACACGACAAAGAACCGTTTAATTTGAAAATCAACTAAATATGATTTTCTTCCACACAAATACTTTGATTTTAAATGCTAAAGTGGATAAGCCCTATAAAGTGGATAAGCCCTGTAAGAAGTTAACAACCACGGGACAAACTCACTAACATGCTAGCAATCCAAATCATATAAATATACCAATCCGTAGAACAATGAGAAATTAAAACACCAAAACCAGCACTCACATAGGGAAGGTAGCCGTGTTGAGGATGATGAGATTTGGTGGCATATGAGTGGTGGTGGTGATCTGAAAGAGTAACAATGACTATCCCTATCTGATTCAAGAGGGTTTGAAGATGTTACGGCTGTAGGGGGTGGCTTTTTGGAGGGGAGATGTGTTGGAGGCATGGGAAGGGGTTTGAAGATGTTGTTAGGATGGAGGATCGACAGAGGGGAGGCTGGCTGTGTTGCTGTATGAGGCAAATGCTGCTTATGTGATGTTGGGGAAAGAGTTGGAGAAGCTTGAGGTTGTTTTGGCAGGGAAGGACAACATGAAATTGGAGGATGGCGGCTGGGGAAGTGATGCGGAGCAGAGACGAGGACACGTTTTGGGCCCGTTCGGGGCTGATTTGGCAACTTCCCATATATGACGTGCCCGGATCGACGATCGGGCTCCGCGATTGCGTCCGGAGCGTCGCCGCGAGTCAAAACACATTACTTTATATTTTTTCAGTTTATTTTTGATGTATTTTAAGGGCAAACCCACCGGCCAATCATAGCCGTTGATGGGAAAACCCTAATGTGTCTTTTCTTATAAATAGGAGATATGAGGGCTGATTTGAGTCATTGTTGGATTTGGAGAAAAGCTTTCCCGGATTCCAGCAATCCCTTCTCGGTGCCGACGTCGTGGAACCCTAGGTGACGACTCCTATGCCGCCAAACTTCCCCCCAAGGTAATCCCTACCCCCTCCATCATTTTCCATCATCTTCTCTTCTTTTCCACCGCCGGAATCCCCTCAAATCCCCTCCCTACCACCGTCGGCCTGCTGGAATTCAGCAGCCGCCACTCCCAACCCCCCTTGGTTCCGCCGCCCAACCTCCTCCCCCTACTGTACCGCCTCCCCTCCCCTTTCTCCCTATACCCACCGCCGCCAGCAGCCCTCATAACCAGCCCCACCGCCACCTCCTTTCACCAAAACCAGCCACCCTAGAGGAGTCTCCACTCTAGCCGACCACTCCTCTCCCTTCCCCTTCGTGGATCCACCCCCCACCGCTCCGAAAACCCTAGATCTATTTGATATAGTGCTACCACCCTCCGATCCGTTATTTCCATCGTACAAACCTTCCATTTTTGCCCGGATCCGCTCCTAAATAGCGGATTTACTCGCCCCCGGTCCGGATCTACTCATTCGTGGCCGGATCCGCCATGACCCTCCGTTACCACCAATTTCCGCCGAGGGCAGCCACCGCCACCGTCGCCTCGCCACCGGTTCCACCTCCGATCGCCGTCTTTACATCCGGCCCTCAAATCTTTCAGTGCCTCGGTTCAGCACTTTACATTGTGAGCATTTATGGTATTGTATTCTGTGACTTGACATTTTCATTTGGTTGTTTATCTATATTGTGCTGCGATTATGGTTGTGTAGTAGTTGTTTTCTTTTATGCTAATAATTGTTTTGTGGAATTATTCGCCGCACGCTTGTCTTAGCCCTCCGAGCGGAGGAAGCCGTCGCCCAATTGCTGAAAATAATTATTTGGCCTTTTTATTTTAATTATCTGTGTGCTAATCTTAATTTCATTGCTTATAATAATTGTTTTCGTTATCCGACAGTCACATTGCATTTAGCGTTGCATTAGTGTGTTCCCCGCACCTGCACTTAGAGTCTTAGCTCCCGAGCACCACTAGCCTACCCTACATCAGGAAGTAGATACAAGGTGGCTGGACTGGATCAACTCATGAATAACTATGAACGATTGTTGGAGATGGGTCTTGATGGCGAGTAGCGTTTTCAATTTAGTAGGGGATGATGAGGTATTGGTGAGGGGCGACATGGATTATAAGTCTGTGTGAACAGCTAGCTCCAACGAGGAAACATTGGAGATGGACAGTTTGTAACGGCCCCCTTACGGCTACCACTACAGTTTAACTTAACTTTTCTATAAGCCAGGTAAAAAAACTAACAGAGTGCAGTTATATATGAAAGAGTACGAAAAGTAAATGCCAGAACAAACAACATAACCATCCTTTATTATAACTGAAATATAGTACAACAGGATGAAACGGTAGCCTGTACAACACTACTAAGGCTTACCCAAAAAGAAACTGTAAAGACTCATATCCTTCCTACGACTCATATCCTATCTACAGACTTGTACAGACTTAACACTAACAGACTCTATTTGCAGAAAAACTGAAACTCGGCATGGGGACACTCCGGGTCTCGACATCTCTCGCTGTGCTCCGCAAGAACGCCAAGTACTGCTGTGTAGACCTCCACCCAGAGACGGTACTTCTTCTCCTGCCGAGGAGTGCATGGTCGTCGCTGGCTATTGGCGGCTGGTACCGCCTCTTCCTTGACCTGTTTGGTTTCATTTTATATTAGTTAAAGAACTAAGTGAATTCCTACAATTCCTCTTATTCTATATAATTTTTATTGTCTTCCTTAACTTGTTTCTTGGATTAACTTGTCGTCTTCTCATCTGTATCTTATGTCTTACTTTTATGGGCTATCTGAAGTGTAATTAAGTGTCCTTGTCTCACACTTTAAGGTAACATATTTCCCGTGCCCTTGTCTCGCACGTTAATGTTACGTACGTGTCCTTGTCTCGCACGTTCTTATTACTCTTCTCCTAGCCCATAATATCTTATTACATCATGTTGTCCTTATTTACATTGCTATACTTTTGTATTTCACTCGCTATTCATTACATTTTATTATTGAACATAATAACAGATATATAGCAACAATAGGAAACAAAAGAAATGGAAATGAAGAACTCACAGTGGCTTTTCCTTTGCCTTTATCCCTTCCACTACCTTCTCCATGGTTTCTATCACCTCCGGATGCCATATCCTAAATGAAATCATTTTTATTTAACACATAATGTTATTTTATGACTACCTAATTAGGCCTTATTTTATATGGCTGCCCTAATGCTTAATTGGGTTTATTTTGCTATGCTACTGCAAGGGCAGCACCCTCATGCTTCCAAACACTTATTTGGAGTGAGAGGAAATATTATTTCTCTCATGCAAGCTTTCAATTTGGCTGCCCTAGTAGAGGAACAAAGGGTTTTGCCCTAATTCAACTATGCTTGCATATTTAGCCCCTAATACAAAGGGATTAAACTTTGCCTTAGCATATAACATAGAGGAAAATTCAAATCGAGGTTAGGGCTTCTCAAAACTTGCTGGAAATCACGGATTAGGGCTAAAACCTTATTCAGAAACTTTTATAGGAAGAGATTCTGAAAGAAATCTCCAAAAATCCCAAACCCTAGGTTTTGGCCCAAATCATTCCAAGCAAAAACTTCACACAAGACTAAAGAGGAGTGGAGAGGAGGAGATTACCTTGCTTTAGGAAGAAAAATCACCGAAAACGGAGAGGAAATGGAGGCGCTAGAGCGATCGGCGGTGTGCGGCTCTGTGCGGCTTCCGTCGGTTGATTTCCGTCGGGCGTGCGGAAGAAATGAAGAAGAAGCGGCTTGCGGCTGTCTTAATCGGGCGCCGCTTAACTCTATTGGACCGCACCGGACCGCACAACACCCTCCTGACGCACCGGACCGCACAACACCCTCCTGAACCGCCCGGTTTAAACTTGAGCCTCTTATTCAACTTAAATTTACTTAAACCTTTATTGAAATTACATTACATACCTATTTATTTGGCGGCGTCACACAGTTGGTGGTGGAGAATCATGCGAGCGGCGGGGTTTAGCATGGAGAAGGGGTGACTGCTGCTAGAGGGATACATATACAAGAATAAAACCCAAGGATTTGTCACCTTAAGGCTTCGTTAAGTCAACACCACGGTATATTGCTGGAGTTCCGGAGGAAAAACCGCAATAATTCAGCAATGCCCTCCGATGGTTGCCTTCTTCGTCTTATTAATAACAAAAATAAATTAGGGCTACTACAATTGGACACCATATTATGATGGCCCATCATAATCTGGTGTCCAATCTAATTAATTAATGTAAAACAATAAAGTAAATAAAAAAATTTGGTAAATAATATTTTGAACGCATCAGTGGATATTGATCGTCGATCCGGTCACGCTCTCCTTCACCGATAGACATAAGCGGTCCCACTTTGCGACGACCCTATGTGATGATTGATCCAATCAATTCCCCCGATTGAATTGTCTTCATCTCTGATGAATGGAGATGGTTATACTGCTGTTGAGCTTAGGGGTGAGTCGATCAAGATCCGCTGGCGCTATCCATATATCATCGGTGAAGGGGCTCCCCTTCCAATTCACCAAGTAGCTGTAACGTCCCGGTCTACTGTGGGTGCGCTACAGAAGGTTGCAGATGTAGGATATCAGGTTCATGCCGGTTTGAGTTTGAAATTTCGTATGTCAAATTGCAGGGGATATATCGGGGTATTTTACAATGTCGGATTTTAATATATTTTTAATATATATATATATATATAACATTATTTGTAAATATGTGCAGTTACACACATAATGTATTTTTATAAATTACATAGTAAACATACATACACATAATGCATGTTTATAAACTGTATAATAAACATATATACACATAAAAAACATAAAATGAGAGTGAGACGAGAAAGAAGTAAGATCTTGCCTCAGAGAGATACACAAAATGTTGCAAAAAAAATATTACCTCTCAGATGCTTAAAAGAAATGAAATATATATATATATTTAGTACTCGTCATATATCGTCTGTGAGATATTGCCCGATATTTCGGGTTAGACCGATATATCGGGGCCTGAAGACCGATATATCAGAGATATTTTCAATTTTTTTTCTTATAATGTCGATGTGGTGGTGCTTTCTGCACAAAACGTTATGCCGGCTGACATGTCAGACATGTCGGACGACATCTACAACAATGTCTATAAGTATGCAGACCAGTGACCGCAACCCATCTCCACAGACATGATTGACTGCAACCGCTAATTCCAGTGCGGGTTGTTGAGGCCGAGGCTTAAATCCCAAACCTCCTAGATAAGAGAGCTCTTAACTGGCTATCATCACCAACAAAGATGTAGTTCAGTTTGTGATGAGGACCAATTTAGAGCTCCCTTATCTAGGAGGTCTGAGGTTCAAGCCCCAGTCTCAACAACCCACCACCGGAATTAGCGGCTGCAGCCAATCAGATCATTGGAGATGGCTTGGGGTCACTGGTCTGCAGACCTGTAGCGCACCCACAGTAGACCGTGGCATTATAGTAACTACACAAAGGACCTTCAGGATTGATGGTGCCCGCATGTGACACTATCTTTAAAATGCTCTCAACACTCAACTAACATGCAGGTGGGCCCGAAAGTGTCTCAGGTGATACCGGTGGACCCACATGGATTAGACTCAAAGGTAGGTTAGGATCAAATGGATGTGATGGAGGACGCTCACGAAAGGGCTCATTGGGTGGATCACGGTATAAATCAACGTATTCACAAGGTTTGTAGTAAGGTGTCAAGTCCTCAATAATAAATATTAATGAATACCCATATTTTTCTGAAGGCCAAGCTCGTAGGCGTTTGTCTCGACCCTTTTCACAACTGTGTACTGGCCTATTTGTTTCTCTGCAGAGAGATTACCCTGGCGCTGGACATTCAACTACTCAAGAAACTGGCCCTTATATGAGGCGAGAAGGTATTTGTCCTTCAACTGCTGCTTCATATCAGCCCATTGGGTGATGGGGTAATAGTCATGTTTGTCCATCGACCTCTCTGAGCTAGTCCAGAAGATCTTCGCTTGCCTTTGCATACTTCATCTTGGTAAACCCAATGCATCGTTTATCACTCATATCGTATCACTCGAAGTAATGGTGTGTGTCAAATTACTAATTGTTGGAAAGCAAGAGAGAAATCTAGAGTGTATTATATTCATCCTCAAAGGGGATATTTATAGGATTACAACAAGACTCATAGCTATTGACTCAAGATGTGGGACAAAACCCACTCACTCCTAAAGACTAATAGACCGACATTGACTCGATAAATCCAACACCCCCCCTCAAGCTGAAGGGGGGATCCTTCAGCTTGGACACATCAAATAGCGACAATGGAGGTATGCGATGTAGGACAAAATATCAGGCGAGCCACCTGGGAAAATTCCAAACCGGGGAATCAAGTCGGGGACATAGCCACATACGACGCTAACCCACACGACGCAGGACCCACACACGACGTGAACTTACTGGAAACCGGTCAACCAACATCATTTACACACACAACTTGCGAAAGAGAACAAAATATGTGGAGCAAATCATCAAACAAGCGATCATGGATAATCCGTCGGGGATAATCTGTCGGGGATAATCCGCACAAAGGGCGGTCTCTCTCGACACAGTCCTGCACAACACGGTCCTACGCGACACAACCCGCTGAGGATAGAACACGAACATCAGTTGCGTCCCAACACACGACCAATCAAATAGACAAATTGGGAGACACGTACGACATAAGCCTCGAGGCCGTGTGGAACAAAGACGAAAGGTTGGGAAATATCATCCGAGTCACCTTCGTCCCAAACATTCCCCCTCGCGTGGAAAGCACATGCATATAGACAATAACAACAACAAAAAGCAAATAAATAACAGACAATTGCAACCCACATAAGACGACCAAGAAAAGCACAAAAAATAGAACTACAATGCTAGATCAACACCCCCGAAGGGCATGCAACTGCAGGACTCCACTGGAATCTTCAAAAGAATGAGGGAGAGGCATTAGGAGTATCTGCTGGCCGAGGCATCTGGAGTAGTTGTTGGAGGCGACTGGAGCACAGATCAGAAGGTCGAAGCACGTATGGAGGAGGTTTCGACTGTCGCCCATCGGGAACTGCTAGAGAGGGACGTCCACGGGATCGCCAGAGGATAACATTGTCGTCGACGCCAGATCAGAGGAAGAGCAGCTGAATCGTTGAAGGTAGCAACATCTAGCGGCTTTGATGATGAGACTGCGAGATCCACGGGAAGTAGCAACGGAAGCTGGATCCGGAGCAGATGAGCACGACGGGAGACGCATCCAACTACAACGTCAACAGACGACTGGATTGAGCATGGACCATGAGCATGACATCAACGCAGGTGATGGAGTAGACGAACGAGAACAATGACGCAGAAAAAATCATGCGATGAGATGATGGCGTCGGGATCTAGCGTCGGCAGGAGCAGAGTCCATGTCAAGCGAAAAGACGTCCGCTCCCGTCCTCTGCGTGAGGAGGAGATGACAAACGGGAAGCCACCAAAAGAAGAGATGTCTACGGGCTGAAAAACGAGAGGCGGGGCTCGTCAGGATTGTTTACGTTGTCGTCGAGGGGGTTGGGAGCCGAGAGAGTAGCGCCAGATGGGATTAATTCCACGGGCGAGAAGCGAAACAGGAAAAATAGACGGGAGGGGGAAAATCAGAAGGAATCGAGAGCGGAAGCCACACTGAAATGTACGTTGCCCTAATTAGGGCAACCAAATTTCAGGGAGGAGTCAATTCCAACTCTGATACCATGTTGGAAAGCAAGAGAGAAATCAAGAGTGTATCATATTCATCCTCAAAAGGGCTATTTATAGGATTACAATAAGACTTATAACTATTGACACAAGATGTGGGACAAAACCCACTCACTCCTAAAGACTAATAGGCCGACATTGACTCGATAAATCCAACACCAATTACTAAAGGCCATTGGGTACACACAACCATTGAAGGAGGTAGAGTCGATGCAGATGCATCGGGTGATGTCATCTTTGGGTGGTGGGCCGCCTCTATGGGGCTCCTGGTACTTAGCGTAGTAGTACTCCCGATCGTAGTCATGCTATGCGAGTGGGGGATGGACACTCTACGACCAAACTCATAATAGTCATTTTGATCATAATGCGGCGAGCAGGAGGAGGTTCATGTTCTCTCTAAACCCAGCGTGGAGGGTGGGGCGTCAGGGTGAAGGGAATGATTAAAATACGTGGGATCTTGGCGATACCCGCGGGTTTGTTCAGGGTTTTGCCTAATCGGAGGGGTGAGGTTCTGACGAGGTGCATCTTACGCAACTCAGGAGGAGGGGTGGGGGACACTTCTAGAATCTTGTTGTGGGGGAGGGGGTCCTTATCAGGGAGATCACCCTGGCGTGCTGGGGTATCCCTTGGGTTTTCTAGGTCTCGAGCCGAACATTCATCTTAGTAATGTCTTGGCGAATCTCCACGAACCGGTTTCCTAACATATCAAATCTATCTATCATAAGCCATTGGAACTTTGCGAAAAACATGCCGACTTCGAGCTAGTTGCTAATTCGTTCGTGATGTTGGAATCGGACATAGATGGCCTAAAAAACTACTATTACGTAGCATAAAATTGG
Organism: Platanthera zijinensis; assembly: GCA_039513925.1. Lineage (NCBI taxonomy): Eukaryota > Viridiplantae > Streptophyta > Magnoliopsida > Asparagales > Orchidaceae > Platanthera > Platanthera zijinensis. The sequence continues at coordinate 117,264,599 of CM077097.1, read as the reverse complement.
TCCAAACCTTTGGATCTGATATCAAATCCAACGCTTGGTAGACTGTGAAGGCAAACTCTGAATATGCAATTTTAAGTGCAATGCCCAGGAAATCGAACCCTTACTAGTTACTAACCTAGAATGATGTGTGCAATGAAATAGACGATCCGATATCTGATCTTAACTAACAATGCAGAATTAAATTCCATGCAGATTATCACAAAGACAAAGAACCACTTAATTTGGAATGCAAGCAGGTATGACTTCCTTCCGTGCGAACACTTTGATTTAAATGCTTCTGCGATTAAGCCCTGCAAAATGTAAACAACTACAGAACAAGCTATCATATCAAATCATATAAAGATATCAACCCGTACAGTAATGAGAAACTAAAACACCAAACAACAAATACTCACATAGGTAAGGTAGCCAATGCTGAGGATGATAAGATCCGGTTTCCATATGAGCGGCGATGATGATCTAGAAGAATAATGGTGGCTGTCCCCAACTGATTTGGGAGGGTTTGGTGCTGTTTGGGGGTGGTTTTGTGGAGGGGAGGTGGGTTGGAGGAAGGGGAATATGAGTCGGTGAGATGGTGGGGGCGGGGGGACTGGAGGGGTTTGCAAAGGTGTGGAGATTGAGGGGGATTGAGGGGTTGCGAAGGGTGTGGAGATTGAGTATCGACAGTGAGTGGCTGCCTATGGGGTAGAGGTTGCTGGCCGATGGTTGGGAAAGGATTGGAGTGGCTTGTGGCTGTTTTCGTTGGGGACGGACAACAAGAAACTGCTGTTTGGCGGCGGGGGAGAGCAGGCCAGCTGCTGGGGAAGTAGATTCAAGGTGGCTGGACTGGATCAATCCTAGAATACCTAGAGCCAACTGTTTGAGATGGGCTCTTGATGGCTGGGTGCGGTTTTCAGTAGATAATGGGAGTGAGGTATTGCTGAGGGGCAGCAGGGACTAGAGGCTCGTGTGAGCAGCAGCTGCAGCGAGGAAACATTGGAGAGGGGTGGTTGTGGCTGGAGGATCATGTGAGACGCAACCTGCAGCGTGGAGAAGGGATTGCTGCTGATAGAGGGATAAGGTTACAAGAATAAAACTTAATGAGTCGTCACCTTAAGGTTCCATGAAGTCGGCACCACATGAGATCACTCTAATTCCGAGAGAAAAGTCTCAAAATTCTGCAGTGACCTCCGGGTGTTGCCCTGTACCTCTTATTAATAGCAAAACAAAATTAGGGTGACCACTATTAGATAGCAAACCTAATGAGTCTGTCATAAGATGATGTCCAATCTAAATAAAAAATGTCTAAAACAATAAATAAAATACATAAAAAAGGAAACAGTATTCCGGACGCATCCGTGAATTCTCATCAATCCAGTCAAAATTTCCTGCGCGAATGGACATAAGCAGGTCCCACTTTGCAATGACCTCTATGCAATGACTTATCCCTATTACCGTAACAGAGTATATCAAATAACAAAGTGTTAATTCATCTCCGTTAATATGATTTTTTTTATCTGCAATATTTGTAATTATTTCTTATTTGTATTCTCTAAAATTTTACCTGCATGTGCTAACTGCTTGGAGATAGTTTTCTGTCGTTACTTTTGCATGCTTTATGTTTTTGTGGCTTATGATTAAACATCCTTTCTTTCTTTAGAGTGTTTTGGAGGGATACAATGGTACAGTTATGGCTTATGGCCAGACAGGTACTGGAAAAACATTTACTCTTGGAAAGCTCGGTGAAGACAACATAGCTGCTCGTGGAATTATGGTCCGTGCCATGGAGGATATTCTTGCTGAAACTTCTCCAAGTACTGATTCTGTATCCGTCTCCTACTTTCAGGTTCTTGTTCTTTTAATCAATTTTTATCATCATCCATTGACCCCACTTCATCACGCTCTTCGCTTTCTATAAATTCATGTAATGGACTACATCTTGCTGATTTCTTAAGTACTACAGTGACACGCGTACACAGTCAAGATTGGAGCTATCAAATGCTGGGGATATGCTTGTTTGGATTTTTCATGTCGAATTTCATAGACATGGGATATATCGGGAATATTTTAAATATCTAGTTTCAATATTTAATTATTTATGGATATTATCAAATTTTTATAATTTATGTATTGATAGATTAATAATTTAGCATTTATTAAAATTTTAAATCTACTGAACTAAACATATGCATTCTATGTTACACAAGTAATACAGGTATAATGACAAAAGTAAACATACACAAATTTATAAATAGCAGTTTGGTAAATGCAACAGAGGAAGTCATTACAGTGGATGAGAGGAGACGATCGCCATCTTACTTAGAGCCACATGAGAACATAGAGAGGAGCGAAGTTTCTCGGGTTAGGTTGGGTAGAGTTAGTTTTTTTACAAGAAATGCGAGATATTAAAACAAATGTCGCGTTGTTCTCTTCTTGAAACCTTTATGTCGGCCGATATTAATAACATTGCGTTGAGCGTCATGATTTTCTTTCTTTTTGGTTGCTTGCAGCTCTATATGGAAACAGTCCAAGACCTTCTTTGTCCTGGGAATGATAACATTTCCATTGTAGAAGATCCAAAATCAGGGGATGTGTCTATACCTGCAGCAACTGCTGTTGATATAAGAGATCAAAGGAGTTTTTTAGAGCTTTTAAGATTAGGGGAAGCTCACCGATTTGCTGCAAATACAAAGTTAAACACGGAATCTTCTCGCAGCCATGCCATTTTAATGGTGAATACAGCTTTTACTTTGATTTATGAGTTCTTATATCATGTTATAATGTTAGCTGCATTTAATGTAGTTTATCTCAAATTTTAATTTGGGCTCAAATTTAATTCACTGCTGGATTTTTTTCATTGGCTCGCTGCAGGTTCATGTTAAGAGATCCATAAAGGGAAGGCATGATGGCGAAGAAGGTTTTCTTACAGAGAATGGCCAAGCATCCTCCTTGGTCAAATCATTCAGGCCTCCAATAGTTAGGAAAAGTAAACTAGTTATTGTAGATCTCGCTGGTTCTGAGCGGATAGATAAATCAGGTATTCTTATGAAAATTGATGTCAAACTATATTCCTCTGGAAGTGTCTGTTTAGGTTTCAACATTTTCAAGACTTTCCCTCTAAGTTTACATTGTTAACATACATGAACCAAAACCACTCTTCGATGGGTCTTCTAGGGTCTTTTTTTCGGACATATATGTTAACAATGTAAACTTAGAAGGGAGGTTTTGGTAATTTTGAAAGATAGATGAGAGGTGCCTATAATTATGAAAAGTTTGTGGAGAGTTTCTCATAATTATTCATTTAGAGATTTTTTTTATAGTCTTTCAGGACAATGTTTTTTTTTTTTTGCATATTTTATCTATTTCTAATGAGACTTCATGCCTTGTCTCTGAGTTGAACTATTTGATGATTGTCTCTGTAATTTGGGAAATACCTGATTAGCAAATGTTTCATCTATTCCCTACCTTCAAAATCAATCCTTATACATGGGATAAGGTTGCTTCTCTTAAAATTATCTTCTTTTTTTCTTTTCTTGCATGCATATTGAAATTGTTATCTTTCAAAGATGTTCTCCATTTACCAGGTACTTCACGCTGTGATTAATGGCATTTCTCCACTTATCTAGCATCCTTGCGATTGGATTTAGGCTTCTGTTTTTGATATCCATGAATTTCTTCTGACTACTTTGTTTGATTTAATCTACAATCACATTATCTATGTAGAGTTACAGAATATCCTCATTTTCTTCTTAAGTCTAAACATCAAATACATATTGAGTACTTGGGGAGGCAACACTGAATGAGTATGTGTTAAACATTTTAAATCTTACCTTTCTTCTCAGGAAGTGAAGGACATATGTTAGAAGAAGCAAAGTCCATCAATCTCTCACTGACTGCACTGGGTAAATGCATTAATGCTCTTGCAGAAAATAGCACACATGTTCCATTTCGTGATTCAAAACTTACGAGATTGCTTCGGGATTCATTTGGAGGTAAGAGGTGAATAATTTAATAAATACTGTTAGATTTTAGCATTACACATTTCTTAGTAATTTAATGCCCTTATTTGAAACTATAGTTTAATGTGTTAAACTTGGAGAGACCAGTGAACTTTAAGCAGCGTAAATTCTACTGATAGCAGCCATCTTCTTAAAGGAAAGCATGATATCTGTTAATGACTTTGGTAGTCGAAATTGTTGGAGAAAGTGTTTTTTATGTTTTGTTATGTAGTATGTAATAATCCCACCTATATATCTATGTATGTATATATATATATATATATATATATATATATATTGGAGATGCTCCTAATAATATACGATTACTATTTCTTCTCTCAACATGGTATCAAAGCAGATTTAGGGTTCACATTATCCGTTGCTCAGCCCACGTCGTCTCCAGCGCTCGATCCGCCGTCGCTTGCCAGCGCCGCTCCACCTCCGCCCCTTCCTCTCCAGCGGCCGCCGATACACCTCCGCCCCTCGTCCTCTCCAGCGGCCGGCACCTCGCCTCCGCCCTCTTTCTCTCCAACGCCAACACCTCCCCTCTGCCCTTTCTCTCTTTCTCTAGGGCCGCCAGTCACATGGGGGTTTGATCTCCTTGTTTCCTGCGTTCCCTTTTCTTTTTTATCGCCATTCCTTGCCCTCTCTTAGGTATGTGGGTTCTTCCACTCTTTCTAAGAGGGCAGCCCCCCTTCTCCGACATCCATTGTGATATCTTTTGTGCACCCTCGATTTCTATTCGGGGTTTATTTATGGCCGACAGTGATTCCTCTACAACCATGTATTCCAGTGGGGCGGCTTCTCCGTCCTCCGTGGGATCTTGTCGTGTCAATTCCGATCACGACACTCCTCAGATCACTACTATGCAATTGGCTCGTTCGACTACCTCTCGTGGGCTCGCTCTATCATTCTTGCCCTCAAAAGCCGACGACTATTTGGTTATGTCAGTGGCACGACGAAGGCTCCTTCCGTTTCTTCTCCTGAGTGGCTTCAGTGGGAGTCTGAGAACTCCCTGATGATGTCTTGGGGGCTTAATTTTATGACGGAGCCCATCGCTTAGAATTATCTCTTTTTGGATATGACAACAGATATTTAGAAGCGCGCAGAGACTACCTACTCATACCGTAGTAATGCAACTCAGATCTATCAACTTCGACGCAGGTTGTTCCTCCTGCGACATGGTGATCGACCTCCCTCTGCCTACTACTCGGAGTTCACCCAACTTTATCAGGAGTATGATCACTTTGATTCTCTGACCCTCGTGTCTCCAGAAGATGAGGTGCTGGTGCGCGCAAGAGAAGCATCTTTAAGTTTCTTCATGGCTTACATCGGGATTTTGATTCGATCAGTATTCAGATCCTTGGACGCTCCCCTCTTCCCTCTTTGCCCGAGGTATACAACCTTGTGCAACAGTAATTCGACCGCCTTCTGACGCTCTTTCAGACTCGGTCGCCGAGGGATCTTCCCTTGTCACTCTTTCTCAGCATGGGGTTCGTCCTGCTTGTAACACGAGATTGAAGTCTGTAGAGAAAGAGCATCTTGTCTGTTATTATTGCGGGAAGGCCCGCCTTACTAGAGATACATGCTTCAAGCTCCATGGTTTTTCTTCTCCCCGAGGCGGCGGTCTTGCACCTCGTGGTTGCCGTGGTGTTGGTCGCTCCCAGCATCGTTCCTCTCTGTCCACATCGGCTCACTTGTCAGATCCTATGGAGGACACCTCTGTTCATCATTCACTGGATTCCACCACGAGCTCCCCTGCTCTTTCGGCTGAAGAAATTCTGGTGTTTCCCCGGATGATGCATGGATCTACTGCCGAGCAGTCTGGTCCGGCCTCCTCTTCCTATGCTCACCAGGGCCCGACAGGTCCACACTCTGCTTCCTCCCACCTATCCTCTCAGTGGATCATTTATTCTGGATCCACATATCACATGACTTGATCAGCCACAGGTTTTGTGTCTTACACACCTCTGTCTGGCAGAGACAAAGTGAGCATTGCTGATGGATCACTATCTCCCATTGTTGGAAAAGAATCAATTCTATGCTCCTCCCTTACTCTCTTCTATGTTCTTCATGTTTCTGCTTTCACTCGCAATCTTCTGTCTATTAGTCATCTAACTAACTCTATGAATTGCTCAGTGACTTTTTTCCTACCTCTTATCTTTTTCAGGACCTGAAGATAGGAACGGTGATTGGCTCTGGTAGACTGTGCATCGGGCTCTATGTGCCCAATCCCTCTACCTCTACTTTATCAAGCATCACTCCGCTTCCCAAAGTTTTTCATGCTGCTCTTTCCTCCGAGTTGGACTCCTGACATTGTCGGCTAGGACATCCTCCTATCACTATTATATAGCTGTTGCTTCTTGATATTTCTTCTACTTTGTTTAATGGTTTTCATTATGATGTATATGAACTTGCTAAATATCATCGTAACTCTCTTTCTCTTATGTCTTCTCTTAACTCAGTTCCATTTGCTATTATTTATACTGATGTTTGGATCACCAGTCTTACTGCTTCTATTTTTGGTTGCTCTTGGTTTGTTTTCTTTATTGATTGTTACTCACATTGTACCTGAATTTATTTAATGAAACATAAAGACGAAGTTTTTTCTCTTTTTCAATGCTTTTATAAAATGGTCACTACTCAATGTGATGCTACCATTAAGATCTTGCACAATGACAATGACCATGAGCATATTGAGGCCCGCCTTGAGAAGTATCCAAGTGATCTCGACATCATACATCAAATTTCTTGGGTTCCATACTCCTCTGATCACGCTGGGGGTTGGCTTACTTCCCTCTCTCCTTGGGTCTTTGGATGTGTATGTTTTGTCCACACTCATCCTAAGACCAAACTTGATCTCCACGCTCTAAAATGTGTCTTTATTGGCTACTCTTCTTCACAGAAGGGCTATAAGCGCTCTCATCCTGTTACCAAGCAAACATTTGTTACTATGAATGTCACCTTCTCGGAATCAGATGCCTATTATGAGACCTCTCTTCAAGGGGAGACGAGTACTACGGAAGTGAGTTCCCTTTCTTCTGTTCCTTTGCCTATTCCACCTTCTATGTTGTCTCCTCCTGTCCCTTGTGATCTGATGCCCCCACCTTCTTCTGGGAACCCGTTTATTCCTCCTCTATTGCAGGTTTACACGCGTCGTAGGAGGGGCACAAACACACTAGCTCTTGCTACTCAACCTAAACCATCATTCAATCCCATCGTCAGGTAACGATAGAGGTAATTCTACTTCCACCCAACATCCTCTTTCTCATTTTGTGACTTATGACTCTTTGTCTTCTTCACATAGAACATTTGTCACCTCCTTGTCCTCCATATCTATTCCTTGCTCTTGGCAGGAAGTCCTTGAGCACAGCGAGTGGAAGACAGCCATGTTGGAGGAAATGAAAGCTCTTGACAAGAATCATACTTGGTATCCTGTGCATCTCCCTAAGGAGAAAACGATTGTGGGATGTAAGTGAGTATTCTCTGTGAAGCAAAACTCCAAAGGCCTTGTTGAATGGTACAAAGCCAGGTTGGTGGCTAGAGGATATACTCAAACAACTGTTATCGACTATCAAGAGACATTTACTCAGGTTGCCAAAATGAACACTAACAGGATCTTGCTCTCGTGTGTTTGTGTGTAAATGATGGAGTCTCCTTCAGTTGGACGTGAAAAACACATTCCTTCACAGTGATCTTGAGGAGGAAGTCTATATGTCGCTATCTCCTGGTGTTCTCCAAAAAGGGTCGACAGAGAAAGTTTGTAGGTTGAAGAAAACTCTGTATGACTTGAAGCAGTTCCCATGTGCTTGGTTTGAGCGGGCAATAATTTCTTTTAGATACAAACAAAGTAATGATGATCACATCTTGTTTGTGAAACACAAGAAGGATAAGGTGGCTGCTCTTATTATCTATGTGGATGATATATTGATAACTGGTGATGATATAGAAGAGGTTAAACTCCTAAAGTCTAAATTGATCAAAAAAATTGAAGTGAAGGATTTTGGACCCCTCAAGTACTTTCTCGGCATCGGGGTGGCTAGATCCAAACATGACATCTTTATATCTCAAAGAAAGTATGTTCTGGATTTGCTTGATACAACGGAAATGCTCGGGTGCAGACTAGCAGACACCCCATTTGAGGTCAATCACAAGCTAGGAAGGGATGACAGAGAAGTTGTTGATGACATACCTGATTTTCAACGATTGGTGGGGAGCTTATCTATCTCTCCCACACATGTCCAGACATATCGTATGCTGTGGGGGTCCTTAGTCAGTACATGCATTCTCCTTGATCACACCACCTGAATGCTGCATACAGAGTCCTAAGGCATTTCAAATACTCTCTTGTCAAGGGAATATTGTTCCCACCCAATGAGGCATTAACTGTAGAAGTTTATACTTATGCGGACTGGGCGGGTTCAGTTGATGATCAAAGGTTGACATCAGGGTACTGCTCTCTTGTTGGGGCAATTTGACGACCTAGAGAAGCAAGGAACAACATGTAGCCAGATCGAGCACAGAGGCCGAGTTCCGCGCTATGACACAAAGGATGTGTGAAGGGTTGTGGATTCAGTCGGTCATGAAGGACCTTGGCATAGAGTGTGTTGGTCCAATCAGGATCTACTGTGATAATAAAGCTGCTATCAGTATTGCCCGCAATCCGGTCCAACATGATTGTACCAAACACGTGGAGATCGACAGACACTTCATTAAGGAAAATATATTTAGGGGGATTGTGAGTACCCCTTTTGTTCCATCTAACCAACAACTTACAGATGTGCTTACCAAGAGGCTGAATCAAAGCTCGTTTGACAGAATACTGGGCAAGTTAGACATGTCTATATATATATATAGGGGCTGCTCCTAATAATATATGAGTACTATTTTTACATGGTTATGTTTTAATGATTTTATATTATGTTTTTTTGAGTTTCTAAATTGCAAATTCCACTATTATGCTATTAGTTGAATGAATCATGTTAGGGTTCTGCATTATTTCTACCAGGAATGTGTTACACCCAAAATTCAATTGAAGAGGAAAGAGAGAATTGAAAGAGAAGAGGAGGATAATAGAAACAGAAAAAGAGTTTTCTTAAAGACAAAAACGTTATCTATTACAATCACAAATAATTCTCAATGTTTTCATCTATTTGTACATACTACAACTGAATAAATAAGCCACCAGAACTGAAGAATAAAACTGAAAAAAAAACAGACAATGGATGCTTGGTATTCAGTCATAGCCAAGGTTGTCAGGATCAAAATCTTAGGTGAGATCGTTTCGAGGTCGGATTGGATCAGATCGCAGGATCAAATCAGATCGCAGGATCAAATCAGATCATATGATCTGATCAAGGATCAAATATCCTACAACATTTATAAATTAAGACAAAATATAAAATTGAATTTTGTATCATCCAATTACATGCTCAATTAACAAAAAACCAATAAATTGAGCAGTAAGTGAATAACAACAACACTCAAGCCTTTATCCCACTATAGTGGGGTCGGCTATATGGATCCTTTGTCTCCATTATGCCCTATCTTTTGTCATAATCTCACTAATGCCTAAGTACATCATGTCTTTCCTTATAGTTTCATTCCAAGTCTATATTGGTCTACCCCTCCCTCGTTTAACATGCCTAATGACTAGACTCTCACAACGCCTAACATGTGCCTCTAATGAGCTCCTTTGTACGTGTCCAAACCATATTCTTTTTTAAAGTGTCTCGCCAAGATTCAAGTTTTGCGTTTACACCCTTGCGCGTCTCATCGACCAAAATGATATCATCCGCAAACAATTAACACCAAGTGTCTTGTTGGATATGTCTGGTGAGCCCATCTAAGATAAGGGTAAAGAGATAAGGGCTTAAAGCTGAATCTTGATGTAAGCCATCTGTGATAGGGAATTCTTATCTTAATTCTCCAGATGTCCTCACCCTTTTCACTAAATTTGTGTACATATCTTTGATTATGTCAATGTATGATACATTTCCACTTTTCTTTTCTAAGAATCTTCATAAGATCTCTCTTGAAACTCTATCATAAGGCTTCTCAAGATCGATGAACAACATATGCAAATCTTGTTTCCTTTCTCGGTAGTTGCCAACGAGTCTTCTCAAGAGATGTATAGCTTCCCTGGTCGACTGCCCTGACATGAATCCAAATTGATTTTCCGAGATGTTAGTCTCCCGTCTTACTCTTCTTTCTATTACTCGTTCCCATAATTTCATGACATGACTTATCAATTTAATTCTTCTGTAATTAACACAATTTTGTATATCTCCTTTGCTCTTATATAAAGATATCAAAATACTTTCTCTCTATTGGTTTGACATGCTCTTTGACTTCAGTATCTTATTGAAAAACATGTAAGACACAAAATTTCTCCATTCCCTAGATATTTCCATACTTCGCTGACTATATTGTCTGAATCAACCACATTTCTATTTTTCATCTTTTTTAAAGCATCATTTACCTCTGATACTTGAATTTTACGATAAAACGTTATGTTCCTATACTCCTCCGATTTAGTTAACTATTCCAAGTTCAATTTATTGTCTTTTCTTCATTATATAGTTGATAGAAGTATCTTTTCTATCGCTCTTTAATATTCACGTCATCCGTCAAAACTGTATCTGTTTCATCCTTTATGCATTTTACTTGGTTTAAATCTCTTGTCTTCCTTTATCTAGCTCGAACAATTTTATATATGTCATGCTCTCCATCTTTGATATCTAATCGCTTATAAAATTCTTATATGCATGACTTCTTACTTTACTTATTGTATGTTTACCTTCTTTTTTGACGACTTTATAGCTGGCTAAGTTTTCATCATTCCTACCAGCGTATAATGATATATATCCGGCCCTCTTTGCCCTAACTTTGTCTTGTACTTATTTTCACCACCAAGATTCTTTATTTGAGGGCACACGATCTTTTGATACTCCAAGTACGGTCTTTCCACTTATCCTTAAATGTGAAGATATAACTTCCCATGAGATATTAAGATCAACATAGGGATCATCAACTAGTTGTTCTATAACTACTGTCTTAAAAACAATCTTTTTTTTCCATCTTCGAGTTTCACCGCCGATTTTTTGGCAATATTTTTTTCCTGTCTTAACTTTATTACATTTAATACCACTATCGTATGTTGTGTTGTCAAATTTTCTCCTGCTATGTCTTTGCAATCCTTACAAATCATTTTGTGAGTCATAAAATAATTAATTTGTGACTTATTTTGTCCGCTTTTAAATGTAATTAAATGTTCTTCCCTTTTTATGAAAAATATATTTGTCACAATTAGCTCATGTGCTACGATAAAGTTTAAAATGAAAAGTGTATTTGTCACAATTTGTAACTTTTGCACAATTTCTCAAATGATCCATATTCATACGAGTGACTAAATTTTACGTTGGTCGTCTACCTAACACAACACTCACCATTTTTCATTTGGGCTTGGGACCAACGTAGGCTGGTTTTGAGTACTATGTGGATAATTATATTAATTTTTTTGAATAACTAAATCAAAAAGATAATATTATGCTAAGTTCACTTTCAGTTTCTGGTAGGACACCCAATGTCTACTAATGATAAAATCAAATATGGAGTGATGGATTGGTGGAAGCCTAGAAGCAGGAAGACAAACCCAGACGGATGGATTGCTCGTACTCTGGAAACATAAGGCTTGAATTGCTCGTATTTTGGATTTCTAACCGCTAGATTGCTCGTACGCTAGAAAGGAATAGAAGATGTCGACCTGAAAGTAGAAAGCAGGAAGCCACTGAATTACCAACCACTTGATTGATCATAGGCATAAATATAATATAATACACTGACACCACTTGAAATAGAACCCGGTATGGAAGGAATATGAAGACATTGTCTGGAAAGGACCAAAGACGTCATTCTTGGCCTCCGTTTGCAGTCGACAATCGACACTTGGGATACAATATAACGACATGATATTATTCTGTGATGGGGTTTGGGGGCGAGATTGGGATAAGGTTAATCAATGGTTTATGGGCGCTGGACCAGTTGAATGATGTCGGGATAGAGTCTGACATGTTTCTAGTTACCTTTGACCAAACCAATAGAATCCAGTCGGGATCGCGACCCTAAAGATCCTAAGATCCATATCGATTTCAGCCGTAGATGTGCCGATTTAGATCCTAGGTAAGATTTGAATCGATTTACAAAATCTGGTGTGTGCAGGGGATGTCTAAATGAAATATGAATTTATTCGACGATTGTACTTGCAATTAGAGATTTACAAATAATATGCCAACAACCGTAGTCAAGTAGAGTTCCAAACAAGATAATAAGTATAAGTGGCACAAGTAAGAGGTGAGAAATAATAAATAGTGAACAAACTGATGGAGGCCATGCTACTACGGACGGAGGCCACACCACCGGTGAAGACTGCGGCAGGGCCGGACACCTCAGTATTGCTTGGTTGGAGCGGAACGATCCGCTATGGGTGCCGCAGGCTGCGTAAGTTTTATTTAAGTCTATGTGTAATGTTTTATTTGTGGTTGAACTTTGCCTTTTGGTGTGCTGTTAGCATTTTGTACCCCACCTCCTCATAGTATAAGAGGAGGTGTTCTTATTTTATTATGCACTTTTTTGGGATTGAATGAAAAGCTCTTGTTTGGAACCCTACTGCCGCCTCCCTTTCCGTGAGAAAGATTCCAAACCGGAAGGTCTCCGCCGCCTCGTCTCGCTGCCTCTCCTGTGTAGAAGAATCTAGACCGGAAGGTTTACCTCCCCTACTCCACGTCAGTTGGTATCAGAGGAGTGCGCTCAACTTCTACGCTCGACCGCCCTTGCTCCGACCCACTTCCGGCCCGTTCTTGTTTATCGCGCATTGCGGACAACCCTCGGGAAAACGCCGACCTCTGGGCGGCGATTGAAGGCATCATCGCTCAGTTGCTAACTCTTACCGCTACTCTCACCGGCCTCCACCCCAATTGCAACCCACCACGACAACCAGACGGCGCCGTCGCACCAGACGAACTATTCTTCAGTCGACAATACCGCCGTATGCGGACCCGACCACCACCACTGCGTCCGACCGACTACCAGCAGACCCACATATCCGCAGATTCAGTTCCGTGGAGGATCTACTCGCTGCCGCCGAACCATGGCCCTGGAACGAACAACAACCTTATCGACCTCAGGGGTACCGCCTGCGGGCTGATATCCCGCATTTTCACGGAAATTTGGGCATTGAGGAGTTCCTTGATTGGATCTCAGAGGTTGAATGATTTTTCGAGATGGCCGAGGTGGACGACCGCCGACAAGTGAAAATGATCGCTTACCGCCTCAAATCTGGCGCGGCTGTTTGGTGGGATCAATTGCAACTCAACCGAAACCGCCATGGTAAGGCTCAAGTGCGGATGTGGAACAAAATGAAGAATTTATTGCGTCATCGGTTCCTCCCGCCAGACTACGATCAACATTTGTTCCAATATTACCAAAGTTGCGCCCAGGGTACCCGTACGGTGACCGAGTACTTGACGGAGATAAGCCGCCTAGCGGATCACAACAGGTTAAATGAGACAGATGGACATTGTGTCACCCGATTCCTGCATGGTCTGCGACCGTCGCTACGTGAGAAGATTGGTCTTCATGTGTTGCGCACTGTGGAGGAGGCATACAACATGGCTCTCAAAGGCCAAACAATTGGAGAAGCCTTCCGGCCGTTCGGGAGGGCGACGACCTTGGGGGGACTCCTCATTTGCGGTTAGCAGGGACACTTTAGGAAATCCTGCGGACCGGGTGTCGGCGTCCTCTTCGGCGTTTAAGGGTCGGCCTTCCGATAAGACGCCCACTGACAACTGTTACAAATATCAACAACCGGGCCATTTCGCTTCACGCTTCCTGCTGCTGCGCCAACTCGTCCATGCCGTCGTGCAGGAGGACGAAGGGGTGGAGGACTTTGGGGAGGCGGATGAAGTGATAGACGGTTATGACGAAGAGGGCGATTTTGCCGCATGCGCAGTTCACCGCCTACTTCTTACACCGCGCCTGGATGAACATGTACAACGCTGCAATGTGTTCAAAAGCTACTGCAACATCAAAGGGGAAATTTGTGACGTGTTGATCGACAATGGCAGCTGTGAGAACTTCGTAGCAACCCGTTTGGTCTCTTACTAGCAACTGCCCACCGAACTGCACTCGCACCCCTACTCTATTGGATGGATTCAGCGAGGCCCTGAGGTTCGGGTGACTCATCGTTCAAACGTCCCCGTCACCATTGGGAAGCTTACAAGGCCGACGTTTGGTGCCATGTCGTGGAAATGGACGCGAGCCACCTCCTTTTGGGGTGGCCGTGGAAACTAGCAATATGACACCGATGTGCCCTACAAGGGCCGCGAGAATATTTATTCCTTCCCTTGGGCCGGCAAGAAGATTCAAATCGTCGCCCGAGTCGGGAGTAAACCGAAGGCAAGCCCGCTCTCGGACAAAGGCCGTAGCCTATTGGTGACACACGCAGATCCCACACTGTTTGAGCGCGACATGGCTGAAGCACAGGAGGTGGTGGCCCTTGTACCTTACGGGCTACACGCCACTGGCGAGCAGGCAGCGGGTGTGACGTACCCGGACATGCGGGAGCTATTACAGGAGTTTCAAGCCATCATCACTGAGAACCTACCCGACCACCCTCCTCCGATGCGGGACATTAAACACCAGATCGATTTGGTGCCGGGAGCTAGCCTCCCAAACCTTCCTCATTTTTCGTATGAGCCCCAAGGAGCACCAAATACTACGCCAGAAGGTAGAGGAGCTTTTGAAGAAAGGTTTCATCTGTGAGAGCCTCAGCTCGTGTGGGGTCCCGACTCTTCTTTTTCCAAAAAAAGACGGCTACTGGAGGATGTGCGTGGACAACCGCGCAATCAACCGAATCACAATCAAGTATTGTTTCCTCATACCTCATCTCGATGATATGCTGGACATGCCGGACGGATCACAAATTTTTTCAAAGATCGACCTTCGAAGTGGATATCATCAAATCCGAATCCGGCCTGGGGATGAATGGAAGACTGCGTTCAAGACGCCAGGAGGTCTATTCGAGTGGAAGGTAATGCCTTTTGGATTATCTAATGCTCCAAGTACTTTTATTCGTCTAATGACACAGGTCCTATGACCGTTTTTGGGATAATTCGTGGTGGTCTACTTTGACGACATCTTGGTGTTCATCAAAAATAGAGCGGATCATTTCTCTCACTTGCACGCCGTGCTCAAGGTGTTGGAGGAACATCAGTTATTTGTGCACCTCAAGAAGTGTACATTTCTTGTTCCGCGACTGAATTTCTTGGGTTTCATCGTGGGTTCGGACGACATTCAGGTGGATGATGAGAAGATCCAGGCCATTAGAGATTGGCCGGCTCTGAAGACTCTTATCGAGTTGTGGTCGTTTCACGGCTTGACCACGTTCTACCGTTGTTTCATCCATGACTTTGGCACCGTCACGACACCGATGACCGATTGCCTTAAAAAGGGGCGGTTTTCGCGGGGAGCCGAAGCCAATGGCTCTTTCGAGCTGATCAAGCAAAAACTTAGTTCCGCTCCCGTTCGGGCCCTACCAAGTTTTGACAAACTCTTTGAAGTTCAGTGTGACGCAAGTGGCGTTGGCGTTGGGGCTTTCCTGTCCCAAGATAAGCGACCGGTCGCCTTTTTCAGCGAGAAATTGAGCGACGCCATGCGGAAGTGATCGACCTATGACCAAGAATTTTACGCGGTCGTCCAGGCACTCAAGCATTGGGAACATTACCTCTTGCACAAGGAATTCATCCTGCACACGGATCATCAAGCTCTCATATATTAATAGTTAAAACGGATGGACGGTATGCATCTCCGATGGACTACCTTTCTTCAGAGGTTTCCGTACATCATTCATCACAAACCCAGAGCTAGCAATGTGGTCGCCGACGCCCTCAGTCAACGAAGTTTATTAGCTACTCTACATCACGAAATCATTGGTTTTAACACTCTCGCCGACCTTTATGCGGACAACAAGTACTTCTTAATTCTCGAGGGATTCCTACTCAAAGACAATCACTTGTATTCCCCGCACCTCTTTGAGGGAGATGCTCATCCGCGATTTGCATGGGGGCGGTTTGAGTAGCAACTTGGGTCGTGACAAGACTCTTTCTAGCTTACATGAACAATATTTTTGGCCCCTCTGACGAAAGATGTGGACAATTTCGTCCGAAAGTGTTTTATGTGCCAGCAATACAAGGGACAGGCCCAAAACACGAGACTCTATACTTCGCTCCCGGTACCCTCCGGTATTTGGGAGGAACTTTCCATAGATTTTGTTTTGGGGCTTCCCTGCACCCAGCGTGGCGTGAACTCGGTATTCGTTGTCGTGGATCGATTCTCCAAAATGGCCCATTTCCTTCCTTGTTGCAAGACGTCGGATACTTCTCATATTGCGCGCCTCTTCGTTCGTGAAGTGGTCCGGTTGCATGGTGTCCCGACGACCATTACTTCCGTCCGTGACCCCAAATTCCTTAGCCACTTTAGGCAGATGTTGTAGAAGATGTTTGACACATCCCTCAAATTCAGTAGCACCGCCACCCTCAAACGGACGGTCAAACGGAGGTCGTGAACAAGTCCTTGGGAAACCTCATCCGATGTATTTGCCAGAACCATCCAAAACAATGGGACCACGCCCTTGCTCAGGCCGAATTTGCTTACAACAACGCGGTTCACAGCTTAATGGGCCGCACTCCTTTCTCCATTGTCTACACCAAGGCGCCACGTCATGCTATCGACTTGGCTTGCATCCCCATCGCCCCTGCCTCTGCGGCCCAGGCGCCCAGCTGGCTGAGGAAGTTCACGATATCCAAGCAGTGACTCAGCAAAAACTCATTCAGTCCAACGCCAAGTACAAGGCCATGGCCGACAAACATCGCCGCGAGCAAGTTTTCGAAATGGGGGATTTATTTATGGTTTTCTTACGAAAGGAGCGGCTGCCCGCCGGAAACCATCACAAACTAATGCCGAAAAAGTATGAACCATTCCCGGTGGTGAGCAAAATTAACAACAAGGCGTGCGTGGTCGAGCTCCCACCAGGACTCGATATCTCCAGGACATTCAATGTTAGCGACATGTCCTCATTCGTCCCAGACGTCCCTCTTTACCCTGCACACTCGGGGTCGAGTGCCTCTCTAGCAGAGGCGACTGATGGAGGCCATGTTACTACGGACGGAGGCCACACCACCGGTGAAGACTGAGGCAGGGCCGGACACCTCGGTATTGCTTGGTTGGGGCTGAACGATCCGCTATGGGTGCCATGGGCTGCATAATTTTTATATAAGTCTATGTGTAATGTTTTATTTGTGGTTGAACTTTGCCTTTTGGTGTGCTGTTAGCATTTTGTACCCCACCTCCTCATAGTATAAGAGGAGGTGCTCTTATTTTATTATGCACTTTTTGGGGATTGAATGAAAAGCTTTTGTTTGGAACCCTACCGCTGCCCCCTTTCCGTGAGAAAGATTCCAGACCGGAAGGTCTCCGTCGCCTCGTCTCGCTGCCTCTCCCGTGTGGAAGAGTCTAGACCGGAAGGTTTCCCTCCCCTACTCTACGTAACAAACCATGCTAATGACAAGGAATCTCTGCACAAATATTACAAGATAGTCTCCAATAAATAAACAGAAACTTGATGCACGATCCAACAATGAGAATCTTACAACCGTACGTGAACTCACAAGTGGATAGAAAACTCGGGTGAGAAAGGACTTGGAGAATGTATTGTTGGTTATCCAATTGTGGAATCATTTGATGAACTCCGCAAAAGTGAGATGAGAGTCTGGAGAGGATGTTGAAGGGTTATAGTGGGTATTTGTAATAATATAACCTTTGAGTTCTTATTAGTGCTTCTATAGGTGGGAGAGACAATTATGATGGTGTTGATGGCAATACAAATTATGTTGAGGACATTGTAATATAATGTTGCATAGATCACAAATGGATAACATAGGAAGTACTTACTAAACCATATTTAAAATTTAAGCAAGACATGGTTTTCCAATAACGGGAAAACCTAGAAATGAAGTAATGTTTTATTTGCACAATAGATAATAGGATTCCTGCATATCAAATAATACCAGTTAAGTGCTTATTTAGAAAAATAATATGATTGTTTAAGTATCATCGTTGTCTTTTCTATCTTTATCCTAACAATTTAGTGTTGGATTGTTTCAGTTTATACACCCAAAATCAATCTGAAGTTTTCAACAGTTACGTGATTTTTTTATAAAACATTCTCTTGTAAAAATACCTCCTTAATCTATTCCATGCATGTTTAATAGATGACTTGTATCATGGTCATATCATAAGGGATGTTTTTGGTTTATATTCTTCTTAGCATTTGTTGTTTTAACTTGAATAAAGTCAATAACCTAAAGAGATAAGGCTGAATACAACAAGTATAGGGTAGTTATAAAATACTTCTCCTTCTACATGGAACATGACATTTTTACCCTACTAAAGTTTTGTAATGATCATTTTGAAGATTTTGTTTACAAGGAATAGCAAAAATATTTTTTTTCCCGTTTCTCAGGTATAATTTTTGAAATTGGTAAACAAAAAGAACCAGTTTGATATTTGGATAGATATGCATAGGAAGAATGAAAGTAAAGGATCTACTTTCACCTCATGCTTTCGTGTGTATGCGATGTTATCAACATGATAGCTGATGGCATAGTGTATGCATGATTTATTTGCTCTTCAACTGTTTTTCTTGAGCGTATTGTACCGTGTTATCCCATGTTCTAAGTATCACAGTTGATTCATAATATCATCTTGTGATTTAGTAAATCTGCTTGAATGTTGATCTGATTAAGTTTATGTTTTTGTTGGCATATTTTGATCTAACAAATCAATTCCATATTCAATACACAGTTTGTCACTTTTTCTTCCCTTAAAATTATAAAATTTAGGGACTGCACGAACTTCATTGGTTGTGACAATCGGACCATCTCCACGCCATCGGGGAGAGACATCAAGTACTATCATGTTTGGACAAAGAGTAAGTTTCTTTCATTGAGTTTTAATCTTGCTAAACTCAAAATATTTCTCAAGTCTAGTTAATATTTGTTTTTAGAGTTTCATAGCACCCCAAATTTTTTTGGACCTGTTTAACTATGAATTAATTAGAATATCATCACCATCATCATAATTAGCCTTATTGTAACAATTTGTGGTTTATTTTATGAATCTTGCTTCATTAATACTATGTTATATTTCTACATGAGGTTTGAAACTCCATTTGTGCAAGTTCTTTTTCCACAAACTCTATCGGTGCTATTGTTGGTCTCACACAATTTTCTTTTTAATCCTTCAGATTAATCTACTCACCTATTTTTTATTTACACGTCATTGTATTGCTTTGTTTGATCTTTTCGATTGAAGATTTGTTGTCTTAATATAGTCTCATTGGTCTATCCCATTGCATCTTTAAATCTTCGAAAATGCTTCAACCATAGCACCTCATATATGTTTGAGCCATTGCACGAAACTCCGCCCCAACTAGTTGACCTTGCAACAACATTTTGTTTTTTCTTTCTCCAGTTGATCTCTTGTGGATTATGATTCCAACACATTCAACATCTATTTAAATCTCATGAACTATCCTCATGCTCCTTTTGAACATAATCCCTTTTCTTGGAGTACTTGCAAGATAATGCATGTCACAAACATTTTCATTCGACGTTTTAATTGCAAGAGCTGGCAAGGTGACATGGTGTAGTTACTTCAGAATTTTATTTTTTTTCGCATTTATTTTTTTGGTCGCACTTATGCTATTTCATCATGTAGCATTTATTTACGGGCTCGGGTTAGTTCGGACTGCATGCTCATTATTTCATTCGAGACATTGTATTTATACCTGGCTTATGTTTAATTTTGGGCATGCTGAGCAATAAATTATTACGTCGTCGATGAAGTTAAGGCGCCCTATTTTATCTTCCTGCACCAACCTTCCTCCTCTCCCATGCCGTACGATCAGCCGGCCTCCCTCTCGGGCACAAGATAGTGGGTGCCAAGTGCTAACCGCTATTAGGGAAACACATTGTTCAATATAGTTGTACGCTACACAGTGCGCCTAACGGGTTTGACATCTGCGTGCGGCCCAACAATCACTGGGCTAGTCCCATGTAACGGCCTCCCTAGCCCACGGCTCAAAAGGACGATCGCCGGCACCCCCAACACCACGCTCGAAAGGGTTCAGCTTCAAATAGTTTGCAGACCATGCACCCCAACCCTCTCCATGCCCACATGCGGGTTGTTGGAGACCGTAGTCTCCCTTTGATGAGAAGTGATCCAGTTAAGCACCCCTACCGAGACTTCCCAGGAGGTCACCCATCCCACAGTCGTCATTTCGAGTTGCGTGTTGGGGAGGCCGTTACATCCCAACCCCATCTAGTACCTTGCTCAGACCGTCGCTTCCACTCAGAGCCCTTTTTCTAGCAGGGGTAGTCTCCGCTATGCTCCTCGGCGCACCCCTAACGGCCTCCCCAGCCCACAGTCGTCATTTTGAGTTGCGTGCTAGGAAGGCCGTTACATCCCAACCCCATCTAGTACCCCTCGGCGCACCCCACTTCTGATTCTATGAAATATCTCCAAACTTGTGAATCCAACATAGGCCTACATTGAGGATCAAGGACAAAACATCATATGTAACAATCCCCACCCGGCTTCCGTTGCAGCTAGTTCGATGACTTGATCCTACCCATGGTTAGTGACAACTTGGGATTAAAGACTTGACATGATCCAACGACCCCATCGTGGCTATGTTTGAGCATATGCACTAATTCATGATGGATCCACTCAAGCACATCCAAGAATCGACAACAAGCGGCCTTGGGCAATCTTTCAGCTTGCATGGAGAGCCTATTTTGGGGCTTCATTGGAGGCGATGGTGGAGGTGGAGATAGAAGAGGGAGCCAATCTCTACCCAAGGGGAATGCGAGGGGAGAGAAAGAAGGGTATCATGCTAAACCCAAACCCTAGAGTTTGAGAGAGCAGAGGATTACTCAAGAGAGAGATAAAAATTTCATAATTTGATCGATCATTCATATAATGACCCAAAAGGTCTATTTAAAGACTCACAAAGTGGCATGTGTGTAAATACTCGAAAATAAATAGAACAACATGAAATAATAAAACAAACTAACTCATACATCGTCTCGATTAATTAAAGACACCTAACATGAATACATCACGTCACTAATTAATGACATAGATAACTGGTCGTGTGGGACCCTAACAACCTAATTCCACCCCTGCACCGTAGCGATGAATTTCGCTGTGATGGGGCCGAAAGCAGTTACTATGGAGACCCCCTCCTATAGACATGAAGAGGTATTTCATAAGGGTGCTATGAGAACAATGCTCTCCCGTGCTACGCCATACTGGATTTTTGATGTATGATGACAAGAGTGACCTGCTGGGTTGGACGACAAGAGTGACCCGCTGGATCTTGTTAACCATGCTTATCACGTGATCAGAGCTACCCAAATGTGTTTTTTTCGCTTGGATATAAAGAAGCCTCACGTGACATGGAATGTGTTCAAGTATCATGGTCACCTGCATTCCACAATGTAGGGAAATATTTTGGGGAACTTGATTTCCCTCAAATATATGAGAGTGATTGAAAACTACTTAGAAAAATTTCAGACTCATCTGTCACATGTGCCCAACATCCGATCTTAGGAATAAGTCTCCTTCAGTGTTGGAATACAAGCACACTTCCGCTTAGATGTCATGTTTGAGGGTCCTTCTCACCTCAATATGTCTATAAGCTTGGATTTGATTTAAGATCGTTATAATGAGTTGGATAGGGCTGACAGGTACCGCCGCATGTCATCACCTCCTGGACACCAACCCTCGTATTGATGTGGCCACTGCCTTGAGGTGGGAGAAAACTTTGCCACGACCCGAGAGTGGGGTGTATGAGGTAGAACCGATGTTTCAGTCATACCAGAATTAATGATCCACTCAGATGGGATATCAGAAGCAGATTATGCACTTGAAGTACCCGAGGTTGCAAGGTAATAGTGAAGGAGTTGTCTTGAGAGCATATTAAACATCACAGAGCTTCAAGTTCTTCAGTGTATAAACTGTCGGAGGGAATTCTATCATTATTGGTTTCAGTGGCATGAGCAACACGAGAATGATTGGACTGGCGAAGATTGATGCGCCCTCTATTATGATTACCTTTCCATTAAGGGGCAAGGTGAGGATCAAAGCAAAAACAAGAGTCTCAGACATGATCTTGTTTGGTACTGTGAGCACACATTCAAACAGGTGGATCGAAAGGCGGAAGGTTTTAGCCAATGTTAGAAGGGCGGAACTATTATGCACCCTGAAATATTTGGGAGAGCGTCAGTGATCTTCGTTATCCAGGACCATGCCGAAGGCTTTCTAAAGAAAGGGAAATGGTTGGCGGTTGAGGACATGCATGTGAAATTTGCTGAATTCCATAGTGAGGCCCATAAGGAAGACATGAAGACGATAACAGTTCTTTTTGGTTTTTGTTAATGTGGTTGTACTTTCCTATTTATATATATATATGGGTGTGACTGAGTCCATTGGACAATAAGTCATTTTTCTCATCTATCGTAACCCTAACATGGTATCAGAGGGAATCCGCCGCCGGCTCTAGTCTTCCGTGCGCTTCGGCTTCCGTTCCGCCCGCTCCGCTCCATCTGTCGTCGCAGCTTCCCCGCTCCGCCTTCTCCCGCGTCGCAGCGCTCCGCTCCGCCTTCTCCCGCGCCTTCTCCCGCGCCTTCTTCCGCGTCTTCTATCCCGTCGCACAGCAGCAACAGTCGCAGCCGCCTGGTTTCTTCCGCGACTTGACGGAGGCGTGCTCCATTCCGATGCCGCCTGCCGTCCTTCTCTAATCTGTCGTGTGCTTCTGATTGCTGCCTCTTCTTGATGTTGCCGCAAGTGTGTTTATGATTGCTACCTCTCCTCCCGCTGGTTCCTCTCGTCTCCTCCGGATCTCCCTCACATGACCTAGGGTACATCAACCCCTCGTTCTCCTGGAGATGGGTGACTCGGCTATGAGCACCACTCAGACGACTGTTCCCTCAGAGGATTCTATCAATACTTTTCCTCCTAATGCGAGGCTGGCTACTACTATCCTTACCTCCTCCAACTTTCAGTTGTGGAAAAAGGGGGTTACTATGTCTCTAGCAGGCATCCGACGTACTCACCACCTTACTCGTCAACCTACGCATGCTGTGGGGAGCGCTGAATACGACGATTGGTACAGTGATGATTGTCGTATCTTTGCCCTTCTTCTGAGTTCCATGGACCCTTCGGTTCAGCAAATGTGCAAGAACTGTGATAGCACCAAGGAGTTATGAGACACTTTACATATGATGTTTTCCCAGGCAAACAACCTTTCTCGCCTTGGTGAACTTTTTCCCAAGATGGCTGAACTACGGCAAGGAGCTCGTCCTGTCACCGAGTACTTCGCCGAATGGAAGGTCCTTGCCGATGAAATCCTGGATCTGTGGGAGATCCCCTCTACCCGTGAAGGAAATCAGGCTCAACGTGAGCACCTTGTTCTCATCTGGCTTCTGAACGGACTTGATCCGAACTTTTCAACAACAAGGACAGAAATGCTTGCGAGTCCTACTTTACAGACTGCTAGTGTGTACCATCGGCTGACTAAAGCAGGCTTTGCCTCTTCCCCAGCTGCACTACAGATTTCCTCTAGCGAGTCAATGGCGTTGGCCTCTCGAGGGGGAAGGGGGACTAGCCGAGGTGGTCGATCTGGTTCTGGTCGTGGTCGGGAGACTGATACACGACATTGTACTCATTGCGGACGTCGTGGCCACACGAAGGATACTTGTTGGCTTGTGCATGGAAAGCCAGACTGGGCGTCCAAGACCTCGTCATCTTCACCTCGGTCTGCTCATGTTGCCGACTTGACACCGGGTCCCCGCACTGTTCAAATCTCTGAGGATGAGTATCATCGCCTGCAGGCTCTCCCGATTTCTTCTCCAACTCATAGTGCTGCTGTGGCTCAGACTATTCAGTCTGTTTGTACCTCCCAGCGCCCCGTCCAGTGGCTGGCAGATTCTGGAGCTTCTGACCATCTGACTAGTTCTTCAGGTATCTTACACTCATACCATCCTCATTGTGGGTCCTCTATCACTGTTGCAGATGGTTCCACTGTTCCTATCGTTGGCTTTGGAAGCTGCAATGTGACACCGGAGATGCCCCTATCCTCAGTTGCTCATGTTCCTCAATCTGCTTACAATCTATTGTCTATTAGTAAGCTTACTCGTGATTTAAACTGCACTGCTATCTTCACATCTTCTGGTTGCATTTTTCAGGAACAGTCGACGAGCTGTATTATTGGTAGAGGGAAGCTGCGTGGTGGTGTTTATGTTCTGGATGAAGTTTCCCACCTTGCTTGTTCGGCTGCTTCTGCCAAACTCCTGGACCTCCACTTTCGTCATGGCCACCCGTCTATGCAGGTCATGCGTCGTTTGTATCCTGAGTTTGGGAACGTTTCCCATCTCAGCTGTGAGTCATGTTTGTTTGCTAAACTCCATAGAGTTAGCTATGTACCTCGTTTGGATATTCGTGCGTCTGCACCTTTTGATTTACTTCATTCTGATGTTTGGGGACCGTGTCCTGTCCCCACGTTATTAGGACACAGATATTATGTTACCTTTATTGATGATTTCTCACTCATGACTTGGGTTTACTTAATGAAAAATCGCTCTGAAATGCTGTCAATTTTTCAACATTTATGGAATGAAATTTTTACTCAGTTCTCTATTCGTCTGAAATGTCTCCGTACTGATAATGGGAGGGAATACCTGTCCCAGTCTATGTCTAACTTTCTCTCTGACAAAGGCATCATACACCAAACCAGTTGTCCTGATACCCCCCAACAAAACGGGGTTGCCGAACGAAAGAATCGCCACCTTCTTGAGGTTACCCGTGCTATTCTACACCATAGGCAAGTACCCAAACACTTTTGGGGCGATGCTGTTCTTACTGCTGCCCATCTCATTAATCATCTTCCTACCCATATCCTTCAGGGGGAGACACCCTATCACATCCTTTATCCCGATCACCTAGAGCCTCCTCTACCTTTAAAGGTATTTGGGTGTGTGTGTTATGTTCGGGATGCTCGTCCCTCCGTCTCTAAACTGGATCCTCGCTCTCTGAAGTGTATCTTCCTTGGATACTCTCGGACTATCAAGGGATATCGATGTTATTTTCCGGAACTTCACAAATATATTCTCTCTTCCGATGTCGTCTTTCTCGAATCTGACTCTTATTGTACTACTGGCTCTCTCCTTCCCACCTCACCTTCTGTTCCCTCCCTTGATGATATGTTGGTTCCTCGTCATGATCCTGCTCTTATCTCTCCGACCGACATATTGTGTCCCCTTTGGGGACAAGTCTACTCTCGTCGCTCTTCTGATAGAACCGAAATGTCACCACCTCAGCCTACCTCGACCACTGATGGCACAACAACTGTTCCTCCCATTGCACCTACTAGTGAGCACCTGCGTCGAACTGAAGTGCCTGCTTCTCCACCTCCAGATCGTACCGAGCTTCCTATTGCTCTCCGAAAGGGAAGTCGGACTTGCCAGAATAAACCTCTATATGTGAGCTCTTATCAGGGGTTGTCTGCCTCTCATACCGCTCTTCACTTGACTTTGGATCAACACACCATTCCTTCAACGGTTGGGGAGGCCAAAACTCACCCTGGATGGATGGCTGCTATGCACGAGGAATTGACGGCACTTTAACGGAACAATACTTGGGAACTTGTTTCGTTGCCTTCAGGCAAGCGTGCCATTGGTTGCAAATGGATATATTCCGTTAAAGTAAATACTGATGGCTCTCTTGCTCGCTTGAAAGCCCGCCTAGTTGCCAAAGGTTATGCCCAAACTTATGGCGTGGATTATGAGGAAACTTTTGCTCCTGTTGCCAAGATGTCTTCTATTCGTATTGTGATCTCTCTTGCAGCCACTCACCGGTGGCCCCTTTATCAGTTGGATATCAAGAATGCGTTCCTTCATGGGTCCTTGGAAGAAGAAGTGTATATGGAACAACCACTTGGGTTCGTTGCTGAGGGGGAGCGTAACAAGGTGTGTCGCCTCCTTGCTTCTTTATATGGGTTGAAACAATCCCCGCGTCAGTGGTTTGCTCGTTTTCAATCCGTTGTAATCAAATTCAGGCTTAATAAGAGTATCAAAGACTCGTCTCTGTTTTATCGAAACTCCTCAGCTGGTACCGTGCTTCTAATTGTGTACGTTGATGATATTGCCATCACGGGTAGCGATTCTAAAGGGATAACTGATCTCAAGGCGTTCTTACACTCACACTTCCAAACCAAAGATCTGGGGCATTTGCGATACTTCCTCGGAATAGAAGTTGCTGATCATGACGACTCCATCTTTGTTTCTCAACGTAAATATGCTCTCGATCTATTATCTGATCTGGGAATGACTAACTGCTGCCCTATGGATTCTCCACTTGAACCAGGAGAAAAAGGTCTTCATGCCGAGAGCAAATCTTTTGAATCTCCAGAGAAGTATCGAAGAATCGTTGGAAAACTTAACTACCTTACTATGACTCGCCCTGATATTGCATGTGCTGTGAGTAAGGTCAGTCAGTTCATGGCCACCCCAACTATCTCACAATGGGACTCTGTTCTCCGTATTGTCAGATATATAAAGAAGGATCCTGGTCTGGGAATATCATACAAGAATCGTGGGCATTCTAATATAGAGGCTTACTGTGACTCCGACTGGGCAGGCTGTTTAGCCACTCGGAAGTCTACCACAGGATTTACTATATTCATGGGAGGAAATCTTGTCTCCTGGAAGAGCAAGAAACAGACCACTGTCGCCAGATCTAGTGCCGAGGCAGAGTATCGGGCAATGTCACACACAGTTGCCGAGATCATGTGGATCAGACAGACCCTTTGTGAAATCGAATATCCTGTCCAAGACCCAACTCCGTTATGGTGCGATAATCAAGCTGCAATACAGATAGCAACTAATCCTGTGTTTCATGAACGCACAAAACACATCGAGGTCGACTGTCACTTCGTGCGTGAGAAGTATGAAGAAGGTCTTATTTCCTTAAGTCATGTGAAGACCGGGGATCAAGTTGCTGATATTCTCACGAAAGGAGTTACTGGTGTCAGAATGAATTTCATATGTAACAAGTTAGGTGTGGGAAGTTCCCACGACCCAACTTGAGGGGGAGTGTTAATGTGGTTGTACTTTCCTATTTATATATATATGGGTGTGACTGAGTCTATTGGACAATAAGTCATTTTTCTCATCCATCGTAACCCTAACAGTTTTTAATGCATGGACATCGGTTGTGCATGCTTGAGTGAAATCCTTAAAGTAGTCATGTTCTTGATTGAGACTTTCAAATTCAAAGAAGTAGGTAACATCGCTAGGGGCGCCTTACTTGAGTTCAAGAAGACGCCTAGCTAGCTCATACACTCGGGTAAACCTTCCAATTTTAGAGTACGTCTCCCAAGCCCGAGTCCATATCTTAAAAGCGGAGTCCATAAGCATGTAGCTACGATAAACTAAGGGAGATATGTAGTGGTGAAGCCCCGAGACCTCCAGAGAATTGTCAGCATCTCGCTTTCGCCATAAGGGATCAGTACTGGTAGGTTGAACAATGGTCTCATCAATCTACCCATACAGCTGAGGACTACTAATGACATGCTGCGTCGCCTAAGACCATTCAAGATAATTGGAACCGTCCAATGACACCGTGGTAATTCGGAAGGAGCCGAAGGAACCGTAGGTTCATTGATAATTAGTACCCAGAGGATTCATAGCAGGAGAGGAAACCTGCATACTCGAATCTGATCAACCCCCCATTTAAATACACCGTACAACAATCAGAACCAAGGAAGTGAGCTTGCACGAGAAAAAAAATTCGCAGAGCAAGCCGGAGCAGCAAGACTCGCGATCTTATCGGCAAGCAATGATAATGTTCTAGAATATAAAGATTCTAATTGTTTCATGATTATCATTCGACTTATGGATTTTTATTTTGAGACTTCTTGCCCTCAAACTCTTTCACAAAACAATATAGCTGAAAGAAATAATTGTCACCTTCTTGAAGTTATCGATCTATGATGTTCCACATGAATGTTCATAGTCTGATTAGACTATTATTGCCCTTACTACATATCATTTAGTCAATCGAATGCCTTACTTTTTTCTTAATAATACCACTCTTTATCATACTCTTTTTCTTGAGAAAAACTTATTTCATTGTTCTCATATTTTTGGATGCATTAGCTTTGTTCATACCTTCGGTCCAGACATGGATAAATTTGATCCAAAAGGCAGTAAATGTATCTTTTGTGATATTCAGTGTCAGAAAGGTTATAAGTGATATAATCCTGTCCTAAAGAGATACTTTATTTGTCCGGATGTCATCTTCTGCCCAATATAATATAGTCCACTATATCTGTTGATATTAATAATACATATATGAATACCACAGTTATTCCATTAGATTTATCTCTTCTACCATTTTACCCCACATTGCTTGGATCCGATCCCACTATCGAGTTGCCCATTACCCTTCCAAGAGGTAATCTAACTTCTCACCATCACATTACAAATTATGCTTCTTATGACTCTTTTTCTCCTGAATATCAATCATTTTTTTAGTGCTTTGTCTTCCGTCTCAATTCATATTACTCTTTAACAAGCTCTGCCTTATTTTGAATGGAAATGTGCAATGGTGGAAGAAATTACTGCCTTGGATACTGATGACACATGGGATTTGGTGTATTTACCCTGGGGCAAATCCGTCGTTAGGCGCATATGGGTGTATGGCATCAAGATTAATTTAGATGAGTCCTTTGCTCAACTGAAAGATAGATTGGTTACAAAGTCCTATAGACAAACCTATAAAATAGCCTATGATGAAACTCTTTCTCCGGTTACTAAAATAATCTCTTAGTTATCATATCGCTAGCTTAAATAAATTGTCTATCCCCTACTCCATTGGATATCACTAATACTTTTTATGGCGACCTTAAGGAAGGAGTTTACATGGAGCAACCATCGGGTTTCATTGCTCGGGGGTATATGGTGTGTTACGACCGCGCAAATCGACGAGACACGCGCACACCAACGAGACGTCGTGGTGAGTCTACACGCGTAGCAAGACCATGTATACTAGCTCATCGGTCGTGGAGGAGACCGCCGATGCTCGATCTACTCGATTATTTCTATTTCAATATTGTTTTGGTTTTTATTATTTGCAAATCATATTTTGTTATTTGCATCCCACTGCTATTATGGGTGTTGTACCGTATCGACACCATTTTGGGGTTGTCTTGGCTCCGCACGCTAGACGATGTATGCGTCAATGTAACACCCCTACCTAGTTTAACAACCAATCAGCCGTCCGGCTGGGTCCAGCAATAAACAGTAAACTAAGAAATAATATTAAAATTAGTACATAACATACATAATTGAAAATAACTTGACACTGCGGAAGAACTGCCGCTCAGATGGAGGGTTTACACGGGATACAAAGGGGTGCGAGATTTAATCGGGCGGTTTTACCTTGCGTTTTTAATTACCGTGAACCCACTATAAAGGGGAAAATAGGTTTTATTTATTATTTGTTTCTAAACTTTATTTTATAAAGATTTCCAAATTCTTACTCCACCCCCTATGACATCTTATTATGAGTATGAGAACTCTCACAAACCTTGAAGTTGTGCCGGAATTAATTCCTACGATCTTATTTAGACTTTGATTAATTTATGCATTGATTAAAATGAAAACATACCTTGTTGCGATGACAGTACAATCAACTACGCTCACGGTCGGACCCTGAAATTTAAATTAATACGACGTAAATTTTGGGTGTTACATTTCTTAGTTTTGTATTGCTCTCTTTCCGCCTTCTATGTCACTCTCTTTCTGCCTTCTCTATCGCTCACCTTCTTCCTTCGTTATTGCTCTCCTTCTGCCTTCCCTATCGCTCGCTTACCACCTTCACTATCACTCACATATTGCCTTCACTGGCAGTTGAAGAGAATAAAACCTTAATTTTTATTAGGGCACACACCTAAGGATATTTATAGCCAAAGTGTTGTTATTATTACAACACTCCTCCTCAAGATTGGTGAAAGATATTCACTAAGCCCATCTTGTTACAACCTGATGTAGTCTTGATTTAGGGTTCTGAAATAAATTCAATTTTAAGCAAAAAATATTTTTATTTGTTATAAAATAAAAAATATGATTTTTAGAATAAGTTGATTTTAAGACTTTAAAGAGGGGCTGAGTGGCTAAAATCGAAGCTTTGCGCGCGTAATTATTTCCAACGTCGCAAGATCGTTAATCATTATTTGAGAGAGATTCCGCGACATTTAACGAATTGATTCCAAGTGAGTTTCGTACATCCACAAGCAAAATCTCAAGCAAGAATTTATCAAAATTATGGTAATTAAAGCGATTAGAACGTTCAAGGCAAGCTCTTTTAACTATTTAAGATGCGCATAAATTTAAAAGTTAATAAATTGAGCAACGAAGGGATAAGATTACCACAATCAGAACAGTCCAAGGCAAATTTAACAGTACTGGGCCAATTCCTGTCGGGCCGTTGCTGGAGTTATCGGCTGTAGACAGAACCGTGTGCATGCCAACTCCTGTCGTGTCGTCGCTGGAGTCGATTGCTATAGTCGACAACAACAACCTTGATGAAGTGACGGACCGATCACCGGAGGGAGGGCCGGAGGGGAAATGGCCTACCGTCGGGGCTAGAAGGAAGCAGACGCACCTCCTAGAGAGGCGGCAGGATGCATGCGGGCTATAGGCCAATAGATTGAGTAGTGGAGTCGGCCGTCTGACTGAGGAGTGGAGTTGGCCGGCGATACGGCGCTGGTTGGAGATGGCTGCTTGAGCGGCTCCCTGGATGAAGTGGCCAGACGACGAATTCGTGGAAGCGACGGGCTTCTGGGGCACTGTGCGGGGAGGAGATGAGCCGACAATGCAGGAATTGAAATAATAATCAATTCCTGCTGTCCGACTTCTTTTTTGTCTTCTTTGCATAGGGGCTATTAAATAGAACTTTGAGAATCCACAATAACCCTTACAATTATCTCTTTCCCAAATTATTTTTACCTAATATTTCTTTTCCAAAACTCTTGTTTCCAAATAACACTTTTAATAATTTATCTCTTCAAGTTAATTCCAAACTTAATAGTTTCTATTTCTCCTCAACTTTTGAATTCAAAATTTGAATTTATACATTTTTTTAAAAATAATTTTTAAGCTTGCCCGTTACGTCCTAACGACTAGAATTACCGAACTTTTTTATTTAAGATTTCATCGGACGGTCAACCGAAAAGCCGAACAAACTCAAATAAAAGCATACGCGTGAAAGAAATATACTATGAAATAAATATTGAAAATTAGATGCGACGAAGGGTGCATCAATTCTCCCGGGGTTGAAAGAGCTCAACCCCGACGAGGCTTTGCAAAAACAGGCGATGGACAGATCTGACATCATCGCTGGTGCTAGATCGAGTGGAATATCTGGAGCCTTGACGGGTGGCTCGACTGGTGGCCCAATGCGCTTCTGATCATAAACTAGACCAAACATCCTACAATAATCAATCACCTGACCTCCCTTTGAAAGGTACATCTCATGGCGATAACCACCGACCGTGAGTTTGTAATTTTCAAAGGTTGCTCGAAAAATATTAACAGTAATTTTATGCAGTTTCTTTAGATAATTAATATGAGCTTGTGCCTCGAAGGAAATACGTTCTTGGAATGGAAGGTGAGGGCGGTCAGGTGGACGGGGTAACACAAAAACTCTCGAAAGGAGATATAATAAGAGAACAAAATTTAGAATTATTACCCGTGAATTTAACTTGTGGAGGTACAAAATCCCATTGCTTTAGATTCTCCCCGATTAAACATTTAAGAAGGTTCTCCAAATTCTGATTAACGATTTCAGTCGGTTCATTGGTTAAAGAGTGACGAGCGGTGCTAAACTCGAGTTTGGTGTCCATTCGACCCCATAATATATTCAAAAGTTTGATTATGAAATGTTTAATACCTTGTAATTCCACGAGTTCGTTAATATCATAAATTTTAAAATTAATTATAATATTGTGTTTTAGAAGTTTCCAAAGAAATCCTTTAAAACGCGTGTCTTTATTAGGGGTGAAAATTTGTGGATTTCTCACTATCCTTATTTCACGAGTCTTCTTAAATATGTTCATAATTTGAAAGTAAAGTTTTTCGAACATATTTATTTTTAGAGGATAGTGAAGTGATATGAAATGATGTTCTCTAAATATAAAATCAATATTTGGTGGTGATTCCAATGCTAAGGTTAAATTATCATCAGACATAGTGTGTGTGAGCTCAAGTTTTGGTGGTGGTAGTGGCCTAGGATAATCAGGACATATGTAGCTCGACTCTACGTCACCTAAGGTGTGAGGCTTATCACTAGCCAACTCCATCTTTTGGAGACTGGTGATTTAAACCGTATCATCCAAGATGAGTGTCTCATCGCTATCACATTCTTCTTCCTGGAGCAGGGGCTCAGGAAGAAATTCAGTGAGAACAACCGGTGAGTCGGTGTGAACAAGTGGGGATACTATTTCAGTTGGGATGAGGGTATGAGGAAGAAAGACTTCTTCCTGGAGTTGGGGCTCAAAACGAAACTCCTCAATTGAAGGGGTTGCGTCAGTGATAATAAGTGAGGATAAGGTGTTCGTGGGGGAAACGAGTTTAGAAAGATGACTATTAAAATTTTGAAACGTGGGTTCCACCGATTGATACGTACTTGAGAAGTGATTTGAAAAATCGCATCGTTTGTGCATTTTTATTTCAAGGTTGTGCACATCGGCGCACAACCCATTCAGACTCTGCGAGAATTCTGTAGTGACGTTCTCAATGTTTTTCATTAAAGTTTTCACGCGCTCTTCAAAACTTTCCATTTTACTAAAGATTGGAAAATAAATTTTTTTTAGAGGGATAAAACAACTTAAATTTTATTTTATTTTAATAACTTAAACAAATAATTAATTTAAATAATTCTTTTTAAGGATAGTTGACAATTTTAATGGGAGGCAAACAATTTTATTTTGAAACTCGAAAAGCATCGTAGCAAATTTTTTTTGTTCAAAGTAATATTAATTTTTTTTTTGATAAACTAAAGAGCAAATATAATAATATATATTTAAATTGAGAGAGAAATATTTATTTTAGAATGAATTAAAATAATTTTTTTTTAAATACGGTCGTTCGATTTGCGATAGGAGCGAACCAATTTTCCTCTGATACCAAACTGATGTAGTTTTGATTTAGGGTTTTGAAATAAAATCAATTTTAAGCAAAAAATATTTTTATTTGTTATAAAATCAAAATATGATTTTTAGAATAAGTTGATTTTAAGACTTTAAAGAGGGGCCGAGTGGCTAAAATCGAGGTTTTGCGCGCGTAATTATTTCCAACGTCTGAACGTCGCAAGATCGTTAATCATTATTTGAGAGAGATTCCGCAGCATCTAACGAATTGATTCCAAGCGAGTTTCGTACATCCACAAGCAAAATCCCATGTAAGAATTTATCAAAATAACGGTAATTAAAGCGATTAGAACGTTCAATGCAAGCTCTTTTAACTATTTAAGATGCGCCTAAATTTAAAAAGTTAATAAATTGAGCAACGAAGGTATAAGATTACCACAATCAGAACAGTCCAAGTCAAATTTAACAGTACTGGGCCAATTCCTGTCGGGCTGTTGCTGGAGTTATCGGCTTAGATAGAGCCGTGTGCATGCCAACTCCTGTCGGGCCGTCGCTGGAGCTGATTGTTGTAGTCGACAGCAACAACCATGATGTAGTGACGGACCGGTCATCGGAGGGAGGGCCGGAGGGGAAATGGCCTACCGTCGGCGCTGGAAGGAAGCAAACGCGCCTCCTGGAGAGGCAACAGGATGCAGACGGGCTGTAGGCTAATGAATTGAGTAGCAGAGTCGGTCATCGGACTGAGCAGTGGAGTTGGCCGACAATGCGGCGCTGGTTGGAGATGGCCGCTTGAGCGGCGGCCAGGATGAAGTGGCCGGGCGACGAATTCGTAGCGGCGGGCTTCTGGGGCACTGTGCGGGGAGGAGATTAGTCGACAATGCAAGAATTGAAATAATAATCAATCCCTGCTGTCCGACTTCTTTTTTGTCTTCTTTGCACAGGGGCTATTAAATTGAACTTTGAGAATCCACAATAACCCTTACCATTATCTCTTTCCCAAATTAT
The DNA here is from genome assembly GCA_039513925.1 of Platanthera zijinensis. Classification (NCBI taxonomy): domain Eukaryota; kingdom Viridiplantae; phylum Streptophyta; class Magnoliopsida; order Asparagales; family Orchidaceae; genus Platanthera; species Platanthera zijinensis. The sequence goes on along the minus strand of CM077097.1, from coordinate 117,230,288 downwards.
TTTTACCTAATATTTTTTTTCCAAAACCCTTGTTTCCAAATAACACTTTCAATAATTTATATCTCTTCAAGTTAATTCCAAACTTAATAGTTTCTATTTCTCCTCAACTTTTGAATTCAAATTTTGAATTTATAAGTTTTTTAAAATAATTTTTAAGCTTGCCCGTTACGTCCTAATGACTAGAATTACATGACTTTTTATTTAAGATCTCATCGGACGGTCAAGCCAAAGAGCCGAACAACCTTAAATAAAAGCATGTGCGCAAACGAAATACACTATGAAATAAATGCTGAAAATTAGATGCGACGAAGGGTGCATCACAACCTCTGATCATGTCCTCTGAACTGAGTCCCTTGGTCAAGCAGTCTGCAACCTGACCCTTGGCCAACACGTGACTCAACTCCAGTACCCCGCTGTCAAGCTTCTCCTTATAAAAAACCTATCAATCTCTATATGCTTGGTTCGATCGTGTTGGATTAGATTATTTGCAATACTGATGGCTGACTGACTGTCACACCATAACTTCATCTTATCTCCTCGATCCAACTTCAACTCCACGAGCATCCCTCTCAGCCACATGAGCTCTACAACCCCTAATGCCACGGCTCTGTACTCTGCCTCTGCTGTTGATTTAGCCACTGCTGACTGTTTCTTGCTCCTCCAGGAGACCAGGTTGCCTCCCACAAATATGCAATAGCCTAAAGTGGATCTCCTATCATCCGCACAGCTTGCCCAGTCAGAGTCGCAATAGCTCTCAATCTTCACGTGCCCATTCCTTCTGAAGGTCAGCCCCTTCCCAGGATCACTCTTCAAGTATCGCAAGATCTGGTACACTGCATCCATATGACCCTTCCTTGGGTCGTGCATGTAGCAGCTCACTACGCTCACAAAAAAGGAGATATCTGGGCAAGTGTGGCTCAAATAAATTAACTTTCGGACTAGCCTCTAATACATTTCCCGATCTACTGGTTCCCTGGCCTCTACTCCCAGTTTACACCTCTGATCGATTGGCGTCGTAGTAGGTTTACACCCCAACATCCCAAGTTCAATGAGTAGATCTAGTGCGTATTTCCTTTGGAAAAGGACTATCCCCTCTGCCTCATAAGCAATTTCACTCCCAAGAAAGTACCTAAGAATGCTCAGATCCTTCACTAGTTCACCTCAAACTCCTTGCCTAGAGCCCCCTTGAGGCAGCCAATCTCCTGCTCATCATTCCCCGTAATGATCATGCCGTTCACATACACCGCAAGCATGGTGATGTGACCTTCATTCTGTCTGGAGAAAACTGTGTGATCTGCATTGATCAGGTGATATCCCATCCCAATCATCGCCTTCCTGAACCTGTCGAACCACGCGCGAGGTGACTGCTTCAGCCCATTGAGAGATTTCTTCAACCTGCAGACTCTGCCTTCACTCTTTGTCGTGCCAAAACCTGGTGGTATCTCCATATACACCTCCTCTGCCAGATCTCCGTGAAGAAATGCGTTCTTCACATCTAGTTGGTGCAACATCCATCCACCATTCACCGCTAGGCTAATCAGAGTCCTAACAGTGCTCATCTTTGTAACTGGTGCAAATGTCTCGTCGTAGTCTATACCGTAGGTCTGGCTGTACCTCTTGACAACCAATCGAGCCTTGTAGCGCTCAACCTGTCCATTCGGGTTCTGCTTCACAGTGAACACCCACTTGCACCCAACAACCTTCTTGTCCTTTGGCCGTTGTACCGGCTCCCAAGTCTTATTCTTCTCAAGAGCTCTCATCTCTTTCTGCATCGCTGCCTTCCATTTCGGATCGTTTTTGACAACCTGCCAATTGTTAGGTACAATAATACTATCCAAAGATGCAATGAATGCTCCGTGAGTAGAAGAGATATGATTGTAAGAGACAAAGGACGCAAAGTCCCATCTGTATCTATCAGGAGGGTTTCCCGCATTGCTGCGAATAGTCCTCCGTAATATAAGAGGAGAAGTAGGAGAAGGGAAAATAATATCACCTGAGGCATGTGGTGATGTAAGTGTTTCAGGAGTAGGGAGCGGCGTAGCCAAGGGACTGGGAGCTAGACTGGGCACAGACACTGAATCTGGTACTGCTGACAACTTCCTCCTCCTACTTTATGTCAGCAGCTTCCCTTGAGCCGTGGGTCTCACGTCTCGCCTCTCCTCCTCGATCTCCTTCTCCTGCTCCTCCTCACTCTCCTGCTCATCCTCCACAGATCTTCCCTCCCATACTCCCAGATCAGTCACCAACCTTTCTCTCTCTAGCCTCATATTGTTGGTATCTGATGAGACAGCTGCAGGTGGGGTCCCCCCTTGTCGGTAGTATTGTTTTAGCTCTCTAAAGTGGACGCCCATGCTCACAAAACATCTTTTCTCTATTGGGCTCCAACACATGTACCCCTTTTGAGTACGAGAGTAGCCCACAAACATACAGTTGACTGCCCTTGCATCAAGTTTACCAACACCCGACCTGTTGTCCTTCACGAAGCACACACACCCAAACACCTTCAAAGGAAGCATCCCTCCATTATGTCCTTGCAACTGCTGACACGGGGACTTCCACCCCAAAACCTGAGAAGGCATCCTATTGATCAATTGTGCCGTTGTTAGCACCACATATCCCCACAGACTTTGAAGAACCTTCATGTTGAGCATCATACTCCTTGCCACCTCCAGAAGATGCTTGTTCTTCCTTTCCACCACTCCATTATGTGCAGGCGTATAGACACAGGTGGTCTGGTGCACTATCCCATGAGCCGATACATAATCCTCCACTGCCTTGTTAATGTATTTTGTTCCGTTATTCGATCGTAGTACCTTAATCACTGCATTGTATTGAGTCTGAACAAGCTTATGAAAATCTCGAAAGCAGGTAAATACTTCACTCTTAGTTTTCATCAAATACAACCAAGTAACACGAGAAGCATAATCAATAAACGTTACAAAATACTTATAACCATTCAAAAAATCTACAGTACAAGATCCCCATACATCAGAATGAATAACATCAAAAACAAAAGAGCTTCTTCGGCCTGTACTAACATATTAACTCCTAATAAGCTTGCCGAACTCACAAGCATCACACACTAACTTTATTTTATCAACTGTTTTAACAATAGCAGGAAATAATCTAACTACAGTACTAAATGATGGGTGACCCAACCGCCTGTGATGAAGTATCAACATGTCCTCTGCACTCATCTTCTGTCCTCTAACACCCGTCTTCTCTACCACAGATACCAGAGCCGCATCCAAGCCTTCCCGATCCAGATACCACAACCCGTCACGCCAAGTCCCAGTCCCAAGTATCCAGCTCGTCCCTTTCTCCTGGAAAGTCACCTTGGGAATATCAAAAGAAATAATACATTTCAGTTGAATGATTTATTGAACTAATGGATAAGAGGCTAACTGGAAAAAAATGAGCATGCAAAACATTTGATAATGTTACTGAGCCTAAACAATTGACAGTACCCTTACCGATCATTAGCTGAAATGTACCGTCGGCCGTCTGGATGCTATCTGCAGCAGCTAGACGAGTGTAAGAGGAGAACTCGCTTGCATTTCCTGTCACGTACTATGATGCGCCTGAGTCGATGATCTAATCTGATGCCCTGGAGGAGGATATAGATGCAAGAGCGAGAGATCCATCAGTTGGGTGGGCATACATCGCGACCCCCCAGCTCCATCTCTGCTCCCTTCGCCTGTCTGTTTCCTTTTGATTTCTTCCATCATGCTAAGTAGGGTCTGCTCCTCCTCTGTATAGAAAACACCAACTTCTTCCGCACTCTCAGTCATGTCCAAATTGGCTCGATAGCCTCCTCTGCCACCACGAGCACGACCACGTCCCCTACCACATCCCCGTACACCACCCGAATCTCTCTCCTTGGGTGGCTTGGGGCATGCTAGCCTCAGATGGCCCACCTCGCCACAGTTCTAGCACTGGCGGGTTTCTTCCCTCTGTGGTGCAACGCCAGGAGAAGCAACCACAAGTGCTGACTTCACAATCGTGGACCCTCCTACTCCTGCCTGAAGCTTGAGACGTGTATCCTCCTGAATCATAGCAGAGGTGGTCTTGGTGAGTGTAGGAATCGACGTACCAGAAAGGAGTAGAGCTCTCTGCTGATCGAATTTGTCATCTAACCCCTTCAGGAACTTCATCGTCCTCTCCACGATGATCTTGGAAGCCCGACACTGAGAATCGCTGCAACACATCCCACCAGAGGCGTGATCGTAGTCCACCCATAGCCGTTTCAACTCGGAAGCGTACTCCTACACTGGTTTCTCTCCCTGAGCAGTGTCATCAATTTCTCCCTTCACCTGGAAGACCCGCAGAGTGTTCCCCATGCCATCATATGTGTTCTTCAGCTTGTCCCAAACCTCCATAACTGTCTCGAGGCCATCTACCGTGGCGGCAATCGATGTGACAACCGAGCCAGGCCACATAAACACCGTCATGTGGGCCGACTCCCACTCATCTCCAGCCGAGTTCTCTAGTTTCTTCAACTCCCATGTCAGGAATCCCCAACCTGTTTCGCTGCAAGGATTTTCTTCACACGTCTTGACCAACTCAGGTAGGTCGTCGGTCCATCAAGCTTCAAGTCAATCGGTGGAAGTTCCAATTTCGCTGACCGTTGCGATGAACCCAACACCCTCAACAATGTGGCCAACCCATCCGAGCCCAACATCTTGAAGACATCTTCCATCATCCCTTCCTTCGACGCCATGGATCCACTTACTCACCGATCACCGCAGCCGGACCGGTACTAATCAATGCCTCCTCATGCCCTAGATTCGATCACCACATCCTCAGATGCGCTAGGATGCGGAGGTGTTGCCGCTGAAGACCTGCTAGTTGCGGACAGGCTGGTTGCCCACTGCAGCAACCGGAGACAGCGACAGCTGCAGGATACGGCGTCGGGAGGGGCGATCCCGGATCCCTAGGGACGGAGGTCCACCATCGAGAGCAGATCTGGAGGGAGGCGGGGTTCCTCCGTCAGAGTCAGCAGAGGCAGCCGATGGATGGGTCGACGGAGGGAGGGAGAGCCGCCATCAGATGTGAAAGGAGCGGAGGTCCTCCGTCGGAGTAGTGGGGCGCGCAGTCGGGGCGGCGGAATCGCGAGGCGGCGGAATTGCGGAAGAGGGCATCGGGATTTCGTCGGGCCTCTGATACCAAGTTGAAGAGAATAAAACCGTAATTTTTATTAGGGCACACACCCAAGGCTATTTATAGCCAAAGCCTTGTTACTATTACAACACTTGCCCTCGTCTTTTATCTTCGATATCACTCGTCTTCTAACTTCAGTATTACTCGCCTTCTACCTTCGCATACGCCTTTTAGTTGATTCTTTCTTTTCACCTCACGTTGCTACCAATCATACATTCTATGAAAGGATGAATCATATTGAAGTTGGCTATCATTTTACTCGGTTTGATGTTTTTTCTAAGAAAATCACCACTCATCAAATCTTCAGCTCAGATCAGGTTGGCAACATCTTTACCAAGATCTTTGGTCCTCTACCTTCCTCAAAATTATGTGTTAATATGAAAGTAATTGATATATGCATTAGTTTGAGGTAGAGTGTTAAATTTTAGAAATTATTAGTGCGACCTTTGGATTATTTTCACACGAATTGTCTTCTCATCTTTTTACATGAATTGTACCACTGTTATATATAAACGTTTTCTATTTTGAATAAAGTACCTAATTTGCTTGTTCATCACAATTGATATTGCGACTATATCCTTTCATCTAAGTTGCAAACTGTTGAAAGAGCTCAAATCTTGTATGTATTACTTGTGTGTCTAAATACAAGAAGAGAATACAAATATATAGGAAGAAGAAGAGAGAAGAAAATCCTATACAAGATGTGGGACTAAAGGAGGAGAGAAGATAAAACAATAAATGGGCCCAATATTACAAGATGTGGGAATAATCGTATGCACCAAGCTTGGACAAACATTGATAGAAGAGTATCTTGGAAAGAGCCTTCGTGAAGACATCCGCAACTTGTTCCGATCCTGGGACATGCTTTAGGTCAAGCTTCTTCATTTGAACCTTTTCCCGTATGAAGTGACAATCGACCTCAATATGCTTCGTTCTTTCGTGAAAGACCGGGTTCTTTGCGATGTGTATGGCGGCTTGACTGTCACAAAGGAGAAGAGCTGTTGATGGTAATTTTACACCCAGATCAGTAAGAAGACTCGCAAGCCATGTCAATTCTGATACAACCGATGCCATTGCCCGGTACTCTGCCTCGGCTGAAGATCGAGCAACGACCGCTTGTTTCTTACTTAGCCAAGTAACAAGATGTCCGCCAAGGTAAGTGCAAAAACCACTCGTAGATCGCCGGCCATCGAGAGAGCCAGCGTAGTCAATATCAGAATATGCCACTAATGTTGGAGCAGAAGAGGAGGTCCTGTAGACAAGTCCCTGACTAGGAGCGGCTTTCAGATACCTGAGAATTCGTTTCACTGCTTGAAGATGAGATTTTCGAGGAGAGTGCATGTATCTGCTGACAAGACCAACAACAAAGGAAATATCCGGTCTGGTAACCGTAAGATATATCAGTTTTCCAACAAGACGTCGATAATATTCAGGATTTTGGAGAAGGAGATCGGAGTCAGATGCCTGGGCACACAGTTTGTGGTTTTCATCCATAGGAGTATCGCTTGGCTTGCAGCCGGACTGACCCGCATCATGAAGAAGGTCAAGACAATATTTCTGTTGAGAGAGAGTGAGCCATCCGGCCTTCTGGCAATCTCAAGACCCAAAAAATAGCGAAGAGGTCCCAAATCCTTTGTCTGAAAGACTGAGTTTAGATGGACTTTGACTGCATGTATCCCTTGAGAGTCATCTCCAGTAATGATAATATCGTCGACGTATACTAACAGAATAATCGTTCCTGTTGGTTGGTGACGAGTAAAGAGCGAGAAGTCGGCCGAGCTCCGTGTGAAGCCAATCTCACGGAGGACCTTGCTGAACTTTTCAAACCATGCCCGCGGAGATTGTTTGAGACCATATAGAGCCTTTTTAAGATGGCAGACCTGAGACTCCCCCGTGGTCTCAAACCCGGGTGGTTGTTGCATGTAGACAGTTTCCTGGAGATCCCCATTCAAGAAAGCATTTTTGATATCCAGCTGAAAGAGAGGCCACCGACGATGGACAGCAACAGAGATGAGGACGCGAACACTATTAAGTTTCGCAACCGGAGAGAACGTGGCCTCATAATCTAGCCCCTCCTGTTGAGTGAAACCTCTAGCCACAAGACGGGCCTTTAGACAGTCAATTGTTCCATCAACAGCATGTTTGATGACAAAGACCCACTTGCATACAATAGACCAGAGAGCAGACATTTCTTCCTCCATGGCCGCTCGCCATCCTGGGTGTTGAAGCGCCTCCTGCACAAAATTAGGAATAGCAACCGAAGAGAGAGAAGTAGCCAAAGTGTGTAAATGGGGGAGAGGCGATGAAGAGAGATGTAGTTTGCCAGCGGATGAGCAGTGGAAGGCGATACCTGATCATTTGGACGCGGAGTATCCATGGTAGAGACCGACGGCAGAGGGGCAACGGAAGTGGTAGAGCGACGAGTGTAGATGCGGATAACTGGTTGTTTGGAGGGAACGACAGTCTGTTTAGAGGGAACGACAGTCGGAGGAGTAGTTGCGGGAATGTCCGGGCGGGGGATGGATGGAGGAGTAGGTGTGGGTGGTAGATGGTCAGGTAAGGGAGCAGGAAAGAATGGTTTATCCTCGCGGAAAGTGACATCAACAGACACGGAGATCTTGCGTGTAGCAGGAGAATAACATACATACTCCTTTTGGGTGCGTGAATATCCAACAAAGATATGCTTGGCCGCTCGGGGATCCAACTTATCCGAGGAAGGCCCCAAACGGTGGACATAGCAGAGGCTACCGAATACACGAGGTGGGAGAGGAAAGGCCGGAGTGGAGGGAAAGAGGATGCTAAACGGAGTAGCATAGTTTAAACTAGAGGAAGGGAGACGGTTAATGAGAAAACAGGCGGTCGAGACCGCAAAGTTCCAATATGGTTTGGGGACATGCATTTGAAGCATGATGGAACGGGCAACATCGAGTAAGTGACGATTCTTGCGTTCGGCAACACCGTTTTGTTGCGGCGTGTAAGCGCAGGAAGTTTGATGTAGAATCTCGAACTCAGAACATAAAGCAGTAAATTCGTGACTAGTGTACTCACGAGCATTGTCAGTTCGTAGTACTTTGATGGTCGTGTGGAATTGCGTACAGGTTTCGAGGACAAATGCCCGAAAGACACGGGGAAGCTCGGAGCGATCACGAAGTAAGTATAGCCAGGTAGTGCGAGAGTGATCATCAATAAACGTTATAAAATACCGGAAACCAGAAATACTAATAATTTTAAATGGTCCCCAAATATCTGAATGCACTAAATCAAAAAGAGCAACGCTCCGAGTACAATGGGAAGAAAAAGATGAACGAGTCTGCTTGCCGAGGATACAAGAGTCACACTGAAAGGGGTAAAAGAAATACCGGGGAGAGACCGCTGGAGGACCGGTAGAGGAGCATGCCCAAGTCGACGATGCCAATCTGTTGTAGAGACGGATGAGAGGATGGTGGGAGAGTCGTCGAGAAGGTAGAGCTCATTCTGCAGCCGGCCTTTACCAATGGTAGTCTGCGTCCGCCGATCCTGTATAACAAAAGAAGAGGAAGTGAATATAACAGAACAATCTATATCATTAGTAAGCCGTCCAACAGAAAGTAAATTGAACGGTGAACTCGGGACGTGAAGAGCCGAGCGAAGGGAGATGGAGGAGGTGAGAGGAAGATCTGCCGAGCCGGAGACGAGAACAGTAGCTCCATTGGCTACAGTAATAGACTGTGGATAAGGGGAAGTCAGGTACTGGGCAGGTCGATGTGGAGTAATGTGATGAGTAGCGCCAGAGTCCACAATCCAGCCCAAGCCGGTGGAGAGACAAGCGGTACCTGTGTGAGAGACGGAGGCAATGTAGGCAGATGGTGGGTGGAGCAATCCCTGGAGATGCTGGAGCTGAAGACAGACACTCTCAAGATCAGGAGGACCAGCATCAGTAGCAACAGAAGCCGCCGGGCGAGGAGGATAGTCAACTTTCTTGTAACAGGTTGCCTCGAGATGACCATCTTTCCCGCAGAAGGAACACTTCGGCCGACCCCGGCCACCACGACCACGGTCGCGAAATCCCGAACGACCCCCCCCCCCCCCCCGAGAAGAAGGAGGAGGGAATGGTAGAAGCGGAGGTGCCTGCTGAAGAAGGACCGGAGGAGCCGTAGTATCTGGAGGAGGTGATACTTGGAGAATCATGGAGCACACATCAGAAAAGGATGGTGTGGTAGAGGACGTCAGGACCTGAGCACGAATGCTCTGAAGGTGAGCGGGAAGACGGGCCATGATGATGGCAGTACAGGCGGCTTCATTCTGAGCGCGCTGAGCAGCAGCATCATTGGTGAAGGGCTGATGCTGGATCCATGCTTCAACAAGAGTCTTCGCACGAGCAACAAAGGAGGTCATATCTGAAGCCCCTCCAGTGTCAAGAGCAAAGAGGTCAGTTAGGATGTCGTAGAGATGCTGGAGGCTGTCCCTTCCAGAATATAAGGAGTGTAGCTCGGTCCACATATCTTTGGCAGTCTCATGATACATAGCCATTTGATATGGCTCACCATTTAAAGAATTCAAGATCCAGGTCTGAACTCGGCCATCATTGCGGAGTCAGTCATCGGTAGGAGGGGTGGGAGGAGCCTGAGTAAGGTGAGGGAGAAGGCCCTTGGCCTGAAGAACCCGTCTAACAGAATGTACCCAAGGGACGAAGTTCTTCTTTCCAGAAAGAGAGATGGTAGTGATGCGCAGCTCGTCACGGACTTCTGTAGTGCAAGTCGGGCGGTCAGTCGGACAAGCCGGACGGTCAGCAGGCGGGCTGTCCGTCGAGCCAGAGGAGTTACCGGAAGAGCCCATAAGGGCAGACCGCAGAGGCTGCCGGCTGAGGTCGCTGCGAGAAGGGCAGGAGGACGCTGCGAGAAGGGAGCAAGGCCGCGACGAGAAGAGGACAGACCGCATGCGAGAAGACAAGGAGGCCGCCGCGAGAAAGACTGAGGAATACCACGACCAGAATGCTTATAGGCAGCAGTCTGCACGGTCAAGCCGGACACCAGCGAGTAGTCAGTTCGCGACCAGAGGGCAGAAACAAAAGAGAGACCGCCCCGGTCTCGGTGAAGCCAGCAGCGGTCAGATAGCGGAAGGAAATCGCGAGAGAATGCAAGCGAGAAGAAGGGATCAGAGAGAAGGCGAAGCCGCAGTGGACAGAAGGCGAAGCTGCAGCGGACAGAAGGCGAAGCCGCAGCGGACAGAAGGCGAAGCCGCAACGGACATAAGGAGAAGCCGCAGCGGACAGAAGGAGAGGGAGATGAAGCCGCAACGGACAGAAGGCGAAGCCGCAGCGAACAGAAGGAGAGGGAGATGAAGCCGCAGCGGTCAGAAGGCGAAGCCGCAGCGGACAAAGAAGCCCGCGGAAAGAAGGGAGAGGAACAGCCCGCGGACAGGCCGCACGAAGTAAGAGGGAGAGGAACTCGCAGCGGATAGAAGGGGAAGCCGCAACGGATAGAAAAGAAGTGGACCCCACGAACTAGAGAGAATGGTGGCTATAAAAGGACCTGAAGAGGGTGGAACCACGGAGAGGGAGATGAGAAGAGGAATGCAGAGGCAAACCGCAGAGCCTGCGGATAGGAGCCCGCGGATAGGAGACCGGAGCGGGTAGGCCCACAGTCCGCAGGAGAAGCGGAGAGGGCGGCGGGGGCGGGTTTGGCGGTTAAAGAGAATGAGACCGCACCGGAGAGACCGCTCCCTCTGATACCATGTTGAAAGAGCTCAAATCTTGTATGTATTACTTGTGTGTCTAAATACAAGGAGAGAATACAAATATATAGGAAGAAGAAGAGAGAAGAAAATCCTATACAAGATGTGGGACTAAAGGAGGAGAGAAGATAAAACAATAAATGGGCCCCATAATAGGCCCTTTACATGGGCTATTTTAACACAAACATAATTATTAGAAGAAATTTCTTGATTGTATTTAAGATGGTTAAGCATACAGACACGAGTTGATCTGCAGGAAAATAAACCAATGAAAGCTTCATACCATTCTTGTATTCCTCACTGACTTTCATGTGAAGTTACTTTTTACTGCTTAATAGAAGGCGACTTTTTGATATGACATTTACCTGATTCATTGGCTAATACTCATACTGGAGTTACTCTTTAATTATTATGTCAAATGCACGGTTGTACAAAGACATCTTTCTTTTTGAGCATTTTAATGAATCTTACATTTTCAGGCAATGAAGGTGCAAAATATGATAAAATTGAAGGAAGAATTTGACTACAAGAGTTTGTGCAGGAGGCTTGATATTGAGGTAGATAAGCTAATTTCTGAGAACGAAAGGCAGCAAAAATATTTTGAAGATGAAATCGAAAGAGTAAAAGCAGAAGCGCAAAATTGGATATCTGAGGTTGAAAGGAAATATATGATTTCCCTAGAGGTTTGTAACTATCACTAATTATGAAAATTCTCTTGATTTCACTGGATGCCTGCTTGGTTTTCTTTTTTATCCAGATCTTTGTTCATGAGTTGTTGTACTGGGGACTTATGTTATGTGACGTTTTCATGGCTATGGCCGGATTTTGTTACATGTGCCCATATTTTCATGTTTACGTATATTACTTCTTATGTTTGGACATTTCCTTTGGTAGGGTGGAGGTTGAGGGTAGTTGCATATGATCGTAGACTCTTAGTTTATAGATTTTGTTTTGTTTCCCATTATGTTTTTATAATATTCATTTCCTTCCTATTCTTTATTTTATTCCCAGAGCTCATTTGGTTCTTGACATTAGAAAATACGCTTTATTGAACTATGAAGTTTGTAAATCCACTATTTGGTTGGATTTATTTAGGCCCTAATATTGAATAAGAACTCATCAAACTTACCCAAAGTCCCTCAAAAATTGTAAAATTGAATTCATATATAAAACGAGTGAAAATAAAATTATTAATTTTCAAAAGGTGATTCTATATACAACAACCGCATGAGACCTGGCATGAAGGAAACAACATAGGTTTTGTGGTGGTGATCCAGCTCAACAAAACTAATTTCATTCTTTATCACATGTTTTAAATATTAATGTGCTTGATAGAAGCTTCTGTATGTGATATGTCTAATTTAGTACATGAGCTGATGTATTCCCAGTAGGCTAAGAGGAATAATTCACAAAATTCAGTAATGGGCTAATAAGCTTTATAAAATCTTTCCACGCCAAAAACAGCTAACAAAAACATCAACCAAGGTACAAAACATCACATAAAGACAAAATAATGGTTATTAATTCTTACAAACAGTAAAAGTGAGAGAAAGAGGTGAATGAGATATAAATCCACCACCTTGGGAAATAAGACATTGGCCCCTTCTCCTTGAGATGAAAAATTGACAAATGGAAACATAATATTATTTTCAATATGAAAAATAAATATTACATGGCACACCTCTATCTATATACACAAAGGAGGGGAATACAAACCCATATTAGAGGTGTGAGACTTAAAATAATAAAATGAAATATGGGCTTTTATTGTGTGTCTTTACAATGGGCTTGAATTCATCTAATTCAACTCCCCCTCGAGTTTAGAGTCTATATTGATCATTACCAACTTGGAGATATTATTAGTGAAGATATCACATCTCAAGTTTGTCACAACCTGTCTAAACAAAAGTCAGAGACGCTCTGGGCGGGTTGTGATACCACAGGCATGAGCGGAAGAAAAACCATGTTAGGCGGGAGCTGAATTACTATTGTTAGATTTAAAATAATTAATTTCGAGAAAAAAATAGTTTGTTTTTATGCAAAAGATTTAGAGTTTATCGGTGAAAAATTAAATGCACATGCATTTTAATAAATCTCACGATAAAGTGGTGATACCAATTTCATGCAATAATAATTTCAAAGAAAATGAACATGCAAATAATGTAAAAATCTAATACATAGCTTATAGCCTACCAGTTGTCCATGATAACAGAAAAAATAGTTGATCATAATTATTACATAAAATAAATGTCCGACAGTAAAAGAAATGAAACATAAAAACATAGAACCTGACACAACAAGAAGATAAAACTCCAAAAGCAGGAGCTTAATGTAGATCAGACTCAGGTAGCAAGTGGCAAAAACTCATGATAAAGTGGTGATACCTATTTCATGCAATAACAATCTCAAAGAAAATGAACATGCAAATAATGTCAAAATCCAGTACATAACTTGTAGCCTAGCAGTTGTCCATGATAACAGAGAAAATAGTTGATCATAATTATTACATAAAATAAATATCTGACAGTAAAAGAAATGAAACATAAAACATAGAACCTGACACGACAATAAGATAAGCCTCCAAAAGCAGGAGTTTAACGTAGATCGGACTCAGGTAGCAAGTGGCACAGTCACGGACGCTAAGGTAATTTCCAAAACAATAAGGAAAAAGCCTCAGAATATTGAAATAAACAAGTGAGCAAATTAAAAATAAATTACGAGCAAGGGAATCAAGAATGTGCGTGTCCCAGTCTTCATGAAGCAAAGTTAGCAAGTTAGACAAGTAGAAACAACTAAGATTATTAGTCTATTCTGGAGTATAACATATAAAAATTCATGTAATAATATGAGCTGTAACCAATGAAATATGTAGGTGTTTTTATTTGATGCATTTGAGTCTTAAAGTTTAGATACAAATCTTATCAGACATTTCTTGCTTGTCATGGACATTTATTTGTTCCCGAGTCAAGAGGGAATTCAGTTAAGAAATTACATCAATTAAACACTACTTTTCATTGGTTGCTTATGATATTAGAGAATTAAATGATTCATAGATTGTTATTCTGACAGGTACAAATTTTTGTCAAAGGGGAAAAATCAGATCATGAAACAAACTTTACCCAAGTATTACAACTAAACATTCATTAGAAGCAAGATTCGATGACACCAAAAACTAGATGGTGAGCTTTATACTTTGCGATTCAAGGACTCGCGAGTTGTAAGATTACTATCCATCATTTTGAGGCTAGCAAATACTCATCTAGATTAAACCATTCTAAGACACGATTATCTTCCAAATAAATTGTGTACGATCCAAACATTATTTAAAAAAAAATCATTTGTTTGCTAACAAGAAATATAATAATTATCATTATGACACTTGTTGTTCATGCCCAAAAATCTATCAATCTTCCAATCATACGTCAAATGAGAACCATTCATCTCAGTGAAAATCTAAATAAAAATCATTAATGATCACAAACCCATGCCATTCCAAATATATTAAACCCTAAACTACTAATTTATCAGATTAAACATTCAAGATTTAAATTTATTTGACATATCAAAAATTCAAGAGTGAAGTCATTTAATCATAAGAACAAACACATTAAATTAAGCTCAATGTTTGCAAGAGAGAGATCTCTACTTGCCTAAGTAAGCTGAAACTGACGGCGACGGCTAAGCGACGCAAGTAAAATTAACTATCCTATTTAAACTTGTTCAAGTACAATTAAATTGATATTTGACATAAATGAAATCCATATGCTAGCGCAAGATATTTACTTTACAAACCTAAAACACGAGAGGGGAGAAGAAGTTGATGGCCTCGAGGAAGAGAAGGGGAAAAGGGGTTACTGTCTTGAGGAAGGAGGATTGATGTTGCTGTGCTGCCGATCAAAGCGAGGGGGGAAATGCAATGGGCGGAGTTGGCTCTTTGAGGAGAGGAATCCGTCAGCTAAAACAAGAAGATGAGGCGCCGACCCTAGAGGAGGGAGGAGGAGCAGGAGGGGGCGTAATGAGTCCGATATTTATAGGGTTTTTCGGACTCATCTGGGCTTATTTTCTCGCTCGTGCACTGCATTTCATCCAGTATTCGGTTATATTTGCATTGTCCGGTCTCTGACCTCATAGTGCACTATTTTTGGCCCGAGGGTGTGCAATTGCGCATTCTTTTGTTGGGGGTAAGCACATGGTGCTCCCCATGTTTCTTTTTGTAGTTGTTGATTCCATTTTGGTGCTGGGAGCTGGTGCTCCAGTTGGTTTCATTGTTGTGCAGGTAGTCGGGATGTCCCAGATTCATTTTCCAGTTTCTGTGTAAAACGCACGGTCGTGCGCATTTCTTCGCGCACGGTTTCAGTGCAATCGTGCGTTTCACACAACTATTCTGGGGACTTTTGTTTCTACCCGTGCGTTTTGTTCCCGCACGGTTTCGGCCAAACCGTGCGAGAAGGAATCGCACGGCCTGCACCTTTTGCCTAGCTTTCCAGCGTTCTGTGGTTAATCGTGCGTTTTGTTCACGCACGGGCGGCAGCGCCCGTGCGCGAGTAAAACGCACGGTTCCCCTGCTTGCCTTGATTTCCAGCTCTGTGTTTACCCGTGCGATTTCCTTCACGCACGGGCAGAAGCGCCCGTGCGCGAGTAAAATGCACGGGTCAACGCATCTCTCCCACAAGACATTTTCTGCGCGCGAATAACGCACGGTTCATGCACGGTCGTGCGCCAGACCGTACGTGACCAATTTTCTGATCTTTTCTTATTTAAACGCAGATTTCTCACCATTAAAGGACATCTTCATTCCAGCGGATCCAGCAGCGTTTTAGGGAAAAGCTTCGCCCTTCCACCTCCATCCTCCATCTTCCACCAAGGGGATAAGCTTCGGCCATGCTCGAGAAGCCTATACCTTGCCGGTGCTTGCTCTCGGCCTTCTCCTTCATCTTCTAAGCTCTATTTCAAGCTTCGACGCCATAGCTAACAAGCAAAGGGAAGCTTACAACGTTCTTCCGGATCGTGACACGAAGAAGACGGGTCCATTGGAAGGTAGTGACAACCCTTCTCTACCCCGGATGTAGTTGAGGACCGAGCTAGGACGCGGATTGACAACCCGGCGATTCCTTCCGCGAACCCTCAGCAAGACTTCGGATTCGGTCGATCTCTTGACTTGTTCTTCCTTTATTGTTGTTTATGTGTTGTTAGAACTTTTGTGTTTATGATGTGCTCTTCGTTGTAAACATTATTAGTTTCATGTCTATGTGAACTTGTTTTGTTTATGTTTAAATTGCTTGAGTTGCGCTTTTATTTCCATCCGCCACCGCAACCGATTTTGCCGTTCTAGCAATTGCTAGAAGCATGCGTAGCGAAGAGGTGCTCTCGACCCTCATTCTGTAAGCCTACTCGTCCGTCCGCCCAGCAATTAGGTGCATAACGGCCCGTGTAGTCTTCCATCCCGCCTGGCGAAGCATTGCATAGCGGCGTTGCATAGGAGTAGTTGATAGCATTTTATTATCTTCTTCTGCAACAATCTATACCCCCATAGTTAACTCCGACCTAAGGACTTCAATCTCAAGTCTTCCTCGATATTAACTCCTCCCTTACTGTGTTCCCTGAAGAGATCGATACTTGGGAAAGCCATCCATTTTATATTACTTGTGCGACCGGTACACTTGTCATTCAAACGCATCAAGTTTTTGGCGCCGTGATGAGTCTGATATTTATAGGGTTTTTCGGACTCATCTGGGCTAACAAGCCCAGATGAGTCCGAAAAACCCTATAAATATCGGACTCATCACGGCGCCGAGGAGCGAATTGGTAGGTTGTGGAATCGAGAGTCGGCGCTTGCGTGCGACTCGCGAGAGGCGGGATGAGGTATCAGAAGCGGGAGATGGGAAATTATAGCGGCGGGCTGTGCGCTTGCGGGAGATGGAGTTGGGAAAACCCTAGGCTGAAAGATTAATTAAAAAAGGGGGGGGGTGGGCTGCTTGGTTTGGAAGAAAAGAGGGGAGGCTTTTCATTTTTTTTTTAAAACTAGGTTGTTACAGATCCTACTTAAAAAATTATCCCAAAACATTTGAGAATTCTCTAAAAGAAGTCTCTTATGGCGTATATTCATGTCATTCATTCCAACAAGATTTGCAAATCAAGACATGAAAAATAACTATGAATATAATGAAATAGAAAGGAGAACAAGCTCAGAGATTTACTAAGATCAAAAGAAAAGTTGCGGATAGTTACTACACATATCAGATTCAAGTTCCCAAGTGTACTACTCAGACTTGTCATGCATCCAAAACACTCTTACCATAGGAATGTTTTTTTCTTCTTCGAAGCTTGCGTATTTGATACTCCACAGTATTAGAGGGTTCGACTGGATACGAGAGATTGGTTTCAGGAATCATAAAATTTGTTCAATTAGCTCGATATTGAGAGGTAAGAATCGAGAATTCGAGAGCGGAAAAATCTTTGCACGAATTGAAGATAGAATACCAAGGAGGAAAAGAAACTAAATGACGATTGAGTGTCGACAGAAGTAAGTCACTCTGGTGATGGAAGTGCACAAACAACACTGAAGTAATTCAGCAGAGCAATTTACAAGAAGACCCTCATTTATATCTTATATAACTGGAGAAATATGTCTAGAATTGTATTGCTTGCGACGTTGACGTTTATGAGTTAACTAAAAGGAGATACAAGAGGACCAAATAAGATTGATAGTTAAGCAGAACAAAAAGATCTAAATACGAATACCAGTGACTTGAAACTAGAGATTCTAACATATTTCATACCGTCGGGTCGACGAGTACATAAATCATGTAATAATTACAACATTTTTATTGGACAACTCTAGGTAATGATCATGCAAATACAACAATGAAATCATGTGCGATATCAAACAAATAGTAAATCCGTGTATGTACAATCATTATTGTTGTCTTTAGTTTGACATTTGTGCAATGATTTATGATATGCATGCAAATGAATTAATACATATACCATGTTAAGTGCCCATATCGCTTAACATGTCATGCTTATTATGTTTCTAATGTCATCGCACTTGAAAATATTAAACTGCTCATATCCATTTAATATTCACAAGCGCTGTATATCCTAATGGAAATTTATATGCACATAAATGTTAAGTTTGCCCGTAATCCCTTAACATTCGTGTGCATACTACTCATGTTTATGTGTAGTGTGTGAGTGCTTCAGCCGATGACAACAGATAATGACAAGATGAGTGAAGAAATGATGCATGCATATATATATATTCATATAATAAAATTCAAAATATGTGATAATTATAAAATACTTTAACTTTTAGAAGCTCAAAACTGGCTCTGATACTAATTGTCATGACCCGTCTAAACAAAAGTCAGAGGCACTCTAGGCAGGTCGTGATGACACAAGCATGAGCGAAAGAAAAACCATGTCTGTTAGGCGAGAGTTGAATTAGTGTTGTTAGATTTTAAATAATTAATTTGGAGAAAAAATAGTTTTTTTTTATGCGGAAGTTTTTGAGTTTATCAGTAAAAAATTAAATGCACGTGTATTTTAATTAAACTCATGATACAAGTGACAATATTAATTTCATGCATTAACAATCCCAAAGAAAATGAACATGCAAGTTGTAACACCCCTTCCCAGTATTTCAGAAATCAGCCGTCCGGCCGGGTCAGCGATATAAAGAAAACTAGGAAACAGTATTAAAACTAGTAGCAGCAGGTAATAAAATCTATACTAAGCAATTTAAGACTTACAGCGGAAGTTTGAATAAAGTAAACTAAGGGTAACCACATACCTGATATCTGGATTCACAGAGCCGCTAAATAGGAAAGTAAAACTGAATTAACTGAAAATCTTGTTAACCATAAATAGTCTGATACAAATTAGACAAAACATTAATCTGTTACAATATTCTCATCTACAGGTACATGCTGAAAAAGAGTAAACTGAATAAGATAAATTGTACAAGCTGACGCCACTATAATGCTCATCCTAGACGTAGCTTCCCACCTGGGTCACCTGAAAAACAGTGCCCACGAAGGGTCAGAGTAAGGAAAAATAACCCCTCCTAGTGACACTAAAAGCCAGTTTTACATATGAATGCATGTATGTCTTTGAAAAATAATTTTATGCATTTAAAACTTTTATGCTATGTGCTATGCATGCCTTCGCACTATTCTCCGGTCACACATCTACTCGTACTAAGCACGTGACTGTTATTTTACTAACTCAAGTCCTGGCGTTCACTAACTAGCGTACTGTCTCATGTCAGGTCTATACTTGAGTTTTAGGTGGCTTCTAACCTGCTCATCTACTAGGAAGGCTCTAGGCAGAGTAGCTCCTAACGCGCAACTGAAACTGACGACCCGAGACCATCTTACGAACCCAATTGTTCTAGTGTCACGCGGACACGGTCTCGAATCTACTAGCTGGCTCAAGGGAAGACACTTCCCAAGTCTGTACTACTCATAAGGTTCCATGTGCCTTATGAGAAAGGTAGTGCGCCTCTACCTAGCACGGAAGAAACTCTGTGTGCTGGCTGACCTTTTTGGTCTGACGCTACTCTGCAAGGGATATCTTTTCTGGTGTACTACTAAGCGACCCTTGACTTTCTTGTGGTCGACTTGAAGGGACATTCACGCCCTTGGTTGGACAATTTCCAAACCTACGAACACGGCTAACGCTTCCGTACTCTATGTTTCTGTTCATGATTCGACTACTTGGGTCTTGGGGAAATCGTGTCACCCTACACATTTTTCGTAACCGTTTTCCTATCACCACACCTTTCTATGCATGGTCATGATACTTGAAATAAATCTATTAATGGGTATAAAAAAATACAATACTTGATATATCTAACTAAAAGGAATTTAAATTTCCTTACAGCGGTGGTGCGGCGCTCGTACACTCGGCGCGGCGGCATCTTCAATTTCGAAGGTAATCCTACTGTTGGGGACCCTCAAGTGCTGCCCCGACTCCACCGAAAAACCTGCAAAATTTAGGGCAGCCCTAAATTCAACATTTCCCCTTAGGATTTCCGATGGAAAAATCCAAAACAACTAGGGTTAACAAAATACAAATGCTAAGACCCAAAAATTACTTTTTTGTGGAGCGATTAGGGCTCTCAATGCGTCCTACTCGAATTCCGCGGTGAAACTCGAACCCCAAAACCTAATTAGGGCAAATAAATCCAAAACCTAGGTTATTTTAGTTTCCAAAAAGAAGGATTTCCACAAAGGAATAGAGAGAAAGAGAAAACGGACTTACCGAAACCAAAATCGGATCTCATTTCTCCGGCTAGGGTTAGACCCGACACTTCCAAGGCCAAGGAAGGAAAAGGAATGCTTGTTGGCGCCTGCAGAGGAGGGAGGAGTGGTCGGATTTGGCTTCCGGAGGAGGATCGGCCGCCGATTAGGGCTTGCGGAAACGCGCGGAAGGGGCGTCGGGCTCGCCGTTTGCGGGAGACGAAGAGCGGAGACGGCTTGCGGTTTTTCTCCCGATAGAAGAGGTGTGCGGGTTATATCGGGCTGTTAGCGGTTATCAAAACATCCGTGGGGGGGAAAAAGGCTGCTATTGGCACCCCAAAGCCAACATTAATCTGCTATACGCAAACCACATCACTCAATCACCCTAAATTCTAAAACAATATTGCTATGTAACACTATTAACTTTTCATGTGCGTCACACTAATATTATAGCTAACATACGTTACCAAATAATGGACGCGACCCCTAGCATAGTAACGTTGTACCTTGACGATGCGCTGTCTCGTTCAGAATCCGTCGCGACTCGCCCCTACAATTTATATAAATTTTTGCGTCAAAATTTATGGATGCTACACAAGTAATGTCAAAATCCAGTACATAACTTATAGCCTAGCAGTTGTACATGATAACAGAGAAAATAGCTGATCATAATTATTATATAAAAGAAATGCCCGACAGTAAAAGAGATAAAACATAAAAACATAGAATCTGACATGGCAAGAAGATAATCCTTCATGCCCAAAAATCTATCAATCTTCCAATCATATTTCAAATGAGAAAATCATTCATCTAAGTGAAAATCTTATTAAAAATTATTCATAATCACAAACCCATATCATTCCAAATATGTTAAACCCTAAACTACTAATTTATCAGATTAGACATTCAAGATTTAAATGTATTTGACAGATCAAAAATTCAAGAGTGAAGTCATTTAATCTCAAGAACAAACACATTAAATTAAGCTCAATGTTTGCAAGAGAGGGAGAACTTTACTTGCTTTAAGTACGCTGAAACTGTCGGCGACGGCTAAGCGTCGCAAGAAAAATTAACAATCCTATTTAAACCTATTCAAATACAATGAAATTGATATTTGACATAAATGAAATCCATACGCTAGCACATGATATTTACTTTACAGACCTAAAACACGAGAGGGGGGGGGGAAGAAGTTGCTAGCCTCGAGGAAGAGAAGGGGAAAACAGGTTGCTGCCTTGAGGAAGGAGGATTGATGTTTTTGCGCCGCCGATCAAAGTAATGGGGAAGTGCAGGGGGCAGAGTCGGTTCTTGGAGGAGAGGAATCCTTCGGCCAGAGCAGGAACAGGAGGCGCTGGCCCTAGAGGAGGGAGTAGGAGGGGGTACCGGGGAGCGTGTCGGAGGCTGCGGAATCAAGAGTCAGCGCTTGCGTGCGGCTCGCGAGAGTCGGAATGAGGTATCAAGAGCGGGAGATGAGAAATTAGAGCGGCGAGTTGTGCGCTTGTGGGAGATGGGGTTGGGAAAACCCTAGGCTGAAAGATTAATTAAAAAGGGGGGGGGGGTTGCTCGATTAGGAAGAAAAGAAGGGAGGCTTTTCTATTTTTTTTAAAAACTAGGTTGCTACAAAGTTCTTGGTAAAGATATCTGATATCTGCTAATAGATATTTAGTTTGAACAAATAAAATGCAAATGCTGCCTTTTTAAGGTAGTCCTTGATAAAATGTTTCTCAATTTCAACATGTTTGCTAGGTCATTTTGAATGAGATTATAAGCAATATTGATACTCTTTATCGTCGCAATATAATTGTATGGACTTCCCATTTTATAGTCTCAAATCCTACATTATAGATTGAAGCCTTAGTCTTCACATATCTCTTGCAACATTGCTCTGCATTTTGCTTATGTACCGGGCCTTGCTACCTCATTTTGTTTTCTACTACTCTTGATCATTAAATTCCCTCCAACAAAGGAGCAATATCCGGCGGTGAATTTTCAGTCATCTTGTCTTCCAGCCCAAGTAAGATCTGTGTATATTCAATATTCAAATGTTTGCTTTGGGAGAATAAGATTTCACGTTAAAAAAACTTCTTCAGGTATCGTAGCACATGTATAACGACTTCTTGATGTCTCAATCTAGAACAGTTCATGTATCTACTCAAGATCCCTACTGTATATGTGATATCAGGACAAATGTGTGTGAGGTAAATAGCCTTCCTACCAATCTTTGGTAGCTAGCAAAATTCACTTTCTCACCGCCCTCGTCTTCTTCGATTTTACAATTTACTTCTATGAGGATCTCTGTCGTTGCGCAACCTTGCATCCTTGTTTATTCTAGCAGGACCATGACATTTTTCCTCAGAGAAATGAAGATTTCACGGTTTGATCGCACAACTTCAATTCCTAAGAAATATTTTATCTTTCTTAGATCTTTGACTTCGAACGTCTTGCACAAACGTGCTTTAAGCCACATGATTTATTCTACATTATTTCATGTGATAATGATATCGTCAATGTATGCAATGAGAATGACCACTTTCTTAGCTTTCATTTTAACAAAGAGGGTATGATCTATGTGACGATGTTTGTATCCCAATAGAGTCATATCTTTTTGAAAATTTCCAAACCAAACTCCGAGAGATTGCTTCAAACTATAATGACATTTTTTAAGTTGACAGAGTTTCTCGCCTGTAAGAAATCTTGTGGAAATTTCATGTATACTTTCTTTGCCTGATCACCATGTAAAAACATTTTTTTACATCCAGTTGTTGTAGATCCCATTCTTGGCATGCAATGCATGATAAAAGAATGTGGATTGAGTCCATCTTGGCAACTAGTGCAAAAGAATGATAGTCTATGCCATGGGTTTTAAGTATATCCCTGGGCGATTAACTGTGCTTTGTATCTCCCTATGGTCCCTTCTTGATTTTGCTTGACAAAGAATACCCATTTGGAGCCAACACACTTTTTTATAGCTAGGAGATAAGAAAGCTCCAAAGTCTGGTTCTTCTCTAATACAAATATCTCTTATTCCATTTCCTTTCTCCGTCCTAGTATATCTAACGCTTCTTGCTAAATGTTAGGAATATAAACTAAATATGGAGAGAAGATGAAGGCTTTGTGTCTTGTAATATTGTGATATGAGATATAATTAACAATAAGGTATTTTGCAGAGACCGACTTAGGTCAATGGAGGTCTTCATCAGGACCTGGTTCAGAATATTGTATCTATTGTGGTGGAATAATAAGGGTTGTGTTTGATCCCTAGTTTGGATTTGAGCTAGGTTCACTAATTAGGATGAGTTTGACCCACATTGTATTGTCAGGGTCAAGTCTATGAGTCCTAGAGTTTAGGCTAGTCTTTAGGTTCAACCTTCATGGACCAGCCAGCAGAGGATCTCAGTAGACTCAGACTTAGAATAATTCAGAGTTCAAAATTATCAGTTCAAAATTCTTCAAACTCAGCTCGACGAACTCAGAATTCTTTCTCTGAGTTGAGCTTGACGATATTCGAGCTCAGGTCGACGATTTCTTCATTCAGACAGATTCTCAGCTCGACGAACTTAGAGCGCAGAATTGGCAAGTTATTTCCAGAATGTAGTTCGCAGAGCTCTGGTCGACGAACAAGAATTCTCAGGTTGACGAACTTGGAACTCCAGTCGACGAATTCTGTTCAGAGGTCGATGATTTCTGTCCCGAGCCAGTTTGAGAAGTTTTCCTTATTTCTGTCCTTATTTATTATATTATTTAACAGTAATTTTCTGAGTAATTAATACTCATATTCTCCAGAATATAGCCGTTATTGACAGCATTATTTATGGTCTTCATCAGGATTAATTACTTGCTTATTTTAATAGGACAGTTGGGGAAACTCATTTAAGTCAAATATTCCAGCCGTTTCATTCTCCAGATCAGTCAGCATTTAATGCTTGGAATTCAAATTTCAAAGGAGAATTTTGACAGCAGAATATAAAAAAGATTTTCTCTTTTCAGACACAAAAAATCCATGCATACACAGACTAGACAGTACTGAGAATACAGAGAAGATACACAGAATATACAGAAGAATAACTGCTTCTTCTCTGTACAAAAAACATTTTGTTTTCCCTTGATCTTTTTGAAGACTGAAGAAGAACAACCATCAAATATCAAGAATCTTCTTTTACTTCAACTCCAGGAACATTCAAGGACAACAACTTTGAATCAGTCAGAAAGTTCCGGGATCTTTCAAGACAAGGCTGAAGACCTATACCCTGAGCAAGGCTCCAAACTTCCTGAACATCTCTACATTTCAGAAGGAGTCTTGACAACAGAATCCACAAGTCTTCTCTGTTGTATAGAGAAAAGAGACATCATCACCTCTCTCACCTCCTGTAAAAAAGGTTTATTAACTCCCTTCAAAAGTTTATTCTTTGTTTTTGGGCACCTGATCAAAAGCCTAAAGAGTTGTGAAATCTCATTGGAAATAGATCTTGTGGTGGCAGTCACCTGATAAAAAACCTGTTAGTGGATTCCTATCAGGGTGGTAAAAGAGTGGATGTACCCAGTTTGGGGAACCACTATAAAATTCTTGTGTTGTCTGGTTGATCATTTTCCTTTTGTTTTGTAGTGTTGTGATAAATTTTAAAACAGCAAAAAGTTTTAATTACTCTATTCACCCCCTCTAGATTAAATCAGGTCTAACCTCTTTCTTTCAATTGGTATCAGAGGGGTGTTCCTTTGATTGTACAAGCTAACACTTGAACCAAAAGGTCCTTGTTAGATCTGATTTCTTTTCCCTAGTTTTTCTGTTTATTCTATATCATGACACAGAACAAAGATTATGTAAGCACCAGACCTCCAGTTTGCAATCTGAATAAGTTTGCTATCTGGAAGGCAAGAATCAAGTTATATATGAACTCTATTGATGAAGATATTTTTAATTCTATTTTGACAGGACCACCAACTACAGTGGCTACAACTACTGCAAGTTCCAGCACTCATGTTGTTCCACCACCTGAGTGGACAGATGCTCAAAAGAAGGCCAAAATAGCTGATGACAAAGCCATGAATATTCTGGCTCAAACAATGTCTGATGACATCTTCCAGAAAGTGGCAGAGTGCACATCAGCCAAGGCTATCTGGGATTCTCTTAATCAGATAGTTGCTGGTTCAGCAGATGAGAGAAAGGACAGGAGATCCAATCTCATCTCTCAATATGAAAACTTTAAGAAAGATGAGTCAGAGTCCGTCAGTGACATGTACAACAGACTAAGCTCAATCATCAATGAGCTAAAGACTGGACAAGAACATAACTCTCACAGAAGTCAATGACAAAATCCTCATGTGCTTCCCCAGTTCATGGGATTCCAGAGTCTGACCAATTAAGGAAGCCAGAAGTCTGAATGAGATTTCCACTGAATCTCTACTTGGAAAGCTCAAGTCCTATGAACAATTGATAAAGTCTAGAGAAGCTGCAGAGCAGAAGACTCACTCATCAGCAAGAAAGGAGCAGAACATTGCATTCAAAGCATCTGAAGAATCAGAAGCTCCAACAGCCAGTGAAGAATTTCTGAGTCTCTTAGCCAAGAGATTTACAAGATGGGCAAGAGAGATTTCAGAAGGAAGTCATCTACGCAAGATGACAAGTCAAGGTATGACAAGACCCCAACTAAAGAAGTTGTTTGCTTTGGTTGCAGGAAGCCAGGACACTTTATATCAGAGTGTCCAGAGAACCAAAAGGAGAGAAGAAGAGAAAAGGAACCCAGGAAGCAGCACTACAACAATCCCTCCTCCAGCAAGCATAAAAGGAAGGAGAAATGCTTTGTGGCTGAAACCTGGAGTGAAACTGAAGATGAATCTTCATCTTCCAGCTCCAGTGAAGATGAAGAGGAAGCTAAGGCAAAAGAAGTGTGTCTGATGACCATCAATGCTTCAGGCAGCTGTTCAGAAGCAGAAGATGACAAGTCAGAGGGTGAAGACTCTGAATCTGATGAAGATCAGGTACTGTCTTCTTTTGACTTCAATTCAGATAATTTTAGAACTGAATTTAAATCTTTATGTATTGATTTAATTAACTCAGGAAAAGAAATTTAAAAACTTAGAGAAAAACTTAACAGAACAAGAAAATTTCATTTCAGGAAACATTAAATTTAAAGATGAATTAACTCTAGCTAATGAACAAATCATCTCATTAAAAACTGAATTAACTGAGGCTAGGCAACTTGAAGAATCCCTAAATGAGAGAAGTATCAAGTTGATGGACATCACAAGCACAGTGAATGACAGACTTAATGGCAAGCTGGGCTTAGGTGCTTCATCAAGCCAACCCCCATTGATTCAGAAAAATATTCTAACAACTCCAATAAAATTTGTTTCTGAAAAAGGTAAGGAAAAGATAGATGATAATCATGTTAACCAAACAGAAGTAAAACAGAAGAATAAGAAAAGGAGAAAGAATAAGAAAAAGCCTAACTATAACAATGTTCAGCAGATTTCGTCGAACTCAGATCGACGAAATGTGTACAGTTCGTCGAACTCGAGTCGACAAACTCCGAACACAAACTTTTATTATAATTATTCTCTGAACTGCGATCGACAAAACCAGTATGGTTCGTCGACCCGAGATCGACGATAATTGGGCCCAGAAAATGAATATTTTCATTCTCTGAGTGGAGTTCGACGAACTCATCCCCATTCGTCGACCTCAGATCGACGAACTTACCAGAATTCGTCGACCCCAGTTCATAATAACAGAAACTTTAATTCTAACAGACCATTTAATCAACCAAGAGATTATGTTAATCCATTTACCCAGTGGATAATTCCACCTAGAAGATTTCACCCCCTAGGTTATAAAAATTAACCTGAATACTCATACATTTCCAGTTTTGACTATGTAAATAAACAAGGACTCAAGGTAACCTGGGTCAAGAATAGCTAATCTGTTTTATTGCAGGTGAAAGACTATCCCACTATAGAGCAACAGTGGTATCTGGATAGTGGCTGTTCAAAGCATATGACTGGCAGCAAAGACAACTTAATCAACTATAAGTCAAAGCTAGGACCCAAAATAATATTTGGTGACTCTAATTATGGCCAGACTGAAGGATATGGAAAGGTCAAAATTGGAGCAGTCACCTTCAGCAAGATAAGTTATGTATGTTGACTGAAGCACAACCTTATATCCATAAGTCGGTTATGTGATGAAAGGTTTCAGGTATTATTTAACAAAACTTCCTGTATTATTACTTCTGTAGATAACCAAGTAGTGTTAACTAGTACTAAAGTAGGTAATATCTATGTAATTAACTTTAGGTCTGCTAAAACTGAAATATGTCTGTTTAATCGAACTAGTAATAATAATGAATTTTGGCATAGGAGATTAGGTCATGTTAATCTGAAAAACATTGCTAAACTCTCTAGGGATAACCTTATAGATGATTGTCTTCTTGCCCCTACAAGAAAGAAAGTCTTTGCAGGGCATGTCAATTAGACAAACAAACTAAAAATAGTTTTAAGTCAATTAATAAGAGTGATTCAGTTAGGATTCTGTATTTGCTTCATATGGATCTTTTTGGACCCATTGCTATACAGAGCCTAGGAGGGAAGTTTTATACCTTAGTGATAGTTGATGACTTCTCTAGGTTCACTTGAGTGTTTTTCTTGATAAATAAGTCAGATAACTTCAATGTTATTACAGATTTTCTTAAGAGCATAAGGATCGAGTACTCTACTCCAGTTGCATTGATCAGAAGTGATCATGGTACTGAGTTTGAGTCTCTTCCCATGCAAGAATTCTGTGAGAAGGAAGGTTCCAGACACTGTTTCTCTGCTCCTAGAACTCCTCAACAAAATGGGTTAGTTGAAAGGAAAAACAAAAAACTCATTAAAGCTGCAGACACATTACTTGCAGATGCTCACTTACCCCTATCCTTTTGGGCAGAGGCTGTGAGCATAACAAACTATGTACTGAATAGAAGTTTGATTCATAAGCTTAAGGGCAAGACCCCCTATGAACTACTCAAATGGAAGAAACCTAAAGTAGATTATTTTAGAGTCTTTGGTTGTGTCTGTTACATTCATAATAACACCAAAAAATACATTAGAAAGTTTAAAGCCAAGGCTGAAATAGGAATTTTTCTTGGATATTCTTAAGTAAGCAAGACTTATAGGATATATAATAAATCATCTATGAAAATGGAAGAGTCTATTCATATTTCTTTTAATGAGACTAATATGTTTTACAAGGAGAAGATTCCTTCTATCAATGAGACTTTGCAGGAACCACATCTGTGCGAGAAGTTGGATGAATTGACCCTGACCAATGAGACTGTTACACATCCTTCTCCATATGTTGCTGAAGAAAGTGAAGATAATGTCACTGAATACAGTGAAGAGCCAACAACAGCTATAATTCCACCAGAGGAATTAACTCTCCAAGCTGTTGCTCAACCAACTCCTCCTCCTGAGATAGTCACACTTAGAGATCACCCTGTATCTCAAGTGATTGGAGACATATCAGTAGATGTTCAAACAAGGCATCAACTCCACCAGGACATGAGGCATGTCTGCTTCATATCTCAAACTGAGCCTCAATCTATTAAAGATGCTGAGCAAGATCCACACTGGATCATTGCAATGCAAGAGGAGCTCAACCAGTTTGAGAGATGTAGAGTTTGTGATTTAGTTCCAAGATCCAAAGACTACCCAGTCATTGGAACTAAATAAGTATTTAGAAATAAACTAGATGCTTAAGGTACTATCATCAGGAACAAAGCAAGGTTAGTGGCTCAATGATACAGAGAAGAAGAAGACATTGATTATGACCAAACTTTTTCCCCTGTTGCAAGGATTGAAGCAATCAGGATATTTCTAGCTTATGCAGCCTACAAGAAGTTCACAGTATACCAAATGGATGTCAAAAGTGTATTCTTTAATGGTGAACTCAAAGGAGGTTTATGTGGAACAACCACCAAGTTTTATCTCTTCATCCCATCCATCTTATGTTTTCAAATTGCATAAAACTCTCTATGGTCTAAAGCAAGCTCCAAGAGCTTGGTATGAAACCTTAGCTAGCTTTCTCTTAGAGCATAACTTTTCTAGAGGCATAGTAGATATGACTTTATTTATTTAGCATCATCATGATAAAATCTTGTTAGTACAAATATATGTAGATGACTTATATTTGGTTCTACTGATTCCAAACTATGTAAAATGTTCTCTAACCTTATGCATTCCAAGTTTAAAATAAGTAGCATGGGTGGACTCTCCTACTTCCTATGTCTCCAAGTGAAGCAGTCCCCTGATGACATCTTTATATCCCAATCCAAGCATGCTAAGGAGTTGTTAAAAAGGTTTGGGATGGCTGATGCTTCAGCTAAAAAAACACCTATGACTACAAATGCTGTGATTGATTCTGATGAACATGGGAAACCTGTTGATCAGAAACTATATAGGGTCATTATTGAGTCTCTATTATATTTCACAGCAAGTAGGCCAGACATTATGTTTGATACTTGTCTTTGTGCTAGGTTCCAGGTGAACCCTAAAGAATCTCACCTTATTTTCTTAAAAAGAATTTAGAGATATATAAAGAGTTGCCCTAATCTAGGACTCTGGTATCCAACTGAGTCAGAATTTGAGTTAACTGGATACTCAGATGCTGAATTTGCTGGATGTAGAGTGGGCAAAAAAAGCACCTCAGGGACATGTCAGTTCCTTGGTGCTAGACTTGTGTCCTGGTTTTGCAAAAAGCAGACATCTGTGTCTACTTCAACTGCAGAAGCTGAATACATAGCAGCTGACAGTTGTTGTTCACAGATACTGTGGATTCAGAACCAACTCCTAGATTTTGGTTTCAATTTAAATAATTCAACTCTACTTTGTGATAATACAAGTGCAATTTCCATTGTACAGAATCCAGTGCATTATAGTAGAACTAAGCATATAAAAATAAGGCATCATTTCATTAGAGATTGTGTTGACAAAAAGAAAATTAATCTTGTCTACATCTACACTGATTTGCAAAGAACAAACATCTTCACCAAACCCTTGGATGAGAGGAATCATCTGTTCTTTCTGAATCAGCTAGGTATGATCAATGGAGAAGCATTAATTTAATTTATGTCTACGATCAAAGAATTATTCACAGTTCGTCGAACGGAGATCGACGATCTGAGGACAGTTCTTGAGAAAATTCGTCGACCTGAGATCGACGAACTATCTGTGTGAAGTTTTATTCGTCGACCGGAGAACGACGATACTTCTTCAGAAAATTTTCGTCGAACTGAGAACGACGAAAAGTTTTCTCTTCTTCAGACTGAGATCGACGAACTCTTTTGTAAATAAAATATTTCGTCGACCTCAGATCGAAGAACTTTATTTATTATGCAGGACGGAGTTTGACGCTTCATATTCTGAAAATCTTATAACTATGTTTTCTTCGAGCTCCATCCCGCGCTTTCTGTTCTCCTAGCACTTGATCTTTCTGTTTCCTTTTGCAGGCGATCAATGGCGATTCCGGCGAGCTCTCTTTCTGCAATGAAGTTTGACACAGGATTCGATATAGACTTTGAATCCTTTCAACATTCTGACCAGATTTTCTTGGATATACTGAAGTTATTTGAGAAACAACAGTTGAAAACCTTCATGACAACCATGATAAAGATAGTTACTACTGAAATCCGAGAATGAGTGTTCACCTCCTCTACTCCAGACGCCGACATGATGACAAACACAATTTCTGAACATCAAGTTACTCTAAGTGTTAACTGAAATTTTCGGTTTGATAAATGGTGAAGAAGATTAGAAATTAATAGTTCTGAGTTTGATGAAATGTTTAATATAATGGGTCACACTGGAGAGAACCCTAATAAACTGCTAAAGAAACATTTGTCTTCTGAATATAAGTTTTTAGTCGATGTGGTGGGCAAAGTATTGCTAGGAAAGCATACTGCCCATGATTATATTACCAGACAACAGCTTCTGGTAATGTGTGCTGTTGTAAATAAGAAAGCAGTCAATTGAGCTAAGATTCTGTTGGATCTGATAAAGAAAAAGAACAGTAAGAAAGAAGTTTGTTTTGGAAGAATCTTAGGAATTTTTCTTCAGGAAAAGGCAACTGAATCTCTGGTCTCACGGACCATATTCATTAATGCTTCCAAAAGGCTAACATGTGCCTTGTTTGGAAGATAAGAGAGGACTATCTCAAAGCCTTCTAAGGCTTCTTCCTCTTCCAGAACTTCTGAGGATACCAGAGCTGTGACAGCTGATCCCCCACCCCCAGAAGATGTCCACTCCATCAGAATTCCATCCCCTCCATCCCATCAACACCAACCTACACCTCCACAAGTTCAAATTCCTTCATCAACCCTCCAACAACCATCCACATTTCAAGTTCATATTCCAACACCACCTACATCTCCAGTACATCAACCAACACCAATTCAATCTCCCGAGCATCAACCAACGCTAGTTCAATCTCCAGCGCATACCTCACCACCTCAATCCCTATTTCCCCATCATCTTGCTGACATTCCCCTCCATAACCTCTCATCTATTCCATCTTTTGATCTTATATCATCATCTCCCATCAATACTCCATCACCTCATGATGAGCCCATGTCAGACACCACTCCTTTCCCCTCATCATCCATCCTCCATCCTTCTGTATCAACTCAGACACCCTCTGAGTTTATGCAAATGGATTCCTCTTCCATTCCCTCCCTTCTGGAACTCCTCACTCCCCTTCTCAAAAATCTTATAGCAGAGACCATTAAACCTCTTGCTGATTCCATTTCATCCCTATCTGCTCTCATTTCTGCTGTCCCCTCTGTCCCTTTTTCTGGGGGTCTAGCTTCAGGACCCTCTGAAACCAGATAGGGGGAGATATCCAGTGAAGAAGCTCCAGTCTCCTCTCCTCCAGCAGATGCAGCAACAGCAGCAGTTTTACAGTTAGATGAGCCAGCAGATGCAGATGCAGATGTGAATATGATTTCAGAAATTGAGACAACAGTTGATTTTGATATGCTTTGTACAGATGGACAAGTTGATCTGCCAAAAGTTTTGATTGTTGGTGATTGTTTTGTCAATCCCACAGTAGATTTATTTGGGTTATTAAAGTCTTTTTATGCATATATATATTATCTTCCAAAAGTTTTTCAAGAGCAATCCATTGCCATAGTATGTTATACTTCACCAATAAGCCCTGAAGTTGTTAATCAACTAAAGGAATGTTTTGCTGCTCAAATGATTGGGGAACCATCAGATGTTACAACTGATAAAGTTGAGCCAAGCTCTTCTGGTCCAACCTATATCTTGGATGAAAGTCCAATTCCCAATTTGGATGATTTGATTGTTGAAGATGTTGCACAAGAACTTGGAAATATTCAGAATGCTCCTGATATGGCTGATACAGAAAATGAGATTGTACAGCCAGTATCTCTTAAGAAAGATCAATCTAAGCTGATTGAAGAGATTGATACTATGTATGACAATCCTCCAGAATCTTCTGATGAAGATAATGATGATGAAGACTCTGATGAATCTGATGATCCAAAGGCAAAGAAGAAGATTGTTAAGAAAAGGAAAGTTGTTCCCAAAGCTGCTCCCAAGCCAAATCCTACACTTGATACTCCATACTACATTTTGCAAAAGATTACTCCATACCCTGGGATGCCACAGTGGATGTGGCTGTCAAAGAATGAGCAAAAAGAAAGGAAGAAGATAAGAAGGTATAGGTCTCCTCCTAAGCACTTCAGGAAAGACCCTCCTCCCCCTCCTCCATCAGCTGGGGACTCTTGAAGTGCTTCTCTTAGATCAACACCAGTTACTAAAACATATCAGAGACACTCCAAGCCTACTTCTCATGGCAGCAGTCAGCAGCAATCCTCTCAGAGCAAGCCTCCTCCTGTTACAGATAAGAAAGGTACTTCAGCATCTACTGGTGATTCAAAGAAGGACTCTAGTCCTTAAAAGGCCAGAATCTCCACCTATCCCATTTGTAGATCCAGAACAAGAAACAACTGCAAAAATGGCCAGGTTTCAAGAGCTGATTGGACTTTCTATGATCAACAAAGCTAAAGCAGAAGGAAAAGATCCATCACAATACTCAACAATGTTATCATATAGAAAAGAAGAACTCAAGAGGTATGCTAAAGCTAATAAATTTTTCAATGTAGATGATTATATGAGTTTGCATCCTGAAGCAGTAGTACCAAGAGCCACCTCATGCAATATAATTGGAGCATCAGACATGACAATGTCAAAAAGAAAAGCTGCAAATCCAAGCAGAGATATTATTTTCAAGCAGCCTTCTGAGAAATCTGACAAATCTAAGAAAGAAAAGTCAAAGAAGAACAAATGACTGTTGTGTTTAGTTTTTATTTTCTGAACTCTATTTGTTAATCATGAAGCACCTTTGTACATATCTGTTGGATGTTTTATTTTCTGCCAGATATATTTTATTCTGCTTTGTGAGTGTTTTCTTTTGTTTGTATTAGTGACTCACCCAAATAGGGGGAGATTGTTGGATCCCTAGTTTGGATTTGGGCTAGGTTCACTAATTAGGATGAGTTTGACCCATATTGTATTGCCAGGGTCAAGTCTATGAGTCCTAGAGTTTAAGCTAGTCTTTAGGTTCAACTTTCATGGACCAGCCAGCAGAGGATCTCAGTAGACTCAGACTTAGAAGAATTCAGAGTTCAAAATTATCAGTTCAAAATTCTTCGAACTCAGCTCGACGATCGTCGTTCTCAGATCGACGAACTCAGAATTCTTTCTCTGAGTTAAGCTCAACGATATTCGAGCTCAGGTCGATGATTTCTTCATTCAGACAGATTCTCAGCTCGACGAACTTTGAGCACAGAATTGGCAAGTTATTTCCAGAATGCAGTTCGCAGAGCTCAGGTCGACGAACAGGAATTCTCAGGTCGACGAACTTGGAACTCCAGTCGACGAATTCTGTTCAGAGGTCGACGATTTTTGTCCCGAGCCAGTTTGAGAAGGTTTCCTTTTCTGTCCTTATTTATTATATTATTTAGCAGTAATTCTCTGAGTAATTAATGCTCATATTCTCCAGAATATAGCCGTTATTGGCAGCATTAATTATGGTCTTTATCAGGGTTAATTACTTTCTTATTTTAATAGGACAGTTGGGAAAACTCATTTAAGTCAAATATTCCAGCCGTTTCATTCTCCAGATCAGTCAGCATTTAATGCTTGGAATTCAAATTTCAAAGGATAATTTTGACAGCAGAATATAAAAGAGATTTTCTCTTTTCAGACAAAAAAAATTCATACGTACACAGACTAGACAGTACTGAGAATACAGAGAAGATACACAGAACATACAGAAGAATAACTGCTTCTTCTCTGTACAGAAAACATTATGTTTTCCCTTGATCTTTGTGAAGACTGAAGAAGAACAACCATCAAATATCAAGAATCTTCTTCTACTTCAACTCCAGGAACATTCAAGGACAACAACTTTTAATCAGTCAGAAAGTTTCAGTATCTTTCAAGACAAGGCTGAAGACCTACACTCTGAGCAAAGCTCCAAGCTTCCTGAACATCTCTATATTTCAGAAGGAGTCTTGACAAAAGAATCCACAAGTCTTCTCTATTGTATAGAGAAAAGAGAAGACATCATCACCTCTCTCACCTCCTGTAAAAAGGGTTTATTAACTCCCTTCAAATGTTTATTCTTGGTTTTTGGGCACCTGATCAAAAGCCTAAAAGGTTGTGAGATCTCCCTGAAAATTGATCTTATGGTGGCAGTCACCTGATCAAAAACCTGATAGTGGATTCCTTCCAGGGTGGTAGAAGAGTGGATGTACCCAGTTTGGGGAACCACTGTAAAATTCTTGTGTTGTCTGGTTGATCATTTTCCTTTTATTTTGCTGTGCTGTGATAGATTAGCTTAGACTGTTTCCATTTCCTGTTACTACTATTGGTATCACCTATTTTACTCTGATAAATTTTAAAACAGCCAAAAGTTTTAATTACTCTATTCACCCCTCATAGAGTAAATCAGGTTTAACCCCTTTCTTTCAGGTTGTACCATCTCAAGAATAGTATTGCGTCATTGATAGATTTGGGGAAGAGGAATAAGCCTCCTGACAACAGGAATTAAGGTGAGGACATGAGTAGATGTGGTAGTTGGACTAGTGAAAGGAAGGAGATACGAGGCCACGATGGGAAGGGGAATAGTGGGTGCGTAATATCATTGTCTTGTCCCTCTCCCCTTGATGAGATCCAAAGAATTGTTTGCCTTCACATATAGTAACCTCCGTGGTACAAAGAAACATCGAGAGGAAGGGTGATAACAACGACACTATTTCGTAGTAGAGTACTCAACAAAAATACATTTATGGAAATGAGTATCCAATTTATCATGATTTTATTGATGAGCTTGACACAATAGACACATCAAATACACGAAGAGGGAGATAAGATGTGTGTACTGCATATTTGGTGGACAAACGAGATATAAAGGAAACGTATTTTTGGATACTGGATGGACGACGATTAATGAGGTAAGACGCAAGAGGACCGCTGCACCCCAATATGATTTCATGAGATTCATTGTAATAAGAATGCACTGTGTGACTTCTATGAGGTGTTTGAGCGTTAAACCACATTATTTTGGGTGTTTCTATGGATGCGCGTGGTTTGATGAAGTATTCTATGATCAGCAAGATAGATGCCAAATACACCATGGTTGCCGTACTCCTCCCACTTTCACTGCGGAGGACATCAATAGTATCGCCAAGTTTCTTATGCTAGAAAACATAAGAAACTTGTGGAGGGGTATCCAAGACATTCACACATCCACGGGAGAGGGAGTAGGACTGTAGGAGTACTGAAGAGAGCTTGACGAGGTAGATGGGCCAAGATGTACATGTCTACTGTGGGCTCGCTACAAGTTTTCAGACCAGTGATCCCAACCCCTCTTCATAAATCTGGTTGGCCTCAACCGCTAATTCCAACTTCAAGCTGTTGAGACTGGGGCTTGAATCCCAGACCTCCTAGATAAGAGAACTTTAAGCTGGTCCTCATCACCAACTGAGCTAGCGCGCCCGCAGTAGATCGGTTGTTTACATAAAAATGCACTTTTTATGTAACTCCCTGATCTGTTGTGGGTGCGCTACAGGTCTGCAGACCAATGATCTCAACTTCTCTCTACGGATCTGGTTGGCCACAGTCGTTAATTCCAGTAGCGGGTTGTTGAGTCTGGGGCTTGAACCGTGGACCTCCTAGATAAGGGATCTCTAAACTGGTCCTCATCACCAATTGAGCTACAACTCAGTTGGTGATGATGACTAGTTTATAGCTCTCTTATTTTGGTGGTCTGGGGTTCAAGACCCAGACTCAACAACTCGTCATTGGAATTAGCGGCTGCGACCAATCAGATCCATGGAGAGGGGTCGAGGCCACTGATCTGCAGACCTGTAGCGCACCCACAGTAGACCAGGGCATTCAATCTCCGAGCTCAACATCTCGCCATTGAAATTAGCGGTCGTGGCCAATCAGATCTGTGAAGATAGGTTGGGATCCTTAGCAGACTTGTAGCACGCCTAACTGTGCTACCCAGGCTCACGCCATAGAACGCAGGATGAGCCCGATCTCGCTTGGTGGTGAGTCTGGTCGTCTTGTCAGGCTCAACCATCGAGCAATGTGGTTGTGCTAGTTCTTGTTGTAGTTCATTCGGGTGATCCCTCCTTCTACTCCCTGAATACGGGTTGCACACAATCCTCGTTTTTTGTGAGCTCGCTAGAGATCGGTAAGATTCTTTCAACCATTATTTAACGACCTCTGACCACAAAGATACAGGATTTAATGGGTCCTCCCACTTCCCCTATAAATAAAGGGGTGCGACTACCCTCCATTCATAGCAGCATTGCTTCAGAGACGGTCCCATTCATTGGCGCAAAATCGTGGTTCAGAGGAGAAGAGCTCGCGGTGGCCTCCATTTTTGGGATGATCGATGGGCTCTCTTCGATGCGATCGTATGGGCGCGCTGAGAAAGGGTCAAAGAAGAAAAGGAAGATCGTCACTCCTTCCGTCGATGAGACCCCCCCCCCCCCACACACACACCTCTTGAATCGATTGTGAGGCACAAGCCTTCTCTCCTCTCAAGGAGATTGAGAGCTCGCATGGCACTGAACAAGCTACCTTCAACCTCCTCAGTCCGACGAAACATGTAATTTCAGTCTGTCGCCATGTACTCTAAAAACTTGACGCTAGATGGCTAACTTCTCAACCTGCGAGTTCGAGCAGGTTGATGCTAACAGGCTCTAATCCTGGCGTCGCTGAGCCAACTAACATATAGAGAGCAGGTGCCACAACAACGTGAGCTCGACTCTTCCCTCGTTGTCTTGCTCTGTCATCATACTAGGTAATAAACTATACTCTAGCCCTTGTCGAGAAGTGCTTACTAATCCTAAGGTTTCTTTTTGAACAGTTCCCTTTTTTATTGACCTGCATAACGAACCACGTCAGGGCTGGGCTTCCTCTAAGTGTGTACTTACTCCCTTCTTCCTCTCCAGCTCCGAGT
Source organism: Platanthera zijinensis (assembly GCA_039513925.1). Classification (NCBI taxonomy): domain Eukaryota; kingdom Viridiplantae; phylum Streptophyta; class Magnoliopsida; order Asparagales; family Orchidaceae; genus Platanthera; species Platanthera zijinensis. Next base: position 117,192,644 of record CM077097.1, on the reverse strand, counting down.
CCAGCGCCTTCGACTGATGTCTCCAGAATCCCGACTTCCTAACAGCAGCCTTGCGTTAGCGAGCTGGCTAGGCGACCTTCCGACATGAAGTCATTGATGGGTCCTCCTGGACAAAACAACATACCTTCACAAAGGCCTCAATCCGCTGAGCGCCTTCGTCTGGACTCGCCCCGCCGCCACCGGAGTCGCCTTCTCCCATAAGGACGGCTCCTCTGAGCTACCTCTTGGCGAATTCGCGGTTGTCAGTGATGAATTTAGGACTTGCCTCCTTGTCGTCCTCATGGCTCACGATTCCTTCCTCATGGCCTTGTCGCCTGCTGAGGTAAACCCGAGGCTAGCCGACATTCGGGCTCGCCTTGACCGGGCAAAGTAATTCTAGTAGCAGGTAGAGAATGATGAAGAGTTATATGCCTGCATCCATGACTTGGAAGAGAGACTATATGACTTGGAGGTTCTCTAGAACGCTACTGCAGATGAACTGCATAGGCTCCGCTCAATTGGCTGGGACAGTGGGTGAGGCCTCCAGACTTGAGGAGAATATTTGGCGAAGAGAGGAGCACCTTCAGAAGGCCAAAGTTGATCTTCGCGTTGCCAAGGATATTACTTGGAAATCTCGCCAACCTCCTCGCTCGTGCCGCCAAGGTAGCAGTCCTATGCACCGCGAATAATGTATCTGTATTTTTTATGTTTCATTATTCTACTTGCATTATCATGTACTTTCCCTTCGCGGCTTAATGAAGATTTGTTTTCCATGTAGTGTTCTTATGCTTTCATCTCTCGACTCGCTCTAGCGTTGATATGCGAGGCAGTGAACTCGTGTGCGAGCATACAGACTCACTCGCGAGTGCGCCTAAAGGCATAGGCTATAAATAGGGGTCTACCTTCAGTATAGATACGCTTGTTGCCCTTTGACCCCCTGCCTTTCTTTGTTGTCGATAAAAGATTCATTTTGTGTTCATGTTATGGGTCACGAGGGTACAGGTGAGGAGGGTCGTGGTAATTGTGTCGCCAACTTTCATGAGCACAATTTCCCCGGCTCGCAAACTTCTACAACTGAATTTGCCTCCTTTAAAGTTCAGTACGTTCATGACGACTTCACGGTGAGGCGACTTGCACCAGCGAGCACATCAACACATTCTTTCAGGATGAGCTCGCCTTCCCCTTGGCGCACTCCCATGCCGGTCTGAGGCTGCCTGTGCCCCGAGGTCCGACTGGTCTTCAAATATTTCGGGTTGATCTCCGCGCAAGCCAACCCAAACGCGATCAGCGCCTTGATCACGTTCCTCAGCGCTATATGCGCAAGGAGAAGATTGGTTTTGATCTCGTCGCCGTCCGCATGATTCTGATGTTAAAGGTAGGTCTGTAAACGGTTTGGTTCGATTTTAGGCGAAACCGAAACTGAACCGGTTGGTCTCGGTTTTTACACACCTCAATCGAAACCGAACCGAAATTGTGCTCATCGGTTTGGGTCGATTTTTAGCTCTCGGTTTGGTTTTACACAACACATTAAGTAGTTTTTTTTGTTCAGAGACTAACATGTAATCAGATATGCAAGTTTCATCTGATGTTATTTCATATTTCTATTTTGATTTGTCTATATACACTTATTATTCTCCATCAGATTTGTGTAATGTGATAATTTTACACTTTGCATTACAAAGAATTAATCATTTAAACATTAATTTATTCACCCCTACAAAAATATCATAAAACAATAAATGTTTTTGAAAAGAACAATGTTTGATCAATTATGAGTCAAGATTTCACACATTCGTGCCTCACAAGTAAGGGTCTTTGCTCAAAAAAAGGAAATGCCCAAATATTAATGATTTAATGTTAGTCGAGGAGAAGTGGATGAGATGAGAATTTAGAACTGAGAAGTGAGAAAATATTAATATTAATTAGCCTCAACTCCATGTGTTCCGTGACCCACCAACCATGTCATTGCCTTTGTATAACCGCATCAAATATTATTCATCGGTTCGGTTTTTACCTTGTGCAAACTGAACCAAACTAAATAGGGGTCGGTTTTAACTACCTAAAACTGAAACAAAGCGAACCGGTCGATTCGGTTTGAAAATCGATTTGGTTGGATCGGTTCGGCCTGGTTCGGTTGGTTTCGGTTTTATGCACACCCCTGGCTGAAGGAAACTAGCGATGTCGTCGTCTTGTTCTTTAGCGAGGCGTGAAGATCTCTGAAACCCTCAACAAAGTCCAACACTGGAACGACAAGTTTGTTTTCATGCGAAGCGAGTTTGGGACCCTTCCCTTCTCCCCAATCTACAAACCCGATAGCGTGTACAAGCCGTCTCGCGTGGAGGTGGACCCCCTCGCCCTCCACAATTTCTTGAGAGGGAAGAAGTTCGATGTCGTCTAGTTACAACATGTGGATCAATTCGCCTTCATCCTGCCAGGACTATGTTACCTAGGCGAGTACTCGCCACTCTATTTTATTTCCTGCTCTTAGTTTTCCAGCGAGCTCATGTTTCTTTTATAGGTGAGTGCTCACTGCCGGTGCACCCATCCTTCGATATCTCAAGTGTGCTGGTTCACAAAGTACCTTTCTCCCGCCCTGTCGAGATCGTCATCTTGGCGAGCTGTCCTTTGCCTTCGCGAAGGGTAAGACGAAAATTCATCCTGGAGCCGCCTCATCAAGTGAGCCAAATAATAAGAAGCTGAAGATTGGGAAAGCGAACTCTTCAGGCAACGTGGATCCTCCTGAGGATCCCGTCTTGCATTTCAATTGTGGGCTCAGGATGCGAAACACGGACGCAAAGAGGAATCCTCTCCTGATCTAGGATGACTCGCAAAATCGAGTCGTGTTGAGCTCATGCCTTCCCTCTTGGACAGAGGATGAGGCGCTGGACGATGACGCCTTCAATGTCCTCTACGGCCGCGATGACACTAAGGTACTCGCAGGGACCCCCATCCACAAACAGACAAATCGCGGCAAATCGCGATAGTCGATCCATCCTCCGCTCCTTAGAGCTGCTCCATTTGATCTCGAGGGGCGGTCTCACAACGAATAGGAAGCTTCGCATAGAGACCGATGCTCACCGGGAGGCTGAGGAGAAATTGGCAAAGGCTGATAAAGATCTCGCCGCGATGGGGGCCAACCCGCCTTCTCAAAATGAGGTACATCTTTCTTTCGGCTTTTAGCTCGTACACGCTCCTAGTTCCTTTCTGAATATGGTTTCTTGCAGGATGCCGAGCTCGCGTAGGCCGGGGGATTCTTTGTGATGAAGGAAGAACTGAAGGGAGTGCGAAGTGACAACGATTACCTCACTTAACAGCTCGTTGAGGTAGACTCCAGCCTGCTAAAGTGTCGGCTCCAAGGGGCTGTGGAGTCGTCTTTCCCTCCATAGCTTTTGCAGTTTACTCCTTATGAGGTGGAGGCGACGCGCATGACATTGGTCACCTCTGCGACCTAGCTCACACTGGAATGCCTTTGGCGATATGATGTCTTAAACGAGGTGGGGTTGAAGGTCACCCTCCAATCCCTCCTCCCGGAGCTGTTTTGCGAGCCAGAGAGCTCCTCAGGCTCCGAGGACTCGCACTCTTCAAATGACGAGCATGGTGGCGAGTTCAAGAGTGAGTTATTGGACTCTCGAGGGGGAAAGTAGCTGGCATGCAAGAGAGAAGTTCGTGCAGGGGCCCAGACTACGTCAACAACACTCTCGAGGACATGGACTTGCTCGAGGGGGTAAGTGGCCAACATGCAGAAGAGGATTTTGTGTAGGGGACCAGACTATGACAACAACACTCTCGAAAACTTAGACTCGCAGGGGGCAAGTAGCTGACATGCAGGAGAGGAGCTTGTGCAGTGGCCGAACTACGACAACACTCTCCAAGACTTGGATTCACTTGAGGGGGTAAGTAGTCGACATGTTGGAGAGGATCTTGTGCAGGGGCCCAGACTACGACAACTCTCTCGAGGACTTGGACTTACTTGAGGGGACAAGTATCCATCATGCAGGAGAGGAGATCGTACGGGGGCCCGAACTGCGACAATATCTCTCTCGAGGTCTTGGACCCACTTGAGGGGGCAAGTGTCGGCATGCAAGATAGGAGCTTATGCAGGGGGCGGACTACGACAACATCACTCTCGAGGGGTTGGACTCACTCTTCTTGGGGGTGCCACTCTTATGCGACCATGTTTTGTTATGTTAAACATCGAAGAAGCAAAATATCATAATAAGCACAGATGAAAGGGCATTACAGTAAATCATAAATGAAAGTCATAAAACTAAAGAGATGATTAAGGATAGAAACGCTTTAGGTCATCTCCACTCCAGGTATTGTCGAGTGATTTCTCTTCGGAATTTTGTAGAATGTATAACCCAGTCTTCAATGCCTCCAGGATCATATAGGGACCCTCCCTATTTGGATGGAGCTTGCCTATTGCTGCATATTTCCCTGCGGCATCCACCTTTCTGAAGACCAGATCCCTTTTTCGAATTGTTTGATTTGGATGTGCTTTTCGCAATATTTGGCCATCTTGCGTTTGATCTCCTCATGACGGATTGTTGTCAAGTCACGGAGCTCTCTATGAAATCCAACGGGAGTCGTTGTGTCTCTTTATTTTCTAATCTCCACTATGTGTCTCTGTCTTCAGCTGTCACCACTCTCGGGATCCTAACTTCAAATTCCATCGAGATCAATGCCTTCGAGCCGCGAAATAGCTTAAACGGGGTCTCCCTCGTGGCTGTGCTGGGAGTCATTCTCAGGGACCAAAGGACCGAGGGGAGCTGCTCCACCCAATTTTGTTTTAAGTTCTCTATCTTTTTCCTCAACATATTGACGATGACCTTATTGGCCGCTTCCTCCTACCCATATCTTCTAGGGTGGTGAATTAACACAAAACGAAGGTCATTCCCTACCTGGTTGTAGAAACTTGTGAGCTCTATGCTAGCAAACTGCGATCTATTGTTCGTGACGATGGCGAGAGGTAGTCCGTGCCTGCAAATAATCTCTCCACAAATAAAATTCTTCACTACCTGGGAGTTTGTCTTTTCCAATGTCTTCACCTTCATCCATTTAGAGAAGTAGCCGATTATCACAAGGAGGAACTTTCTTTGTCCACCTGCCGGAGGAAATAGTCCTACGAGGTCTATTCTCCAAATTGCAAATGATCACAGGGTGGTGATCGTCTTGAGCCGTTGAGTCGGCTGCAATTGGAGAGGGGCGTGGAGTTGGCTCTTATGACACTTTTTGGTGAATTGCTCCGCATCTTTCTTGAGTGTAGGCCAAAAGTATTCTTTCCTTAACACTTTCTTCTCCAAGGTTTTACTCCCCGAGTGATTTCCACACTCCCCGAAAGTGAATTTCTTCCATGACTTGAGGCACATCCGCTTCTGAAATGCACCTTGCCAAAGGGCTTGACAAAGTCTTTCAGTACAGGTCCCTGCTGTGAAGTAGTTAGCAGGACGACTTGTAACGAACCCATCTCTTGTCTTGAACTTCTGTCGGGAGCTCGCTTGTGGTCAGAAAGGTGATTAGTGGATCCATCCAGGAGGACCGTTGATCGATCTCCATCAGCTCTCTCTCTTCGATGGATGGTCGAAACAACTCTGCGATCGTACCCCCCTCCCCGGGGTTGTACTTGGCCAATCGGTCTGCTTGTGAGTTCTCATCTCTTGGTACGTGCTGAATCGAGAATGAACTGAAGGCATTGACCCGCCCCTTTACCTTGACCAAGTATCGCCTCAAACTCTCTCTTGATCTGGGAGGCAACTATTGGGTTTTCATAGAGTGGATACACTTCATATGTGCGCAACGCAAATAGATCTAGAAAACTCTAACTAGATATAGGACCTTGCGAAAACCCTAACTAGATATAGGACCTTGCGAAAACCCAAGATTCAAGAAGTAAAACACAACAAATGTAAATTTACCTAGGTGGGATCGAGACAAAGTCGATCAAGATGCTCCAAAAGAACTCCTTGTGCTGAATTGGAATCCTATTTCAAGTTGTCCTTATCAGTTGAGTCTGAGAGCATAGAAGTAAATCTGCGCATTTATGGGATATCCATACTAACGGGAGAAACGCCTCGCTCTCGTCGCACGACAGCAGGCTAGATGGATGATCAGCTTCTTCGTCTCCACGAACTGCTAAGTTCGCTTCCAAGAGAGGACCGCCGACGCTAGGGCTCCGATTCGCAAGGGAAATCCGTTGTCAAGGTTTTTATACCGCTCTACAGAACACTTTTGTGCGGAATGATAAGACCCTTAACCCCAGAACCTGAAATTATATTTATATATATAATTCTCAGTCAACCGGTTTCAGTTACATCAAGAAATACCCTTAAAAAAGTTGAATAGGGTTTAAGATTAAAATCAGGAGAACAAACTGTCAATACAACTTTTAGTCGATTCAGCTAGACCATTTAGTCGAATCGGCTTGAAGTCAGGTCGAATTCTTTCCAGACCATCTTGTCGAATTCTTCCAGACCATCTGGTCGAATTCTTCCAGACCATCTGGTCGAATTCTTCCAGACCATCTGGTCGAATTCTTCTAGTCGAATTTGTCCAATCAACACTGAACTCCTTCTAGTCGAATCCTACTAGTCAAATCCTTCTAGTAGAATCCTAAACCCTATCCAATTTCTCGTATGCTATTATGTGCGACCCCATAAGCCCATATTACGTTAGCAGCGAAACTAACCCGTTGACTAGTTCCAGATCACAATGACTCCAGTAACGACCATTAGGGAGTCCATACGAGCTCTAATGTCCTGAATCCCCAACTCATGGGCGAGGGGAAGCCCGACAATCACAGCTTCTTACTCAACAAGATTATTAGTGACAAAGAAGTGGATGTCAATCATTTGCTTGATATTTGTTCCCCGGTGGCTCGCCAGGACGATACCCGCCCCCATAGAATATTTCTCAGATGCCCCGTCCATGAACATCTTCCATGCTACCCACTTTGGCGCCTTTGTCTCGCTTTCTTCTACTGTATAGCCGACCAAAAATTCGGCCACCGCCTGAGCCTTTATCACCAATCGAGGGATAAATGATATGTCAAATTCGCTAAGTTCCACTGACCATTTGACTAACCTTCCAGAATGCTCCACTCCCTCCATGATATTGCGAAGGGGATGATCAGTCACCACCTTAATTGAGTGAGCCTGGAAGTACGATCAGAGCTTTCAAGTTGAGATGATGAGAGCGGGCACTGATTTCTCCAAATTGCGGTAACGTAGCTTCGCCTTTCGAAGGATTGTACACGTAGTAAATTAGCAGTTTTTTTCCTCCTTGCGTACTATGACCGTACCCACTGCCTCGACTCCTACCTCGATATAGAGAAAGAGATCCTTGCCCTCTTTGCCCTTGTAACTGGGGTGCTTGCGTCAATTCAAGCTTCAGGCTTTGAAAAGCTTCCTCACAGTCCGCCGTTCACTCGAACTTCTTATTGTCGCGCATAATCCTAAAGAAGGGTAAGCATTTTTCTCCCGCTCTAGAGAGAAATCTACTCAAACATGCGATCCTACCAGTCAAGCGTTGAACTTCCTTTACGTTTTTAGGGCCTTCCATTTCCACAATTGCCTTGAACATATCCGAATTTGGCTCCACTCCCGTTGGGGTCAAGAGGTGACCGAGGAATTTACCTTTTCTTGCCCCGAAGACACACATATCTCCACTGACCACTTAACTAACCTTCCAGAATGCTCCACTCTTTTTATGATATTGCGAAGAGGATGGTTAGTCACCACCTTAATTAAGTGACCTTGGAAGTACGGTTGAAGCTTCCGAGCTGAGACGATGAGAGGGAACGCCAACTTCTCCAATATGGGGGTAATGTCGCTCCGTCTTTCGAAGAACCTACTCACGTAGTAAATTGGGAGTTGTTTTCTTCACTTCTCACGTACTAGGACCGAATTCACTTTCTTGTCTCCTACCCCATTATAGAGAGAGATCCTCACCCTCTCTTGGCCCTTGCAATAGGGGTGCTCACGTCAGTTGATTCTTCAGGATTTGAAATGCCTCCTCACATTCTGTTGTCCCCTTGAACTTCTTATTGTTGCACAAGGTCCTAAATAAGAGTAGCAAAAGTCTCTGCTAAGTCCCATAGATACTCTTCCACACTTTTTCTCTTCACCATGAGATCATCGACATACACCTCAAGGTTTCATCCATTTTGCTCTTTGAATACCTGATCCATCATTTTTTGGTATGCTGCTCCCGTATTCTTAAGCCTAAAGGGCATCATTTTATAGCAGTAGTACCTTTCATTAGTGATGAAAGAAACGTTTTTCACGTCTTGTGGGGGTATGCGGATTTGGTGGTAACCTGAGAAAACATCTAAAAACTCATAACATGGAAACCAACGGCTGAATATATCAGCGGGCCGATTCGAGGCAAAGGATAACAATCATGTGAGTAAGCTTTATTAAGGAGAGAAAAGTCAATACACATGAGCCATTTTTCTTCACCTTCTTCACCATTACAACATTCGATACCCATCCTGGATACTGGATCTTCTACACAAAACCCGCCTCCAGTAGCTTCTTCACCTCCTCTCGGATGGGCTTGGCCAACATACTACTTGTTGCCCTTTTCTTTTGTTGGATAGGATAGACTCCCTAGTCAAGATTGAGATGGTGACATGCAATGTCGACGTCGATGCCCGATTCGATGCCCGACATGTCCGCGACGCTCCAGGCAAAGATGTCTGCATTCTTTTGGATGCACGACACAATCTTCTCCTTGTCTTCCTCCTCCAGGTCCCCACTGATCTTCACTTTTTTGGGTCTCTCACCTTCAACTTGAATCTCTTTCTCCACCTCCTCCTCGACGAACTGCAGCCTCGCCACCTTCTCTATCACGCTTGTATTCCCTGTTTGCGAGTTCCAGTTGGTGAGATTCGACGAGTTCTAATATGTTGTCTGTCTTCCCTGTCATTGAGTTCTCGTATCGGTGAGCTCCTGCCGGCGAGTTTTGTTTAAGCAGGTTCTGCAAGTGTCGGCAAGCGTCAAAGAGTGTCGTATTAGTGAGTGTTAGCAAACTTCAAGTAGGTTCTGCGGGTATAAGTATGGAGAGTTCCAGACGCTCTCAGACCAGTTCCTCCTTTGTATAGTTATGCTCTAGACGGGTGAGTTTGCGGAGAAAAAAATGAGCTCTCAGCGAAGCACTTCTGATCGGTGGGTTCAACTGTCATCAATTGGCTTAGTTTGCGAGCTCTAACGGTTGGCAAGATCTTTTTACGTGTAGAGTAATGCGAAAATGGGACCTCAAATCGTGCGATGGCAAGAGCTCAAGCCGTGTGATAGCAAGAGCTCAATCAACATGAGCGAGCTTAGGCAGGAGGAGCCTTCAGGACGTAAGTTACTCTTGTTGGAAATGAGAGAAGAAAGGAAATACTTGATTGATCTATTCATCCCACAAGGGGCATTAAATAGAACTTACATGGACTAAAACTACAATGTAGGACTAAACCCAAATATGCCTAAAGTCTCAACTAGACCGACATTGACTCGATAATTCCAATACTCCCCCTCAAGCTGAAGGGGAAATCTTTAGCTTGTACACATCAAATAACTGTAATGGAGGTAGGAGATACGAGACAAAACATCAGACGAGCCACCGAGGGAAATCCCAAATCGGGGAATCAAGCCGGGGACATAGCCACACACGATGCAGACCCACACACAACGCATGATCCACACACGACGTGGACTCGCTGGAAACCGGTCAACCAACATCACCTACACACACAACATGCAGAAGGTAACTAATAATGTGGATCAAATCATCAAACGGGTAACCAGGGATAATCTGTCCGGGATAATGCGCACAAAGGTCGGTCTCACACTAGTACACGACACAGTCCCGCACGACACGGTCCTACGCGACACAACCCACTTAGATTAGAAACCAACATCAGATGCTTTCCAACACACGATTAATCAAAAGAAATATGGGGAGACCCTAACAACATACGACAAAATCCTAGAGGTTGTGCGGAACGAATGCAAAAGTTTGGGAAAGATCATCCGAGCCGCCTTTGTCCCAAACAACAACATACACCGCATAAAAATAAAACAACAAAACTACACAAACATCGGCATCTTCAATAGATCAGCAACAGAAACCGGCGCGGAAGAGAGATGCATCAGGCGCATCAACATCGAAAGCCATTAGGCCGGTGAAGAGACACACGAGCAGTTGAGGAGACGAGAGCAGCAACGGGTAGAAGCCCGGGCATAGATGGCTGCAGGAACAAGTGGCAGACGGAAGCATCTGACCAAATCAGCGCAGGAAGCAGTAGCCTAGACCATCTTTAGTCGGTAGGGGTGCAGATGCTGCCGGTGGACTCAAAGGAAGAGGGCACACGCTTGATCTGCGGGAACGCAGAAGATCACAGGAATCGGCACGGAATCGACGGGATCCTCATCAATAAATTGTGGGAGCAGCGACGACTGCATCAACGTAATGAGTAGAAGTAGTCGTCGACGGGAATGAAGGCAAGCAACGGGACTTGGGGACGAGAAAAGCTGAGAAACCTCTGTCTTCGATTGGGACATAAGCCGCTCGGGGAAAAAAACATGCATTGACGGGATCGATCGGGAAGAGAGATTGAAGAAGACGTACCAGACAGGAACTGTGACAAGAAGCAACGATGTCCTGGAAGAGCGACGAAGGGCAGTAGAAGTCCTCGTCGAGGGGGGGGGTCCACTCCCGTCGATGGAATCATACGACCATTCCGTCAACATGAGCGGGAAAGGAGCCGCTCGACAGAGGCTTTACCAGCACATGATCGGTATTACGGCTACACAGTCGGCGGAAGCGGGAGGCAGCCACAAGATTAACTTTATAGGGTTTCAGATCGAGGGATTTGATACCATGTTGTAAATGAGAGAAGAAAAGAAATACTTGATTGATCTATTCATCCCACAAGGGGGCATTAAATATGACTCACATGGACTCTCAAAATTTAAACTATAATGTGGGACTAAACCCAAATACACCTAAAGTCTCAACTAGACCGACATTGACTCGATAATTCCAACAACTCTGAAACTATATGAAATGGTAAACACAAATAATAGTATTTCTTAATTTTTTTGCATTAAATAAGCACATATATTTATAGGCACGAGGAGTGACATGTCAATTACAAATTACAATGTGAAACTATAATATCATTTTTTTTATTTGTCATATTGGTTTGACTTGTACATACTTCACTATATTATTGTTATTTTTGTAGTCTTAACCAAATATTTAAGGATCTGTTATTCATCTCTCACATTACATTTTTGTACTTATGCATTATGTTAGAGGTTTAAGTCTGTTTTGGTCCTTGTATTATGTGCTTTTCATTTTGCTTAAATTTGTAATGGACGTCAATATCTTAAGTTATGAAACAATGCCACATAAATTTCTACAGATTATTTTTAAAAATTGGCTTTTAATTTTTAAAATAACTCGTCATATATATTTAATACAGATTGTTATTATTATTTTTAATTTATTGAAATTTATCTTCTTTGCTGAAAGCATGCCCTTTGCCTCTATTAACAATTAATCATGGACCTGAACAATTAATGACACATTTCACCCTGATATTTATGTCAATGAGATATTTAATTTTCAATGCTACTATTTAGTTTGTTTGTAATGTTCTTTGTTTTCCTTCGTTATAATCCTTCTGGAAGTTCATCTCTCCAGTTTCATTTACTTCAAAATTGCACGGAGAGTTATATTTGAGCCCCAAACGTATAATCTGAGTGAGCTATTATACATTGCTATATTTTGTTTGATTTTAATTTTACATTTAAAATGAGGGATTAAAATGAATTTATTAGCGGAGGATTCCATACTTTACTCTTGACTATAAATTGCATTCATTTTGTAGAATGAGACCTGAACAATTAATGACACATTTCACCCTGATATTTATGTCAATGAGATATTTAATTTTCAATGCTACTATTTAGTTTGTTTGTAATGTTCTTTGTTTTCCTTCATTATAATCTTTCTGGAAGTTCATCTCTCCAGTTTAATTTCCAGTTTCAATTACTTCAAAATTGTACGGAGAGTTATATTTAAGCCCCAAACGTATAATCTGAGTGAGCTATTATACATTGCTATATTTTGTTTGATTTTAATTTTACATTTAAAATGATGGTTTAAATGAATTTATTAGCGGAGATACTTTACTCTTGCCACATAAATTTCTACAGATTATTTTTAAAAATTGGCTTTTAATTTTTAAAATAACTCGTCATATATATTTAATACATATTGTTATTATTATTTTTAATTTATTGAAATTTATCTTCTTTACTGAAAGCATGCCCTTTGCCTCTATTAACAATTAATCATGGACCTGAACAATTAATGACACATTTCACCCTGATATTTATGTCAATGAGATATTTAATTTTCAATGCTACTATTTAGTTTGATTGTAATGTTCTTTGTTTTCCTTCATTATAATCCTTCTGGAAGTTCATCTCTCCAGTTTAATTTCCAGTTTCAATTACTTCAAAATTGTACGGAGAGTTATATTTGATAGAAAATGAGAATAATACATTTCATGACCCATAAGGGTCTACATATAGGCACAAAACTGTACAAGGAAAAAGACGAGAAAGCCCCTAATACAAATATACACATATATCTAACACCCCCCCCCCCCTCAAACTCATGGGGGATCATACAAGTCCGCAATCTGATGCTCGATGGAAACGTACTGGGGAACCAAGGTGCGCCTGCTGTACTGCTCACGGAGGAAGAAGACGTCCACCCCAATGTGCTTGGAAAGGGAGAACTTCACTGGATTCAGAGTAAGCTGAATGGCATCAGTGTTGTCACAAAAAAGGGTGGTCGGTTCGGAAGATACAATGCCAAAATCTGCTAGAAGCCAATGAAGCCAGATAATCTCCTCGGTCGTAGATGTCATGGCACGTAGCTCAGCCTCAGTACTGGAGCGGGAAACACCAGTCTGTTTCTTAGACTTCCAGGCAAGCAAGGAGGAGCCCAAAAACAGACAGAAACCAGTAACAGAGCGACGATCAGAAGGATCACTAGCCCAAGTAGCATCAGAGAAAGCAGAGAGCTGGAGGGAACTGTTGTTAGAGAAGAACAGACCCCGGCCAGGAGTCGCACGAAGATAACGCAGTACACGTAGCAAGTGAGCGTAGTGAACCGAGGTAGGAGTGCTGACAAACTTGCTCAACACATGGACTACATGGGAAATATCAGGCCGAGTGATGGTGAGATAGACCAGACTGCCAACCAAATGACGATAGCGAGTGGGGTCTGCAAGAGGGAGCCCCTCATCAGTCTGGAGCTGCAGGTGAAGCTCCATCAGTGTGGCAACAGTGCGGGTGTCGGAAAGATCAGCCCGAGCTAGAATATCTGAAGTATACCGTTGCTGAGAGAGTTGGAACCCTGCAGAAGTGGAGGAGAACTCAATGCCCAGAAAATAGCTCAAAGGACCCAAATCTGTCATCTGAAACTGTTGCTGCAGGTGATGCTTGACAAAGTCAATGAAAGTCGGGTCATCACCAGTGATGATCATATCATCCACATAGAGCAGAAGAAGAGTCCGACCACGGGAAGAGGTGTGGACAAAAAGGGCAGGGTCGTGCTGGCTGGGCTGAAAACCAGCGGCTGTAATGGCAGAGCAGAACCGCTCAAACCAGGCTCGAGGAGCCTGTTTGAGACCATAAAGTGCACGACGTAACCGACAAACCATGCCGGGAGGAGTATCAACCCCGGTAGGAGGAAGCATGTAAACCTCCTGCTGTAGATCGCCGTGAAGAAAGACATTCTTCACATCCAGCTGAGACAGGGACCACCGACGGACAACAGCAACAGCAACAAGTGTCCGGATCGTGGTCATGTGAGCCACAGGAGCAAAAGTCTCATCATAGTCCCGACCATGCTCCTGCTGAAAACCCCGAGCAACAAGACGAGCTTTATACCTCTCAATAGAACCATCAGAGCGAGTCTTGACCTTATGGACCCACTTGCAAGTGATGGGAGCAACACCAGGAGGAAGAGACACAAGATCCCAAGTGGAGGTACGCTCAAGAGCAGCCAACTCGTCAGACATGGCGGCCTGCCACTCAGGAATCTGAACAGCCTCGCGGTAGGAACTAGGCTCTGGAGCACTGGTTGAGGTAACTGGAAGAGCAGTGAGATCAAGTGGCTGGGTAGTAAAACCAAGACGGTCTGGTGGATGTCGATCACGAAGGGGGTAGCGTCTGACAGGCGGATCATCCACGGGACTCTCGCTGGAGACTGGTGGCGCCTGTGGGGTTGTTGTCGGAGCACGACGAGTGTAGTGGTAGAGAATAGGAGGTGAGAGCCGGGAGATGGCAGAACATGAGGAGGTGGAGAGGACTCGGAAGAGGGAGATGTCGGTGAGGATGGTAGCACTGGTGGGGACTGAGCTGGTGGTGATGGCAGAGTAGGTGGTGGTATAGTAGGAAGAATAAGGAACTGAATATCAACCGGAGTAGTGGACGTGCGTGAACTAGAGGTGGATGAGGAGAGAAAGAAAGGTTGGTCCTCAACAAATGTGACATCACGAGAAATGCGAAGACGACGCGCAACAGGGTCGTAACAGCGGTAACCCTTGTGCTCGGAGCTGTAGCCTAGAAAAACACATGCAACAGACTGAGCAGAGAGCTTAGTCCGCTCACGTGGTGGAAGTAGGACATAACAAAGACATCCGAACACACGAAGATGAGTGTATCGAGGAAGATGAGAGAACAAACACTCACCGGGACACCGACCCTGAAGGAAGGTGGATGGCTGAAGATTGATAAGGTAGACAGCGATGGAGACGGCCTCAGCCCAAAAATGTGGAGGAACATGGGAGGCTATAAGGAGAGTGCGAGCGGTCTCGATGATGTGGCGATGTTTCCTTTCCGCAGTGCCATTCTGAGAATGAGCACCGGGACAGGAGAGTTGCGGGAGTGTGCCATGAGATGTGAGAAGATCACAAAACTCATGCGATAGGTACTCCCCCCCTGAGTCAGAGCGAAAAGTACGAATGAAGGCAGAGAACTGAGTACGAACCATAGTGGAGAAAGTAACATAAACCTGAAAGAACTCAGCACGAGAGCGCAACATGTATATCCAAGTAAAACAGGAAAAATCATCAATAAACAAAACATAGTAGCGGTGGCCGCCCTTGGATACAAAAGGAGCAGACCCCCATACATCAGAATGTACTAACTCAAAGGGAGCAGAAGACCTAGACATGCTGGACGGATAAGGGAGTTGTAGCTGTTTTCCAAGCTTATAACCCGTACAAAAGTGACTGGTGTCAACAGAGACACGAACCAAAACACCCTGACGAACAAGAGTGGAAAGACGGGCGCCACTGGGATGACCAAGACGATGGTGCCACTGACGAAAAGAAACAGCGGGAAGACAAAAGGCAGAAGCGGCTGGTGACGGTGTGGCGGATGGCAGACGAAGGTACTCAAGCAGATATACCCCACTATGGCGACGGCCAGCTCCAATGAGGGTCCCTGTAAGACGATCCTGCACATGGCAAACAAACTCATCAAAAACAACAAGGTAACCACAAGAGGCAAGTTGGCTGGCGGAGATGAGGTTCATGGAGAGTTGAGGGATGTAGTCAACATCAGGAATGTGAAACTGAGGGGTATGGAGGAGACCACGGCTGGTAATAGGAAGGGTGGTGCCGTCAGCAATGATGACACGTAGGTCAGAGGAAACAGGCTGATAGGCATGGAGATGGGTGGCATCATAGATCATATGGAAAGAGGCTCCAGAGTCAAGTAACCACGAGAACTGAGAGATACCTGAAGGGGCAGAGGCCGCTGAGTGATCAGCAGATGTAGAAGCCTGACCAACTGTGGCTGCAGAAGAACTCGGGAAGGTGTCGGAGGACAGTTGCTGAGCCAGCTTCATGAGCTGCTCAGAGAAGGAGGCTGACGGAGTATACACAGGCAGAGTTGGAGCTGCACGCAGCTGGGTGTCACGAGACTGGGCAATCTGCTGTGAGCGCTGAAGCTTCCGGCACTCAGACACTCTGTGGCCCAGTGTATGGCAATAATGTCAGCGAACGGACCGACGCTGCGCAGTGTTGGGACCCTGGTGGGGGGATCCCTGGGTAGGAAACGGCGCAGACGGTCGCACGGGTGAACTAAGGCCTGGAGAAGGTGGCAGCGGAGGCTACTGAGCAAACTGTGGAGCAGCCAAGAGAACATGAGGGGATGTAGTGTGATGCGTCCCCTCCATGGTACGAAGACGAGTCTCCTCCGCCAGAATGGTGGACAGTGTGTCACGAAGTGTGGGTGTAGTACTCCGATGAAGAAACTGTGAGCGGGCAGACTCAAACTCTGGGCGCAAGCGCATCAGGAAATCATAGACACGACAGGCATCTCTGTACTGAGCAGTGGCAATGCAATGGGAGCAGGAAAAACAATGGGGCGCCGCCATCTCGTCGCACTGACGCCAAAGAGAAGAGATCTCAGCAAAGAACTCCTGAACTGAGCGATCTCACTGGTAGGTAGCTGCAAGAGTCTGTAGCAATGAATACTGAAGTGCCTGGCTGGAAGGCTGATAGAGATCAGAGAGATGATCCCAGATCATCTTGGCGGTGGGGAACTCACAGATGGCCAGACGGATGGGGACCTCACAAGACTGACCAAGGATGGCAATAGCTCTGGAGTCATCGTCCTGCCACTTGGCCAATGCCTGAACCGAGGAAACGTCGGTGCTGACTGTGGAATCAGAAGACACAGTAGAAGAGGCGGCAGGATGCAGCGGTGCTGGGCAAGATCCATCGATATGCCCCCAAAAACGTAAAGCATGGAGGTGCATGCGCATTGTGGAAGACCAAGCCTTGAAGTTTTGCCCATTAAGTAACACATCAGGCTTGGGAAGATAGCCACTAAGATTGGAGGCAGAGGGATCCATTGTAGCAAAAAAAATCAAGAGGAGCGCCGTCGATGGAGCTGGCGAAGAGCGCAACACAATCCAGCAGCGGGAGCAAGAAGATCGTGTTGATAGTAGCGGGAATCAGTGGGAATCAGCGGCGTCGATGGAGGCTGGAGCAAGAAGAACGAGACTGCGGGATCAACGTCGTCGTCGATGGACGCAAGGAATCGGGAAGGCGTCGTCGGCGTTGCGGGATCCGGAAGCTTCAACGGCATCGTTCTCCTGGCGGAGGCGTCGTCGATGGCGTGCGGTGTCGTGGTCGGCGTCGATCGGCGCAAGGAAGCAGCAGCGGCGTCGATCGACGCAGGGAGGCAAGTCAGCGAGCGGGAGAGGGATTACGGGAACCCTAGCTCTGATACCATGATAGAAAATGAGAATAATACATTTCATGACCCATAAGGGTCTACATATAGGCACAAAACTGTACAAGGAAAAAGACGAGAAAGCCCCTAATACAAATATACACATATATCTAACAATATTTAAGCCCCAAACGTATAATCTGAGTGAGCTATTATACATTGCTATATTTTGTTTGATTTTAACTTTACATTTAAAATGAGGGATTAAAATGAATTTATTAGCGGAGGATTCCATACTTTACTCTTGACTATAAATTGCATTTATTTTGTAGAATGAGAGGTTGAAATACCAGCAAGATTATATGGACTCAATAAAGAAGCTCGAGGAGAAATGGACGATCAATCAACAGAAAAGTAACTACCAGAAATCTTGGAATTGTAATAATGAAGGATGTTTGGATGATGGAGAGGTTTGTATTGACACCTTATTTCCTTTGATGTGGTAAATATATAATGTCATTATGTAGCCTGTTTGCTATCTATGTTTGAAAAACATCCTTAAATATTTTGCAAATTATTTTTTGCTGCTTTTGTTAATCTGAATTTATCTGAATATTTGGTTGTCTATTCAGGTTCCTGTAGAAACTTTCTTTTACTCATTTGATTTTTTAATATATTTTTTGGTTATTGTTCCGAATCTTTGATGTACTGGATGCAATAACAATATGGGTTCTGTTTTATGTCTTAGTACTTTTTTGAATATCATATATTGTCGAGCCAATGAGGTCATTGTATACTTAATACTTTTGTCTCTTGTCCACCATGCATCTTCCCAAATTCTATTGGGGCGATGCGGTCCTTACTGCGGCATATCTCATTACCGTATGCCCTCCCGTGTCCTTGTGAATGCTACTCCTCTTAGCACTCTTCGTGTGCCTCCTACTCAGCGTCCACCTAAGGTGTTTGAATGTGTCTGCTTCATTTACATCCACCACCCTCGCCCTTCCAAACTTGATCCTCGCTTCCTCTGTGTTTTTATTGGCCACTCTTCTATGCAAAAGGGGAACAAGTATTTTCACCCACCTACAAAGAAAGGGTTTGCCACTATGGATGTCACATTTCGTGAATCCAAGGCATACTACCCTGCTTTGGATGACCCTGCCTCGAGTGAACCACCTCATGTACTTGTTCCTCTACCCATACCTCCATCATATCCCTCACTTCAGGGGGAGTCTACACCAATGGAAGTGAGTCCTCCTACAGTATCTACAACTCCAAGCTTGCAGGTATATACTCGACATACAAAGAGGACAAGCACGTAAGATCCGACTATGCCACCAGAACAGTCATTGGACCCTGACGGCCTTCCGATCCACCAATTTCCCTGAGGAAAGGTATCCGCTCTTGTACTCATCATCCTCTCACACATTATGTATCTTATGACTCTTTTTCTGCTTCCCATAAGGCCTTTGTGCCTTCCCTTTTCTTTTTTCATGCCTGTATCTTGAAAACAGACTCTGGAGGTCTCTATGTGGAGAGAGATGATGGTCGAGGAAATGATTGCTCAAGAGAAAAATCATACATGGGATTTAGTGCATCTTCCCTATGGAAAAAAGACTGTTTGATGTAAATGGGTTGTATGACCCATAATTCGTCGAGATTTTAAATAATCAAGATATAACTCCATATTTGTCGAGTGGACTTGTCAAGCCTCTTGCAGTCAGGGACAGCTTGGCCCAGGCGAGTAGGAGGGGCGAGTGGGGAAAATCTCCCCGCACTCCCCCCCCCCCCGGACAAGTAGGGGTCGAGTAGGGAAAACCTCCCCGTGCTCGCCCCGGGCCAGGAGGTCGAGCAAGTGCCCTCATCATCAGGGACTTGCCACTCCCAGGCGAGCGGGGGTAGCCCAACCCCGACTCGCCTATGGTGGTTATGATCAACTTCCCAGGGAATCCATTTTGGGCTGTCATTAGCCTCCCCAAACATCGGGATTTCGCTGTTGGCAGACCAATTTGGGTTGCACTTAGTAAAATCAAAAGACGAGATTTCACTATCCGCAGACCAACTTCAAAAAACTATAAATAGGCCCCCAAAGGGCACCTTTGGAGAGGACTTCCTTTCCACCTATCTTTCCTTTGGCTAGCTTTAGTTGGCAAGAGCTCCAACTCACTGCTCATCGTGGTTTCCGGATGTGTAGTCAGAAGTCCTTAAGTTCCCTCCAAGTGCCCTCTAAGGTGCCCGACTCTGCATTATCTTGGGAGGGGAAGCTCTATTAGATCTTCCGGGTGTGTGGTTGGACCTCCTCGTTGTAGCTCGCGGGTCTGTTCTTAGTTTTCCACCCTTGCAGGGGAATTTCTTGTGCTCACCTACCCCTTCTCGTCACATCTCACCTGGGTCAACATGGGTGTTCTCTGTTAAGCAGAACTCTCAAGGGATTGTCTTGAGGTGCAAGGCATGACTGGTTGCAAACCATACACAAACCCTTAGCATTGACTATCAGGAAATATTTGCCCCGGTGTCGAAGATGAACAATATTAGGGTCTTGTTATGTTGCGTTGCCTGCAATGGTTGGAATCTTTGGCTACTTGATGTGAAGAACACGTTCCTCCATGGGGATCTGGATGAGGAGGTTTACATGTCTATTCCACCAGGTCTCACTCCTAGAGGTGCAAAAGGAAAAGTCTGCAGATTAAAAAAGACTCTATATGGGCTGAAACAATCCCCAAGAGCCTGGTTTGAGATGTTCCACAAAGCTATGGTGTCATTTGGATATCACCAGAGCAATGTTGATCACACACTGTTCATCAAGCATAAGACCAGGAAGCTCACCATTCTCATTGTATATGTTGATGATATAGTCATAATAGGGTATGATGCCGAAGAAATTCAGAATCTAAGACAGAAATTAGCCAGGAAGTTTGAGGTCAAGGACCTGGGAAAATTCAGATATTTCTTAGGTATTGAGGCCGCAAGATCCAAGTAGGAAATGTTCATTTCTCAGAGAAAATATACTCTAGATCTCCTTGAGAAGGTGAGGATGAGTGGAGGTAGACCAGCTGACACCCCGATTGAAGCAAAGCACCGATTGGGGCGCAATGATGGAATGGTGATTGAAGACATCTCTGAGTTTTAGAGATTAGTGGGGAGGCTGATCTGCCTGTCCCACACTCGCCCAGATATTTCTTATGCGGTGAGTGTTATCAGCCAGTTCATGCATGCCCCAAAAACGTGTCATGTGGATGCAGCTCACAGAATTCTTAGGTACCTCAAATCCTCACCAGGAACGGGTATCCTGTTTGCTCTGAATCCAGGTCTAAGTATTGAAGTTTATACTGATGCTGATTGGGTCGGGTCTGTTAAGGATTAACGATCAACTTTAGGATATTGTTCCCTTGTCGGGGGAAACCTTGTTACTTGGAGGAGCAAGAAGGAACAAGTTGTGGCGAGATCCAGCGCAGAAGACGGGTTTAGAGCTATGACTCACGGTGTTTGTGAAGGCTTATGACTACGCTCATTGATGAGTGACCTTGGTCTTGTTGAAGCAGGACCCATCCAACTGTATTGTGACAATAAGTCAGCTATTAGTATTGCCCACAATCCCTTCCAACATGACCGCACTAAACAGATTGATGTAGATCGACACTTCACCAAGGTGAACATTGAGGAATTGTGTGTACTCCCTTTGTGCCCTCTGACAGACAGTTAGCAGATATTCTCACCAAAGGGTTGAGTGGGAATATATTTGGAAGGATTGTTGACAGCTTGGGCATGGTTAGCATCTCACGCCTAACTTGAGGGGGAGTGTTAGAATATATTTTTATTTTTTGTTTTCCTTCTGTTTTTTGTATCCCCTCCATATATAGAGGAGCACTTTATCCCAAATGAAATAATTCAGCTGAACAACACTTCTCAAAAAAAATATTTTAAATGCTAGTAACTTTTTTCTTTACCTTCTGTAGATTTCTATGCCATCAACTTCAGGTGGTATCAATGATAAACAATTGCTAGAGAATGAAAAGATTTTAAGACAATCCAGCGAGGATGAGGTTTCTAGCCTTAAGAGCCAAGTGTCACAGCTGAAAAGGTTAGAGGTATGTTTACTGCTTCGTACTTTCCTTCATTGTATTGTAGTTTTTGTGTGCATAAGCTACATATATGATTAGATTTATAATTCTACTGACTCTTTTTTCAGTCAGCTGCAAATGCTGAGATTTTAAAGCTTCACGAGATGCTTGAGAGTGAAGCACATCAGAAAGAAAAGCTTGAGGAAGAGATTAATATACTTAAAAATAAGTTGCTGCAATTAAGTTTTGAAGCTGATGAGGTAGAGTTTATGATATTTAATGCTGTTTGGAAATACTTCTGATGTCTTCTGCGAATGTTTTCATATGTAACATTTATATGAATTATTTGATAAGTTTTTATGCATGTTGAATGTAATTTTAGTTTACCTAAGCAATATACCACTGGTATCATACTAATTTTAGTTTACTGTCTTTCTTTATGAAATTAGTCTCGTAGAAGCCTTGATAGAGGTGGATCTGGTAAAGTCTTTACTGGGTTGGACACTTTTATGTCCCAAGCTAGATCATCTCAAATTCGAGACAGGACAAATGGGCAGAAGGCATCAATTGCTAAACTCTTCGAGCAAGGTATCAGAATATTTTAATTACCATTCGCTTGATAATATCTTGATGACTTTTTGTTAGTCGTGTATTTGACTTCATTCTAAGAAACCCTTTTATTTGGCAGTCGGACTGCAAAAGATTTTGTCATTGCTTGAATCAGAAGATGCAGATGTGCGTATTCATGCTGTAAAAGTCGTAGCAAACCTTGCAGCTGAAGGTGACGTACCTGATGAGTCTTTTTCTTAATTTTGATATCCTAATTCCGTGGCATGGCTGTAGCTATTGTTAAGAACTCAATGTAAATGTATCCAATGAAAATGCTGCACTGCATGATTCTTGTTTTCTGTTTTCTTTGTTATTATTCCGTAGCTTTGCCTTTTAGAGCATGGGATGTATTTGTCAATTAAGCTCATTAAGGTTGCTTCTTTTTTCTACAGTTTGGACTAATGCGCCTCTATACATTGAATCCTCCACTGATTGCGTTCTTCCCTAGTAATCAATTGTTAGAAGCGTGAATTAAAGGGGATTGAAGTTGAGCTAGATTGATACATCATCATTCATAAGGGTTCTCATCCCAAAAATTAAGCATGAGAGAAGGCGAACCACTTGCTATTTTTTTGTCAACATAGTTTTGACCATTCTGAGTGGTACTAAACAATACTCTTGTGAGGCTTAACAATCTCTCAATCATGTGCATGCTCTTAACATCAGCCATCGCTCACCCTTAAATGGAAGCTTTTCAACATCAAGTGTCATGCACCAAGAATGACTCAAAGAATTTGATAACCCTAGATGAAATGCGAGTTAGCACGCGATGAATGCAATGGACCGATGATAAACCCCAAAATGAAGATGATGATGAATGCAAACACGCAATCCGGCGAACTAATGAAAGATAACTAAAATGCGATGCAAATGCAATGACACAATAGAACAACTAATTCTGACACACAATTAATTAAATTTTAAAATACTCGCGCATTTAACCTCAATTAAGCACAAACATTTGAGTCATACAAAGCATGCCACAAATGCAAACGAATAATTCTCGACCTGATAGATTGACTAAGCGTAGACTCCATGTAGTAATGAAGGTTACTAAATATGGGTGATTTATTTCGAGGTTCTTCGGGTGGGGTGTAAAAATATTCATCAAGAATGCGAACACCCAAATAACCACATGAGATGTTAGTACAAAGGCATGGGAGCATAATGTGCCAAATATCTCCCATGTAATGTGACTCATCAGGAGGCTCACTTGGCGGTACATAGAAAATTTCATCACAGATGCGATGATCTCTCACATCCAAGCTATTCGCACTAGGGAAATTGTTTCCTAGAAAGAAAGAACCATCAGGTGGCTCACCTTGGGGCCATTAAAGAATTCAGTCATAGCAGGATGATCCTTGAGATGAGTATCATCGATAATAATAGTGTCCTCGAGAGCAAGAGAGACAACCAACACAAAGTCATTACTATGCTCTCGTCCCTCACTCGGGACATGACTCGCCTCCACAATGTGAGGAAACTCAGATGAACATGCGCGCATGGGTGAATCTATGGTCAGAGTAATAACTAAATCAACGCAAGGGTTAGGGGAAAGATGCATCACTATAGGATTATCAGGCTACTCATACTTACTCTTTTTAGGGCCATAGGTTATGGGTTAGACTCAATATCATCATCAAATGACATATCAACCATCGAATGATTGATAATTTCAATGGAGTGGGATAATTTTGTATCTGCAGTCATGCCTTTAGTGTCCAAGAGGCCACAAGTACGCAAGGTAATAACATCGGGTTGAGGGGAACTCGTGGATGGATGGTCAGGGAGTGAGTCTACTCGACTAAGTCCAACATGTCTAAAAGATTGCTCATAATGAATGGTGAGCTGGTATGTCTGCTCGAGAGACTCTAAATAGAGATAGCTCAACTCAGTACGTATCTCAGTTCGAAGTACGGATTGAAATTGGAAAGTGATCACTAACTCATTTTGGATGTCGCTTTGCAATACTAATTCATCAAAACGAGTTTTATACTCTAGGACAGACATAGATCATTGTCGAAGGGTAAATAATTGCTTGAGCAGACAACTCTTATACGATACTTGCAAATACCTATAACACAATGCCCCCTTCATCTCTATCCAACTATTGATGAGGTGAAGACGATCTCACTCACGAGTCTTATAAATGCTAGGCCAATATGCTCTAATCTGATCTAGAAGTCTAAGTTTCGTAAATTTGATGCGATGCTCTGGCGCTCACCGAATAGTTTAAAAATATTGAAATAATATTTCATGTTCAGAAGCCAATAGCTAAAGGACTCAGAACTCGACAGACCATCAAATGATGGTGTTAACATCACGCAACCTACACTCGAGATCTCTCTCAAAATGATGATCCTTGCAGTAATCATTTGTAAGATAATCAAGTCGCGTTGAAGGTTCATCATAGTCCTCTCTTGCCCGGGGGTGGGTATAACGATAATGTGATCGTCTCTAGCATAGGGGATTCATGTTGAAGGGCTGACACAAACTCTGGAAGGGATGTACTATAACCAAGAAAAATTATCGTAATAATATGAAGATCTCTCTGAAAGGACTTTATAGGATCGGGAATAGACAGACTCGGGATCCTCAAATAGATGAGAGGGATGACAACGGTAACTAGCCATGAAGGAACCTATATACTCTACCGCGTATCGAAATAAAGCACGAACTTAGTGCTCTAATACCAACTGTCGCGGGATGAATCTATATGTGACACACACGTGATGCTCTAACCTTAGATGAAATGTCAGTGAGCAAGCGATGAATGCAATGGAGGCTAATGAAGGCTAAACCGGATGTGATGCAAATGCAATGGCTCAATCGAGTAACAGATTCCAACGCATAATTAATTAAACAATATTAATTTTAAAATGCTTGCGCATTTAACCTCAATTGAGCACAAACATCCGAGATTAGTAATTATGTTACTATTGCAACATAAATTGAGAGTGCATTGAAATTAAAATTCAAGGCGAATAAGTAACAAACGTTTATATAAAGAGCATAATCAAACTAAAAGGGGCCACAAATTATTAGCGATAAGTATTGCATTTGTACAAGAGTGAAGGCGTAAAAAAAATGCAAAACTCACCAAGTAGATGGTCGTCGACACGGGTGAGGAAATCCGGCGGTTACAGATGTGGTGCAGATACTCTAGAAGAATCATGGTTGCTAGATGTGGACTGCAAGAGGAGGGAGGGGCTGTTTTGTGGCTGGGAGGGATTGTAGGGTTGGGAATGTTTTGAGGTGGAGGTAAGGGGCAAGGGACGTGGGTGGGTGGAGTGGTTTGGGGGTGTAGAATGGGTTGTAGGTGGATGTTGGTGATAGGACGGTGGCTGAGAGTGAGGAGGTGATGGGTGTAGGCTGTAGGAGGGTAAACAAGGGACTGGACAGAGCCTGGACGTGAATTTTCTGCGCTGTCCAGGGATGGACTAAGGAGGGAAGGACATTGAGGACACTATCAGGACAGGGGAGTAGTTACTGGATGAAGGTGAACATGTGGGAGAAAGAATTCCAACGGCTATGAATTACTTCTGAGAGACAGACGGACTGAAATTGAGGAAGGATCTGGGTAGCAAGCAGTTGGCTGTGAGTATTAGTATTGAGTGTAGGAGGCTCTGTTTGGGGAAAGTGCAATGGGAGGGACTGGAGGCAGTATAGGTGGTGGCGCGATGCTGGAAGCCATAGAATGGCGGCGTCAAGGTGCTGGGAGACTAAGGCGGCGGAGGTGGAAACTTGCGGTGTCGCACCACAGGAGGCTCACGGCATCGCACCAAGTGCGAGGATGACCAAGCGGTTTTCCTTTGGAAATCGAACTTCTCGATAACTTCTTCTTTTTTTGCTGCTAGTAACATATAAGGGGATGGATTATTTAAGTAAAACTCAAAAAATAAAAGAAAAAATAGATAAAAATATGAAAATTTGAGCCGGTCGCAATCATGGACTCTGATTGTCCAACTGATGATTCAAAAATGCCAAGCTCTCAAATATCAGAGCTGACATGTGATTGATCTCCATCGAAGACCCCTCCCAAGCACTCCGAGGTGTTATGAAAATTGTTAGCTCTTTTAACATTTTACCATGGTTGAATACATGAAGACCAATCAGAGTCACACACCTCAAAATTATACTTGATTCCATCTGACCATTAACTCTTATTCCCCGCGCTGTGAGGTGGAAACCAAAGGAGGTGGAAGTTGGGCCAGATATACCAGCAATTTAATACTTTTCAACACAAAAGCTTAAGTTCATCAGCAAAGCTAATTTCTTGCTACACAAAAATATTTTTAACCTTTTTGATGCAAGACTAAATTCTCACGCACCACGACTTTGACATTGCTTGCTTTAACTTGTGGCTCTTCAGTTGTCGGCATTGAGCTGATTCGAACAATGTTTGAACTTGCTCCTTTGTACCAGTTTACTGAGAGTATCAACAGTATTCTCTTTTGTAGCAATTGTTCTCACTTTGATTTGTTTCTCTTTCTGGATGAAGCTGTATCTCACGTCTGTGTTTGGCTGTCATTATCCACCTGATCTATTGCCAGAAATATATCACTCAAACTATGCACTTTTGCTCACATAGCAGTTCCAAGGAGCAAAGTCTGAGATTCTTTTGATCTACTCAATGCATACAGTTAGAAATGGCCCCAAGGTGGAGTCAGCAGCTGCAATGCTCTGTCAAACGATTTATGACTTGTAAGATTCAATTCAAGGTGGAGATTAGTGTTCTGATACGAGTTTGTTGAGGCATCATGTCAGAATATATGAAATCACAATCACATAGAACACATATATAGAAGGTTCACCCAAAAATATTTCGATTATGAGTTTATGACCTTTTGCATTTGCAGATTGAAACTTCGCTATGAATAATGGAGATACAAAAGCAAATAACTCAAGAATTGTTCTATTTTTCCATTATCTAACCCTAGAACTAGAAGTGTTTATATAACACGTCTATTATTGATAAACTGCCTAAAGTACCCCTAATTATGAAACCTTCCCCTGTCTCCCTGCTCGATCATGATAGAATGATGGGTATTGAGATAAGCAATTCAACACAGTGGTTGAAATCCTTCTTTAAAAATGTTTCAATTATCGTTTTTTAATTGATTCTTTCGTCGAAAGTTATAAAATGATAAAAATCTTACGTGTGACTAGAATTTTCAATTAGCCAGTACAAACAATTAGATTTTACATTATTTCCCTGTATCTAGAAGTTAGTGAATTGGGAATCCAGATATTATCTAAATGTTTCAATATGAATACCAATGAATCTATTTTATATATTTTGGCTGTGAATACATACATTTCCCATTGTTTCTATTCAATTTTTTCTTTATGTAATTACTCGCACTGAGGTAAGTGAGTGAGTTTCTTCATTTCCTTTGCTTTATATTGTAAGCAGAAGCAAATCAAGAGAAGATTGTTGAAGCTGGAGGCCTTAGTTCCTTACTTATCCTTCTCAGAAGCTCAGAGGATGAAACAATACGCAGGGTAGCAGCTGGTGCAATTGCAAATCTTGCAATGAATGGTATTGTTGCCATTATTATACTCTTTCAGATTTATACCATTCGTTATAGTTTGTCATACAACAAAATTATCTGCAAGAACTCCAATGAAATATTAACTACTTCATACGCCCAGGCAGTACAAAATCTCTGTTGAAATCTAATCCCTATCTTTGCAGAGACAAACCAAGAGCTTGTAATGGCGCAAGATGGCATCAGTTTGCTATCAATGACGGCCGCTGATGCCGAGGACCCTCAAACTCTTCGTATGGTGGCTGGAGCTATTGCTAATTTATGTGGCAATGGTAAATGCAGGCTTATATTACAGCTTTAGCGTCAACCTGATAATATGGCTGCTTATTTTTATTTTTTTATCTCCTATTCTGTTAATTATCCTCCTGCTACTGACTTTATTGAAGAACACACCAGTTGGATATCTCTTGATTTTCAGAGTATTTCGCAGTAGTTTGCTCTTATCTGTGAAGGGAAATCAAGGACTGTAATCTACTTTTGTAGAGTGTGCTCATACTTTGCGGTTCTTATTCTTTGTCCCTTGAGTGTGCTTGAAAGGTTTTCTCAAGGTAATCACACTTTGTTTATTCGAAAACGTTAACAAAAAACTATGACACTTATTGTCTACGTTGATGACATCGTGATCGCAGGAGATGACACGGAGGAAATTGTTAATCTCAAAGCACTCTTGTTTGCTAAGTTCGAAGCAAAGGACTTAAGGAGATTACGTTACTTCCTTGGAATTGAAGTGATCAGATTAAACCAAGGTATATTATGTTACGGGTCTTGGAATTTTGCCGGAGGAGAGGTCGGAGGTGGAGACGATGGCGGTGGTGGAGGATACTGTGGAGTCGGAACCACGACTTCCTAAGCAGGGTTGCTCGTTAGAGGAAAGAGCCGGTTGCTCGTTAGAGGAAAGAGCCACCAAGATCTCGCATTCAAGAAATGGGAACTAGAATTATTTCTTACTTAATTCATGCAACACCTCCAATGCCTTTATATAGGATGCAACATATAAAAAGACAACAATAATAATGACATCTAATAGTATACCCGGAGCTCGAGGCCCCTACATAAAGATAATAACTAGACAACTAGATAATAGAGATAATTATAATAATATGTGGTCTATAACATCACTCCTGTTGTCCATAAAGAGCTTGTACCCAAGCTCGAGGGAGATCACGTGAAGGTGAGCATCATCCGATGCCTTCCTCATCCGAGTCCTCGACGTCTAGGTAAAAAATCTTTTTGCATCTGTGCGCGAGTGTACTTCTCGTCGCAATCGCAATTAAAACATGAACCATGAACGCGACAGTCCGACATCTCGGTCTGAGATAAGCGATGGACCAGCAGGGCGGGAGGACCCTCGAGCCGTCCTTGTGGAGTGCCGATGTCAGTGGGCAAGTAGGCCTCTCGGGTCAACTGGAGGCGGCGATCGCATAGCCTGGCCAGATTCATAGTAGTCAATAAGTCGTGCTGGGCTTCAAATTCGACATCCAGTTGTATGCGAGGTTGAAGTCTGTTTGTGAAGATGGATACTTGCATTGCTAGGGGAGTGACGTGTGTCAGGAGGAGCTGAAACTGCTCCATGTAATCATCCACTGTGCCTTCTTGGCAGAGTGTCGTAAGAGCACCGAGGGGGTTGCTGCGGATGGGAGGGCCGAAACGTAGGTTGCAATACCGCTTGAAGTCATCCCATGTCAGGCCTGGTTTGTTGGTGAGGAGACGAGTGGCCCAGAGCAGAGCTGAGTTGAGTAGGTGAAAAGAGGCGAGAAGAAGTCGATTAGCGGCTGGAATTTGTTGGTGGTCGAAGAATTGCTCGCACCTTGTGAGCCAGGGCATGGATCCATTTTGTCGTCATAGGTGGGGAAGTCCAACCTAGTGTAGCGTTGCTGCATAGCCACGTCTTGTTGGAGGAAGGTTGGCGGCTCGTGGCGGATAAGCGGCGGAGGCGCCTGACTGGAGTTGGCGTGATCCGTAGGTAGATTGGTGAGCACGTGAAGTGCGTTTGTCAACTCATTAAGCTTGAGGGTGAGGGAGGCAATATCGTCCCAATGGCGTATTTCAGCATCCCGAAATCGGGTCTCGATGGAGGTCCTGAAATCTTGGAGAGCCGCCGAGAAATATGAAGTGTCAGTCATCGTGCGGGCGGAAGTAGCACGCGAGAGAGAGAGAGCGGATGATGGGACAACTAAAATCCTCCGATGCGGTTGATTGGGAGTTTCCACGGGAGCCACGTCGCCAACCAATTATGCCACAAAAATAATGCTCCAAGTGTTTGTGCTCCCTTGTGTTGGAGGCAGCATAATAAGTAGACACCGGATGGAGGCAAGAAATAGTTGATGGTTGTGTTGGATTGGAAGTGGGGCTTGAGAAAACTATAAAAGGATGTGGCTTCAGGTGTTCAGAAAGTAGGACCGGATGGCAGGTGTAACGACCCGGGTTCAGAGCTCAGAGGCCGCAGCTTGTCTTGCCCCACGACATCGCTACTGGGCTGCAGCCCAAGCACCCCAACCCTTCTCCAGCCCACTAGCGGGTTGTTGGTGGCCACAACCTCCCTTTTATGAGCGAACTCGACAGTTAAGTTTGGCCGTACGGGGACTCCCCAGGAGGTCACCCATCCCAGTACTACTCTCGCCCAAGCACGCTTAACTATGGAGTTCTTTCAACTCTCATCACCAGTTGAGCTGCAGCCCAGCTCAATTGGTGATGAGAAGTGAAGGAACTTCATAGTTAAGCGTGCTTGGGCGAGAGTAGTACTGGGATGGGTGACCTCCTAGGAAGTCCCCGTACGGCCCAACTTAACTGTCGAGTTCGCTCATCAAAGGGAGGTTGTGGCCACCAACAACCCGCCTGTGGAGGGAGAGAGATTGGGGTGCTTGGGCTGCAACCCAGTAGCGTCGCCTATAGCGGAGCCGTGACATCGTCACGTTGGATCGGCTAGGGCCGTTACAGCAGGCAAAAAATAATACCGGATGACGGGGCTGGGCTGGAACAACAGAGTATTAAGTGTACAGTATTGGGAAAAGCGGGCTCCACGTGAGCTTTCAATTAGGCGTGGGTTGCTATGTGGCGTTTAATTAGACGTGGGTTTGCTGGGATTGGCTGACAGGCTATTAATAAAGTATACAGCATGGGTTCGCTGTGTGACGAGCTCGAGAGAGAGAGAGAAAATGGGGCAGGGCTCGACGAAAAATAAGGCTCGCAACTCGAGGATAGCGGGGCTCGAGGGAAAACGAGAAGCAGCGCTGCGGGGCACGAGTCGGCGGAGCGGAAGACAGAAAAGTCGACAGAAAGCTCAACGAAGTGGACGGGCGCAACACAGCGCAGGGTCGGGAGCGGCGATCCTGGTGCTGAATATCGAGGAGGTCGACGATGAGGGATCGTCAGAGGCTGCTGTCGGTGACGCTGCTGGGGAAGACAACATCGAGGGCGCAGAATCGAAGGTGACTGGGAAAGACAAATGCCAACGTCGGAGGTTGGCGTCGGTGATGCGTGCGGAATGGCAGTGTTGTGGCTTGCGGTGTGCGCTGAGGCAGGGCCGGCTGTGGCAAGGGCCGCAATTGTCGTTTGGCGACGTCGAACAACGGGGGTAGCGGATGGAAGGAGTGCAGTGGGAGAGGAACGATAACAGGGGAAATTCGAGGAAGGATGAGCTCTGATACCAAGTTGTTACGGGTCTTGGAATGTTGTCGGAGGTGGAGACGATGACGGTGGTGGAGGATACCGTTGAGCCGAAACTACGGCTGCGTAAGCGGGGTTGCTCGTTAGAGGAGAGAGCCACCAAAATCTTTCATTCAAGTGATGGGAACTAGAATTCTTTCTTCCTTAATTCATACAACACCTCCAAGCCTTTATGTAGGCTACAACATATAAAAAGACAAAACAATAATAATGACACCTAATAGTAGACCCGGAGCTCGAGGCTTCTGCATAAAGATAGCAACTAGACACCTAGATAATAAATATAATTATAATAATATGCGGTCCATAACATATTCATCACTCAATGTGAGTATGTTTTGGATCTGTTGAAAGAAACGAGTATGTTCAGTTGTGTTCATGCTAACACTCCTATGGAGGAGAATCATAGGATTGATGAAGACAGTGATGGTGACCACACCGATGCTCCGAGTTATCAGAGATTGGCCGGGAGGCTCTTATACTTATCTCACACTTGTCCTGGCATTACCTATGTTGTAGGTATCTTGAGTAGATATATGCATCCTCCTAGGATCAGACATCTGGATGCTGCCTATCGTGTACAGCGGTACTTAAAGAAGGCTCATGGTCGCGGACTTGTGTTCTCCAAGAATTACCACTTAAAGATCGAAGTCTTCACTGATGCTGATTAGGCTGGAAGTCGTGTCGACAGAAAACTCACTTGACGGGGAGAGTTGAAGTTATATTTACTATTATGTCTTCAAGTCTTGTTTTATGTTGTATTTCCTATGAGAGTTAAATTCGTTTTTTGTATTACCCTTTACTCAAGTATATGTATGAGTAAAGAGTTTTTTTTCAATGATGATCATTATTCTCTCATTCAACTAAAATTAAGAGAACAATTAAGCCTAAACTATAAAGTTAATGAGAGGCGAAAATGAAACATCTGATCTACCGACACTTTCTTAGACAGTGACTTTAGCAACTGGTCAATTAGTATATCATAGCCCGATTGATGCAGGACGGTTCAATGGCATGGGACAATGGTTGATCTCTAGATGCAATAATATGAATCCAACAATTTTAACTTGCATTAACAATCTGTTTTATAAATCAAAATATAAGATATGCCACTGTAGATAAAGCTTACGCACAAAGAGACACGTGAAGTTGTATAAATGTGACGGGGTACGATTTTATAGGTGGTGGAAGACCGATGCCCTAACCCTAGATGCAATGCAAGTAAGCATACGACATATGCAGAAGTTGTGACCAACCTTAGAATGCTATGAATGCATACATGCAATCCAATAGAATGCCACTTTAAGTGCAGGTGCAAATGTAATTGAGCAGTCCGATTTAATTAGTAATAAATAATTAATTAAAATAAATACAGTCCGAGCATATTCATTCACTAATTATAATCAACTCTCTCTTCCCAGGGTGTTTGCTAGGTTGGGAAGTATGCAAATATATTCTAAGCAGGTAAAAGGAAAGAGCTTCCTTATGTAATTTTATCTGCTCAACCAATCAGTAGCGCTGTGGTAAACTAACTATAAGGATGACATGTCTTCTCTTTTTTTATTTCCAACTCCATCTTATTTTTTATAAGAAAAATATGGAATGAAAAGTTTCACTGAAAATTCACTGCTACTGAAAGAATGTAGTTGATTCTTCTAATATATGAGGTAACTAGAGAGGTTTGTAGAAGACTAATACCTCCTAGGATGAAAGCAGCGTTAATATTTCTGAACTCTTTAGATATGTTCTACTGGAATAGTGATGACAATTGAACGTGCTTAAATTTTAATTTATATTTATGTATGAAGAGATATCCAAGTATATTTCTTGTATGCTTTGAACAGATAGAGTCCAGAGAAGACTAAGATCAGAAGGCGGCATAAGAGCACTTTTAGGGATGGTGAGATGTGGGCATCCTGATGTTCTTGCTCAAATTGCTCGTGGCATTGCAAATTTTGCAAAATGCGAGTCTAGGGCATCTACGCAAGGTAAAAAGAATTTTATGTTGAGTTTTTGATTCATCATTAGAGGATTATTCTTGCACATCCTATTTTTTTAAAGATTATTTTAGTATTTATGTCATCTTCATTGCTTTTCATTGTTACGTCTAGGGATCCTGCATAACATATTCAAAGACATAAATATCTTTACAACCCTACCCATCAAGCTGATGAGTATATATCATTGAAACCAAGCTTATTTCATATATAAAAATTCTAGGACCCTTGAATGATTATGTTATAAGATCAGCAAGTTGATCATTTGAGCTCACAAAGAATGTATCAATCTCTTTGGATTTTATCTCTTGTTAGACAAAGTGGCTAACAAGATCAATATTTATTGTCCTCTCATGAAGCATAGAATTTTATGCAATGTATCTTGCAGGCTGATTGTTACATAAAATTGTAACACCCTAAATTTTTTATGTATAATATTCGTAAATTACAGGAACCGATTTGAATGGTTACGAGCAACGTCAACTATGATCAAAGTATTTATATCTTACGATAAACTTCTCGATTTAACCCTAATTTAATTAATTTATGAAATTTGGTATCGGCGCGTTTTAATTTTTATGTGAGGGCATAGCATGCAGACTTATCAGTTTAGTGTGGAATGATAATTTTGTCGAAAAACTTAATTCCCTCTTAAAATAAAAGCATAGCAACAACTTTACCTCCTTGTTTTACCATCGATTAGGAGCGTAAATCGCAATCTTAGGCGCTCTTTCCTTTTGAACGACAACTGGCCTTCGGTTTTAAAAACCGCATTCCTCTCTCATCTCAATCGAACCCTAGCTTTGTTTCCCACAGCCGCTCGACATCGAAGTCTCGGTCGCACGCCTTTGGCGATCCCTCGTCGCCTCCTTATGTTGGAGCTGCCGCCAATCTCTGTCCTAGGCTTTGTCGACCTCCTCTCCCTCTCTCCTCTTGATTGAAGCCTCCGACGACTCCCTCCTACAGGCCGCAGAGACCTGTCGACCAGGCAGCGTCACTGGTTTGAGTTTAACTTCCTCTAGCCGCCGTTTGTCCTTGGTAAACCTTCATGTAACCGTTCTCATTCAGAGGAAACTTCAACTTGCCCAACATTCACATAAGTCGCATCAAATTGCATGTAGGTACAACATTGGCTTCAACACTTGATCTTGCAACTACGTTTTGTTTATTATTCTAAGAAACTAGATTCCTCTTTAATATGACACAATGTCCTGATGTAATCATTTGTTTGAACGAGAACAATGCCCATTCGGTATTGGTGTATCCAACAATTTGCTAATGACCTCAATTTTGAAATAATAATTTGTTATAGGTCCGCACTATCCGTCGCCGATTAGGTTACACATATTTTATTATGAGTCTTTAAGTGTGTTATTTTGAATTGTATGCATTGAGTCATTGTTATCGAGTCGAGTCATTATTATCAATTCGATTCATTGTTATCAATTTGAGTCATTATGAGTCTAGAATATTTGAGTTGTTTGTAAAATTATATATAGACCCCCCTTGAGTCATGAGAAGGGCATGAAATGAATTAATCCAACTTTCTCTTTATCTCTCCAAGTTCCTCTCTCTGGTTTTCTCTTTTTCCTCCTTTCTAGGGTTAGGGTTGAGCACGGTTCCCCTTCTTCCCTTCGCATTCTCCGCGGGTTGTGCTTGACTCCCCTTGTATCTCCACCTCAGCTTCCACCATCGACGATGTTACGAGTTACATCTTGGTATCAAAGTGCTCTTCCTTTATTTGTGGTTCCACAAAAGGCCATCCTCACCGTCCCACTAGGAGACGCTCATCCTCGTCATCCCCGATCTCCTGTGCGTGCCTCCTCGCCGACCAACTAGCATTTGTGTCTTCTTTTGGTGCGAGTCTCGGCAACGCGACGTTGCCTCTCCCAGACGTGCCAAAACAATGTTCCCCCCATCACAGCAGAATCGGAGCCCTGCGCCTTCATTTATTGAGACAGACGACAGAGCAAAGCAGCTCACTCCTTCTTGAATGCATGGCCATATCTCTCCTCGTTCCCACCAAACCGTAGCGGGTCCACCTGGTTCATGGAAATAGTGGCAGCAACAGATGGTGTTCCAACTTCCCTTCATTCCATTAATTAATTTAATTTAATATTAATTGAAATAATTGATTAGTCAATTATTGCGGCTTGTTGATGGGCCCCGACGAGCCACTCATCATTTGTTCGATGCTTCAGGAGTTCTTAGAGATGTCAGCATCATAAGACGTTGTGCTTTTACGACTCACCGCAAACATTGACTGCTGCTTGGGGTGTTCATTTCAACATTGACTGCCACCCGCACACGAAGTAGCTCCTCCGACCGCCGCAATTATGATCGCTCCACCATCTCCTCTGGTTGTACCTCCCCGCAGTTCATCCAACTAGACTCGTCTCTGTCGAGCCCCGTGGTGGTGCCGCCTCATTTTGCACCTCCATCCGTCCTTGTGGTCTCCACTATGCAGCCTACGCTCCAGTCACTACTTTGTCGTCCCCTTTATAGCCAGTCCTTCTGATGATTTCCTTTGCGCTGATGTCGCGCTTTCGATCGCCCCAACCCACCTTCTTTTAGGGCCTCGGTCATCCTCGTCTGTCTGCATTCACTAATCACACTTTCCCCGACTCCATAACTTCAGTCTGATGGTCTCGCTTCCGCAAATTCCTCTGCTACGCTAGATACTTGCAGTCTCTCGTGCCGCCAGTGAGCGCACTGACGTCCCGCCACTCGATACAACAACCACAACAACACACTATCGGGAGTTGTTCTTGTGGGAAATCAAAAGTCAAATGATCACATCGTGCCAGCATCATTCGAGCTTGAGGTCAAGCTCAATTTGATGGGCAGGTGAGATGTTATGGTTCCCCACTATACGTCGCTGATTTGGTTGCGCATATTTTATTGCAAGTCTTTATGTATGTTATTTTAGTTGTATTCGGCGAGTCATTGTTATCGAGTTGAGTCAACATGAGTTATTATGAGTCGGCTCTTGTTGAGTTTGCAATAATATATATATATATACTAGCATCTTCGAACGGGCTTAGCCCGTTCTCGATGCGTCGCTGCGGGCTTCGCCCGCAATTAAGCGGGTTTCGCCCGCTTGGCAACGACATTGGTCGTGGGCGGCAACATGTGTCGTGGGCGGCGACATTGTTCGTGGGCGGCGACATTGTTCATGGGGGGCGACATTGTTCGTCGGCGGCGACATTGTTCGTGGGCGGCGACATTGTTCGTGGGCGGCGATATTGTTAGGGGAAGGCGATAATGTTCGGCGGCGGCGACAATGTTCAGGGGCGGCGACAATGTTCAGGGGCGGCGACATTGTGCGGCATCGGCGATATTGTGCGGGGGCTGGGGCCTCGACATTATTTGTGGGCGCTGCAATGTTCGGGGGCGACGACAGTGTTTGGGGGGCAGTGACATTGTGGCGGCGACATCATGGGTGGCGACATTGTTCGGGGGGCGACGACAGTGGCGACATTCGTATGGCGAGAGCGGCGACATCAAATCTTACACTCATTATAGCGAGAAGTTTACGATACGATGAGAAATTACAAAGCATCAAATAGGACAATAATATACAATGATAATAAGATAGTTTGACATTCAATTTGTATTATATTTTGAAAATTACAGACACACTGGAAGTCATTTCACAACCAACACCGATCATGGCCTTCTATTCTGCATAATTTTTTTTTTAAAATTATCAGTTGATTGGAATAGTTGTAGCGTTGCCAAAATAGTGAGCAAATGACCTACTTTGGAGGTACGTTGTTCGTTGTTGTCTAAGTTGTGCAAATATTTGTTTGTAAACAACGTTCATTGTATAAATGCCTTCATGACCAGCTATCCTGTCATTCTTTACCAGAATTTTTGTTTTTTCATTGGACACACCTCGCGATAAAGCTACGTACAACTGGCCATGACTGAACACATTATTTGGCAGATATATTCCTACATTTTTTATTGTTTGGCCTTGAGATTTATTAATCGTCAGTGTGAAGCTTAGCCTCAATAGAAACTATTTACGCGTTAATTGAAATGACAGTCTAATATCTTCAGCTGTCTTCAATGGTATCCGTGGCAAGAAGACTTAGTTTCCTTGAAAATGGCATGTTAAAATCTCGGCTTCTATTACATTTTTTGCAAACCGACGACAAATAAGTTTTGTTCCATTACATAAACCTATCTTTGGGTCAATATTTCTGATTAACATGATAGGAGCTCCAATTTTTAACTTCAACTTATGAGGCGGTAAGTTACTCGGTATCAATGAATTTAGAAATTCAGGTTGATACAAACTTCTCCTGTCATCGAGGACAGAATCATAAGAGTAGTATATAACATCTTCGCCTGAGAATTGTAGAAGAGTGGTGTTGTTTAACATATTCACATGCTCATTTAGCGGTGTTAATAAAGCTCTGTCTTGAATATAGTTTTTATCACCAACGTGCAGCTCTAAACTTGGGAAAGTAAAATCTATTAAATCACCAATAGATTTCTCACATTCCCATGATATCCTCATTGGATCAGGGATCCTAATCATATCATCTTGTATGGTCATCTTCAAACCATTTCCAACTCGGAGAAGATATTCAGAGAAGCTGTTGTCATTTTTGGCTCGCATATTTTCTATTAGAGTTAATATCTTGACATGACTCCATAAATGCGATTGAACAATGCTTGCATTAATTATTTGTGCTCCTGTTCCATTGACAACAACCTGTAGTACCTGGCGAAAATCTCCTCCCATAACGATAAATTTCCCTTTGAATGGCTTGTCTACATCAGTATCATCACGAAACGAACGATCAATTGTCTCGAACGTCTTTCTATCAGCCATAGGTGCCTCATACCAAATTATGGTCTTTGATTGTCTGATTACTTATGCAAAATCTGACTGTTTTTCAAAAGAACAGAATGATTTGTAATCCAATTTAATGGATATTTGTAATTTTGAATGTGCAGTCCGACCTCCCGGTAAAAGAATAACAGCATTACCAGAAGTAGTTGTAGCTATAATGATGCATTCTATTTTTCTGAAAGTGGCAAGAATTGCACGGTACAGATATGTTTTTCCAGTTCCACCAGGTCCATCAACAAAAAAAACACTCATTTGTTTTATTTTCTATTGCCTCTCTGATCACATTATAAGCATGCAATTGACCTTCATTGAGCAACGTAACTGCGTAAAAATTATCCTGTGTAATATGTATTGATAATTCTTCTATAAGACCGGATAGGTTATTGAAATCATTGAATGATTTATTGATGGGTGGTAAATCAAACTCTTTAATAAAACGTTTATGTTGTTTCAGGATATCATTGAGGCTATGAAGTAGTTTATTCATAATGTAGAACTCGTTGGTCGTGATAGAACTTGGATAATCTTCGATCATATTTGCATAATTTTTAT
Source organism: Platanthera zijinensis (assembly GCA_039513925.1). Lineage (NCBI taxonomy): Eukaryota > Viridiplantae > Streptophyta > Magnoliopsida > Asparagales > Orchidaceae > Platanthera > Platanthera zijinensis. The sequence continues at coordinate 117,154,103 of CM077097.1, read as the reverse complement.
CCCAAATACTTCTGACATCGGCTGGTTCACAAAAGATTAATATAGTAGGGAACTGTCTTCTCAACGCGGATGACATTCTGAATACTCGAGCCTCAAGTAGACATTCTCAAATACTGTTATCGTTCTCAAACAAACCATAGTTCTGTGCAGCATTTTTAAAAGTGATGCAGTGTATGTCGTTGAAAGTTAATAGTGCATCGAATGACTTTGGACCCGGTACGTGATTTAGAAGCATGCGCAAATAGTATCGTTCACTATCAGTAAGTGGTACTGAATAAATCCTATCAATCACCCTTTGATTTTTGATCTTTTTCCTCCAAATTTTTTGTTGTTTAAACCATCAATAGTATTTTGGAAAATCTCTGTACAAATGGAGATTTTGCTCTCTTTGTTGGCTGTAAACACTAAAAAATTCAGTCAACATTGTTTTGGAATTGTGATCATCGAGTAATATTGATGAAATTGACTGTTCACTATAAAATTGTATTTAATGTTTATTAGGTAAATGTATTTGTAATCGCTCTATAGATGGATATATTCGACTCATTTGAAATTTAAATGTTCTCCATAATGATTCAGGCGGGCACAGCCATCTGCCGTCAACATAATTGTTTATTTCATTTTGCTTAGCATCAAGACAAACTTTAAAAGAGACATGATCGGGTCATTTATATACGTATTTGTATAAATATTTAATGTTATTGATACTGCTGCATATCTCAACATTTAGATGACATTCATATTTTAAAAGCAATCATGGATTATATGGAACAACTCATCTATTATCAATATTGAAAGTTGCAGTTCTGCCTAATGTAATGTTTCTGTTATCATTCCTTCTTCGATACACTGGGTAAGCATCATTCCCTTGTATTGTCGCATCTGCATACTGTTTAGGAAAAATTTTATTACAGATATGATTCTTCATACATTGTGCATTTGGTTTGTAAGGTCCACGTGGCCCGTGAATCATGTGTTTTATTACGGACTCGTAAAATGCAGGTTCCTGGTCTCTATAAGGTATCTCAGCTCGTACAACTGAATTGTATTCGTCAGGTGAGGTTACTTTGTCTGTCGGATCCAATAACACCAACATGTGAACATGTGGTAATCCCTTTTGTTGAAATTCAATGACGTGAACATGTCCGACTACCTTTCCTAACACCCCTCTATAAAATATATCTTTCTTGAGCTCCTCGTATTTAGAACGGAATATCCTAGTTAGGAGATTGTTACGGGCCGGGCCTGACAGCGGACACATCAAGCGCCCCAGGGCCGATGCAGCAGGGCTCACCCGCACCCCGAGCGGGCTTTACTCCCCCTCCCGTAACAGGGCCGCGGCCCACACACTCCAACCCTTTTCCGCACGTGTTCTCGATGCGGCGGGTTGTTGAGGCGAGGGCTTGATCCCCCGACTTCCTTGATAAGAGGCACTTAACGCTTGCCCTTATCACCAACTGAACCGCGGTGATAAGGGCAAGCGTTAAGTGCCTCTTATCAAGGAGGTCGGGGGATCAAGCCCTCGCCTCAACAACCCGCCGCACCGAGAACACGTGCGGAGAAGAGTTGGAGTGTGTGGGCCGCGGCCCTGTTACGGGAGGGGGGAGTAAAGCCCGCTCGGGGTGCGGGTGAGCCCTGCTGCATCGGCCCTGGGGCGCTTGCTGCGGCCGCTGCCAGGCCCGGCCCGTAACAGAGATCTGGACGGTCATACGAAGCTTGTCCTTCCATGAGCTCATCCTTAATCTCCTTCCATCCTGGATTGCATGTCATGGTTATGAACAAATCTGGCTTGCCACTGTGCTGAACAATTGTCATTGCATATTGATATCGCTGATACATATCTCTTGGACTGCCATTAAATGAAGAGGGTAGTATGGTTCTTTTTTCGAGTTACCTATTATGAAACAACCCGGTATAGGGCTTGTTAGTAATGAGAATATATAATTATATTTCCAATAAGAAGTGAGTTCATCATACCAACATTATTTTCGTCTGCAGTAAAACAATCTTGCAATCCCGAATAAAGTTTTGTGCGCAGGTCACTTTGATGTGATCTAATAAACCGTAATTTTTGAGTTCTATTTTTACGTAGTTGTCGACCACATATTGTTGTAGTAACCTTCCGTTGCGCAACAATATCGATTTGGAAGCATCTCGAATCTAGAGAAAAATCAATGAATAGTAGGAACCATTATGTGGGAAAAGTAAATACGTGACATTTGAAAACGTGTATAGTAAAGGGTGATTACCTTAAGCATGTATGAATAGTAATCACAGCATGTAATTTTTGAGTTCGTTATTGAATATAAATTGCAAGACCATCCGAACATACCCAACGATAACAACAATTGATACTGAAGTGGGTCGTAGTAGCCAGAGTATTCTTGGACATTTTGAAGATGACCTCCAATCGTTTGAACAACGATATCTCTTTCTCGTGTATGTTGTCTTTCTTCTTATCCAACTAATATACCTGCAACTTGAGAGGTCGAAGACATAGTGTATTGTAGTATATTAGAAGGGCGTTCTTTTATAACCAACTTGCATTCATGTATGTTTAGTTGGCGTGATAGCTGTCGAAACATCTGAATGAAGGGGTTGAATATATCTTAAATACGGGTTATTTTTTGTAAGAGATCAACCCTAAGCTCATTATTTTCTTGCAGTCGATTTGTTGTCTCATGTTCGGTGTCGTAGATGAATAGTTGAAGAAAACGTGGTCTTAGGCCATCATTTGGGGTTAGGTTTCCAATGCGATGGTACATGGAGCCGTATGCCCGGAAGCTATAAATTCCTTGGTGAAATGATGTTATTTTGTTGTCAAGCGTTACACCCAATGACGTGAAGGAAAAAACATGGTTGTACGCACAAAGATGTTGCCTGAAATGCTGACCTTCCTCAGATTGGTCGGTGTAAAGATATAGTAGTTTCGTAGGTACTGGGATTTCAGGTAGTGATATTCTTCCTTTGTTACAACTCATTGAGTTTGTCTCTCGTTGAAATAGTCTAGCACAATAGTGCGGACAGATTGTCGCTAAGTGTAGTTCAAAGCGCGTTTCAGTGTGCGCTGGGTAGAAATTTTTAGCACAATTATGTTGAATGTACGTTCTTGTGGTTACATTAATATCGTCCTCATCGTCTTCTTTGACACTATCATTTTCTGTGTCAAAACTATTATTGTTGATTAGTTCAGCAGCTGGGGTGAAGTATTCTCGCATTTAGTGATCATTTAGAAGTCAAAATACATGAAGTAGTGAACACACAGAGATAGTTAGTTTAGTGTACCCTGAGCAATTATTGTAGCCCGCGCTGATGTTGAACCTTCGCCTATTTCAAAAGTTGAACGCCTGTTCATAACAGGGGACGTTGGTCTTTGTTGATCTACCCGAAAATGGCATTGTTCTCGTCGTCGTGTATTTTCAGCAGCACGTTGTTGAACAGTCATATTACTTCTTCGTATGCGGGTAGAATTGCGGTGCAATAAGCGAGTACGATTTTCTGGTAGTTGTATGATAACAAAGTAGTTACATTCACATGCATAATCTATTGTGCTGAGGTATCTTTCTAAATTTGGATGGGTAATACCTGGAGTTAGTAGATTTTGTGAAGTTCTTGGCTCGCAACTGTTCGAGTTGATGTTGTCATTGCACACTCACCTATTTGAAAAGTTGAATGCATAGTCACAACGTTAGGTGTTGTTGATTCTTGCGTTTCACGACAATGGCGTTGTGCTTGTCTTCTACTATTTTCGTCAGCACGTTGTTGATCAGTTATATTACTTCTTCGGACACTGGTAGAATCGCGGTGCAGTAAGCGTATACGACTATCTGGTAGTTGTATGCGTGTTAATAATGCGTTGCATTCACACGATATATTCGACTGGAGTTGATGAGATCGTTTTTAGGTTGGATTGGATCGTAGGATCGGATCGAGGATCGCATGATCCTACAACATTCATAAATTAAGACTAAAAATATAAAATTGAATTTTGTATCATTAAATTACATGTTCAATTAGTAAAAAATCATTAAATTGAGTAGCATGTGAATAACTATATTAAATTTTTTGAATAACTAAATCAAAAAGATAATATCATACTAAGTTCAATTTCAGTTTCAGATAAGACACCAAGCGTTTACTAACAATAAAAACAAATCTGAACTGGAAATGACCGAAGAGGCCGCTCTTGGCCTCTATTTGTAGTCGGCAATCAACACTTGCGATACGGTAAAGCAGCATGATATGATTCTGTGAGGGGGTATGAGGGCGGGATTGGGATAAGGTTAAACAATGGGTTATGAGCGTTGGACCGATTGAATGGGGTCAGGATAGAGTTGGACATGTTTCTAGTTACCTTTGGCCATACCGGTAGAATCGGGTCAGGATCGCGATCCTAAAGATCCTAAGATCCGGATCGCGATCCCAGTCGTAGATGTGCTGATTTAGATCCTAAGTAAAATTCAGATCGATTTACAAAATCTGGATTGTAAGATCCTACGATCTGGATCGCGATCCTGATAACCATGGGCTGGATGCCTAAGCTCTAGCCCGGTGTTCAGGCACACCGTCGGTTGGAGCCGGGTGCCCAAACAGGACCTAATACAGGTGTTAAAATTAGCATCATAGCATTAATTTTAGTGGAATAACATTAATTAAGTTCATCTGCATGCTCTTCAAATCATCTTATTGGAACTTGAAAATCTTAAATGACAATTATAGGAAATGATACCGGGCGATCACTATTAATTGAAGATGGAGCTCTGCCATGGATAGTCCAAAATGCCAACAACGAAGCTTCGCCGATCAGGCGGCATATCGAGCTTGCCCTATGTCACCTGGCACAACATGGTGCGTATGCTAATTTTTTAGAAATTATTGCGTCCACCACTCAAACACAACTTTATGTTTGTGGCAACAATGGGATGGCCCCGACTACGGGTGCGGAAAAAAATGATCATTTTTCATCAGCAAAATGATCATTTTTCATCAGCAAAATGATCTTAAAATGATACTTTTTTAAAGGGCTATTTACCAGGACTTTCCCTGTAAACTTACAAAATTACAAACTCCATTATTTTTGAAATTACAAAAATCTCTCCTCATAAGTTTGTACTTCATACCATGCATGCATGTTATGAGATATAAAGCTTAAATGTGAGGCTTATGTAATTTCAAAAAATAGAGTGCAATTTGTAAATATGCTTACTCCCATTAGAGGTTTGGGTAATGAATAGTTTAAAAAGGGTCAAATTTTACTATTTTTTTCTTGTCGCATTTGAAGCTACGACGAAACATAATGGTGATTTCGGTCTCAAAATGGTTGGTTCTCAATTGTCCCATTCTACCATGAATAAACATGATGTGGTATTTACGGGGACCTCCCCCCTTAAGTTTGCTATATTATGGGTTGCATCCCTCTTAAAAACCTCTCTTGTAAGCCCTCCCACGAAAATTTACTTCAGTGGGTATTTTTGTTCATGGATGTTATGAAATGTAAACTTACGAGAGAGGTTTTTATCATTTCATAAGTTAGAGCCATGCACCCAATCTATAATTATGCTAACTTTTAGGGGAAGTTTTCATAATTATTCCTCAACAAGATTTCTTGCATAATCGAATTGTTGCTTATTATTGTATGTACATTTTACAGAAGTTAATGCAAAGGATATGATCAGTGAGGGCGCCTTGTGGGAGCTAGTTCGCATTTCTCGTGACTGTTCTCGTGAGGACATCCGACTGCTGGCTCACAAAACTCTCACCGCGAGTCCTAAGTTTCAAGCCGAACTGCGACGGTTGCGGATAGAATGTTGAATCATATGGATTTATTCGTCTCCTTTAAAGATGGGATCTATGCTTGGGACTGCATGGATCCGGTGCTGCTTCCATCGGTTGCACAAATTCGAGAAGGCAAACCATTTCTCATCTCCGGTGAAGCTTCTTGTAATCCCGGGGCTACTCTTGTGGGGAATTCAAGCCATTTTGTGAGTTTTTGTATATTGCAGTAGGGTGGAGAGGAGAGTGGATTGTTCTTATATTAGAATGCTTTATGCGATTATAGAAGTTTTATATTATTGAAATTATAGTTTTATAATTTGTATCTCAGATTTCTTACTAAAATTCACCATTTCTAATGCTCTATGAAGAGCTTTTTTTTCATAATCTGCTTCTTAAAAAGAAAGGTTCTCAGGATATCTCAACATTTATTTTTGTAGAGAGAGCTTAAAACTTGTATATCTTGTGTATCAAAATACAATGAGAGAATACAGATATATAGGAGAGAGAAGGTGAGAAGAAATCTTATACAAGATGTGGGATTAAGGAGAGAAGAAGAAAAAATAATAAAAAGGGGCCCAATAATGGGCTCATTACATGGGCTTTTCTAACAATTTTTATGTATAGTCACACTATGTATGTATAAGGTCATATATCGGGATCTCATCTCTAAGGCTCCGTTTGGTACGGTGATGGTAGTCCTAAATGCACGGGTTAAACCGTCATTCTTTAAGGATCACCTAACAAGTATCATCTGTTTGAACATAAAAGTGAATGAAGTTCCTTAGGTAGGAGTTAACGATGACAATTTAACCCCCATGTTCATGATTGCCGCCATTGTGCCAAAGGGAGCCTAAATTTGCTAAATTATGTGTTGCACCCCTCTTTACTTTTGAAATTACATAATTTTTCATGCTGGTTTACATGGGCTTTTCTAACACTCTCTCCCAAGCTGGAGCATACAAGTCGTATGCGCCAAGCTTGGATAGCCACTGATAGAAGAGGGTACTAGGTAGAGTCTTCGTGAGGACATCCGCAACTTGTTCAGTACCCGTAACATGCTTCAGTTCAATCTTCTTTATGTGAACTTTCTCCTGGATGAAATGACAATCCACTTCAATATGCTTTGTTCTTTCGTTAAAGACTGGGTTCTTGGCTATATGTATGGCAGCTTGACTGTCACAAAGAAGGAGAGTCGGTGAAGAAAGTTTTACCCCAAGGTCAGCAAGAAGACTCTCAAGCCACGTGAGTTTCGAAACCACAGATGTCATTGCCCGATATTTTGCTTCAGCTGAGAATCGAGCAACCACCGCTTGTTTCTTTCTTCGCCATGTGATCAGATGCCCTCCAAAATATGTCCAAAAAATGTTGGTTGATCGTCGATCATTGAGGGAACCCGCATAATCAGTATCAGAATATGCCACCAATGTTGGGGTTGAAGATGATGTTTTGTTTACTAATCTTTGGTCAGGAGTAGTTTTAAGGTATCGGAGAATCCGTTCAATGGCCTGGAGATGAGAGCTTCGAGGAGAATGCATATACCGACTGACGATACCAACAACAAAGGATATATTTGGTCTTGTTATCGTTAGGTAGATCAGTTTCCCAACAAGACGATGATAGTATTCTGGATTTTGAAGCAGAAGATCGGAATCTGAGGCCTGAGCACATAGCTTGTGATTTACATCCATTGGAGTGTTCACAGGCTTACAGCCGGAGTAGCCTGCATCATGAAGGAGATCGAGGCAGTACTTTCGCTGAGAGATGACAAGGCCATCTGGTCGTCTGGCAACCTCCAAACCTAAGAAGTACCGAAGGTTCCCCAGATATTTTGTTTGAAATACAGAGCTCAGATGTTGTTTGACTGCTTGTATTCTGTTCGAGTCATTTTCAGTAATGATGATGTCATCAACGTAAACCAATAGGAGAACCGTTCATGTTGCCTGGTGGCGAGTGAATAACGAGAAATCTGCCGAGCTCCGAGTAAAGCCAATTTCCCGTAGGGCCTTACTAAACTTGTCAAACCATGCCCGAGAGGATTGTTTGAGATCATAGAGTGACTTCAGAAGACGACAAACCCGAGACTCCCCCGTGGTCTCAAATCCGGGAGGTTGCTGCATGTAAACAGTTTCCTGGAGATCGCCATTAAAAAAGGCATTATTTATATCGAGTTGAAGTAAGGGCCACTGGCGATGCACAGCCACTAAGATGAGGACACGAACCGTGTTGAGCTTGGCCACAGGAGAAAAGGTTTCGTCATAGTCGAGACCTTGTTGTTGGGTGAAGCCGCGAGCCACCAGACGAGCTTTGAGTCTGTCAATGGTCCCATCAGGATCATGCTTGATGACAAAGATCCATTTGCACCCAACCGGTTTCTGACCAAGAGGAAAGGGTACCAAGGTCCAAGTCTGGTTTGCCCAGAGAGCAGTCATTTCCTCGTCCATGGCGGCGCGCTAGCCAGGATGTTGGAGAGCCTCTTGCACAGAGTTAGGAACAAAAACCGAGGACAGTGAAGTAGCAAATGTTCGAAGGTGGGGAGAGAGGCGATGCAGGGAGACAAAGTTCGTCATCGGATGAGTAGTGCAGGAGGGCACCAGATCAGTAGGGCTCGGAGAAGCCAAGGTCGAGGCCGAATGCATAAGGGGAATAGAACGAGGAGGGCGGTGATTGTATACATTGATAACAAGCGGCTTGGAAGGAGCAGGAGTTGGGTCAGGAAGAACCTGTGGAAGAGGCGCAGTAACGACGATGACAGGTCATGTGAGGGATGGTAGTAGAGGTGTCGGTGGTAGAGGAGTGGTTAGAGGAGGAGAGAAGAAAGGTTGATCCTCCCGGAAGGTAACATCAGCGGACACAGAGATCTTCCGGGTAACCGGAGAATAACACACATAGCCCTTCTGAGTACGGGAATAGCCAACGAAAATATGTTTAGCCGTCTGGAGATCCAACTTGTACATGGACGGATCCAAAAGGTGGACGAAGCAGGTGCAGCCAAAGACCCTGGGTGTGAGAGGGAAGGCCGGAACGGAGGGAAATAGGAGGCTGAATGGAATGGCGTGGTGGATAACAGAGGAAGGGAGACGGTTGATGAGGAAACAAGCAGTGGAGATCGCAAAGTTCCAGTAGACTTTGGGAACATGCATGTGAATCATGAGGGAACGGGCAACGTCGAGCAGGTGTTGATTCTTCTGTTCGGCAACGTAGTTTTGTTGGGGGGTGTAGGCACAGGATGTCTAATGAATAATACTGAACTCCGCACACAGATTTGCAAATTCATGGCTAGTGTACTCGCGAGGATTATCGGTGCGAAACGTTTTTATGGTTGTGTAGAATTGTGTACGAGTCTCTAGCACAAAAGCCCAAAACATGCGAGGAGCTCGGAGCGATCACGAAGTAAGTGAAGTCACGTCGTGCGAGAGTAATCATCAATAAAAGTAATAAAGTAGTGATAACCAGAAATACTAATAATTTTGAAAAGACCCCAAACGTCGGAGTGTAGTAAATCAAAGGGAGCCGAGCTCCGAGTATAATGTGTGGGAAAGGAAGAACGCGGCTGCTTGTCGAAAATACAAGAATCACACTGAAAGGGAGAAAAAGATACATCAGGAAGCGCCTTCTGGAGGACTGGATGAGGGGCATGCCCAAGACGGCGATGCCAATCCATTGAGGAGACTGAGGAGACGGAGGAGAGGATGGTAGGTGAGGCATCAAGAAGGTAGAGCTCATTTTGCAGTCGACCTCTACCAATGGTAATCCGTGTCTGTCGATCTTGTATAAAAAAAAAGCAGAAGAGGTGAATGTGACAGAGCAATCCATATCTGTAGTAAGACGACCAACATACAGTAAATTAAACGGTGAGCCCGGAACATAAAGAGCCGAGCGAAGAGAGATAGAGGGGTTGAGGGAGAGGTCAGCACAGCCGGATACCGGAACTGTCCCCCCATTAACCACGGTGATACACTTCGGATGAGGAGCATCTGAGTACTTGGGCGGCCGCAGCGATGTGATGTGATGAGTGGCACCCGAGTCCAAGATCCAGCATGGACTGGAGGAAAAACAAGCAGTACCTGCAGTGGAGGTTGAGGCAATAGAAGCCGATGGAGGGCTGAGCAGCCCATGGAGTTGCCGTAACTGTAAGTGAACGGCCTCAAGGTTGGCACTTGTGGCAGAAGAGCCGTCAGCTGCAATAGCAGTAGTCGGACGAGGAGGGTAGCCATGTTTCTTGTAGCAAACTGCCTCAGTGTGGGCATCCCGGCCGCAATAGGAACACTTTGGGCAGCCCCGACCACCACGCCCCCTTCCGCGGGAGCCCGAACGTCCACCACGAGCAGAAGACGGTGGGGGAAGTGAGGGGGAGGATTTGCTGGAGAAGGGCTGGAGAGGAGGGTGCAGGAGTATCCGAGGGCGGTGACACTCGAAGGAGCATAGAGCAAACATCAGATAAGGAAGGAGTAGTAGCTGAAGCCATAACCTGAGCCCAGATACTTTGAAGGTGTGGCGGGACACGAGCCATCATCATGGCGATGCAGACGGCCTCCTTTGGAGTTCGCTGAGCGGCAAGATCAGTGGTAGATGGTTGTTCCTGGATCCAGGCCTCTGCAAGAGTCTTATCACGAGCAACAAACGAGATCATGTCCGCAGTCCCGCCAGCGTCGAGAGCCTGAAGATCGGTAATAATGTCATAGAGGTGCTGGAGGCTGTCCTTGCCAGAGTATAATGAGTGAAGCACATCCCACATAGCTTTGGCCGTCTCATGATGCATGACCATCCAGTAGGGCTCACCCTTCAGGGAGTTGAGGAGCCACATCTGAACGCGACCGTCGTTTCACACCCAATCGTCGGTAGAAAGAGAAGGAGGTCCTTGAGTGAGATAAAGCACAAGGCCCTTGGCCTTAAGAACTCGGCGAACCAAGTGCACCCATAGGGTGAAATTCTTCTTTTCAGACAAGGAAATTGTGGTGATCTGCAGCTCATCGCGGAGGTCAGGAGGAGGAGTCGGGCGGTCTGCAGAGGGGTTAGCCGCCTGTCCGATGGAGTCAACGGAGCTCATAGAGACCGGAAAGGCCGCAGCGAGTAGGAAAGAGCGCTGCAGTTAGAAGAGGTCGCCGCAGGTTGACGAGGTCGTCGCGGGAGAGCACTCTTGCACGACAAGCCCGCGCGGTTATACGAGAGGTCGCAACGGATAGTCAAAGCGACAAGAGCAGGAATGGGCGCTGCGGTTTGAGGAGGTCGCCGCGGGAGAGCACTCTTGCACGACAAGCCCGCACGGTTATATGAGAAGTCGCAGCGGGTAGTCCAAGCGACAAGAACAGCGGAGAGAAAGAGAGAGAAAGGGAGGTCGCGACCTGAGTGCGGAGAAGCAAACCGCACGGTCATATTTAGTACACTAGCGGCCAGAGAAAGAGCGATAAGAGAAGTAGAGACCGCGCGGGAAGGAGAGGCCATGGGTAGACCGAGCGGGATAAGAGAGGTCGCATCGGTGAAGGAGAGACCGCGCGGGAAGGAGAGTCCGCGGGTAGACCGAGCGGCAAAGAGACAACAGCGGCTAGGAGAAGCCGCGAGAAGAATAGGCCGTTAGGGAAGGAGAGGCCGCGCAGGATGGAGAGGTCGTGGGTAGACCGAGAGGCAAAGAGAAGACAGCGGCTAGGAGAAGCCGCGAGAAGGAAAGGCCGCGAGTAGGAGAACTCGAGCGGCAAGACCAGGCAGCGGCTAGCGCGGGTAGATCGGGCGACTAGCGAGAGAAGGTGGGGCCCACCTGGCAAAGGGTGGAGAGTTATAAAAGGGGAGAGCCAGAGAGAGGGAGGGTGGGAGGACAGGAGACAAGTGCGGTTAGAAGAGAGAAGACCGCAGTGAGACCGACTAGGAGACCGCGGGGAGAGTTCGCAGAAGCGGACAGGAAAGGGAGGCGGTCTGTGAGCGGTTAAAAACAGGGAAACCGTCAGTACAAGAACCTTTCTCTGATACCATGTAGAGAGAGCTCAAAACTTGTATGTATATCTTGTGTATCAAAATGCAATGAGAGAATACAAATATATAGGAGAGAAAAGGTGAGAAGAAATCATATAAAAGATGTGAGACTAAAAAGAGAAAAAGGAAAAATAATAAAAAGAGGCCCAATAATGGGCTCATTACATGGACTTTTCTAACAATTTTTATATATAGTCACACTATGTATGTATGTATAAGGTCATTTATCGGGATCTCACCTCTACGGCTCTGTTTGGCACGGTGATGGTAGTCGTAAATGCACGGGTTAAACTGTCATTCTTTAAGGATCACCTAACAAACATCATTTGTTTGAACATAAAAGTGAATGAAGTTCCTTAGGTAGGAGTTAACGAATGACAATTTAACCCTCATGTTCATGATTGCCGCCACCATGCCAAAGAGAGCCTAAATTTGCTAAATTATGTGTTGCACCCCTCTTTACTTTTGAAATTACATAATTTTTCATGCAGGTTTACATGGGCTTTTCTAACACTCTCCCGCAAGCTGGAGCGTACAAATCGTATGTGCCAAACTTGGATAGGCACTGATAGAAGAGGGTACTAGGAAGAGTCTTGGTGAGAACATCCGCAGCTTGGATAGGCACTGATAGAAGAGAGCACTGATAGAAGAGGGTACTTAAATTTTGATACAATTGGTGGAAGTTCATCTAGACTTTTCCCCAAATAGGTCTATCAAAAATAGCCTTCAAAAGCAACTGGTTGAAGGGAATTTTTTAGAAAAAAATATTCAAAAATATTTTAATCATATAGCTGATTCATTAAATATAATATTGTTTATCATCTACATTATTATTGAAAATAAACAAGCAAGTGGACTTGCTAACAACTATATTGGACTCATTATGATGGTGTACTAATCACTCTCCAAAGTTTATCTCCTAAAAAATCTTTATTAAAATAGATCAAATATGGACACAATGAAGGGCTGGATTTTTCACAGACACATGACCTTGCCTAAGTTTTTGGAGAAAAAGCAGGGGTTATTTGTCTCAAATAAACTAAAAAAATTCGGAGTCAATTTCTTCTCAATCGCTCGACGAAATTCAAATGTGGTGCCTGTGATGGGCTCCTCTCAAAAATCACAAGATAATAGGGCTCCAATTTCGCACAAAATGACCCGTGGTTGTTGATTTCTAGAGATCTGATTATCAGATTGAAAAAAAAAGTCATCATAGTCATCATCAAAATCATGGAGACTAGATGAAATTTTCTTGAAAATTTTGGCCCCATCAAAATATTTTCATTTTTCAACACAATGGCAAACCATGAATCAACGGCGTCGGCACTACCCCCAACCATACTTGCTGACTATGAACAGAGGCGAAAACTTCTGCCCTAGAAAAGTTGGTGATCTTTGAGATACAATTCAAATACTCTTATTAGTCATCGTCAAAGCCCAATGCCACGCCTAGCTTCAGAGGCGTAACAAAGCTACCTGAAAAAAGGCAAGGCGAGCGAAGATTGAATTAAAAACAATACTTTCTGGCCTCCCGCCCGTGTTTTGTGATAGAAGATTTGACGCTTTTGAATTTCAATTGATATGTCAAAAAGAACACCAAAAATTTTCCTTGTCCAAGAATTACGACTGTTGTGCACATTGAAAATGATTACATGAAAAAATTCGTACAAGTGTTACAACTACACGTACCCTAACTTGAAAAACTTTTTGAAGACGGTCTTGAAGTATCTAGACATAACAGAATCTCATCACGTAGTGGAATTTTAGGTTAGGCATCAGACTTGCTCAATTTAATTTTACTCCCACCCATGATCAAGTGACGAAAGACAAAGACACTGAAGTGTGACCTGAAGCTCATCAATCATACTATGTGTTTAGGATTTAAGGTTTAGAGTTTAGGAGAAGTTTTATCATTGGGATTGATCCCCTGTTTTATTTTTACCATTTTTGTTTAATTTTTTTACATTAAAAATAGTTTTGTCACCTATGAATTAATTATGTTTGTGCATGATTAACTTGAGCTAAACTACTCACTTTACTAGCTAATAATTAAGAATGTTGAAAGAACTGCAATATTTTGAATTAAAATCATAGTTCCACACTTCCACCATTGTGCGCGATTATTACATCTTCAATGTGATTGGATAGTTTTAATCCTTTGATTTTTTTTTAATATAGAAAATATTCTTTGATATAATTATATAAATAAATGGTAATATATTATAGTAGATTCTTTATTAGCACTATGGCAGAGGTTAAAAAAATGGAGCAAACATTTATAGAAATGTTGATATTGAAGCATTAATAAATCTATATACTTTATACTTAGATGTATTTAATGATTTAGATTGTGCTCTCCATGTACACGTTGCATAACTCAAAATATAATTAGTTTGAAACAAAGCAAGCTGTGGGACTAAAATTTTCCAAATATTTTATCATGTCAAAACATATATTATTTATATTTGCGGACCACAAGAAGCTCACACATTAAAGAAGTGTCACATTTTCATTTTCGCACCAATAGGTGAGGTAATGAATTAATGTGTATATGAGATAATTCATTTTTTCTCTGAAACAACTTAATTGTATCCGAAATAATTCATTTGTCTCTGAGATAATCGAGTTGTATCTTAGATAATGCATTTATATTTGAGATAATAAATGCAATTTCGCACAAACGAAAATTCCATGCTGTGTCAAAATCCTCTAGACCCTGAACACAGATCTAAGCCCTGGACTCGAACCCACAAATTTTGCCAATTGCAAGGAGTGGTTAAACGTCCTGTTTTAGAATATAGAATAAATATTAGAACTATTTAGTAAATATGGAATATAATTGATGGGTTCCACCTTAATTTATAAAGATGAGGAGATCTCCATGATCCCCACCAATGGAGATCATGGGTGGCCCTCCTTACCCCCATGATCTCTCATGGAGATCATGGGGGTGGGCCCCCATTTTCTCCCACCTTCCGCGGAAGAAACCGCCACCGGCGGTTCCCCTCCGGCCGGCCACGACCATGGCCCGCGGCCATGGCCGGCCGCGGCCATGAACGGCCTCGGCCATGGCCGGCCTCGGCCATGACCGACGGCAGCCATGGCCGGCAGCGGCCGTGGCCAGCAGCGGCCATGGCCGGCCGCGGCCATGGCCGGCCTCGGCCGTGGCTGGCCGGCCGCGGCCGTGGCTGGTCGGCGGCGGCCGTGGCCGGTGGCGGCCGTGGCCGGCCTCGGCCGGGGCCGGCCTCGGTCGTGGTCGTCGGCCCCGCCTCGGGGTGGCCTCCCCGCCGTCCGATTGAGGGAGAGGACCCACCGGCCGTCCGATCGGAACAAAACCACCCACTAACCCACTATGTTAGTGGTGGGGCCCGTCGTAACTTCCACCTGGATCCTATAAAAGGACCCCAGGGGCTTCTCATTTGATCATCTTCTTCTCCTACGCTTCCCCCTTCTTCTTCCTCAGGTGGGAGCTCTCCCGTTTTTCTCCGCCGGCGGCCACCCCTCGTCACCAACAACCAGCGACCGCCTCTCGCCGCCAACCACCGGCAGACGCCTGTGACGTCCAGCGGCCACCAACGGCTATCAGCACCCGCCAACGGCAATCAGCACTCGTCGTAGGCCATCGGCACCCGTCATCGGCTATTGGCACCCCACCAGCGCTCAGTTACAAAGGGAGCACTCCAAGGACAGAGAAAGACGAGCAAGGGAGGCAGTGACAACCCTTGGATACACGCCGCCTCTAAGCGCGCGCGCCTAAAGCACCCCGCGCATTCCACCGTCCAAGTCCCGTCGGCGAGGCAGTCTGTTGCCCACCAACGGTTGCATACACCCTCTCTCTCTCCTCAAGATTGTAACGGGAGCGGCCTGTCGCCCTGATTCACCCAACATACTGTAATCACTCCGATCTAGTGGATTTTGACCGGCAGCGAACCGGTCACGTGATTTTTCACCCGGTTGAAGGGTTTTCCACGTTAAAACTCCTTGTGTTCATTTCCCCTCTTCAACTGACTGTGTGCGCGCTCGACCGCTCCGCGAGCTAAGGCGGTCCAAGTTAGTCCGGATCGACCGGAGCGCCGAGTTTGGCTGCAACAGTTTGGCGCCGTCTGTGGGAAACATTCCCAGTATCCTTCGCAGAGCAAGTTCATCGTCCCTACTACTGCAATGGCAAAGAGGAGTGCTCGCGTAGCCGAAGGATCCGCACTTGGCAGACACACTGAGCCTGCCCAATCTCACTCTCTGGTAGACGTGCCACTGACCGCTGAAGCGGCTTTCGCCCCCATCACCGCCTTGGAAGGGCGTGTCCGCCAAATGGAGGAGCAGCAGACAGAGATGCTCACACTACTTCGAAACCTGGGAGCACCTCCAGTTCCACCAAGGTCACCTCCGCCAGCTAACTATCCCCCACTGTTCGACCCACCAAGGAACCAGGAAAATCCTGTAGAAAGAGAAGAACCTGAAGACCATTCAGATGCCGCCAGTTCAGCTCATCCCCATCTAAGAGAAACAAGGGCGGATCACCCCCGCAATCTAGTTAACGATGCTCACATCCACCCTCTCCTAACTCGTCGAGAAATCAGAGAGGTAGTTGCTGAAGAATGCCGCCAAGTTGCAAGGAGAGATTTCCACCTTCATTGACCGCTTTATCAAGGCTCCCCCTTGACTCGGCAGATCCTCGATCATCCAATTCCACAAGGATTCAAACTTCCAAACATCGAAACATTTGATGGAACTGACGATCCACTCGAGCATGTCAATCATTTCACCACCATCATGAGGATCTTCCATGCCACTGATCAACTGTTATGTCAAGTATTTCCAACTACCCTCAAAGGACAAGCTCGAACATGGTTTCACTCTTTGAGGCCCGAGACCATTACTAGTTTTGCCGAATTAACTAGACAGTTTTCCGATCAATTCATCGTTAATCGAAGGATTGTTCGAGATCCATCTCATCTTTCTGGAATCCGCCAGAACGAAGGAGAAACCCTTAAAGAATTCTTCCGACGTTTCACTGCAGAAGCCCGCCAGATCCCGGGAGTCGACCCCGAACTCCTGCGTGGAGTGTTCCTAGGGGGTCTTCGACCCAGCGGTTTCTACTCAGCACTTATGAGAGAAACCGTGCCCAACTATCCAGATCTGGTACACAGAATCGAAGCGCAAATAGCCGCGGACGAAGCTATTGAAGCTCATCGACGGCAGTTCGATGGAGTACAAAAAAGACAGAGAGATAAAGAGTCAGTCCCTCAACACCAGGAGGGAAGGTTCCTCGAAGACCGTCGAACTGGGCACCGCAGGCGTGACTCGCAGAGATATCCCCCTAGAGATTATACCTCGCTCAATACTTCTCGCACCAACGTTTTGTATGCCATTCAGAATGAACCAGCATTACAGCGACCAAGGCAACCGCCTCCTAATCCTAGGAACGATCAATCAAAGTATTGCGAGTATCATCGGACAACCGGACACACCACTGAAGAATGTGCTCGCCTAAAGGAGGAGATCGAGCGCTTAGTCCGTCTAGGACTGCTCGGAAGATTTCTGCAAGGAAGAGTCCAAGAACAGCAAGACCCACCTAGGCGTCCCAGGGACCAGCAGAATGCCCCGCGGACACCTGAAGGAGGAAGGCAAGTGGTAGGAAACATTGAGACTATCGTCAGATCACCTATTCTAACTACACAGATACTGTCAGTCCATTCTGGAAAGGAAGCCCATGAAAATAAAAGAAGCAAGCAGGACACCACCATATCATTCGGAGATAAAGACCTCATCAACGTCCGAATCCCGCATCAGGACCCGCTTGTAATTAGCGCTGGCATCGGAAACCCCTGCTACAACGTCAAGCGAATCCCCGTTGATAATGGCAGTTCAGTCGACATCCTTTTCTCCACCACTCTACAGAATATGAATATATCCCGGCAGCAGCTGACTCCAGCCGCAGGCCCGATATATGGTTTCGACAACCATCAGGTCCAGGTCATCGGAACAGTCACCCTACCAGTCACGTTGGGAGAATTTCCAAGACAGATTACGCATGAAGTCCAGTTCGTGGTAGTAGACTCAAACTCAGCATACAACGCTATCTTTGGAAGGCCTGTTCAGACCACCTTCAAAGCTATCTCATCTATCCCCCATCTAGCGATGAAGTTCCCTACTCCCGGAGGAATTGGAGTAGTACGCGGGAATCAAGAAGCTGCGAGGAATTATTATTCTAAACAAGCTCAGCCCACTGAGCCTACCACACTGAACATCGATGACTTCGACCTCAGAGATGAAGCAGTTCTGCAGCGGGGAGCACCCATCGAAGGTCTGATTGAAGTCCCCCTCTCTTCGACAAAACCAGATCACACTGTCCAGCTCGGGTCCCTCTTACAGGAGCATGAAAGGGAAGAGTTAGCAGCCTACCTCAGGAAGAACAAGGATATCTTCGCCTGGTCCCCGGAAGATATGTCTGGGATCGACCCTCAGGTCATCCACCACTCCCTTAACATTAGTCCCGCATGTAAACCCGTCATTCAAAAGAAGAGGAATTTCGCCCCAGAGAGACTCCAAGCAATCGAAGAAGAGGTTGAAAAACTCCTTCGCGCACAATTCATTCGAGAGGTTGGCTACCCTGCTTGGGTGGCCAATGTGGTCCTAGTAAAGAAATCTTCGGGAAAGTGGAGAATGTGTGTGGATTACACAAACCTTAATCAGGCTTGCCCTAAGGACAGCTTTCCACTTCCCAGGATAGATCAGCTAGTTGATTCAACCGCCAGGCACCAGCTGCTTAGCTTCATGGACGCCTACTCTGGATACAACCAGATTCAAATGGACCCAGCCGATGAAGAACACGCGGCTTTCCGTACCGACAAAGGAATTTATTGCTACAGAGTAATGCCATTCGGACTTAAAAATGCAGGAGCTACCTACCAGCGACTCATGAACAAGATCTTTAAAGAACTCATCGGCAGATCCATGGAAGTGTATGTAGACGATATGCTAGTCAAGAGCATCCGCCGGGAAGACCATTTGGAAGATTTAGAGAAATGCTTCATGGAATGAAGCTTAACCCTAGCAAGTGCGCCTTCGGAGTCACTTCGGGAAAGTTTTTAGGGTTCATGGATACCCAGCGAGGAATAGAGGCCAATCCTGAGAAAATTAAGGCTCTCGAAGAAATGTCTCCACCCAGATCACTCAAAGATGTACAACGGTTGAACGAGAGAACCACAGCACTATCCCGATTCCTAGCTCGGACGGGAGACAAGTACCTCCCCTTCTTCAAAATCCTCCGAGGAGCACGAAGCACAGGGTTTCAATGGACAGATGAGTGTCAATCGGCCTTTGAATCCTTAAAGCAATACCTGGTCTCTCCTCCACTTCTATCCAAGCCGGCTCCCGGAGAAATTCTCTTTCTATATCTTGCCGTCACACCAGCGACATTGAGTTCAGTCCTAGTTAAAGATGAAGGAGGAATTCAACGCCCCATCTACTACCTCAGCAAAATCCTTTCTGATTCCGAAACCCGGTACCCGGCTGCAGACAAAACAGCCTTAGCACTTGTCTTCTCTGCCAGAAAACTCTGTCCCTACTTCCAGGCGCACACTGTTAAGGTCCTAACCGAGTTACCCCTCCGTGTCATTCTCCAAAAACCCGAAGCATCCGGTCGACTGGTTAAGTGGGCTGTCGAGTTGGGTGAGTTCGATATCCACTTCCTCCCGCGCCCCGTCATCAAATCTCAGGTTTTGGCCGACTTCATCGTAGAGAACACTCTACCGACGGAAACAGAATTTGTGCCAGTGAAAGCCGGACAAACATGGACGATATACGTAGATGGGGCCTCAGGTGCTGAAGGTGTTGGAGCAGGCCTGCTCCTCATTAATCCAGAACTCGTTACACTAGAATATGGACTCCGATTAAAATTCCCTGCTACAAACAATGCGGCAGAATACGAAGCCCTCATCGCGGGACTCAGGCTCGCCATCAGCTGCCAGGTCAAGCAGCTGACCATTTACTCTGACTCACAACTTGTTGTCTCGCAGGTAGAAGGAGAATTTGAAGCCAAGAATGAACAGCTATCCCAGTATCTGCAGCTTGTCAAGTCCCTTCTCATCCAAATTCCACAAATCCAAATTATGCATATCCCTCGAGAGCAAAATAACAAGGCAGATGCCCTGTCAAAGCTAGCCACATCTTCGACGCAATACCAAACAAGAAGGCGTTGGGTAAAAGAAATAGTCTTCCCCAGTATTCATGGCCCATGGGTAGTAGCAGAAGTCAATGAAGCAGAAGAATCATGGACAGCCCCGCTAATTGCCCATTTGAAGGGCCAACTACCACCGGAAGATCAAAAGGAGGCTCGCCGCCTAAGAATGAGAGCGGCAGCATTCACTTTGATAGACGGAGAACTATACAAGCGGTCCTTTGCAGGACCCTACCTAAAGTGCCTATCAGAAGAAGACGCCGACTACACGCTCCACGAAGTCCACCAAGGAGTATGCGGCGAGCATCTCGGGGGAAAAGCCCTGGCCAGGAAAATCCTACGACAAGGATTTTATTGGCCGACCATGAAGAAGGAGGCGACAGAATTCGTTCAAAAGTGCATAAGCTGTCAAGTACACGCTAGCATTCCCCGGCAGCCCCCGGTAGCCCTCACGTCATTACAAGGAGCCTGGTCGTTTGCACAATGGGGGATAGATCTCCTCGGGCCTTTGCCACTGGCTTCTGGTCAGAGGAAATTCATCATTATGGCAATCGATTATTTTACCAAGTGGGCCGAAGCGGAACCACTGGCCAAGATAACCGAAGAGAACGCCAAACAGTTCGTCTGGAAGAATATCGTCTGTCGCTTCGGCATACCGGCAATCATCATCACTGACAACGGCACCCAATTCACTGGAAAATCCTTTACCAAGTTGTGCGAAAACTTAAAGATAGTATTGCGACACACAGCAGTATCACATCCCCAATCCAATGGGCAAATTGAAGTAACCAACCGTACTATCCTAAAGGGACTAAAGACACGACTAGAAGATGCTGGGGGGCAATGGGTGGACGCTCTTCCTAATGTGTTGTGGGCATATCGCACTACAGAAAGGACGCCTACAGGAGAAACCCCGTACAATCTCTGCTATAGAACGGAGGCTATTATCCCGATCGACAAACAACGAGGCGCTCTGCGACAACCTCGACCTAATCTTCGAAGTGCGAGAAAAAGCCGCTCTCCGCGCCGCCGCCTACCAACAACGCACAGCCCGTTACTACAACCGCCAAGTAAAGGCCCGCCCGATTAACGTCGGAGACCTAGTCCTTCGCACTTTGGAAGCTGCCGGAAAAGGAGCACAAGGCGACAAGCTATCTCCAATATGGGAAGGACCATTCGTTGTTACCGCTATGGTGAAGCCAGGCACGTACAAGTTACGAAATGCCGAAGGAAAAATTCTACCCCGCACGTGGAACGCGCAGAACCTACGCCGTTTTTACTAGTGACACGTTATGCTGCCATTTTTAATTCAAGACTATGTGATTTATATAAGTCACGAGCCCGAACTCGTGCAAACTATTATTCATTCAAAGTATTGCATTTTGCTTTCCGCAAATATCCTATATTCAAACAAGATTTAGGGTCTCCCTGTTCCACGCAACACCGTGGGGGCCTGCCCCCCTCACGAAGAAGTCGCGAGCCTGTCTCGCGCGAAAAGCCGTGGACCTGTTCCACGCAACACCGTGGGGGCCTGCCGGGCCTGCCCCCCTCACGAAGAAGCCGCGAGCCTGTCTCGCGTGAAAAGCCGTGGACCTGTTCCACGCAACACCGTGGGGGCCTGCCCCCCTCACGAAGAAGCCGCGAGCCTGTCTCGCTCGAAAAGCCGTGGACCTGTTCCACGCAACACCGTGGGGGCCTGCCCCCCTCACGAAGAAGCCGCGAGCCTGTCTCGCGCGAAAAGCCGTGGACCAGTTCCACGCAACACCCTGGGGGCCTGCCTCCCTCACGAAGAAGTCGCGAGCCCGTCTCGTGCGAAAAGCCATGGACCAGTTCCACGCAACACCATGGGAGCCTGCCCCCTCACGAAGAGGCCGCAAGCCAGGCCCGCGCACTAAGCCATGACAAAGATCAACTCCCACCAACAACCACCTCATGACAAAACGCATCTGTGCAAAACACATGACAACGACATACAAATAAGGCTATCATAAAAAACAATGAATTGGAGCCCTAACGGCGACAATCTCAAAAGCTATAACAAAAGCAAATGACTACAAATAGATAACGAGACATACAACAGCAAATAAGCACTACAGCTACTCATCATCAGCATCTGAGCCAGAACGCTCATCACCTGAAACATCCGCAAAGCTGAAACTGGAAGTATCACACCCAAGATGCTTCCCTATGAAGCGAAAGGCCTTCGAAACACCGCGACGAAGCGCTAACTGACTTATATCATCCACCTGAGGCTCTACTTCCTTGGACCAAATGTCATCACGAACCTCCTCCGCAATCAGGCTGCGATCACGAAGATAGTCCAGCGACTCCAAGTACTCTGCAAGCCCTGCCGCCTTCAGCTCTGAGGTATGATCATCAGAAGATAACATCTCCACCTGCGCCTTCGCCGCCTGAAGCTGAACTTCAAGACCTGAAACCTCTTCCCGCGCCGCTTGAAACTGGGTCCCCAAGCCAGATGTTTCCTCTTTCGCATACTTTAACATCTGGGCAGTCCTCTCCACCAGGGCTTTCTCCACGTCCAAGGAGGCATGCACATCTTCTAGCTCAGACTTCAGCTCTGACCCAACTCGATGGTACCGCGCGATGTCCCGGTCATGTTCTTCCTTGAGAGAAGAGAGTGAGCACATCGATAATCGAAGCTTCTCCTGCAAAGCAAGATAGCCATCCTTCAGGCTCACATAATGATCGTTCTAGGTAACCGCAATCTGTGCCTGAGCCTCAATCTGCAAAAGGAAAACACGCAATTAGCCGCCTTCAAACAAAAAATAAAAGAGGAAGGAAGAAACAGTAAGTCACCAACTTACCGCATCACTCATCGCCTTCAAAGAGGAAGACATCCGGGGAACCGCTGCGCTAACAAGCGCCTGTGGAGCCGGGAAAACAGGCAATTGCGTCTCTGGGACTGAATCATCAGAAGCTACCACCACAACGTCAGCATCACTAACGGGGGCCATCACCGTTTTTCTCTTTCGGCCCCCTCCCTGAGAAGACGACGCCACCCGTCCCATGCCCACAGAAATACCACATCCCAACAATCGCTTCTCCTCTACAAACGCATATATATTGAAGAGGCGATTAGCCAGCTCGCGAGGCTCGGAAAATCCCAGCACAGGGGAGAAGTCCCGCTCCCTCCCTTTCACACGGCGACAACGGTCAGGAAGCGCATTCCACACCTCGGGAAGACCCCAGGAATTCTTCACATATCCAAACAAAGTATTACCGTGGCGACGATCCTTACGAGACTCAAACTCCAGCCAAACCTTGTTGTTGCGCACCTCGATCCGCTCACCACCATCAAAGCGCACATCGCACCAATCCCGGAACTGATCTAGGGAAAGAGAGCCCCCATGCTCACGGAAAAAAGCGACCAAGCCCATGATGCAAGTAACCCCGGTTGGAGCAAACTGGGAAATAAGGACTCCACAAAACTTCAGAATCTCCACCACCTCGTCGCAGGGGGAAGACGGAAACCGGATCTGAGCGACACTTCGCAAACAGTCAGCCAACCACGGGGAGGATTTTGGACACGCTCCTCGGGACGAGGGATCCTCACTTCCAAGTCAGAAGGAAGTCCGTACTTTGTTCTCCAAATAGCCACACCATCTTCGGTCAAAGAGGAGCGTAGACGCATGGGTCCAGCGGAACGCTTTGGTACCTACACACCGCAAAAAATCAGTCAGCTCAAAGTGGTAAAATCACGCAACTACTCACACGCACATAAGCCATACGTGCACGGCCTGTACGCGCGCACGGCATGCGCGTAAACGCGGCCTGCGCGCGCGCACAAACCTGCGCGCACGCACCGCCTGCGCGCGCGCACAACCGGCACGCGCACACAGCCTCACCTACGCGGCCAGCGCGCGCGCGCGCCAGCGCGCGCGCCAACGCGCGCGCGCGCGCGCGGCCTGCGCGCCCCCGGCCTGCGCGCGCGCGGCCAGCACGCGCACAGCCTGCGCGCGCGCATGCGCAGCCTGCGCGCGCGTGGCCAGTGCGCGCACGGTCTGCGCGCGCGCGTGCGGCCAGCCTGCGCGCAGGCAGCCTGCGCGCGCGCGGCCAGCGCGCCCGCGCGCGGGACGGCCTCCGCGCACGCGTGGCCTGCACGCGCGACCTGCGCACGCGAGTTGGGCGCATATCCCACTCACATGTGCAGCCCTTACGCGCGCGGCACGCTTGCGCGCGCTCGACCCTTTCCCCACATTGGGGGCACGCAACCGGCTCCTGCACCTTGCCGGCCTCCGCACATGCTCGCCTGGCACCCGCTCACCAAACCAGCACGCACCATCGTACCTTAGAGCCGCACGCCGTCGCCGCCATCCCAGATTCAACGCCGGCGAATCACCACTACGACCAGAGTAAGAAATCTCTCCCCGTGTTCTCTTCTCTCCCAACTGAAAGAGATTTGGGGGGCAATTGATGGGTTCCACCTTAATTTATAAAGATGAGGAGACCCCCATGATCCCCACCAATGGAGATCATGGGTGGGCCCTCCTTACCCCCATGATCTCTCATGGAGATCATGGGGGTGGGCCCCCATTTTCTCCCACCTTCCGCGGAAGAAATCGCCACCGGCGGTTCCCCTCCGGCCGGCCACGACAATGGCCCGCGGCCGCGGCCATGGCCGGCCTCGGCCATGGCCGGCCTCGGCCATGGCCGGCCTCGGCCATGGCCGACCTCGGCCATGACCGACGGCAGCCATGGCCGGCAGCGGCCATGGCCGGCCTCGGCCATGACCGACGGCAGCCATGGCCGCCGGCAGCCATGGCCGCCGGCGGAGGCCGTGGCCGGCGGCGGCCGGGGCCGGCGGCGGCCGTGGCCGGCGGCGGCCATGGCCGTCGGCCGTGGCCGGCGGCGGCCATGCCCAGCCTCGGCCATGCCCGGCCTCGGCCATGCCCGGCCTCGGCCATGCCCGGCCTCGGCCATGCCCGGCCTCGGCCATGCCCGGCCTCGGCCTCGCCGTCGGCCCCGCCTCGGGGTGGCCTCCCCGCCGTCCGATTGAGGGAGAGGACCCACCGGCCGTCCGATCGGAACAAAACCACCCACTAACCCACTATGTTAGTGGTGGGGCCCGTCGTAACTTCCCCCTGGAGCCTATAAAAGGACCCCAGGGGCTTCTCATTTGATCATCTTCTTCTCCTACGCTTCCCCCTTCTTCTTCCTCAGGTGGGAGCTCTCCCGTTTTTCTCCGCCGGCGGCCACCCCTCGTCACCAACAACCAGCGGCCGCCTCTCGTCGCCAACCACCGGCAGACGCCTGTGACGTCCAGCGGCCACCAACGGCTATCAGCACCCGCCAACGGCTATCAGCACTCGTCGTAGGCCATCGACACCCGTCATCGGCTATTGGCACCCCACCAGCGCTCAGTTACAAAGGGAGCACTCCAAGGACAGAGAAAGACGAGCAAGGGAGGCAGTGACAACCCTTGGATACACGCCGCCTCTAAGCGCGCGCGCCTAAAGCACCCCGCGCATTCCACCGTCCAAGTCCCGTCGGCGAGGCAGTCTGTTGCCCACCAACGGTTGCATACACCCTCTCTCTCTCCTCAAGATTGTAACGGGAGCGACATGTCGCCCCGATTCACCCAACATACTGTAATCACTCCGATCTAGTGGATTTTGACCGGCAGCGAACCGGTCACGTGGTTTTTCACCCGGTTGAAGGGTTTTCCACGTTAAAACTCCTTGTGTTCATTTCCCCTCTTCAACTGACTGTGTGCGCGCTTGACCGCTCCGCGAGCTAAGGCGGTCCAAGTTAGTCCGGATCGACCGGAGCGCCGAGTTTGGCCGCAACAATAATTAAATACCATTTCATACGAGACAACAACTAAGGCTCCGTTTGGCGGGACTTATTTTCACCGGTCAGGCGGCCACGACCGCATGAACCGGACCTTAATTAAGGTCCGTTCATGCGGTCGTGGCCGCCTGACCAGTGAAAATAAGTCCCTCCAAACGGAGCCTAAATTATTTTTAGGATGTATACAAATATATTATAGATAAATAAATAAATAAATTCAAAAACTCTATTTTTGCAATTTCATCTAAACAAAATCATGACCGTCCAATTTGAATTTTGCAATGTGAGAATTGAGAGGGAGATGTATTTTCTTGCATATATGCTTGGAATTGGATTAGGAAATTACTATCCGCAACTCATTCAAATTATTTGTGAAGATCAGCTTTATTGATGGACTTACTAAAGAAACGCAGGGCTTAGTGTTGGTTAGAGGAGTATTCCCTACAAGCCTTTGAAGAATTGAAGTCCATGGATTTACTGAAAAAATTATTATATGTCAATAAATATTAAAAATAATTATACTTGAATATTAAATTAAATATTTTAAAAGTGGAATTCAAATTCGAATTCATGTTCGAATCCGAATTAGAATCTGAATTTGAACTCAAATTAGAATCAAACATTTCATAGCGAATCCGACATCGAATATTCAATCGAACCTAAATCTAAGACTCCGTTTGAGGGGGGCTTATTTTCACCGGTCAAGCGGTTACGACTGCATGTACCGGACCTTAATTAAGGTACGGTACATGCGGTCGTAACCGTTTGACCGATGAAAATAAGCCCTTCCAAACGGAGTCTAAGGCTCCGTTTGGGAGGACTTATTTTCACCGGTGAAACGGTCATGACCTCATGAATTGGGACTTATTTAAGTCCTGGTTCATGCGGTCATGACCGCTTGACCGGTGAAAATAAGTCCTCTCAAACGAAGCCTAAATCTCTACATTCTATGTTAAATTTGAACTCGATTAAAGAATTATTCGATTTAGTTCGTGTACATCCCTAATTATGATGGTCGGGCCAGGAGAGTACGTAGTCATGGCAAAGCTTATAAGATTTTTGGAGGCCAATCATTTCTGAATTATTATTTGAGACAAATAATTAAAATTTAAATTTAAATAAAGAGGTCGCGCGCGGGCCATCGTATCAGCATATCTTCCACATGGGAAGCCCGCCATTGATGCCTTTAAAATATATATATTGTATTCCCGGCCCCACCAACAGCACCCCGCGATGCCCGCTCTCCCGCACCATTAATTTTTTATTATTTCACCTCTTCTCTAATTTGTTTCTCTATTATTTTAGCTTCGATATTCAACGCGTACCATTGCCTCTCTCTCTCTCTCTCTCTCTCTCTCTCTCTCACACACACACACATTCGCCGGCTCCCTCTCTTTCTGGCTCTCTCTCTCTCTAACATTCGCTGGCTCCCTCTGTCTGGCTCTTTCTCTCTCTAACATTCAGTGGCTCCCGGCCTCTCTCTCTGGCTCTTTTTCTGTCTAACATTCACACTGGCTCTTTCCCTCTCTAACATTCACTGGCTCTCTCTCTTTGGCTCTTAATTGTCTCTCTAACTTTCACCGGCTCTCTCACTTTCTCGGCTGTCTCTGATCTCATCCCGATCTTCCTCATTTGGATTAATATTTAGGTGTGTGTAACATATAGTGTGGCTGAACTTTGTTGGGGAGAATTCGTGAATTCATAACGGAGACGGATTCGCTCTATTCGAAATCATGGTTGTCAGGATCGCGATCCGGATCATAGGATCTTACTATCATACGATCATACGATCCAAATTTTGTAAATCGATCCTGATTTTGTAAAACGATCCTCGATCCAACCCTGCTATCTGATTCGATCCTACCTCAAAATGATCTGATCTAGAATCTCGATCCTGACAACCTTGCTCGAAACATTGAGATTAAAACTTGAGCGGAAGCATACCTGAATCCATGAGGATGGATTGTTGTGGTCATGGATCTTCCAAGTCTACAGGCTAGGTCCTGATGAAGAAAATGACTCATCTTCCTCCCTAGGCTCTCTTTAGTAATAAGATGCTAGAACTAAATGAGAGTGATAATAATTTTTGATGTCTTGTGATCCGGGTATCATAACTTATTTATAGCAAAACCTAATGCGACCGCTTTACATTGAAGCTCATCGCATAAATGTAAACGACGACTCCCAGTATCCATACATTATTTGAACAGCCCATGCAATATGAACGTATTCGACCTGATTAATTAGATCACTTAAATTAGGGTCGATGTTAATAACACTTCAGTAATGTGCATAATTAACATATTTGACACGCATGGTTATTAGTTCTAACAATCTCCCAATTTGGCTAACATATGTTAAGTTCTTAATTGTGCATTACACGATAACCTTATGAGCTCAGAAATTGATGTCATTACCGTAAACATTTCATTCAATCTGGTCCATGACTATACACACAAATGATCAAAGAGATTTTTGCTATAATAATCGTAGCTAGACTCATCAATGGTTACATATATGAGCATAACCACTGACATAGATCAAGTATGTATGTGTGCCATGGAAATTACATGTAATGTCATCTTGACATGCCTATTTTCAACTGATACTACTTTAACTTTAGTGAGATCAAAATAATTAAATTCAGAGTGCAGTAATAAATACTTTATTCTGTAGAAATAAAAATGTCTTAAATAAATAAGCATACAAAAAATACAAACTCCTATTAATACAGCATATCCTCTAACGATATAACATTCAAATGAGCAGTGTGCTCGTGAAAGACTTTTGGTGTCAATCCATTAGTAAGTGAGTCTGCTAGCATGAAGTTTGTCTCAATATGCTCTATAGATGTCTGACCACTCTGAACTCTTCCTTTAACAACTAGCTAGGAACTTAATCTCTATGTGTTTAGATTTAGAGGTGTTCATGTTGTTACTGAAATACATTACTGCAGACTTATTGTCACCGAATAACTTGAGCGGTCTTTTAATGTCATCCAAAATTCGCAGCTCAATGATAATTTTGCAGTCATATCCCATGATTAGATGCCTCATAACATGCATGCTATGAATTTTATCGCCATGGTTAAAGAAGTTATGAGTGACTGCTTGACACTTTTCCAAGATATAACTCCTCCTGTCAAAACGTATATATAGTCTGAAGTTAATCTTCTACTATCTTGACATCCAGTAAAGTCTGAATCAGAATACCCAATAATCTATAGCTGATCTGATCTTCTATAAGTGAGCATGAAAGTCTTTGTCCCTTTTAGGTATCGCATAACCTGTTTGACTGCTTTCCAATGATCCAATCCTGGATTACTCAGATATCTGTCCAACATTCCAACTATAAACGCAATATCCAAACGCGTACATACATGAGCATACATGATACTTCATACAACTGATGCATAAGGAAGACTTTGCATCTCCAATTCCTCTGTTTTAGTTTTAGGACATTGAGTGAGACAAAATTTGTCTTTCTTAGCTACAAGGGTATCTTCTAGCTTACAGTCTTGCATGTCAAACCTTTTGAGTACCTTATTAATATAATTTTCCTGCGATAACCCAAGTATACCCCGAGTGCGATCTCGGCGTATCTGTATGTCTAGTACATAAGAGACATTGCCAAGATTCTTCATTTCAAATTTCTTTGAAATAAATTTCCTGGTCTCATGCAGTATATTTATATCATTACTGACAAGCAAGATATCGTCCACTTATAAGACTAGAAATATATACTTACTCTCACTGAATCTATGGTATATACAATCATTAGCAACGTTCATATCAACCCAAAAGAGACAATAACTTGATGAAATTCGAAATACTACTGTCGAGACGCTTGTTTGAGTCCATAGATGAATTTCTTTAATTTGTAAACCATTTGCTTTGGGTCTCCAGACTCAAAGTAATTTTGTTGCACTATATAGATCGTCTCATCAATGTCGTCATTGACAAATATCTTCTTAACATCCATCTGATTTAGCTCAAGGTCAAAATGCACTACTAATGCAAAAATAGTTTTGAAACTGTCTTACGATGAAACTGGAGAGAAAGTCACTTTATAGTCAATGACTTCCTTCTAAGGGAATTCTTTTGCGACAAGACGTGTCTTGTGTCTCTCAATATTATCCTTTGAATCCCTTTGGGTTTTAAATATTCATTTACAACCAATGAGTTTCACACCTTCGGGTAATGTGACAAGATCCCAAACATCATTGTCCTTCATGAACTTCATCTCTTCCATCATGAAATTAATCCATTGTTGAGAATTAGACCTCTAAATTGCTTGATTGAGATTGACCAGATCATTATCTAACATCCTTTAGTTATTCACATGTTTTTGGAGAAAGATAATATAATCATCTGGTATCGTCATTCTCCTTTCTCTAATGGATCTCCTTAATGATAAAAGTTCTTGAGGTTGTTGAGTTTTTTCATGTAGGATTGTATGAGGAAGCTCTTCAATAATGTCTTGATCCAGATTTATTACTAGAGCAATATCAGGAATGATATTCTGAGTATTGTCAGTAACAACTATAAGAAGAGAAATAAATTCTTTTTTAAAGACAAATTTTCTAATCATATCTTCTCCTCCAAGCTCAACAACTTCAAAGAACCGATCATTTCTAGTCTTGAAGAAAATCATAGTAGTAGGATCATAAAATTTATATCTCCTAGACATTTCAGGATACTCAACAAAATAACAGCTCACCATTCTGGAGTCCAGTTTCTTTTCATTTGACCTATAAGGCCTAGTCTCAGTTGGACAACCCCAAACCTGAAGATGTTTTAGGCTAGGCTTTTGACCAGTGCAAAGCTCATAAGGGGTTTTTTGTACTGCTTTAGTTGAGACTCTATTAAGGATGTAAGTTGCGGTCTTGAGTGCTTCATCCTAGAGAGATTAAGGTAAAAAAGAGTGAGCAAACATACTTCTCATCATATCTTTTAGCGTCCTATTTCGTCTCTCAGCAAAATCATTCATGATAGGGGTACCGGGCATTGTGTACTGAGGGACAATATCACACTCCTCTAGGAATTTAACAAAAGGGTATGCACATTATTCTCCTAATCTGTCATATCTACCGTAGTATTCGCTATCGCGATAAGATCTGAAAGCTTTAATTTGTTTAGGGTTTAAATACATCCAGTGACTGTGACTTCTCATGAATAAGATAAATATATCAATAACAAGAGTAATCATCTATGAACGTGATATAATATTGTTAACATTCCAAGAGGTTGTAGGGAAGTGTCCACAAATATGAGTATGTATTGATTCTAAGACTTCCATAGCTCTACTAGTACATATCCTCCTTATATTTGTTTATTTCTCTTTTATACAGTCTATATAAACCTTAAAAACTGTAAAATCATAAGAATCAAAAATTCCGCCTAACACAAGTCTTTTAATTCTTCATTTCGAGATGTGTCATTAGCACTTGTGTCATAAAGAGACAGAATTATGATTAATTAATTTACGCTTAGTACTTCTTGAATTAACTTGCAAGATTTCATTATATTAAATTACTGTATTAAGCAAATATAAGTTATCATTTTTTGATAAATAATCAATATCAATAAGATTTGAATTCAAAAAGAGACTAAATTTATTATTTCCAAACTAATAATGATAACCAAATTTGTCCAATATAGAAATCGAAATCAAATTCTGTCTAAAAGACGGTACAATAAAAGTCTCAAACAAATCTAAATAATGACTGATCTTTAATAATAATCAAAAGGTGCTTATAGCTTCAACTTCAACTGATTTGTCATCGCCCACAAAGATGTATCTTTCACTATCATTTGACTTTTGACGGCTCAGGCAGCCCTGCATAGACACACTTATGTGAGTAGTAGTACTAGAATCTATCCACTAAGTGTGTTTAGGTACAGAAGTTAAATTAATTTCAGAACAAACAAAAGTGAGAAGTGTACTCTTCTTAGCACGTCAGGTATGGTATTTAGCACATTCTTTCTTCACATGTCCTCCACCCTGACAAAAGAAACTTGTAGAGTCTTTAGCTTGTTTTTTGTGGCTTCCTTTGTGGAGGTCCACTTGCAGCTTGTTTTCCTTTCTTTCTTTTTTGGCCCATATTAGGGGGAACCATTGTCATATGAGCACTTTTAGTCTTTTGTTGTTTCAATTTTTTCTCTTTTTACACACAATATGAAATGAGTTCATTAAGATTTCATTTCTCCTTTTGGCAATTATAACTGACCTTGAATTAACTAAATTGTGCTAGAAGAGAAAAATAAATAAATGCATGAACAAGTCTTTCGACAGCTCTAACTTTAGTGTCTTTACTTTTGAAGCAAGTATGAATAATTTCATAATGTACTCACATATATTCCTTTCACCCTCGTACTTCATGGAAATAAGCTTTGCAATAAGCATGTTTGTCTTCGCCTTATCGTTTTTGTGCAAAATGTTTTTCAGGGTTATCGAGGAATTTCAAGGTAGGGGTGCCCTCCTCAGTGCCCCTGAAGGCTTCTGTAATGCACCGCTTCATGATCATTAGGCACATGTGATATGAATGCTCCCACCTTTCAAAATTCTATTTTGCCTCAGCAAAACTATCATCTGAAGCAAAATGCGGGATGTTCAGTTCTAAGCGTAAGATCTAGGTTCATGCAACCGAGCACGATCATGATGCTTTCTTTTTAATCTTTATAATTAGTCTCATTGAGTATTGAAATTGAGTTAATATTAGTAGAAATCATAGTAACCGAGTTTTGAGCTGAAAAGAAATAAGATAAAAAAATTAATTACATGCTCACAAAATAAAATTACACATCATAATGCGCAAATTAAATTCATTATTTAATTATGGGGCCCATCATAAGAGACCTAGCGGAACACCGACATTTAGTCTTTGGACAGAATTGTCGATTCTAAGTGATTCTATTGATGTATTAATCAAACACTAGCGATAAGTCTTATCAAGCAGTAGGCCTTTCTTTGGACCAACATACTCCTCAATCACATGAAAAAGGAAATAATCATCACGTATTTATTACCATATCTGAGTGTGCAATTCGACAAAATATTATTCTTCCTTTGGGTCGATCAATATTCGCATGAATTACACACCCACTATAATCTTAATAATGCTAAATTAAATTAATCTACGCAAGAGAACTCACTTTGGCGGGATTTCATTTCAATTAATTTATTCGGCAAAATTAGATATTTAATAATTATTGAATAATCATTTGATGAATTTAATTTTAAAGTTCAAATTTAATTAATCGGTCCATACACATAATTACAAAATTGACCTGAAGATTAAATTTTAAATTTGACTATTTCATAGTAAGCACGAGCATAAATGTGCACGAGTGTAATTTCCCAAAATTAGAGCCTCATTAATTTTAATAAAAATAATATTTTAAAAATCCAAAATAAAATATTATTTTATCTGAATATTAAAATTAATTTGCTCACAAAAATAGATTGAGTTTAATATATTATTTTCTAAATAATAATATTATTATTTCTTAACATATTTTGCGTCGATGTGATCGCCAAATTATGCCCGAAATGACGAAGTTCAAGTCGGGTTAAAGATTTATTTGGGTTACATGTTTAGATCCTTATAATATTATAGTTGTATTAATTTATCCTAAATCCATGAATTAAATTGAGCTTCATGGAATAATATATTATTTATTACCAAAATAATAACATATTTATTATTTATAGTAAAAGCTATATATTTATGTTATATATCTCTCAAACAATGACAAAAATAAAAGGTCAAAAGAAATAAGAGAATAAAAACACACAACCAAAGATATCTCAAAATCGGCTCCAAAATACAGTCTAAATTTGATTTAAATGAACACAAATTTGAATTGTAAAAAATTGCTCATAATAAAAATTAATTATGACAATAAATAATTTGAGAAAGCCTCAAATGAAATGCAAATATTTATGATGATTGAATTTTTGAATTCATTTTTATTTTCATAATAACTGAGAAAACAATTTTTCTGGATACGATGGAGAATAGAAATAAAAGCACCATGTACACAAAA
This sequence comes from Platanthera zijinensis, assembly GCA_039513925.1. Classification (NCBI taxonomy): domain Eukaryota; kingdom Viridiplantae; phylum Streptophyta; class Magnoliopsida; order Asparagales; family Orchidaceae; genus Platanthera; species Platanthera zijinensis. The sequence continues at coordinate 117,120,326 of CM077097.1, read as the reverse complement.
ATTGAAAAGATTTATGGGGCTACAAGATTTATTTTAGGGAAACAAAAATAAGACACATAAAAAATTGTCAATGAATCTTGCCACTAATACAATTAACACTCAAATGGCAATAATTAATTCTAATTAAAAGAAGAAGAAAGCTTGTTAAATGAGTCCAAAATGACAGAATGCCCCCTGCATGCGCAAACCTCTACAGCTTCCGACGGGCTTTGCGCGAAACTGCTCTGGCCTAGGATCGCCGGAAAATTACCTCTACTGCCAAAACTGGACCGGATCCCGCCGGCAACTGCAATATCCAGTCATCAAAGCGACGGTTATTGCAGTCACTCTTTAGCACCCATGTGCACGAACAAATCTGTCGTTGCTGGGCGCCGGGTTGCCGGTGGCAACCCCTTCCAGAGACGAGGTCCGAGAGAAATCATCTGGTTGGGGAATCGATAGTTCTCTTGGAATCGACGAGGTCTGATAGAACTATCGAGCGATTATGACAAAAAACTTGTGGGGCGAAGAAATTCACGCCGGAAAATCTGAAAACCACCGAAAATCCCTGTGAATTGACGTAGAGTGGCTCTGATACCACTTGTTTGGGAGAATCTGTAAGTCCATAACGGAGACGGATTTGCTTCTACTCGAAACATCGAGATGAAAACTTGAGTGGAAGCATACCTGAATCCATGAAAATGGATTGTTGCGGTCACGGATCTTCCAAGTCTACAAGGTCCTGATGAAGAAGACAACTCTTCTTCCTCTTTAGAGTCTTTTCGGCAATGGGATGCTAGAACTAAATAAGAGTGATAATAATTTTTTATGTATTGTGACAAGGGGACCATAATTTATTTATAGCAAAACCTAATATCATATATCATTTGAACTGCCGATACAATATAAAACGTATTCGTTCGATTAATTAGATCACCTAAATTTGGGTCGATGTTAATGGCAGCCCAATAATGCGCATAATTAACATATTTGATCCACATGATTATTAGTTCTAACAAACTTGTGATTGTCCACCTAGAAAAAATATTTTGTTTTGGATTCAAAAATACGGTCATATTTTCACGCAAAATTTCAACGTGCGATCATGCATCGTGCCGATAAAATTACTCCCACGTGAGAAATCGTGGTGTGTTGCACATACTGAAAATACAACCCTTCATTTGAGACCCTAAATGGGGGTCCATTTTATGATGATGATTGATTCAAAATTTATCAAAACGTGCATAATGCTTTTTATTTAAAAAATATAAAAGAATGGAAATAAAGAAACCATTAAATAAATCACAAATTAATTAATGATATGTATCATTAAATGATACTATTTATTTGAACTAAAATGATAAGGATCTGATACCCCTCTCTCTCACGAGAAAAACTTAGGCCCGATCAGCGGATCATGCTCATGGTCTGGAATCAATCATGACCTTGAAATTGAGGTGAGGCCCGCACAATTTTGACTTCTGCTATACATTTTTGCGCAGGCCCCCCCCAAGTTTAGGCCGCTGATTGGATCAGCGGACCATGCTCATGATCCGCTGATCGGACCTAAGTTTTAATCCTCTCTCACACACCCTATTTTTCTTTCTATGTCTAGGACTTCAACTCCATGATTCTAATTTCTTTTCTGTTTCTATGTCCAGATCGATCTTCAACACTTTTAGAAATGAAATGTGGGCGGCAAGTGAAGAAGACTCTCTTGATTCCAAAGTGGGGCCCATATGAGTTGTTAAACTCAATTGAATTAATTAATTAATTAATCAGATCCAAAGCAAGCTTAGGGCTTTGTGAGAGCTCTATATTTAGGCTCTGTTTGGGGGAACTTATTTTAACCGGTCAAGCGGCCATGACCGCATGAACCGAGACTTAATTAAGGTCCGGTACATGCGGTCGTGACCGCTTGATCGGTGAAAATAAGTCTCCCCAAACAGAGCCTTAGGCTCACGCTCCGTTTGGGGGGACTTATTTTCACCGATCAAGCGGTTATGACCGCATGAAGTGGAGCTTAACTACGGAGCTTCCGTTTGACACGGTGGTGAGTCTGGTGACGGTTATGAACATTGGGATTAAACTGTCATTTATTAACACACACGGAATTTCATCCACATTTATGTTTAAAGAGATGAAGTTTGTTAGATGATTGTTAACCGTTTAACTCACACATTTACAACCGCCACTGCCAAAGGAAGCCTTGATTACCCCTATCATCAAGCGGTGTTAATTATTTTCTGTTAATTTATAAAGATAAGTAAACAAGCATTATAGAATAAATTTAATATTAAATTAAATAGAAACTAATTTCTATAATGGCTGCGCTTGTGCATGTAGAGTCGTGTTCATATAATTAAACGAGCATTATCAATTTAATGATTAATTTTATGTTCACGTATCAAATTAATTGCTTATAAATAATTTTAAAATATTTGTACTACTTACTGATAAAGATGTGATAAATATATTAAGCAAATATTTCTATTTATAGCTAGATTAAAACATTTATATTTGTATACATATTTAAACTACGCCAAATATATATTAGTAATTATATTTGAGTTAAGCGTCTCAATAGAATTCTATTATAGCTCAAAATGAGCTCATTGTTAAATTAATGCTTGAATAAAATTCTAGAATTCTGGCCATGAACATGTCGGCCATGGGGTTGGTTAATTTGGTGCGGCGGTGACCGTCTTGAATGCGATGATTACGAATAGTCACCTGTTTGATAAGACGGTTTTTGCTCCGATGATTTTGCACAAAAATGTCACCTTTATAAAATATGTGTTTAACATGACAAAAAGGTATAAACTCCAAAAAAGGAAAAATAATAATTTTGAGCATAAAATGAATTGAGTTTCTTAGGTGAGGTTAGGCGTTCACGAACACCTATTCGTAACCACTGTGTTCGCTACCGCGACCGCCGTGCCTACGGAAACTTAATTTTGTTAAACATTATTAAAATTAGTAGGTGAGTTTGAAGAGAAACCCTTAAATTTTAGATAATATTAATAAAAGGTCAAGTAGGTTGTATTCAATTATTCAACTCCTTTTATAATTTTTATTTTAAAAGATAAACATACCTTAGTTTATTAAATTTTGAATAACATGTACTTGTTTCGAAACTATATTTTTGGGGGGTAATTATATTCTAAAACACATATGTTAATAGAAATTATTATCAAAATATTCTTGATGATTAAATCACAATTATAGAATTCAATCAAATTAACATGAATATTAAACAAAACAAACATAGTCTGATAGTAGTATTAATATGAATATGTTTGATATATAGATAAATATATTTATAACTATAGCTCATCATGAAAAGAGCAATAAATAAGTGAATTGTGTCGATAAGATAATTAGAATGCAAGTAGGAAGGTAGGCCTAATTAAATTAATCCATGTTCAAGTTCATAGGGGTGGGCAAACTCAGTGAAAGTGGTTTATATCAAAATGTTATGTGCTTCAAAATAGGAGAGTAAGTAATGTTTATTGTAAGTGAGTTGAGTTGTAGTTTGTGGCCACGCGGTAATTGATGCGGCATTTTGCTTGGGCAGATGCTCGGAGGTTGATCATTGATGTGCGCGAATTCATACGTGCGGGCATAATCGAGATGAAGGTTTTTATAGTAAATGTACAAACAACATTACATGAGTAATTAATATTAAGCATCAATAGCTAATGTACAAACAACATTACATGAGTAATTAATATTAAGCATCAATAGCTACAGAGAGTATTTCATTTGAAAGATAAAACATCAATCATCATCCAAAACAATCAACAAACTCCTACAACTACATAAGTAGACAAAGACTCACGTACACCATAGTGAGAATCAAACTCATGACCTCCAAATCATGCGGCATCAGCTCAGCAAACTATGTCAACTCTCATTGACCGAGATGAAGGGATATTCGGATGGAGGGAGGGAGAAGCTGAAAGTGGGAGAAAAAAACAATTAGTGTTAAATCACGATGAGGTGGCGGGAGGTGGATGATAGGTACGTCTACGAAGATTTTGCCCGCTAATTAATTAATACATGTCGTCGGAAGACCATGTCGGAGATTATTTATTGTTTGTATTGTTCTATACAACCTTTAGGCGCGAGAGGAATCGCGGTGATTGGGGATGGAGACATATTGAAGGTGGGAGAAAATATATATAATGATTTCAATGCAAGCGAAGTTGGTTTGTTCAAACGGATAGGGTTCGAGTTGGCTTATTATAAGAATAATTTTAGATGGATCTCTACAATTTGATTTCCGGACTTAGATTCAATTTTTAAAAAATGAATCCGGTTCATACGGTCGTAACCGCTTGATCGGTGAAAATAAGTCCCCCCCAAACGGAACCTTAGTGTTAATGAATTTGTTAATTCAGTTAGGGATATATTGTTTCGGTTTTGGTTAGTTTTTAAGTAAATTTGCAAAACAAATCATTCCAACATGATTTTAGAAACCCAAAATGGAACTGCACAAAACATTGGATTATGTGGTTTTAAAAGTAAAATGTATAATTTAAGACTCTAAATAAATATTAAAGGACATACATGATATTTATCTAAGTAAAAAATTAAAACATAATTATTTTTTATCTTATTTAAAATTAGAATTATATTATTTAAAGTTAAATTATTTACATAAATAATTTTATGATATCATTATAGTATAGATACATCAAAATTTATATTGCAATATCAATATGGTTAGGTTGGATTTTGTTCAGTTTAACATCAGAACTAGTGAATCAAATTAAACAATTTGTTTTGAAAATTATAAATTATAATGGAACCTTCGTCGATAAAATCAGAACTGAAAAGTCGTCAAAAAAATTCAAATCGAATCATAGTCAGTAATAACCGAACTGAACCGAAACATCTTCAATCAGGCCTAAAAATTAAAAATTGAAACCGTAAAAAACCGCAATAATACCGCACCGTTTTCAAACCGTACCGATCGGTGTGGTTGTGCATGGTGCGTACATTTTGGTTATAAGAAAACCGCATAGTTTGCGGTGCGGTTCGGCTTTTCCCTTGACAAAACCGCATAAACCGCACCGCATTGATTATAAAAATGCTATAAATTAATTTATTATTTAGGTTTGGAATATATAAGCTTAAGGTTTTTTAAACCTAAAAAAGCTTGAGTTGGTTCTCTCATAATACATGTTGGAATAAGGCAAATAAAATATATATTTTGTAGTCAAGAACGAGATCTACAACTTTCATGTTGAATATTTTTCTAAAATTTGGCCGGAATCTAGCCCGAAAGGTTGCTGGCTCGAATTTTGAAATTTATTATTATTATATTCATTTTGATACAGCAACCTTTCGGGTGAGATTCCGGTCAAACCGTGCAAATTTTGAAAGAATGTTCAACATGAAAGTTTTAGATCTCGTTCTTAACTACAAAATGCATATAATATTTTTCTATTTCCGATATATATTATGGGAGAATCGGATCAAACTTTTTTAGACTTAAAAAAAATTGAGTTTATATATGTCATTTTGTTATTATTTATTCATCTTATATTAATTAATATATATAATTCTAACTTATATGACTATGTTAATTCTTATACAAAGTTACAAAATCCAATAGTTAACAGTTAACACTACTGGCAAAAATATTATTGTCATTTCCATTTTTTTGTATGATATATGTATAATATTTTACATATTAATATATTATATATGATATTATGATATACTAATAACACTCAACTTTATCCTCTGCTTTCTTCCGGTTTGCACCGCACGCCTTCTCATTTGAGTCATTTCTGATTTTCTGCTCTGGCGAATCCGAGCGACCGACGGGCGACGACGACGAGCGACAAGTGATGCCTTCAAGGTTCAAGGTAATCCTCGCCATTGCTTCTTAGTGTTGCAAAGACTTACCCACCTGCTCCTATTAGATCATCTTGAAGATGTAGATGCTGAGTTATAGTTGACTATTTAACATGAGGTAAATGATTTTGTTTCTTATATTTTTTATTTCTTGTATTATTTTTATTGATGTTGAGTTATAATTGACAATATAATGTTTATCTTATTGAATGCAGTTTATATGTTTTTAGTTATACTTTGCATAATCATAGTCAATTAAGTATATCAGTTTGTGATGACTGATGAGGGTCTATAGATTTGAAAAATTCATTTGATAATTTTTATTGTTATGAGTCATTTTAATTTTTAATTTTTTGACATATATTTAGTCTGTCAGCTATCATACGCATGATCTTATGAGAGATTGTTGTTCTTTGATAAGTTTTTAAGATGCGCAAAAATCAAAGTTGCACCGCAAAAATCGACTTCAAATCACACCAATATCAAACTGCACCGCACGATTTTGATGCGGTGCGGTTTGGTAAAGTTCAAAACAGACCCTCTTTGATGTGGTTGCGGTTTGGGCTCAATCGCACCAATTTCACTCCTATTTTCAATAAAATCGAACCAAACCATCCTGCATAGTTCCATTAGTTTTTACTCAGCAGTCAGCACAGCTAGATTCATGAGAGATGAAGGGGGTCAAATCTCATAGCCGCTCAGCTGGCCAACGAAACTCTGTACAGCATGTCCATCCAAAACGCGCGAGTGGCCCACCACGGCAGGAAAGCGCGGTGGGTTGACGTTACAACGTGCGGCGGTCACGCCATGTCAGCAGAGTAGGTTGATGGGGCCCACGCCATATTTGGAGTCGCTGAGCGGTACTTCCCTCGCTTCCTGTGCGCCGGGCGTTGCCGCGGGCTTTATGGTCCGCAAGGGCCACACGAGTACGTACATTCACTCCCGGCTCCCGGGCAAGCAAAACTTTTATACGCATTTATTGAATAATTTAATTAATACTTGACTCGATTCATAATATTGCAGTTCGTAAGAAAAATAATATTTTATAAATTCTAAAATGATTGTGGTGTTGGGTTGCTTGATGATGATTTTATAGTCGGGTCAAATTGAATCGTCTCAATTTGAGAGGAATCCAACGGGCGAGCGAGATTGCATTTTTTAATATTTTAACTTTTTCTATTTTTTGTCTTTTACCGCGGGAGAAGTCCAGCCATTGGATTGATGGAGTGGGGGTTCTCCCGCCGTTGGATTGAACTCCACCCTGGAGTTCCCGCAAGAACTCCAGAGGATCTGGATCCGTTTGAGAGGGGGCCGGGCGTAAACAGTCACAGAAAAAGTTCACTATTTTTGAGTATTACAACGTGAAGTTTTCGAGAATGACAAGCAACCGCTCGTTATAATGGGAGTTTGATGGAATGTGGAAAAGGGAGCTTCGAGTTGCCTTCGATTAGAATGTTCAAAGGGGAAGGTGATCCTCGAAGGTTGAGGGAGATTTTCAAACGATATTCAAATTAAACATTGAGGAGAACTCTGAAGAATCATCGAATGAGCTCTCTCAGGTGTTGAACGTAAGGCGACTTCAAATGAAGGATCTGAATTCCTTTCATAACATTTTTACATTGGCAACTTGGTAATTTCTCCGTTGTAACCACCATAATTATCGGACAAACGAATCATGTTTCTCGATTTAGAGTACACGGGTCATCGTTTTGTGGATATGATGATTTTCCCCTGAGCAGTTCGGGCAGTTCGTGGGGGTACTATACGGCTACGACGGTGATGATGATGAATGTGAATAGTCATGCAATCCTTATGTACACAAGAGGCGAAGAAAGTGAATTATAGCGCGCACCTGGAAGGATTTTTGTGTGCCTACGTGGGCGAGAGTGTCATGAGTGTGGAGGTGTTGTGAGTGCGTCGTGAGCTCGGAGGTGTTGAACATGAGGTTTGTGTGGCACAGATGGCGATAGTGGCGTGTTCGAGATAGAGTGTTACTAACGCACACGTGGTCGTGCTGCAAAGGAGCGCGCGCACATGGGGAGTGTGGTCAAGATCGCGTGCTAAGGGGCGCATGGCTAGGGGGTGGAGAGCGGCCAAGGGGGCGATCGTGCCCGATTGGACAGCCGGGAGGCCGTCCGGTCAACTGTTGTCGGGTTGTCGGTTGGCCATCGGACCGCCCACGGCATGAAGCGGGGCCTTTTAAGGTGCGGTTGAGAATGCGTGACCGTACGCAATGGGACGACCGAGCGGTCGTCCGATCAGCTGTTGTCGGGTACGTGGCTGGGTGGCCACATGACCGCCCCCGCTATGCAGCGGGGCTGTTCAAGGTGCTATCCGCAACCCCATTTTGATGGAAAGGCGCTATCGGCAGCCCGCTTTTAGGGATACCTATCAATTCTCATTTTCAGTGATGTTGTTTTTTATATAATTAATAGGAGGATAAATGGAAAAACGGCCACAAAATTGTTTTTTTGAATTCAATAATATATGACAAATTCCATGCAAACAATAATAATAATATATACACTAGAAATAAAATCAAAGAAAAAAATATATTTTGAGTGCAATGATGGTGTAGAACAACAGCTTTATCCACCCCGGACAGAGCTTTATCCACCCCCAAAAGCTTCCAAATTTGGGTTTGGTGGCCGTACGTCCCCACCACCACCGGCCGACAGCGAGCATCTCCGTTGATTGATTCTCGGCATCCTAAATCCCCCATTCACCTTCCCCCCTCCCGTCTGGGCCATAACTACCACCTTCAATTCATTGCCCCATAATTATTCACAGAGGCACAGAGAGCGCCAGAGAGAAACCGGGCCGACTGGCCGGAAAAGTACCTGCGTCGGCATGGCACGTGCTGTCAGCGCACCGCACGCGTCGCCTCACTTGGCCCCTCGAACCCCGCCCCCGCCACCCACTCTCCGGCCATTGTCCCGTCCTACCCCAAATACGACAAACTCTTCTCTCTCTCTCTCTCTCTCTCTCTCTTCCCCTGTCCATTGCCAACGCCCAAGGCCTCTTTTTTCTTCCTTTTCTCCGGCCAGGCGGCCCAGGCCGGTTTAGCCGTGCACGCCCGCGTGACGCAAATGGCATAGTTTGGCCGGGGTAGAAGGAATTGAAGATTCCGCCGGCCACCGCCGGTCTCCCGAAATAATCCCAGTGGCACCACTTATTAATTAGGGTCAAACTTCTTCATCTCGATTAAATTAGAGGCTCGATGACAATAATGACTAATAGGTAAGCTCGGCAGGACATGTGACTTCCACTCTTTCAGGAAGAGATTCCCAATTTCAAAAGTGTATCTTCAATCCCTTTTTTTTTTGTAGGGTGCAATATGTAATTCCAGAGCATAAAATTATCTTTTTTATATATGCATATGAACGAGAGACATGGTATTCCGCTCCTAAGGTCAGTCGCGAATCGCGATAGTACTCTAATTGTGTTAATGCACGGGAGACTTCAGTGTGCGACATTATTCCAGTCACGACAATGTTTTAGCGTGGCGGTGCTCCGGACGCTCACAAACACTTGAGCGTTATACTCTGTCATTCGCTCATTTTTGTCGTGTGCATGTGCGTTTAATTGTGAACAAATATAAGAGCACATTTTATAAAACATAAGAAAAATACAAATAAAAAAAATAGGAACTTTTTTAATAAAGCCTTGTAAAATCAGAAAATTAATGTTTTATGGAATGATATTTTTCTATTTTCATATTGTAAAGATATATTGTATAATTCTAAAATTGGAAAATAAATATAAACCCCTTTGATGAGGTTCCCCCTAAATATTTTTGAGTCAAAACGGTAGGACTTTGATCAAAACGCACAAGTAATATGACCCGATCGAGCGAGCCGCACATACAAGTCGTGCGCGCTCGATGGGACCACACATCACCCCAAAAGAAGGGGAGGAACCAAGCACGGTACGAGCATGCGCGCCTGCACGGCAAATGGTCATCAACGAGAATAAAAGAGTGATGACCGAAGAATCTCGAATGATATTAGAAAATGTTTGCAGTGATCAGAAGGAAGAGACACATCTTAAATGTCTAGGGCGTGGCCTGACTTTTGTAAATCTATGAATAAAAGAGGAAAATCTGAAAACACAAAATAATTTTTAGAAAAAAAGCTTTTTTGAAAAAGCTCTTTTGACAAAGCTCATTCAAACACCTTAAAGACTGCGGTGGCCATGAAAACACCGAAATAGAGCTCAAACAGAATCTGTGTATTAGATGTTGACTTTCAGATAAATGACATGCATGTTTGTGTTGTATTCGATCTTATCATAATATTTATTCAATTAATTATAAAGCCATATATTAGTATATAGGCCACCAACTAGCTTGCTTGGACTTTCTAGGAGCATGATTAGTGGTGTTCCACCCATTTTCTTTAAGTAGAAGAACAACAACATTGAATAAAGTAGCATTTGAACATCAACAAAAAAAGGCTAATCATCAAGTGGGAGAGTTGTTTAATAATTAACACCCTTAGGATCCGTTCGTTTGCACGGAATTGGAATTCGATATTGGAATTGAATATTGATAAATATTGTAGAATTAAATATTGGTGACGAATTCCAATTCCAATGTTCGTCTAATAAAGAATATTGGTGAATATTGTGGAATCGGAATTTGTTTTTTTGCCCGGGCGCGGTTTTTGCCCGGACACGATTATTTTGTCTGGACAAGATTTTTTCACCTAGTTGTCATTTTTTCTCACGGGTGGGATTTTATCACGTGGCAGCGATTTTTTTTCGCTCGGGGGAGATTATGTCGCTCGGTCCCATTTTTGTTGCCAGAACGTGATTTTTTGGCGGGTGGCAAAAAAACGCGCCCGAGAAAAAATCGCGCCAGAGCGAAAAAATGTCGCTCGCGCCCCAGCGAAAAAATCTTGCTCGTGCCCGGGCGAAAAAATCACGCACAGGAGAGAAAAGCGCGACCAGGAGAAAAAAATCGCGCCCGGGCGAAAAAATCGCACCAGGCGAAATAATCGCGCCCGGGTAGAAAAAATCGCGCCCGGGCGAAAATATCGCGCCCAGGCGAAAAAAACGCCTTGGCGAAAAAATCGCCCCCTGGTGAAAAAATCGTGCCCAGGCGAAAAAAATGCGCCCGGGCGAAAAAAACGCGTCCGGGCGAAAAAATTGCGCCCCGCGAAAAAAAATGTGCCCGGGAGAAAAAATTCGCGCCCGGGCCAAAAAATCGCGCCCGGACGAAAAAATCGCGCCAGGGCTCAAAAATTTTGCCCGGGCTCAAAAATCGCACCCAGGCGAAGAAAACGCGCGGGGGCAATTTTTTTCGCGCCAGGGCTCAAAAATCGTGCCCGGGCTCAAAAATCGCGCCCGGGCGAAAAAACCGCGCCCGGGCGAAAAAATCGCGCCGGGCGAAAAAAACGCGCCCGGGCTTAAAAATCGCGCCCGGGCGAAAAAAAACGCTTGGGCGAAAAAAATCGCGCCCGGGCGAAAAAATCGCGCACGGGAGAAAAAATCGCGCCCGGGCGAAAAAAAACGCCCTCGGGCGAAAAAAAACGCGTCCGGGCGAAAAAAACGCGCCCGGTCGAAAAAATTGCGCCCGGGCGAAAAAAATCGCGCCCGGGCGAAAAAAAATCGCGCCTGATCGAAAAAATGCGCCCGTGCAAAAAAAACGTGGTCGTGCCAAAATATCGCGTCCGGGCGAAAAAAACACGGTCGGGCGCGAAAAAATTGCGCCCGTGCGAAAAAAATTGCGCCGCGCCTGGGCGAAAAAATTGCGCCGCGCCGGGCGAAAAAATCGCTTCCGAGAGAAAAATTCGCGCCCCGGCGAAAAATTTGCGCCCGGCCGAAAAAATTGCGCCGCGCCGGGCGAAAAAATCGCTTCGGAGAGAAAAATTCGCGCCCCGGCGAAAAATTTGCGCCCGTGCGAAAAAAACGCGCCCGGGGGAAAAATTTACGTCCGTGCTTAAAAATGTGTCTCGATCAGAATTGTCCAATTCTTATATAGATTGGTAGGAATTGTCTTTAGTTCAAAATGAATTCTACGGAATTCATTAAAATTTAAATTCCAAAGTCAAGCGTGCAGACGAATGATGGAATTGGAATTAGACCTTCAATTTCAATTCCAGAGACTCAATTCCGTGCAAACGAACGGACTGTACAACCCATATTCGACGAGGGTGGGCCCTACCACCGCCAGGTCATCAGAGGTCAAAGTCAACAAAGCAGGGTGGGGATCCAGACCAGCATCCCGGGCCGCGGAAGGTTTGGGCGAGTAGGGCGAGCTCCCCAGGTCAACTCGCCAGGTGGCGACTATGGCCAGATGCTCGCCTCTCCCAGGCGAGTTCCTTAAGGAGGTCGCCAACTCGCCAGGGGGGGGGGTATAAGTAAGACCCCCCCCCCTCTCTTTGGTTTTGCCTATAAATAGGACCCCAGGGGTACGAAGGAGCGACAAGCAATTCTCGCCCTGAACCCTCGCGAGTTCCAGCAACTACCCTTGACTCGCTATCGTTCAGCTCGCCTCCTTCGTACCTAGCTCGGCCAATCTGGTTGAGAAGGGGTTGCTTCTCCTAAGCAACTGGGTACGTGGTGGGACCTTCCTGCCGCAGCGACCTGGGGTCTTGTTCGTACAATTCGTCCTTGTTTCCTAACCAGAGATCGTCTTCCTGACCGGTCGACCAGTAGCTTCAGGTCGCCTAATCCGATTTCTGAGGTTGAGAATTTCTCGGCTTCAACACTTGGTGCGGTGAGCGTGGATCGCGACCGAAGAAGAAAGTCGTGGTTGGAAGATGGCCGATGACGGAGACCGGGGCGAGTTGGGAGGTAACTCGGCGGGAGCTGGAATCCCGGGGCAAGGTGGCGAGTATGTGACGGTGGCGGCTTTTGCAGAGTTCGCAAGGAGAATGGAGAAGGCGATACTCGTCGGGTTGTCAAATCCGCCTGAGGTGACGGCGACTTCCCCCCGTCGCCAGACACCCCCGGGCGAGGAGATACCAACTCGGCGAGCAGGGAAGGAGCCCGCTTGGGCGAGTGGAGAGCAGGTGATCCCCCCGCGACATCACCCGGCGAGTAGTCAGGGGATCCGGTTCCGAGAACCAGAACTCTCGGCGAGGCATGGAGATACTCGCCGATGGAGCGAGTATGACTGCTCGAGCGGAGAGGATACTCGCCGCCGCCAGGAAGGGAGGAGCCCCTTCTGCGACGAGATCCTCGCAGCCCTTGTCCCCGACAACTTCAGAGAGCCAGTCCTCTCGTACTACTCCGGCAAGGACGACCCGGTGGGGCATCTTCAGTGGTTTGAGGATGTGGTCTCCATTCGCAACATGTCAGATGCTCTCAAGTGCCGGCTCTTCTCCATTACCTTCAAAGGTAGCGCGAGAGATTGGTTCCACCAGCTGCCGGCCGGGTCCGTTTACTGCTTCTCGGATCTGCGAAGGGGCCTGCTAGCAAGGTTCGCGACGTCCAAGCGGAGGAAGAAGGAGGCGACCGCTCTCTTCAAGATCGTGCAGGGGCAGCACGAGAGTTTGGGCCGGTACATCGATCGATTCCAGGAGGAGGTGCTGGAGGTGGAAGAGGTAGACGGGTTCACCTTGATGGTGGCCCTCAAGTTCGGGCTGAAGCAGGGTCTGTTCAACATGGAGTTGGGGCACAGGCCACCCAAGTCGTTCGAGGAGATGGTGGAGAGAGCCAATGTGTTCATCCAGGGAGAGGAGAGGAACAAGGAGTTCCTGGCACGGCTCGACGGAGATCGACCGCTTGGGCAAGACAAAGGGAGGCTGCTGGAGAGGGAGAGGGCGCCGGAAGGGCGCAGTGACAGGAAGCAGGAAAGGCCGCGGGAGAAAGAGGAGAAGAAAGAGAGAGGAAGGGAGATCAGAAAGGCGGAGAAGCAGGAGTGGCGGGAGAGGCCTCGAAGGCAGGAGGACAGGAGGCCTGTCGGAGGGCGAGAAGCGAGGAGCGAGGAAAGAAGGTTCCAGTACCCGAGGGATCGCCCTCAGTGGAGGCAGCCCACCCGTCAGGAGGAAAGGAGGGCTTACAACCCTCGGGAGCAGGGAGGAGGAAGAAGGGAGACCCTGTCCATCACGCAGCGAGCCGCCAAGCGCCGGCGGAAGGAGAGGCAACAGGAGAGGAGGCAGAAAAGGCAGCAGGAAGCGGCGATTCCCCTCTACTGCGATATCCATCGAGTGGAGGGGCACGGGACCTTGGCTTGCCCAGAGTTCTGGGAAACAAGGAGGAGGATGGAAGCGACGGCGGCCGAGAGGGAGCAGCCGCAGCAGGAGGCCCAGGTTGGGCAGGTGGCTTACCAGGTACCGCAGAGGAGGAGGAACGAAGACAGGATCGATCAGGGAGGAAGGGGAAATGTCATTCCCGGTCCGGGAGGCGGGCACGTTGGAGTGATCAACGGAGGGGCGGGGCTAGGAGCTTCCCGCAAGGGAAGTCTCCACCAAATCTACAAAAGGAGCGTCGCTTCGACGTCTCAGACCCCCCCTCCCTTGAACGAGATCACCTTCTCGGAGGAAGACATGCTCTGGAACGAGAACCCCTTCCATGACGCCCTGGTGATTCAAGCAGCAATCGAGGACTTCACCGTCGACCGAATCCTCGCGGATAACGGGAGCTCGGTGAATGTCATCTTCAAGAGAACCTTCGTCGGCCTTCAGGTGGAAGCGTCCCGGGTTCAGGCAGCGGATGGGCCTCTCTTCGGCTTCTCCGGGGAGAAGAAAGAGGTGGAAGGAGGAGTGGAGTTGCTGGTTACTCTCGGGGGGACTTCGATCCGATGCCGCTTCGTCATCGTCGACGCACCGAGCGGCTACAACGCCATCTTCGGACGGCCCCTCATCAACTACTTCAAGGCCGTCCCTTCATCTTATCACCAATGCCTGAAGTACTGCAGGGATGACGTCCAAGTCAGGATCAGGGGAGATCCCAAGGCCTCCAGGGAATGCTACCTGAATGCGGTCAGCACCATCAGCTGGATGGGCGACGCAGAAAGGTTGGAAAGGATGATGGAGCAAGAAGAGGGCCTGCAAGCTGCCGAGGAGCTGGAGGATGTGGAGGTGATCTCCCTGAGAGGAAAGCCGGAGCTGCTGAAGATCGGAGGAGCCTTGCCCCCGGAAGGGAAGGTGGAGATAGCGGCCTGCCTACAGGAAAACGCGGACGTCTTCGCATGGAGCGCCGCCGAGATGCCAGGGATCGATGCTGATGTTGCCTGTCATCGCCTCAACCTGGATCCGGCGACGGCCCCCGTCCGTCAAAAGCAAAGGAAGAGCGCCGCCACTCTAGCGGGACCCATCCGGGAGGAAGTAGGGAAGCTGCTGGAAGCAGGTTTTGTTTCGGAGATCCAGTATCCAGGCTGGGTCTCCAATGTTGTAATGGTGAAGAAGTCTGGAGGGGGCTGGAGGTTATGTATCGACTTTTCATTATTGAATAAAGCCTGCCCGAAGGATTGTTATCCCCTGCCTCAGATCGACGCGCTGGTTGATTCCGCCGTCGGATTTCCTGTGATGAGTTTCCTTGATGCCTTTTCAGGGTACCATCAGATCCGGATGCATCCCCCCGATTGCCGCGACGTTTCCTTCATCACCAGCGACGGGTGCTATAGCTACAAGATGATGCCCTTTGGGCTCAAGAACGCCGGCGCGACATATCAAAGAATGATGGATCACGTCTTCAGAGAGCAGAAGGGGCGGAATCTGGAAGTCTACGTCGATGACTTGCTCGTTAAGAGTAAGAGCGCCGCAGAGCACGTAGCGGATCTGACGGAGACTTTCGCCACCCTGAGGAGGTACAAGATGCGGCTCAACCCGGCCAAGTGTGTTTTCGGCGCAGGAAGGGGGAAGTTTCTAGGGCACCTCCTTACTCCCCTAGGGGTGGAGCCCAACCCCGACAAGGTGAAAGCCATCGTGGAGATGGCGTCCCCAAGGGACTCCAAGGAAGTTCAAAGGTTGACCGGAAGGCTGGCAGGTCTTAGCCGGTTTCTCTCCAAGGCCGGAGAAAAGTGCTCCCCTTTCTTCAAAGCCCTTCGGGGAAATCAGAAATTCGAGTGGACCCCGAAGTGCGAGGAGGCCTTCATGAAGCTCAAGCAACAGCTGACTCGAGCTCCCCTCCTTCAGGGTCCGCAGGGCGGCGAAGACCTCTTGCTCTACCTAGGGGTAGGGGCCGAAGCAGTCAGCTCGGTGTTGGTCCGAGAGGAGGGAAAGAAGCAGCTTCCGATCTATTACGTAAGCCGGGTGCTAAGGCAAGCCGAGACGCGGTACCCCATCCTGGAGAAGTTGGTCTTTGCCCTGGTAGTTTTGGCCAGGCGACTCCGTCCATATTTCCAAGCCCACTCTATCAAAGTAGTCTCAGACCATCCCTTGAGGAGTATCTTGGACGGAGTGGAGCACTCCGGCAGGCTCGCCAAATGGGCTGTGGAGCTGAGCGAGTTCGACATCTCCTATCCCCCAAGGGTCGCGATCAAAGCACAAGCCGTGGCGGATTTCCTGGCCGACTTCTCGGCCGAGGTCGAGGCGGACACGGATGTCTCTCGGCCGGTCCCTTGGAAGATGTTCGTTGATGGCGCGTCAGGGAGACACTCCGAGGGAGCCGGGGTGGTGCTGGTTAGTCCTCAGGGGACCAGGATTGAGCAAGCTGTCAAGATCAATTTTCCGGTTACTAACAACCAGGCGGAGTACGAAGCCATGGTGGCTGGCTTGCGACTCGCCAAGGAACTGGCAATCAGAGATATCAGGGCCTTTTCCGATTCCATGGTGGCGGCATCCCAGATTCGGGGAGAGTTCGAAGTCCGAGATCCCATCCTGCAGCAATATCTGGTCAAGGTCAAAGGCCTTATCGGGGGGTTCCGATCCTTTCACGTTGAGCATGTGCCCCGAAAGCACAACTCCGAGGCAGACAATCTTGCGAAACACGGCCCTCGGGCCGGGGGAACCGCCATCGAGTTATTTCGACCATCCATCGAAGAAGGCGAATTGATGGAGATCGATCAGCGGGCCTCGTGGAGAGATCCGTTCATCACATTCCTGGCGACAGGCCGACCACCATCTGACGGGCAAGACCAAAGAAAGTTTCGGTACAAGGCCGCGTACTACTTGCTGCAGGGCGGCGAACTCTATCGCAAGACCATTTCAGGCCCTCTGGCCCGGTGCTTGTCAGAGCTCGAGATTCCCCGGGTCCTCGAAGAGATACACTCAGGAGAGTGCGGCAGTCACTCCGGGACCCGCACCCTGGAGCAAAGGATTCTGAGGCACGGTTACTTCTGGCCGACCATCCGAAAGGACGCAGAGGCCTATTCCAGAAAATGCTCCCAATGTCAACTCTTTGCGCCCCTTGCGCTCCAGCCTGCTCAGCAACTTCGCTCGATTACCGCTCCATGGCCCTTCGCAATTTGGGGGATGGATTTGATCG
Organism: Platanthera zijinensis; assembly: GCA_039513925.1. Taxonomy (NCBI): domain Eukaryota; kingdom Viridiplantae; phylum Streptophyta; class Magnoliopsida; order Asparagales; family Orchidaceae; genus Platanthera; species Platanthera zijinensis. The sequence goes on along the minus strand of CM077097.1, from coordinate 117,103,103 downwards.
GCCCATTCCCTCAAGCTAGCGGGCAAAGGAAGTTTGTTCTGGTAATGGTTGACTACTTCACGAAGTGGATCGAGGCTAAGGCTCTGGCCAGGACCACGTCCCAAATCGTCAAGAACTTCATTTGGGGGGAGATCGCATGCAGATTCGGGATCCCTCTGGCCATCATCACCGACAATGGGCCGCAGTTCGCCAGCCTGGAACTGGGAGACTTTTGTAAACAATTGGGAACCGACCTTCGGTTCGCCTCGGTACATCATCCTCGTAGCAACGGGCAAGTAGAAGCCGCAAACAAGCTCATCATCAACTTGCTGAAGAAGAAGATCACCAATCTCAAGGGGAATTGGGCCGAACAACTCCCCTCTGTCCTGTGGGCTCTCAGGACCACCCCGAACTCGGCTACAGGGGAAACACCCTTCAAGCTATCACACGGGTCCGAGGCGCTCATCCCGGTCGAATTTGAGGTACATAGTCCGAGGGTCATCGCGGCCGAAGACGGAAGCGAGGAATGGCGGTTAGAGAATGAAGAGGCTCAGAGGCTCTCCCTAGATTATGTGGAGGAGCTTCGGGACTTAGCCTCCATGCGCCAGGAGGAAACCAAGAGGCGCATGGCGAGACATTTCGACAAAAACGTCCGCTTGAAGAACTTCCTCGCAGGGGACTTGGTCATGAAGAAAGTGGACGCCGCCGGGCGGGGAGCCGCCATAGGCAAGCTCCTTCCCAACTGGGAAGGACCTTTCATCATCCAAGAGGCTTTGGCCACAGGAGGCTATTACCTACAAGACCAAGCGGGAGAGCAGCTGTCTGGAACCTGGAGCGGAGATGATTTGAAAAGATTTTACCCATAGCGGTAACCCATGTATCTATTTCTGTAAAACTTTCTTAAATGAACAAAGGATGCGGATTTTCATCCCTTTTGTGTTGAAGGTGCCTCGAGGCTTCTGAGTGTTTCCATGGCCCGCCTCGTAGTCGACTTCGGAAGGCAGTGGTCGGTTTGTTCCTCATACATAGCCCAGTACGGATGATGGGACGATGCTTCGGGATCTTAAGCGCTCTTGTAAGACCGGGCCTCTGCACTGTCGGCCGAGATCAGCTCCCCCCTTGCATGTCGGCCTAGGTCTCCCCGAGTGCATCTCTCTTCCGTCTGGAGGAACTACGAGGAACAGATCCGCACCCTGATCCCCCGGACTCGAGGAGAGGCCGGCCTCGTAAAGCACCCAGAAGGAAAAACCTCAAACGAGCAGCAAGGCAGGATAACCTGCTGAAAAGGGCAAGAATGAGCCCAGGGGTGTGTGTTGATTCCGAGTGCGTCCGGGGAGGACCCTCGATGAACACCACCCCCATTCGAATCGTAACTGGAAGCGATCTTCACTATCAAATCGAGATGCGTGCCTTCAACCCGTTCTCACTGAATAGCCTAGTTCGGACGATGGGACGAGGCTTCGGGACTTTAAGCGCTCTTGTAAGACCGAACCTCTGCATTGTCGGCCGAGATCAGCTCCCCCCTTGCATGTCGGCCTAGGTCTCCCCGAGTGCATCTCTCTTCCGACTAGAGGAATTCTTAGGAACGGGTCTGGACGCCGACCCCCCGATTTGGCAGGGTCAAGAGCGCCTCTCCGGAGAGAGTTTTGTCAAAGATGCCTTGGATTTTGACCCAAGACTTCGAGTTGAGCAGCGTCGTAAGACCGGTATCCCCACGAGCTCCTCTCCTCGGGAATCGGCCGATCTCCTCGATTGTAATCCAAGACTTCGAGTTGAGCAGCGTCGTAAGACCGGTATCCCCACGAGCTCCTCTCCTCGGGAATCGGCCGATCTCCTCGATTGTAATCCAAGACTTCGAGTTGAGCAGCGTCGTAAGACCGGTATCCCCACGAGCTCCTCTCCTCGGGAATCGGCCGATCTCCTCGATTGTAATCCAAGACTTCGAGTTGAGCAGCGTCGTAAGACCGGTATCCCCACGAGCTCCTCTCCTCGGGAATCGGCCGATCTCCTCGATTGTAATCCAAGACTTCGAGTTGAGCAGCGTCGTAAGACCGGTATCCCCACGAGCTCCTCTCCTCGGGAATCGGCCGATCTCCTCGATTGTAATCCAAGACTTCGAGTTGAGCAGCGTCGTAAGACCGGTATCCCCACGAGCTCCTCTCCTCGGGAATCGGCCGATCTCCTCGATTGTAATCCAAGACTTCGAGTTGAGCAGCGTCGTAAGACCGGTATCCCCACGAGCTCCTCTCCTCGGGAATCGGCCGATCTCCTCGATTGTAATCCAAGACTTCGAGTTGAGCAGCGTCGTAAGACCGGTATCCCCACGAGCTCCTCTCCTCGGGAATCGGCCGATCTCCTCGATTGTAATCCAAGACTTCGAGTTGAGCAGCGTCGTAAGACCGGTATCCCCACGAGCTCCTCTCCTCGGGAATCGGCCGATCTCCTCGATTGTAATCCAAGACTTCGAGTTGAGCAGCGTCGTAAGACCGGTATCCCCACGAGCTCCTCTCCTCGGGAATCGGCCGATCTCCTCGATTGTAATCCAAGACTTCGAGTTGAGCAGCGTCGTAAGACCGGTATCCCCACGAGCTCCTCTCCTCGGGAATCGGCCGATCTCCTCGATTGTAATCCAAGACTTCGAGTTGAGCAGCGTCGTAAGACCGGTATCCCCACGAGCTCCTCTCCTCGGGAATCGGCCGATCTCCTCGATTGTAATCCAAGACTTCGAGTTGAGCAGCGTCGTAAGACCGGTATCCCCACGAGCTCCTCTCCTCGGGAATCGGCCGATCTCCTCGATTGTAATCCAAGACTTCGAGTTGAGCAGCGTCGTAAGACCGGTATCCCCACGAGCTCCTCTCCTCGGGAATCGGCCGATCTCCTCGATTGTAATCCAAGACTTCGAGTTGAGCAGCGTCGTAAGACCGGTATCCCCACGAGCTCCTCTCCTCGGGAATCGGCCGATCTCCTCGATTGTAATCCAAGACTTCGAGTTGAGCAGCGTCGTAAGACCGGTATCCCCACGAGCTCCTCTCCTCGGGAATCGGCCGATCTCCTCGATTGTAATCCAAGACTTCGAGTTGAGCAGCGTCGTAAGACCGGTATCCCCACGAGCTCCTCTCCTCGGGAATCGGCCGATCTCCTCGATTGTAATCCAAGACTTCGAGTTGAGCAGCGTCGTAAGACCGGTATCCCCACGAGCTCCTCTCCTCGGGAATCGGCCGATCTCCTCGATTGTAATCCAAGACTTCGAGTTGAGCAGCGTCGTAAGACCGGTATCCCCACGAGCTCCTCTCCTCGGGAATCGGCCGATCTCCTCGATTGTAATCCAAGACTTCGAGTTGAGCAGCGTCGTAAGACCGGTATCCCCACGAGCTCCTCTCCTCGGGAATCGGCCGATCTCCTCGATAACAAGGAGGGGCCCACGGGCTATGTTCGACGACTAAGCCCGGCCCAATTTTCGTCACGAGCAAGCAGGCCTCGCGCGAGTAGGAAAGCAAAACTCACGCGAACAGGCGAGCTGATCTCGCGCGAGTAGGCGAGCTGTTTCCATGCGGGGAAGCGAGCTGAAACCGCGCGAGCAAGCGAGCCCCGGGGGACATGCGAGTACGTCCCACACGCCACCCGCGCGGTTATCACAGCAGGTTCACGAGTATCCGGGCGCAGGGGGGAGTAGGTCCCGGCGAGCGGATGGTCGATGTTGGGGCCATCCCCTGCGACCTAGCGAGCGTCCCTCTCCGAGCCTATGAGCCTAGCGAGTAACATCCAGTCAGAGGAAAAGACAAAACTTTGTATAAATCACTAAGTCAAAATGTGGTTTACAAAAGGAACAAAAAGAATATCGGCGAGCAACTAGGACTCGTCGTCGCCAGTATCAGGCCGATATTCATCATCCCCAACATCGCCGATATCCGCAAAGTCGTCGCTCTCTGCGGTCTCGCCGCTGCTGCTTCCGCTGCCGCTGCTGCTTCCGCTGCCGCTGCTGCTTCCGCTGCCGCTGCTGTCAGAATCACCGGAGCTGGTCGGCAACGACGCGTCGTACGGCGGGACAGTCCCCTCGGCGAGCAGCTCGGGGATGAGCTCGTCGACAGTGAGCGGCTTCTCCCCCTCGACGAGCTGGCCCCCGAGCCTAAGGCGCGCGAGAATGACATTCCCCGCCGCCCGCGCGATCTCGCGGCGAACGGAGGATCTCTCCTCCCAGAGGATGCGCGATTGCTTCACCACTCGCGCCGGGTCCTCGGGCAGCGAGGTTGAGGAGCTCGGCCGCCCTTCAGCAGCGATCAACCTGGTCTCCATCACCGCAACGCGAGTTTGAGCCGCCTCCAACTCGGCCTGGGAGGCGGCGAGCTTCTCCTCGCACTCGGAAAGCTTCTTCGCCGCTTCTATCTCGGCAGCCTGCGAGATGACCAATGTCAGAGCCTGGCAGCGATACAAGTCAAGCAACCTACCCAAGGATAACTCACCTCGAAGTCACTCCAGCGGGCGGACTGCATGCCAAGGTCAATGGCCTTCTTGGAGACGATTTTGAGGGCGTCGGTCATTTCCAGCATCTTCCTCGCCGAGTAATGCCCCAGCTCGGCAGACCGCGCGAGCGCGCAGGCCGACTGATGGGCAAGCTCCGTCGGGGTCAGCTCCATGACGGACTCCGCGTCGGCCCGACCATAGATGGCATGAAGGACGGCGAACGCCTCCCCCTTATCCTCCCAGTCAGTCGACCAGGACGGGAGGTTGGTGCTCAGCGACACCGAGTTCTCCCCCGCCGACCAGGTCACGAGCGGGCGACCGAAGGCATCCACCACCCCCTGTCCAAGGCCGTAATTGGGGTGGAAATGGGGCGACCGCGCGGGCGTCGGCGACCGGCAATCGACGGATTGCGGCGACGAGGTCTTCACCTTCTTCCTCGCGGGACCCTGCGAGCTGGCCCGCGACTTCCCTTTAGCCGTCTTCTTCTCCCCGACGTCGGCAGGAGGGCGAGCATCCGACTGCGTGGCGGCGACTTCCTTCGCCAAGGGAAGCGGCTTCTCCGGAAGCTCGTTGGCGACTGCAAAACACGTGACAAAGTTAGCTTCAGCGGCAAAATGGCGAGCGAGTAACCAGGGCGCACGGCGAGTTCAACATACTTTCGATGGGGAGGACTGGCTCGAGCACGCTGACGTTTAGTCGCCAGAAAATGACGTCAAAACGCCGACCGCGGAAGTAGTCGAAGAGCTGCTCGCGAGCTCCCTCGAGGATGGGGGGAAGGAAGGCGACATCGGCTGGTTGGTGCGGCCTGCCGGGAACGCCGCCGAAGTCGCCGTGGACGACAACCAGCTGCTCGCTCCAGCGATGGACCTTGTTCGCCGTCCCGACCAGAGTGCAGACATGGCTGCTAAAGAAGATGACCCCCTCCGAGGTCGCCGCGAAGGCGAAGATGCGGCGGAAGACGGAGAGGTCGAAAGAGATCCTCTCTTCCCGAAGGAAGCATAGGAATCCCATAATGATCGCCACGCCGTTGGGATTGATCTGCGCGGGAACAATCCCAAAGTAGCGTAGAATCTCGCAAAACTCCGGCCAAAAGGGCAGCCGCAGACCCGCGTCGAAGTGACGCAGCGACATTACAAGCGAGCCCTCAATATGGGTATTGAGGCGCTCGCTGCGAGTAGGGAGTCTTGCCGAGTATCCGCCAGGGAGGGAGCGTTCCTTGAAGGTCGCCAGTTCCTTCTCGGTGGTGATGGATTTCTTAAAAGCCGCATCGGCAAAATTAATTGCATGGGCCTGTCGGCGAGCGCTGGCGTCGTCACCGACCATGATGGCGAGATCAGAAAGCAGCGTGAGCGGCGAGTTGACTGTTCAGATACTCGGCAGGAGGAAAGAAGGTCGCTACAGCAATACACTTTATGACCCACCTACCCCCCCTATTTATAGGAACGACAAGTCCAAGGAGGGGGGGGGGGGTCAGCCACCCCGGCGAGTATCTGACAAACTCGCGCGATGAAGAAAAACCTGCGACATTATCAAAGTGAACTAAAGCTCGGTACATCAAAGAATGAAAGCGCGCACACGGAAGCGGGAATATTCGCGCACACGAATTAATCAAATTAAAAATAGGTGTCCGGGGATTACAAAGTCGCGCGAGGCGATTACAGGCGATTACATTCGAAGAACAAAAAAAAGATTATGGCGCCCTCGGCCGCTCAGGAGGGTGCGGATGTCGCCCAGCCCAGCCGATCTCGCGCGCACGTCGGTAATGCTCCGTCGCCAACGCTGTCGCATCATCGCCGAGCCTGAGCTGCTCCTCCATCCTCGCCAGGCGTCCAGCAGATCCCATGCTCGCCCGGATGCCGGCCAGCTCGTCGAGCACCAGCTGCAGGCGGTGGTTGTTCAGTTGCAGCTGGCGGTCGTTCTCTTTGACCACGTGAAAGCGAGCTTCATAGCTTTCCAAGGTCGATTGGAGCCCTTCGACCTTGGCCATCCTCGCCTCCAGTGCCGAGATGCGCCGGTGAGAATCACAGATGGCGAGCTGGTCAAACTTGCTCTCCAGCTCCATGTGGGCGCGAATGGCGGCCTGGCGATACTCGCTCCCGGACAGCCCGATAGCGTCGAGGAAAGTCGCCCCAGAGGTCGCCGGGCGATCTGACACGGCAGGAAGACAGATCGTCAGGAGTGAAAAAGCAATAAGCAGAGCGGTAGTCAGTGGAAGGAGGCTCACCACGGCGAGGAGATCGGGATCGGCGCGGCGGAGAAGGTCGCCCGGAGGTATCTCGCCTCCCCGAAGAGCTACTCGGAAGGTCGGCAGGCCTGCCCTGCCCGCGCCCTCCAGACCCTTGGCCGACGTAGTCAGGGTCTCCAACCCGCGGAGGAAAGTAGGGAGGCCGCGGCCTCACCGGCTTCTTCACCGGCGGCGAAGCTTGAGGAGAGCTCGCCGAGTGGTGCGGAGCCCTCGGCGCAGAAGAAGGAGGTCGCGGATGATCCTTCGGCAGGGCGGACAGAGGCGGCGGAGGGGGCAAGCCGGTGCTCGGCGCCTGGCCGGTAGTGACGACCGCGGGCGGCGGCGGCGGCGGCGGCAATGGAGCGCTCACCGAGGGTATTTTCCCGCCGCTCGCGACAACACCAGCCGCCGTACTCGCTGGAGGGACCTCGCGCACCAGCCCAGATGACCCGGCTGGGGTGGCCTTCGCCGGCAGATCCTTGCTCGCGGGAGGGGGGTCCTTCACCAACGCCGCCCCAGACGCCTTCCCCGAGCTGAGGCCTATCCTGACCGAGCAGGCGACCTTGAACGGCCTGTCAGCCGCCAGGGCGAGTAGGGGCGCCGAGTTGAGGGGGACGACATCAAGTGCCGCGTCCGCGGCAATCGGAGAATCTGCATAAGGAAAGAAGTCAGCAAAGTGGTGGCGACAACCCAGCAGAGAAGAGTTCGAGGTAGCGACCTGACAGGGTGACGACGTCGGCCTGGGACACCGCAGGTTCCTTCACGACCGCGGGCTCCTCGGTCGCTCCTGCGTTCTCCGGCGGGCTGCCCCGGGTCGACTCAGGGAGGTCGTCAAGCCCTAGGTCGTTCAACACCCTCTGGGTGGTGGATGACACTACGGGATTGTCGGTCGCCGCGGCGACCTGGTGCGCCAGTGGAGGCGAGCCGACCACCGTAGTGGCGGGCTGCTTGTCCTTCTTCGTCTTCTTCTTCTTCTTCGACGGGGGCAAGGCAGTGGGATCATCCTCGCGCGGTCTTTTCGACCTAGCTATGCCGAGGAGGCCCGACAGAGCAGCGAGATTGTCCTTCAAAAACTGTTCGGCATCCGACATCTTCGGCGAGCTCCAGGGATTGTCTCAAAAAACGAAGCCCCCCCCCCCTATTTATAGACTACTCAACCAGCAGGCGATGATGCGAGCGGTCCAGATACTCGGCAGAGGTCCTCGCCGAATAAGCGTTGGATGAATCTTTCCGGGTTCCTACGTCGCCCAAAAAGAGCGGGGATTGTGTACAACCCATATTCGACGAGGGTGGGCCCTACCACCGCCAGGTCATCAGAGGTCAAAGTCAACAAAGCAGGGTGGGGATCCAGACCAGCATCCCGGGCCGCGGAAGGTTTGGGCGAGTAGGGCGAGCTCCCCAGGTCAACTCGCCAGGTGGCGACTATGGCCAGATGCTCGCCTCTCCCAGGCGAGTTCCTTAAGGAGGTCGCCAACTCGCCAGGGGGGGGTATAAGTAAGACCCCCCCCTCTCTTTGGTTTTGCCTATAAATAGGACCCCAGGGGTACGAAGGAGGGACAAGCAATTCTCGCCCTGAACCCTCGCGAGTTCCAGCAACTACCCTTGACTCGCTATCGTTCAGCTCGCCTCCTTCGTACCTAGCTCGGCCAATCTGGTTGAGAAGGGGTTGCTTCTCCTAAGCAACTGGGTACGTGGTGGGACCTTCCTGCCGCAGCGACCTGGGGTCTTGTTCGTACAATTCGTCCTTGTTTCCTAACCAGAGATCGTCTTCCTGACCGGTCGACCAGTAGCTTCAGGTCGCCTAATCCGATTTCTGAGGTTGAGAATTTCTCGGCTTCAACACGGACCCTTAGTGATTTTGTACTGTAAGAATTTCTGGGAAGCTGAGAAAGGTCGTAAGAACACTCAATCAAATCAAGTCAAGTAATCAAAAACAGTAGAAGAAGAAGAGCTATAATTCAATCAACTATCTCATTTACAATGCGAGACATACATTGCAAGATATGATTTCGCAATGCATATCAGATGGAAACAAAAATACAAGCAAGAGTAAAACTGGCGGACTGAACCCAGTAACTGCCCAAGCCACCTAACCGGCAAAGCTATCTGCCGAAACCGCCAAGTCACTGCTAACATCTCAAACCGCTGAAACTTCCGAACTGTCAGACGCTTCTCTAGCCGCGCGAACTGTCTGCTTATTGAATGTTGAGAACAACCATTTCCGCCACTTCTTAGTCGCCCGACCGCTGAAGCTAACCGCGAACAGATGCTGATGAACTGAGAAACAGTCTACCTGCTGAGACTGAGTGAACTGCCTTATTGAACTATCCTCAACCCCGAGGAAGAAGACTTCTAGTCGCACTAATCGTGACATGTTGTGTACCGCAAACTGCTATCTGCAATTGTTCCACACTGAGCCTCCAACTAGTTGCCTAGTCGTCCGGTGCTAGCCGCACAGACAGCACATCACAAGTCAATCTTAACTTAGTCGCGTGGTTAACAAAGTCTAACCGTAAGTTCAAAACACGAGCTGAGTTCTCACTGTTCTCGTTATATATGATGAGTCGGGACCCCTATTTATAAGTGACCGGGGGAGTGCGGTCACCACCCATAAGCGATAGGTTAACCACTCATCATCCTGCGGCTAGGAGCAACAGACCGCACACAAGTGCGGACACCAACTCCAGACCGCAAAGTCAGGTCGCAACCAGACAATCTGGCGACAAGCTGCGCAACCCATGCGGTCTCCGTGAATTAGGCAACAACGCATCCTTGGCACATCACTGTGACCAAGTACACAAACCCAACGGACTCTAGCTATAGACCGCGTGAACAGATCATAGAGAGCTCAGCGGTTAACCTCCGTTAACCGCGAGCCTCCACGCGAACTAGAGAACCCGTCAACTCAGCAGACTCCGCGATCTCCCAATCCAGACCGCATAAGCCGCGGTTAGCTCAACTATGACCGCCCAATTACAAGTCTAGGATGCTTGCTGAGACAGACCACAGTAATGGAAAAATAGCCAGAGAAAGGCTGACTGTCAACGTCTAACCACTCTAACCGGCAGGGGTCTATGCGGTCTACCAAATCAGATTGTCACTTCCACTTCAATAAATTCAACACTTCCCCTTGAAGTGAGAAGTGGAAACCAGCCCGAGCAATCCCCACAATCATATAAATGACCCCTTCGACAACAGCTTCATAAAGATGTTCACGACATTGTCCTGGCTCTGCACATACTATATCATCAGAGACCCCTCCAACACCTTCTCCCGAACGAAGTGACGCTCGATCTCGATGTGCTTTGTCCGCGCGTGACAAACTAGATTATTAACTAGTTTGAGGGCACACTCATCATCACCGCATAGCAGAGTAGAACCTCGTACCTCCTCTTGGACGTCCTCCACTAACCTTTGAAGCTATATGGCCTCCTGAGCTGTCAAGTTCAAAGTCTTGTATTCCACTTCTGTAGTGGAGACAGACACTGAGTCTTGTTTATTGCTGCACCACGAGTAGTTGCCGATCTCCACATGAAGACATATCAAGACGTAGACTTCTGATCGTCTGTATCTCCTCCATAATCAGCATCTGCGTAACTGTGTAGGTTGAAGCTCATGTCCTTCTCATAGCAGGCACCCATATCTGAGGTGGAATTCACGTACTTCAAGATATTCTTAGTCGCCACCAGATGAGATTTTCGCAGCTTCTGCATATACCAATTCTTACTCATCCCACAGCATAAGCAATATCCAGCCTCGTAATCATCAAGTTTATTAAGCTCTCAACCAGAGCCCGGAACACCAAGGGATTAGTAAGAACCCTTCACTCATCACGTGGAAGTTTAAGACTGACCTCTAATAGAATAGAGCTACTCTTCCCCTCCCGCATGCCAAATCGCTTAATAATTTGCTCCGCATAGCCTTTCTGAGAAACGAGCACAACTCTCTTTTTCCTCTCTATCTCGCAACCAAGGAAATGGTGGAGCTCCCCAAGATCCTTCATCTCAAACCTGATAGCCAGCTCTGCCTTGAGCCTAGCTACCTCATCCTCTGAGTTTCTCGTGACGATCATATCATCAACGTACAGTAACACCAAGAATTGAAGCCCCCCTCTTCTTAACGAACATGCTCGAATCTGAGTCTGAAATAAAATATCCGCATAACTTGAGATATTCTGCGATCTTTCCATACTATGCCTGAGGCGCCTTCTTTAATCCATAGAAGGTCTTCTTGAGCTTACAAACGTGTCTTGGATGTTCTTTAGAAGCATAACCAGGTGGATACACCATGAAGACGTCCTTGTCAATCTTGCCGTAAAGGAACACATTTTCCACGTCGAGTTGCCAAATCTTTCACCCTTGGCAAGCCGTCAAGGCAATCACCACCCGAACTAAAGTCATCTTGGTCACCAGAAAAAACATATCTACATAGTCTTCCCCATACTATTGTGAGAACCCTTGAGCTACAAGGTGCGCCTTGTACTTCTCGATACTGTCGTCAGCCATCTTCTTGAGCTTGTACAACCACTTGCAGGTCACAAGAGTGATGACATCAATCTTGTGCATAAGATCCCAAGTCTCATTCTTGCTGAGGGCAACCATAATCTCATTCATAGCATCTTCTCACTCCTTAATCCCAGTGGCATTCTCAAAGCATAATGGCTCCCTCTCATCCAAGGAACCCGCGAAGAAACATGTGATGAAACTCATCATGTTCACGTCCCTGGACTGAGCTGGTGGAATAATGGTCCTCTTGGACCTCCGCAGACCGCAGGGCTTGACCCGAATCCACCACACCAGTTGCTTCATCTGCATCATCTCTCTACTCGGGCACACTTGGAGCATCGCTCCCCTACTTCAAGATCCAGAAGAACCTGCCCTAGAGCTAGATGTAGTTGGAGCTCCTAGTAACATATGCAACTCTATTAGAAGATCTTGAGCAGCTTCTCCTTGCCCTCTGTCTGACCCGCTCTCTTTTAGTTCCATAGATGAACTGGCTTGATATAACGTTAATTCGTTAAATACCACATCCCTGAAGACCACAAACTTCCGCGTCTTAGGGTCCATACACTTCCAGTCCTTCTTTCTTTCATCATAGCCAATGAAGACAAGTATCCTCACCTTCGTATCCAGCTTTTTCCTGAGAGCGTCTGGAGCGTGCACATAGTAGGTAGACCCAAACACCCTAAGATGTTCTATACTGAGCTTCTCCTTAAATATCAACTCGTTTGGAGATTTCATATTGTTCAGACTTAAGGGCATCTTGTTGATGATATAAGCTATGCAGGACATTCCTCTGCCCAATAGGCTCTGATAATTCCTTTGGAGTGTGTAAAAAGTGCTAAATAAAAAGCAAATTTTATTGCTCCAAAAAGATAAATAATACATAGGTATGTCCTCTAATTTATAGAAAATGGGAGAGATGAGAGAATACAACAAATGATGTGGGACTAAATTCTAGCCGCGCGGGCTGAGAGGTTTGACACAGTTAAATCGCTAGATTATACAACATACAAATTCTGGGAAGCATCTAAACACCTGTTGCGGCTAACCTCGAGACCGCAGCTGGGGTAAACCACCAGACCGCTACTGCGGCTAACCATCAAACCGTTGTTGCGGCTAACCATCAGATCACTATTGTGACTAACCACTAGACCGCTGCTACGGCTAGCACCAGGCCGCTGTTGAGACTAACTTGCAGACTGCTGCTGCGGCTAACCACCAGACCGCTATTGCGGGTAACCACCAGACTGTAGTTTCTGGTTCACACCAAACCGCTGACATCCACTAGGTCGCTGCAGCGGACATCTATTAGACAGGTCACTGGTCCAAACCGCCAGACCGCAGAATGGACAGACCGCTGCAACAAATTCTGACCGCCCGGTCTCCACAGGTTTCAATACTCTATCACGACCCGCATTTTCTCACTATTAAATAATACGTTAGAGTAAGAGAAAATATGTGTCGTGATGTCACGCCGTGTAGGGGACAACTGCAGGCGCTCAGACGGAAACCTCAGCTCAATTCTTGATGAGGGTTGTTGATGGTTGCCTTGTTAAGGAGGTTTTGGGTTCGAAACCTGACATTCTCAAAAACCCGATGTGCTGAGAAACAAGCCAGAGAGGGGTTTGGGTGGCACGGGTTGCAACCCTTGAATGATGTCGTGGGGCGGCCTAAACCCGGGTCGTTACACACTCCCCCCTCATGCTGGAGCATATATGTCAACCATGCCCAGCTTGCTACACACTTCAGAGAATGGGGTAACTGGTTATATTAAGAAATCAACTAGCTCTTTATCAGAGGTAATAAACGGAGTACAGATTTGATTCTTCAATATCTCTTCTCTGATAAAATGACAATTCACTTCAATATGCTTCGTTCTCTCGTGAAACACCGGATTTCTCCAAATGTATATAGCCGCTTTATTGTCACAGAACATTGGTAGAGGATGATCATAAACCTCTCCCAAATCAAGCAAAAGTGTCTGTAACCACTTCAGCTCGCAAGCAGTCAGAGTCATTCTTCTATATTCAGCTTCTGCACTTGACCTGACAACTGCAGCCTATTTCTTGCTCTTCCAGCTAACTAGATTACCTCCAACAAAGGTACATAAACCAAACTTAGACTTCCTATCTTCTTTATCATCTGCGTAGCTAGCATTAGAATAAGCCTCAACCTTCAAATATCTCTTTTCTGAAACAAAAGCCCTTTTCCCAGTGCACCTTTTACATACTCTAGAATCCTTAAAGTTTACTGCAGATGACATTCTCGGGGGGCTTGCATTAACCGGCTCACTAATCCTACTACATAACAAATATCTGGTCTTGTGATTATCAGATAAATGAGTTTATACACAAGACTTCTTTATCAGATGACATCTTCATGAAGAGGCGAACTCTCACTCCAGCATTGGTCATCTCCAACGGCCATAAGTGACCAAGCAGGTTTAGTCCCAAAAAGACCTGTCTCTTTCAAGAGATCTAAGGAATACTTCTGCTGTAAAAGAATAATAGAACCTGATTTTCGAGATATCTCAATCCCTAGAAAGTATTTAGGAGACCTCATATCCTTGATGACAAAATATTGAAGCAGATGCTTCTTTGTCATGTCAACGGCCTTTCTATCATTCCCTGTAAGAATAATGTCATCCACATAGACTGCAAGAACAACAAGGTCAGCGGTGGTTTTGCGAAATAACAAAGAGTGATCTGCAGCGCTCCGAACAAATCCAATAATAGAGATAACTTTGTTGAACTTGTCAAACCGGACCCTCGGGCTTTGCTTAAGGCCATAGATAGTCTTCCTCAATTTACACACCTGAGACTCCCCCTGAGCAACATACCCAGGATGTTGCTCCATATAAAATGTCTCATGTAAATCACCATAAAGAAAAGTATTTTTACATCCAACTGAGACATCTCCCAACCCATGTTGACTGCCAAAGAGAAAAGATCATGGATTGTAGTAATTCGAGCAACATGCGAGAATGTGTCAAAGAAATCCACACCATAAGTTTGCGTAAACCCTTTGGCAACAAGCCGAGCTTTGTAACGATAAATAGTACCATCAGGAAGAAATTTGATGACAAAGACACAACGACAACCAACCACATCAGCTCCTTGAAGGGTAGGAACAAGAGTCAAGTACCTCATTCAGTGAGAGTTTTCATCTCTTTATCCATAGCAACTCTCCAATGAGGAATAACAAAAGCATCTTGTTAGGATATAGGAAGATCATTTGCCGATAGAGTAAGAGCAAAGCTCTTAGACGGAGGAGATAGTTGGGCATAAGATACCACATCCTGAATAGGAAGTTGAGTGCATGACCGAACACCTTTTCGAAGAGCAATCGGAAGATCAAGGTCTGTCATGTTGAAGCCAAAATTGACCTCAACGAATGTTCACGAACCAAAGTGTAGCCAACGCCTACTTCTCCCAAATCTCGACCCCTGACTGGCTGCTAAGGTCCTAAGACTGACCCAAAGCCTCAGCTGGGAGGTCCCACCTCACACCCGGAAGATCTCTGAGAGCTTCCCCTCCAAAGCCAAATGCCGGGCTGAGGAGCTCTTCGGAAAGTACTAGAGTCGGAGAATAATGAAAGCCCTCCTTCCAAAGAGCCTCTATGGGTCTTTTTATAGTCTCCTCTTGACCTGAAAATACTGAAGTACCCCTGATGGGTCTGCCAATAGCTGAATCCCGCTGTCATCCCCGGGGCACCAGGGTAATTTTACCTGTGAATAATGAAATAATGAAATAGCCCTTCTGGACGCGGGACCCTACCACGTGGGCCCACTTGGCGAGAACCCCGGATGAGAAGGCTCTCGCTAAAAACCAACTGGGCTTACTTTGGCGAGAGCTCCTGTCAAGAAGGTTCTCGCCCTTGATGGCCTTGGTGCCATTGCGGCTTAAGGTTCACTTAATGCCTTCTCGCCTGCCCCGGGCGGGAGCTACCATAGTCGAGCCACCTGCTTTGGCTTCACCGGTTCTCGCTTGCTCTTGGGCGGGAGCTCCTTCAAGGCGGAAGCTCATCTGGTTTGGAACCCGAAGCCTGGCGCGGCGCGAACGGTTTTTCCCAACGCCAGGCGGGAGCCCTTAAAGACGAGAACTCTATAAGTTTGTCTTAGGGTTAACCCAAGGCTAGCTCGAGGCTAGCCCAATCCTGACCACTGACCCCTTGGGGTTCCACCCAGCGAATATGGGGTTGTGCACAATCCCCGCTCTTTTCGAGCTAGCCCTGCGCTCGACAAGACAAGTCCAACCCCGAAATATTCGCTGGACACGTGCCCGATAGCCAAGAGAATCTTTTGGCGGGCCCTACTGCAGCTATAAATACACGCCATCGGGTGACCATAAGTCTTGCCTCCGAACTACTGCTTCTTTACTGAGCTCTCGCCTGGGACTTTTTGTGAGATACCAAGATGTATGCTAAGCGCGCCGGCAGGCCACTTCCGCAGGACCATCAGGATCGGTTGGCCGCGGCTCAAGCGCGAGACTTAGCCAACTGCGCTGCGGTAGCGCCCTGGCTATCGAGGAAATCTCCAAACGCCGGTCCTTCGGAGCCGAAGAAGAAAAAGGGCAAACGAAAAGCGAAGGTGGTCCGGCGAGATCTTGCTAGCGAGAACAGGGATCCAACTTCTCCTACTCCCAATCCCGCGGAAGGCCCCTCCCCGCAGAAGGTATGCCTTCCGGCCACTCTTACCAAGATGCTTATGCTACATGTTCGACGGCTAACGTGGCCTCTCGCAGGAATCCCTTCCTAATGACGACGCCGGGTCTTCCCCGATTCCCCCCGATTTGTCAGCTCCCCCTCCCGAGGGTCGAACGAGGGTCTCGGAGGAAATTCCTCCAGCCGGGACCCAGGTGATGGGTACGCTTTCCGCCACTTCTCGCTAGTTCAATCATGCCTTTCCTTTTCTAACTGCCTTCTCGCAGAGCCAGCTTCCGCTCTCCCGGGTTTCGTCACTCGGGAAGATGAAGCGAGAACCGGTGCGTCGATTTCTTCTGCGGCGAATCCCGCCCTACCGGCGGGAGGGGTGGCCCTCGAGCCTTTCACTACCCCTAAGGATGCCGATCATCCCTTGGGAGAGGACAACCCTCTCCATGCTTCCGGCCAGGCCGGGACCCCTGTGCTTAAACCCTTCCGCCCAGGGCGGGGTAAGCCTCTCCACCTTCTTTATGGTACTGACGGAGGGGTCGGGCCTTCTCATCCGTTGACAATCAATGGCTCTCACCAGACTACAAGTATGCGAGACATTTTGTCGGCTAATCGTTAAGCCTTAATCATAACCGTGAGCGCACTTTTCGCAGGGGATCCCAGCTCTCGGCCGAGAGCTAACGAGGAGGGAGAAGAAGAAGAAGAAGAAGACGAAGACGATTCCCTTCATCCTTCGTCCGGCGAGATAGAGGAAACCTTGAACGGCGCCTGGAATGCGAAGGAGCGGAGGAAGAAGATCTCGGCCATTTTGGCCAAGCTCATCCGGCGAGATCGCGCCCATGCTGCTGCGGCAAAAGCGTTCCGCGAGTCCGTGGAACAAAGGCTGGAGGCCCTGGAACGGGATTTCTTCTTGGGCGAGACTGATCGACCGGGAGGACCTACCGCCCAGTCTTCGCCAGGGAGATGCATCGCGCAGATCCGGGATCACGCTAGGCGGATCAACCTGGGGTGCACCACGCTGTCCTCTTACTTCAACCCGCTGGCCCCTCCGCGAACCAGGCGGCGAGAACGAGGGCGATGGCGCTGGGAGCCGTATTAGTTCTTCTAGGTCTCGCCCCTTCTTCCTCTTTAGCCTTCCCTTCCGCCATGTACCCTTAAGCCTCTGTAATAACTGCTATTGTTAACTTTATTCAGCTCTCGGCGGCGAGAGCATGCTATTATCCGTCTCTCCCTTCATTGCGCTGTGAATTTAATAATGTGTTAGAATTAGGTCGCTTGCGCCAAAGCTAAGAAGCTTGCGCCAAAACCAAGAGGCTCGTGCCTATGAGAGGCGATCGTCGACTGCTGTCATCCTGAGGGGGAAATCCGAGGCGTCGCCGGTTCAGATCGTGATAGCTGTGCTCCGCCGTCATTTTTCTCTCTCTATCGGACGGAGCCGCCACAATCATGGTTTCCTATAAATAGGGAAGCCTACCAACCACATTTATTTCTCTGATCCGGAACCTCAACCCCCTTTTCTTGCTCTCTCCCTCTCGCTCCCGCTTCTTCCTCTCTTAGGCTTCTCGCTAGCACCCATAAACTCAAGATGCCAGACGAGAACGAGGGTCGCGCCCATTACGCGGAAGCGTTCCGCAAGCACCTCTTCCCCTCCTGCACGCTTACCCTAGATGAATACAACCTGACCGTCGACCGTTTTATTCCCGCTGGCTTCTCGGCGCGGAACCCGGGCAATCACGACAAGGTGAATACCCCGGGGGCTGGAGAGCTCGCCATCCCCCTCGAACATTTCGAGGTGAGCTTCCGCCTTCCCCTCTGGCCGGAGATTCGGCAAGCTCTCCGCTACAATGGGGTGGTTCCCGCCCAGCTGAACCCGAACTCTGTCGCTATCCTTGTAGCGTTTATATGCTACATGCGATCCGAGAGGATCGAGTTCAGTTTGCTGATCTTCCGCAAGCTGTTCAACTTCCGCGCGAAAGGAGGGGTGGTCTTCTTCTCCGAGCAGCTGCTCAAGACCACCGGTCTCGCCAACAAACACCATCATTGGGGCGAGAAGTTCGTCTTCGTCACCGGGGACTTCGGCAACATCCCCCTCCAACCTGTTCAATATGAGAATGCTGCCTACAAGCCGCCCACTCTGGGGTCGCGCGAGAGCGCACTCCTGGAGTTCTTCGGAACCAAGGAGTTTGACGTTTCCTTCCTGCGGCGAGACGTCGACTCCCTTCCTCCCGTCCACCCGGGCGAAGGTACGGTCTTGCCCTAGATTCGATCTCTTGTTAGAATCTCCCTGTGCTGAATAATGCTAACTTTGCAGGAGAGCGGGAGGTCCCTTTATGCCAACCTTTCGCTGCCGCTCCGGGCGTCGGGGATCGGGTTGTGAGAGGCTCTCTGGCTCTTGCGGAAGCCAGCGCTTGCGCCTGCAGGGATGAACCCGCTCTACCCTTGTCGACCGGAGCAAAGAAGAGGAAAGGCCCCGCTCCCGCCCCGCGACCGCTGAAGAGGCCGAAGCCATCCGCTGCGGATAAAAGTAAGGGCTTGGTCGTCTCGCCCGCCCGGCCTCCCGCCCCGGGCGAGTCCTTCGAAGGACTGCTCCGGATGGCCAGCGAGATGGGCGCTGCCGCCGGGAGGCGTACCGAGGCCGCTGCCGAGAACCCACCGGCCGCTGACGCGGCGAAAGGAGAGGGAGCGGTTGTCGAGACCTCCGCCCGGACCCCGCCCAAGGAAGTGCCGAAAGGGCACAGAAATTACGGCTTCGGCGTGAAGCACGTCGACGCCGAGGGGAAGCCTCTGCTCCAATGGGATTCCGAAGCCAACCAGGTCAAGGTTTCAACGCTCCTTCCCAGTTGGGTGGAGCGGGAGGAGGTTACTGGCGAAGCCTTCTCGCTTGGCTATGGCCTCTATAGCCGAGAGGACGCCAGTATCTTCGACCAGATGCCCACCCGGCTCCTGGCTTTCGATTTTATCCGGGCCCTGCTACGCGGGTTCGAGCTTGCGCATATGTGCGCGCGTCGAAGCCTCAGCATCGACAAGAACTTCGCCGACATGTACAAGGCGAGGGAAGAGGCGGTGGCCCGAGCACGCGCTTCGGAGACAGAGCTTGCGAGTGCTCACCAGGAGTTGGCGAAAGCTCAAGAGGCGTTGTCTCTACGCCCTGTCGTCGAGGTAAGCGAGATTTTCCTGGCCCCCCGCTCTCGCTTCTTGAAGTCACATTTGCGCAATATTTACTGAGCGGATTTCTTCTCCACAGGATTTCGCCCAAGCCACGGCGCTTCGCGCGGAGTTGGCTGACGTTCGTTGCGCGAACGTCCTGCTGAGGGACCAACTCCAGCGTGCGGAAGCGGCGAAAGGCCCGCCTCCGACGCTTGACAAAAGACTAAAGAGCCGCCAGTTCTCGGTGTATGACATCGACAAGTTGCTGCAGGCGAATGCTCAGGCCACCGTCAAGCTGACCGTCGAGACGTTGCGGGATGCGAAGCTGCTTCGAGAGGATGGCGCAACCATCAATGCTCGCCAACTCCTCCCCTGGCTGTTCGACCCAGTGCCGAAGCCCCCAGGCGCGCCGGACTCTCCTCCCTTAGAAGTCCCGAAGTCTTCCACCGAGGCCGGCGAGACGTCTGAAACGAGCTCTGGCGAGGACTCTGGCGAGAGCACCAGCGGGGACTACAGCGCATCCCCTTGAAGCGCCTTTTTACTTTTGATATTCTTTTGTAACGAGCGAGAAGCTCCTCACCCTGTAATTATTAAACATAATGCAATGTTTTATTCTTCACTGCTGAGCTTGCTTGAATGAATAGGTTAGACGACCAAGTAGCTTCCGCGCGAGCTTCCGCCGAGACCCTTAGCCTCCTTTGGATCACCCTAGAGACTCGTTAGGCGAGAGCCTTGTGCCATTGATTAAGTCGTCTTGCCCAGGTCTGCCGGGAGCCTTTTTTCAACGAGACCCCCCCAGCCGAGACCTTACGGCCGAGACCCCTACTTGCTGAGGCCCCAACTGGCCGAGACCTTTTCGGGGGCTCTGTCCCTGATCTTGGCCAGGGTCGTGACAAGATGCCTTCCCACAAACTGGATCTATGCTCCACCGGTGAGCCTTCGGACCTGCCAGCCAGATGAGAGCCTGCGCATCGGGTCTACCTGGGGCCGAGCCGAGCTCGGGGTGTTGATGAAGCTAACCAGACCTCTCCCCCACAGGCGAGCCTTCGGACCTGCCAGCTAGATGAGAGCCTACGCAGCGGGTCTACCTGGGGCCGAGCTGAGCTCGGGGTCTTGATGAAGCTAACCAGACCTCTCCCCCACAGGTGAGCCTTCGGACCTGCCAGCTAGATAAGAGCCTGCGCAGCGGGTCTACCTGGGGCTGAGCCGAGCTCGGGGTGTTGATGAAGCTAACCAGACCTCTCCCCCACAGGCGAGCCTTCAGACCTGCCAGCTAGATGAGAGCCTGCGCAGCGGGTCTACCTGGGGTCGAGCCGAGCTCGGGGTGTTGATGAAGCTAACCAGACCTCTCCCCCACAGGCGAGCCTTCGGACCTGCCAGCTAGATGAGAGCCTGCGCAGCGGGTCTACCTGGGGCCGAGCCGAGCTCGGGGTGTTGATGAAGCTAACCAGACCTCTCCCCCACAGGCGAGCCTTCGGACCTGCCAGCTAGATGAGAGCCTGCGCAGCGGGTCTACCTGGGGCCGAGCCGAGCTCGGGGTGTTGATGAAGCTAACTAGACCTCTCCCCCACAGGCGAGTCTTCGGACCTTCCAGCTAGATGAGAGCCTGCGCAGCGGGTCTACCTGGGGTCGAGCCGAGCTCGGGGTGTTGATGAAGCTAACCAGACCTCTCCCCTACAGGCGAGCCTTCGGACCTGCCAGCTAGATGAGAGCCTGCGCAGCGGGTCTACCTGGGGCCGAGCCGAGCTCGGGGTGTTGATGAAGCTAACCAGACCTCTCCCCCACAGGCGAGCCTTCGAACCTGCCAGCTAGATGAGAGCCTGCGCAGCGGGTCTACCTGGGGCCGAGCCGAGCTCGGGGTGTTGATGAAGCTTCTTTCAACCAGGCCTATTTTATCATTAAGACGAGAAGACATAGCCGGTTAAAACGAAAGGCATTGTGGTTATATTCTTGGAGATAGTCAATATTTCGAAATGAATTTATTGAAACGACAATAGTTATTTACAACATTACAATCCTTCTTTCCCCTCACGGGTAGAAGCGCTTTAGATCATCACCGCTCTAAGTATGGCTCAAGGTCTTTCCCTCCACATCCTGGAGGTAGTAACCTCCATTGACCAGAGCCTTCTCTATTATGTACGGCCCTTCCCAGCTAGGGTTGAGCTTGCCAACTGGGGCCGATCTTCCTGCTGCGTCGACCTTCTTCAGCACAAGGTCCCCTTCGGTGAATTGCTTGACCCGAATGTGCTTATCGAAGTACTTAGCCATCCGCCGCTTTATCTCCTCTTGCCTGATGGCAGCGACGTCCCGTAGCTCTTCCGCCATGTCCAGCGAGAGGCGCAACCCTTCCTCGTTCTCCAGCCTCCAAGCTTCACTTCCTTCACCTGCGACCGCGACCCGCGGAGACCGAACCTCGAACTCCACCGGGAGGACTGCCTCGCACCCATGAGAGAGCTTGAAGGGGGTCCCCCCTGTGGCCGTGTTCAGAGTTGTTCGCAGGGCCCACAGGACGGAAGGGAGTTGCTCCACCCAGTTACCCTTCAGGTTCTCCACCTTCTTTTTGAGCAAGTTGACAATAATCTTGTTTGCCGCTTCTACCTGGCCATTGCTCCGAGGATGATGGACAGAGGCAAACCTGAGGTCAATCCCCGATTGGGCGCAGAAACTGATGAATTCTTCGCTGGCAAACTGGGGACCGTTGTCCGTCACTATTGCTTGGGGTAACCCTTGCCTGCAGATGATTTCCCCCCAAATGAAGTTTCTGATGACCTGAGGGTAACCTTGGCTAGAGCTTTGACCTCCAGCCACTTCGAGAAGTAATCGATCATGACGAGGAGGAACCTCCTTTGCCCGCTAGCTGGAGGAAAAGGCCCGACTAGATCCATCCCCCAAATAGCGAAGGGCCACGGCGCTATGACGCTTCGGAGCCTTTGGGCGAGTAGGAGCTGGAGGGGAGCGTGTACTTGAAATTTTTGACATCTCTTTGCAAACTCAACTGTATCTTTTCTCAAGGTCTGCCAGAAATACCCTTGTCTTATCACCCTTGCCTCCAACGTTCTGCCCCCTGAGTGGCTGCCTCATTCTCCCGAATGCACCTCTTCCAGGATCCTTGGGACCTCTTCCTCGGTCACACACCTCGCGAGGAGCCCTGACAATATCTTTCGATGTAAGCCCCCATCCATCATCATGTAGTGGGCTGCCTCTCGCCTAAAGCTCTTCGCGTCCCTGATCCCCTCAGGTAGTTCGCCTGAGGTGAGGAATGCCGCCAATGGGTCCACCCATGAGGATCGTTGACCCACCTCCATTAGCTCCCCTTCCTCAATCGCCGGTCGGAAAAGTTCAGTTAGGGTTCCTCCTCCCCGAGGCCCGAGCTTTGCCAACCGGTCAGCTGCCATGCTTTCCTCCCTGGGAACATGTTGAATAGAAAAAGAACGGAAACCTCCGATGATAGTCCTTACCTTGGATAGATATCTCGCGAGGGTGGGCTCCTGAGCCTCAAACTCCCCACAGATTTGTGACGCAACTATCATCGAGTCGGTGAAGGCCTCCACATCCCGAATTTCCAGCTCCTTGGCCAACCGAAGGCCGGCTATCACGACCTCATATTCTGCTTGATTATTGGTCACAGGGAAGTGGAAGGCCACCGCATGTTCTATGGTAACCCCTTGAGGGCTTACCAACACCACACCTCCTCCCAGGGAGTGCCTTCCTGAAGCCCCGTCGATGATCATTCTCCATGCTTCCTGCGACCTCGGCTCTTCTTCCTCGGCCTCGGTGACATAATCCGCCAGAAAATCCGCCACGGCTTGGGCTTTGATGGAGAGCCTTGGAACAAAAGAAATGTCGAACTCGCTAAGCTCGATGGACCACTTTGCCAACCTTCCCGAATGCTCCACCCCCTCGAAGACCTTGCGAAGAGGATGATCGGTCACAACCTTAATCGAATGCGCTTGGAAATATGGACGGAGCTTCCTTGCCGAAACAATCAAGGCATAAGCCAGCTTCTCCAGGATGGGGTAGCGGAGCTCCGCCTTTTTCAAGATTCGGCTCACATAGTAGACGGGTAGCTGCTTATTCCCCTCTTCCCTAACCAAGACTGAGCTCACCGCTTCTACCCCCACCCCGAGATACAAGGCCAGGTCTTCTCCCTCCTTGGGGCTTTGAAGTAGCGGAGCCCGGGAGAGTTGCCTCTTCAGTCCTTGGAAGGCCTCTTCGCATTCAATCGTCCATTCAAACACTTGATTACCACGGAGCACCTTAAAAAAGGAGGAGCACCTATCTCTGGACCGAGAGAGGAACCTGCTTAGCCCGGCCAGCTTTCCGGTTAAGCGCTGGACCTCCTTGGCATTGCGAGGTGACTCCAAGTCCAAGACGGCCTTTACCTTGTCGGGGTTAGGTTCTACCCCTGCCGGGGTCAGGAGGTGTCCAAGGAATTTCCCGCGACTGGCCCCGAAGACACACTTCAAGTGATTCAACCTCATCTTGAATCTCCGTAGGGTGGCAAATGTCTCTTCCAAGTCCCGTAGGTGGGACTCCAGGCATTTGCTTTTTACCATCAGGTCGTCGACGTAGACCTCTAGATTCTTCCCCCTTTGATCTCGAAAGACTCGATCCATCATGCGTTGGTACGTTGCCCCTGCGTTTTTCAACCCAAAGGGCATCATCTTGTAGCTGAAGCATCCCTCTCTTGTGATGAAGGAAACATCCTTGACATCGGGAGGGTGCATCCGAATCTGATGGTAACCTGAAAAAGCATCTAAAAAACTCATAAGAGAAAAACCGACGGCTGAGTCAACCAGCGCGTCGATCCGAGGCAGGGGGTAGAAATCCTTAGGACATGATTTATTTAACAAGGAAAAGTCAATACACATGCGCCATTTTCCTCCCCCCTTTTTTACCATTACCACATTGGAGATCCAGCCTGGATACTGGATCTCCGAGATGAAGCCCGCCTCCAAGAGCTTCTTGACCTCTTCCCGGATCGGCTCCTCCAGCTTGGTGGCGATGGCCCTCATCTTCTGGCGTATGGGGCTAGTCCTGAGGTCCAGGTTTAGGCGATGACAAGCCACGTCTGCGTCGATGCCCGGCATGTCTGCCGCGCTCCAGGCGAAGATGTCAACGTTGCTTTGGATGCAGGCTCGCATCCGCTCCTGATCCTCGAGGCTTAAGCCTCCGCTGACCCGCACCCTTTGTACTTGCCCCGCCCTGGTGTGCACCTCCATCTCTATCACCTCTTCGGCCGGCTCCAGTCCCGTCCGCTCCCAACCTGCCCTTGCCTCCTCTGGCTCAAGCTCTTCTTCCCCAACCTCATCAACCTCCATTGCTTCCGTCGGACTCGTCTCCTCTTCCCCGACACCCCCTTCCTGCTCAGCCATCTACCTCTCCAGCTCTTCCGCCTCTAGCAACCATGACACGGTGTTGACCGCCGTCACGTAGCACTGCCTTGCCACCTTTGGATCCCCCCTGATCCTAACCTGCACCCCTCCATTGTTGAACTTGAGGCATTGATGGAACGAGGAGGGTACGCAGCGAAAGGCGCTGATGAGGGGACGTCCAAAGATGGCATTGTAACTACTTGGGGCATCTACGATCACGAACCTGCAGTTCCGTGAGACGCCCCCAAGCCTTACATGCAGGCCTACTCCCCCTTCTACTTCTTTTCTCTCCCCAGAGAAGCCGAAAAGCGGTCCATCGGAAGCTAGGACCCTTTTCCCTTCCACCCTCATCTCGTCAAAGGCCTTCTTGAAAATCACGTTCACCGAGCTCCCGTTATCCACCAGTATCCGGGAGACGGTGAAGTTCTCCACCGCTGTCTATATCACTAACGCGTCGCAGAACGGATCCTCATAGTCTGGCATATCTGCGGATGAGAAGATGATCTTTTCTTCTGGGGGGGATCTAAGGAGGTCGAGGCGACCCCTCTGCGGAACATGGTTTGCAGGCTCTCCTTGCGGGTTGCCTCGATCCCTACTCCCCCATGGATCACTCCGATCCCCCCCTCGGGTCCCCACGTCGACCCTGTCTTCACATCTGTCCTCAACCTCTTCTCGTTGCACCTCCACGATCCTTGCAGGCGGATCTTGCCTCCCAGCACCTCTGGCCTCCCTTATCTCTAGAAAATCCGGGCAGGTGGCCGTTGTGTGGCCCTCCTCCTGATGGAAGTCACAATAGGGCAACGCCACCCTGCCCCCTCTTCCTACTCCTTCTCCCCTTCTTCTGGCTCCCCGAATTCTTCTTCCTCTTCCTCTTCCCACCTTTATGGCCTCCTGCGGTGGTGGGAAGTGACCCCTCGGTCCCTTCCTCCATCCTCCTTGCTCCAACCTTCTTGGTTCCCGGTAGATGTCTCTTCCTTGAGGACCCCCTTAGCCCTGGGGGCGACCTTCCTGTGGCCTCCAACCCAATCGGTTGTTTGGCTCCCTGGCCCCCCATGCTGCTGCCCCTGCCCCCGGGGTTCTTCTCTTCTCCTATCCTCTCTTTGCTCCCTATGCTCTCTCAACTCCCTCTGCCTTCCTGCCGCCGGCTCCTTCACATCGTCCTCGGCCAACCTGGACAACTTTATCGCAAACGCCGGGTTTGCCCTCTCAAAGTCTATCTCCTTAGCCGCCCTCTCCATGAGCTCCTCAAAAGAGAGAGGGGGCATTCTCTTCAACTCCATGCTGAAAAACCCTGGCATCAGCCCCAGGGTGAAGGCAAGCATCAGCGCATACCCCGGGACCTCCTGGACCATGAGAATCTCCTCTTGGAACCGGTCAACATAATGACCCAACTTCTCCTCCGGCCCTTTCCTCACTACAAACAGGCATTCAGCCTCCTTCTTCCGCTTCTTTGAAGTCGATAACCTCAACAAGAAACCCCTGCGCAGATCTTCAAAACTATAGATGGAGCTTGCCGGCAATTGGTGGAACCAATCCCTGGCCTTTTCCTTCAAAGTGATGGCAAAAAGCCTACACTTAAAAGCATCCGACATTTGCCTGATCGACACAACGTCTTCGAACCACTGCACATGCTGAATCGGGTCATCCTTCCCGGTGTAGTAGGTCATATCCGGCTCCCGGAACCCCTCCGGCACTGGAGCCGAGACGATGAGTTCACTAAAAGGGGTCTCGCCCCCTGTCTGGCGAGAGGGCACGTCCCGCGATCTCGGCTGACTGGACCGATCCGCGAGACCGTGCCCAGGGAAAAGCTCTCGCACGGTCGCCTCCCTCTCGCCCAGATCCACCGGAACCTCCCTTCCGGGGTGCTGGCCTGGGAAGAGTTCCTACGCGGCCACATCCTTCTCACCTGCCTCTACCGGGATTTCCTTCCCGGAGCGCTGTCCAGGAGCGTTCTCGCCTAACAGCGGAACCACCTCCACTGGAACCTGTGGCGTCTCCCACTCGTTCCTTGCCGAGAAAGCCAGGCTGATCGTCTGCATGACTTCTCGCCTGAAGTCCTCAAACATCTTCTTCGTCGCCTTGTCCACCCGGGTGGGGGATCCTCCTGCACCAGATCCTTCACCTTCACCTCCTGCCATGGGACTTAACTCAAGATTTTCTTGCGCCAACTACTTCCACGCTCACCGCACCAGAACTGTTGAAGACAAAATTGACCTCAACGAATGTTCACGAACCAAAGTGTAGCTAACGCCTACTTCTCCCAAATCTCGACCCCTGACTGGCTGCTAAGGTCCTAAGACTGACCCAAAGCCTCAGCTGGGAGGTCCCACCTCACACCCGGAAGATCTCTGAGAGCTTCCCCTCCAAAGCCAAATACCGGGCTAAGGAGCTCTTCGGAAAGCACTAGAATCGGAGAATAATGAAAGCCCTCCTTCCAAAGAGCCCCTATGGGTCTTTTTATAGTCTCCTCTTGACCTGAAAACACTGAAGTACCCCTGATGGGTCTGCCAATAGCTGAATCCCGCTGTCATCCCCGGGGCACCAGGGTAATTTTACCTGTGAATAATGAAATAATGAAATAGCCCTTCTAGACGCGGGACCCTACCACGTGGGCCCACTTGGCGAGAACCCCGGACGAGAAGGCTCTCGCTAAAAACCAACTGGGCTTACTTTGGCGAGAGCTCCTGTCAAGAAGGTTCTCGCCCTTGATGGCCTTGGTGCCATTGCGGCTTAAGGTTCACTTAATGCCTTCTCGCCTGCCCCGGGCGGGAGCTACCATAGTCGAGCCACCTGCTTTGGCTTCACCGGTTCTTGCTTGCTCTTGGGCGGGAGCTCCTTCAAGGCGGAAGCTCATCTGGTCTGAAACCTGAAGCCTGGCGCGGCGCGAACGGTTTTGCCCAACGCCAGGCGGGAGCCCTTAAAGACGAGAACTCTATAAGTTTGTCTTAGGGTTAACCCAAGGCTAGCCCGAGGCTAGCCCAATCCTGACCACTGACCCCTTGGGGTTCCACCCAGCGAATATGGGGTTGTACATGTCATGTCTACTGTATCAGTTCCATCTGAAGGAGAGACTACTGGCCCAGGATATATTAGCAGCGGCTCAGTAGAAGAATCAGAGACAGTAGGAGAATCAGAAACAGAAGGGGAAGAAAGGAGTGTATGCTCTGGAAGAGGTGCCGACACAAGAGGAAAAGAAGCAGAGTCATTAGAAGGAGGAAGAATAGAGGGAGGATAAAAGAATAGAGCATCCTCAAAAAAAGTAACATATGTCAAAACATACTGTTTCCGGAGAACAGGATCACAACACATATATCCTTTCTGTGTCGGACAATAACCCAGAAAGATGCACTTAACAAAACGAGGAGAGAGTTTGTCATGACCAGAAGATGGAGAGTGGACAAACGTTGTGCATCCAGAGATACGAGGAGGTAAAGTAAATGGAGTCCCATCAGGATATAGAATAGAAAATGGGGTCTTGTCATTAAGAACCGAAGATGGAACTCGATTAATGAGAAAACAAGAGAGAAGAACAGCATGACCCCAATAAGACCGGGGAACATGCATATGAGTTAGAAGAATACGAGTCACATCTAGAAGATGACGATATCATGATGCAAACAAAATGAGTAAGAGAAAGTAGTTTGATGCACAATATCATGATACAAACAAAATGATGTGAACTGATGACTAAGATACTGCTTAGCATTATCAGTGCGAAGAATTTAATAAGGATATCAAATTGTGTATGAATCTCACTATAAAAAGCAGTAAAAATAGAGAAAAGTTCAGAGCGATCGTGTAACAAATACAACCTCGTACACCGAGAGAAATCATCAATAAAGGTAACAAAATACAAGTGACCCCTATCAACAGTCTTAAAGGGAGCAGGACCCCAAACATCCAAATGAACAAGGTTAAAAGGACGAGAAGAATTACGTTCATGCTTAACAGAAAAACTTGATTGATGATGCTTGCCAAATTGACAAGCCTCATTATTAAGAGAAGAATCTCCTCAAGATAAATCAAGAAGTTGATAAAGAATCCAGGGAGGAGGATGCTTAAGTCGAAGATGTCACTGAAGTAAAGAAGATAAGACAGAAAAAGCAGAAGTAATATCAAGATAGAACAAACCACTGCTTTCGATCCTAGTAGCAATCGTCTCCTTGGAGTGAGGAATCTGAAAAGCACAAGTAAGCGCAGTAAAAATGGCTTCACAATTCAACTGTTTGCAAAAAGCAGCGACAGAAAGAAGGTTGCGCGAAAAATTCGGGACATAAAAAGTGTCCTAAAGCTGAAGAGAATGAGTAACATGCACCGTGCAAGACCCACAAACCGGAGACCGAGAAACATCCGCAATAAGAACTGGAGGTAACTAGTTACTCTTGTCAAGATAAGAGAAAAGATGAGAATTTCTTATCATATGATTAGTAACACCAGAATCAATGAGCCACCTACCTATAGTAGCCTTTCTATCATCCCATGTAACAAAGCCAGCACTTGCCAGTCTCCGTCAAATGATGAATCTTCCGCTCTGCAACCCCATTCTATTGTGCAGTATGAGCGCAAGTAAGCTCTCTACGGATTTTGTACTTCTTGCAGAAATTAGATAACTCATTTGAAGTAAACTCACCTCTATTATTTGTTCTCAACTTCTTTATCTGTAGGTCAAGCCAACCATCCACGAACTCCTTGAACTCCATAAACTTCTGAAATATATCTGACTTCTCCTTCATAAAGTGTACCCAAGTATACATGGTAAAGTCATCAACCAGAACCAGCATATACATGCTACCCCCGAGACTGAGGTGATGGTCAGTCACGTCAGATCACCGTGGAGCCATTCCAACGGTGTCTTGCATCTAATCTTTGACTTGTCAAATGGAAGGCGAAGAACATTTCCATGCTGACACCTCGCACAGACATGACCGTCACCAAAGGATGAAAGGCTATGCAGACCATGCACTAGGCCTCTTGCCGTCATAGCCTTCAGCTTATCCATTCTAACATATCTCAGCCTCTCATGCCAGATAGCAGCGATGTCATTAGCCCCCATCTTCTCAACACATGAACTTGTCGAAAACACGAACAAGTCCCTTACTCTCCTCACAACATGAGTGACATCAGTCTTCATAACTAACATATTTCAGAGAAATTTCACTTCTGTCGGGTCGAACAGAACGTGAAACCCAACATCCAGCGCATTGGTCATGGAGAAGAGGTTATTCTTCATTCTCGGCACATGATACACACTCCTTAATGTGAGTGGACCCTTATCACTGCCTAAAGAGATCATACCCTCCTTTTTTATTGCATGCACAGTATTATCAGCAGTAATAATAGCAACACTATTTTTGTACGCTTGCAGATAAGAAAATTTTGACTCGTCCCCGGTGAGATGATGTCCACGGCCTGAGTCAACGACCTAATCCTCCTAATAGTTGATGGAGGGTAATGCACGAACAGACGTTTCCGTCATGAATGCATTCCCCTATTCACATTCTTCATCCCTGGATTTAGCTTCACATTTTTTCGCAGCTTACCCCAGCTGAAGATTTACTTTGTAGTCCTTCCTAATGTGATCAAGCTTGTTGCACCTGTAACACCTTGATCTTTCCTTCTTCCCTCCATCCTGCTTAGGAGCTTTGCTCCTCTCCTGCTGCGATGAAGTAGAGGGACCATTTCTGACATGTAACTTCTTCTTTCTGTCTCATATCTTCTTCTTCCCTGAATAAAGAACCTCAGTCCCTCCTCTTGAGATAGAGACAATCATCTGCCTTGTTGAGCTCTTATGCGAAACTAACAGATTTTTCAGCTCGAGTAAAGATGGATGATTGACCCAGCCTTGCACAGAATTAACGAAGGCAACTTATTTCTTTAGCAAGTCGCGGATAATGTGTCTCTTCAGTTTTGCCTCTGAGATAGGCTCTTCCGGGTACAATGCTGAAATTTCAACACATAAGTTCTTCATCTTTAAAATAAATTATAATATGGACAGCTCCCCCTAAGTTGCTCTTGACAACTCATTCTTCGAGAATTTTAGTTGAGCTACATTCTTCTTATTGAATAAGTCGTCCAAGGCCCTCCAAATATCAGCAGCTGACCAACATCCAATATATGATGTGGTCGAAAAGCTCTGGTGAGATTGTCTGCTTCAGAGTGAACTCTGCATTTGCATTCGTTCTCCTTCAAGCCCTCACTGCCTCAGCATTCCCTCCAACAGCAACTACCTCTTGCATGTCGTCTCCACCGACGACCTCCCAAAGGTCCTTGCCCAGAAGATAGTTCTTCATGCACGACCTCCATTTTTTAAAGTTGGTCTGCGTCAGGAGCCTAATTCCCATACCTCTTGCATAATCGATTTTCATTGTTGTAACTCTGGTTTACTTAAGACTTCAAAAGGGATAGCACACATCTGAGGTTGATAACTGTTAACTCCTCTGTCCCTCTGATATCATGTAAAATTTCTAGGAAGCTGAGATATGTCGCAGAAACACTCAACCAAATCAAGCAATGTAACCAGAAACAGTAGAAGAACAAGAACAGTAATTCAATCAACTATCTCCTTATAATGTGAGACATACATTGCGAAACATGATTTCACAATGCATCTGATGGAAGCAAAAAATACAAGCAAGAGTAAAACTGGCGAACTGAACCCAGTAATCGCCCAAGCCTCCTAACCGCCGAAATCGCCAAGTCGCTGCTAACAGCTTAGACCGTCGAAACTGTCGAACTATCAGACCACTTCTCTAGCCGCGCGGACTGCTTGCTTATTGAATGCTGAGAACAACCTTGTCCACCACTTCTTAGTCGCCTGACCGCAAATTCTCTTTACCGCTGAAACTAACCGCGAACAAATGTCGATGAACTGGGAAACAGTCTACCCGTTGAGATCGGGTGAATTGCCTTATTGAACTAACCGCTGTTTAAAGTTTTATTTTTATTAAACAAACTTATTGTTATGTCATTGCTCAAAAATTTATTTCTATAAACAAATTAATTTCTACTTCTTGCCTTAAATTTATTTTTTTAAAGACAAGTTAATTAATATGTTTGCTTATTAAAAAAAATTTAATTAACAAGTTCATTCTTATGTTATTGTCTAAAATTTTCTTATTATAAAAAGTTAGTGTAAATTTTGAATAATTTATATATTTTTTAAAAAATAATTTTATGATTAGCCCACAATGAGTAAAATTCATACATCTGTCACTATTTGTGTTCCTCAGATGGTGACATGTCACCTCTTTGTTACAAGCTTTGAGAGCAAGGAAAGTAGGAAAAAAACTAAGTCCCCAGAGCTTCCGCGAAATGTCCCTGAGAGCGTCCGCGAAATGTCCCTGAGAGCGTCCGTGAGATCGAGCATTTTGTGATGTCCTCTCCCGAGCTCACTGCAGTGTCTAAGTGAGCATTAAGCGTTGAGTGAACTAGGGAGAGAGTGGAGCGAATCTCAAGCAAAAGAACAATCTAAGTCTCACGTTCTCGCCGAAAAACCTCAGAACTCTCTTTAAGTTTTGAGTTGTTTGCCTTCAAATGAAGGTCTGAGAGCCTTTTATATCTTTCTGAAGAGACGCGTTGTTAATTGTGCGCAGGAGAATCTTGAGTTGGCGAATGATATCGCTCCGTTTAGGTCACCTGGATCACCAGTTTTCATGAAATGACTGAAGTGCCCCCCGGGCGATCCGGACAAGTTTCCCGGCGGTCAGCGGCAACTGGAAAAGGTCTGAGGCAGTCGGCGCGCGCAGGTGGGAGGGGGCCTTGCGCGCGACCTATGCCCGTGCATGCCTACCAAATTTTTCACTAGGTGATGGTGTTGTATATAGCTTTTTGAGAATGCGAGCGCGACAGACCGATCCTTGTTAATTACAACTTGAGGGAGAGAGGGAGACCTTTGTTTGGAGGGTGACAAGTCACTGCTCACAAAGCTAAGTATTTGTGTTTGTTTGAGGTTGAGAACACGCACTTTGGAGACTTGGTGGTCTTCTGTTTGTGTTCGGAGTCTGGAATTGCGCATTCTGCGTGTCTCAGTATGAGCGGTTTTCCTCCTGCTGTTTGGAGTGGAGTCTGGAGCGGAGAGAACTTGCGGTTGACTGGTGGCCCCCGAATTTTGAGAGCATTGCACGTTGATTACTTGTTGTGGTGGTAGGCGTGCGCACTGAGCGGAACGCTCGGAGGCACACAAACACGAATGAAGGCAGACGAAGGTGGATGAAGATCTTTGTGAAAAAGGAAGTAGATTCCAGGAGGAGCTCCCAAGCGCGTAGGGGGATAAGCGGAGGAAAAAATGTGGTAATGAAGGAGAGACTGAGGTCCTATTTATAGTTCGTCGGGGTGGTTACGATGGTTACACAGCTATTCGCATATCGTAATCACTTTAATTATTATTTCCAGCCCAAATTAATATGTTTCGCGACGTGCATTTTTATATTATTTTACTACTATACGCACAGACCGATTTAATTATAGCTACGAGCACACACCCATAATGGGTGATTATATTGGTAGTTACACGAGTTATTTGGTGTTTGTTTTAGTTTGTATAGTGACTTTATTTGATCAGAGCCTAGAATTAGCATATCATGTACACACAAGCATATTATAACGACTTTATTTGATCTATGACGTATATAAAGACATTTATCAGAGAGACTCGACATGAATCTTATATCCTTTACACTATAGTCAAATTTCTCATGTCATAATTTTGGTGCTTTGTTTTACTCTGTATAGTGACTTGACTAACTTACAGCTCTTACTTTCGTCACCTTCTACAATGAAACCTTCAGGTTGGCTAGTGTAAATCTCTTCAATCAGATTTCTGTTCAAGAACGCTGTCTAAACATAAGAGGAGATTGTTATTGTAGGAGGAGATTGTTAATGTATATTCGGACATATAATGGGTTCGGAGGATAAACGGGTCGGTTCGGATACACGGATATCCAATACCCGTATTAACCCTAAGTTTTTCTATATAAACCTAAGCCAGGGGCAACGAGGAGGTAGTTCCACCTTGACCATCACCCGAGATCATGGGCGGACCTATTATAGGTCGAGTGTGGGCGGCCGCCCACACTCAAATTTATTTCGCGAAAATAGGGTTTTGCTCTAGGGCTTGAATCGCGACTAGAGCAGCTCTTTTGCGCTCCCCTCCCCTATTGCGCTGCTCGACGAAAACCTAGGCGCCTGTCGCGGCACCTTCCGGCCTCCTCTGCGCTCCCGCTGAGCTCGACGAAAACACTGAGCGTCTCCCCCGGGCTCGATGACGCCTCCTCCGGACTCGACAAACGCTGGTCGCGACTCGCCGAGTCCTCTGCACCCTGTTGTCCTGCTTCAGCTTGGCTGCTTTCCTTTTGGTTCTTCACTTCTTCTTCTTCCTTATTTGTAAGTTTAGTTCAATCTCAATTTTCTTTGGTTCCTCTTCCCAAATTTCTTCCATATTTAATTTCGGATTACTTATTGACTGAATTTTGAATTGGATTCCTAAACAACTGTACTTCAATTTGGTTTTCTGACCATCTGAATTTTGATTTAATTTCAGATTTCTAAATTTATTTCCAAATTTTATGTTCTTCACTGCAGGTACAATGGAACAAGTCGTGATTTCCCGAAGTTATTTGAATTTCTGAACTTTGATTTGGATTTCCTCAAGTTTTTCTCAGAATCAAGATTGCCTCATGGACTTATCCTATAATTCTATTTCTGCACAAACTTACTATTAGGTATGTATAAAATAATGCTTTTTTGGGCTTATGCATTTTTTGTTGTGTTTATTGTTTAGTGTACGTTGTTAGAGAGATTTAGGCTTCGTTTGGGGGTACTTATTTTCACCGCTCAAGCGGTTACGATCGATTCATGCGGTTGTAACCGCTTGACCAGTGAAAATAAGTCTCCCCAAATGCAAAAAAAATTTTGTCCGCCACCCCGACCTAAAGGAAGGTCAGGGTGGCCAATAAAAAGCTTGTATTGTGATGAGCCTCACATGTTTATATTAACTGTGTACTGCGGACCCCGCATATTTACAAGCTTCTCTTATTTTCTATTGGTGATGACCTAGAGTAAGGTCCGCCAACCGGACCTAATTTTTACTCCCCCAAACAAAGCCTTAATTAGTGGTGTGTTGTGTTGACAAATTGACATAGAATTATATATCTAGTTTTTTTATTAGATAATATTATAAAAAATATAGTTGATGTATCAATACTTTGTCTTAATTTTATTGAACGCCCTCACTAAAATATCCCGCTGCTCCGCCTATGCTCGGGATGCTTCGAGTAACATAACAGTTACCTGCTCATCGGTTAGTGGGGATCGTGTGAGGACAATCGGATTGCGGAGAACCGGTCGATGGAGGAGAGGGGTCGACTGGCGGTGGAGGTGGTCGCCGACGAGTCCCCGGCGGTGGGAGACCGCCCGGGGAGGACGGTCCGCATTCGTGCCTGCTGGGAGGCCGGCCGCGCCTAGAGGCCATGAGCGCGTGACCACGAGATGCGGTCGCGGCCGGCCGGGGGGACGACAGCGATGCTGGCCGCGTCTGGCAGCTGCGAGCATGCAGCCTCGAGGCGCGGCCGCGAGGAGCGGCCATGGACGGCCGGGAGTCCGGCCATGGACACGCTGACCCGGGGCGTCGGCCACGTCCTGTAGCCGCAGGCGACAGGGGGCTCGGTTGCGGGCCTCACGGCCGCGGAGGCGCGGCCTCACCGGGCCGGAAGGCCGGCCTCGTCTTCCGATTTAAGACCGTGTAATTTAGACCGGTACCGTCAAGAGTTGAGTGGTGGCAAGTGGCAACACATATATTTACGGAAATGACAAATGTTTTTACTACGAAACACAGCACAGCTATATGTGACGGACTTGTCGCCCTGACATATTGCCCCGGAAATGAGACGCGTGGAATTGCTACCAGCTGTCATTTATATTTTATTAAATATTCATATATAAATATAATTTCCCGGCTTAGTAAATTAAGTATAATATTATACTTATAAATATACTCGCATAAAGCTAACGGCACCTACAATCCAAGAACTCTTCCAATGAGTAAAACAAAGAGAAGATAATCTCAAAGGGAAAAAAATTGTTGATTTTGACACCTATAATCATCCAAATTTCACAGTGAGATATGTGTGGATTATAGATTTTTTATTATATTAAATTAAATGGTTTGTTTATAAAATATTTTTTTAAAAAAAAGTGGGAGCATTAGACGAAAATTAGTTGGATAACGGTAATATATTTGGAAAAATAATTAAATATCATGCAATAATTATTACCATGTATCTTATTTACAAAATTTAATTACTCAAATTTTATTTAAGATTTGATTTAAATAATAAAAAAAATTAATATTCTGTCATATGCATCTTCTTCACTCCCTTCATTCTTGGATTGGCCTAGTTCTCATTTTGCTATATAGATTTATTTGTGCTGCAAATTAAGCATTTTATTCGTCTTACTCCAAATCTTAATCCTTAAAACTCTAAGCTTGTCCATCTTTTTCTCTTTTCTATTGGAGGGTTTAGAGGTCTTGTTATTTTTGTCTTCTCCATGATTCTAAAAATACAACTATGGTTAGTGTCGATGTTCTTCATAATCTACTAAATTGTTATCAATTCCGTTATAATTAAGTGATGATATAATTTTCGCTCGCCGGGCAATTCTTATTGACTTTGATTGAGTATCATTGTTCCATAATTTGGAAATATGTACCTTTGTGTAAGACATGCTTATTCTCACGATTTCTGTTATGAAAAATAGATGCTAAATGATAAAATACTGTTTTTGAATGGAGCTCCGTCAATAAGCATAAATTGGCGTTTTGAGGGATTGCTGATATCAATTGGAGATTATTCAAATAGTCAAAAAAATATTATTATTTTTATTTTCTAAAAAAAAATTATGACTAAGCCTAAATTTTTCAATCTTCAAGATGTGTATTCACTTATTTTGTAGTAGCATTAGAAATATGTTTATTTTAAAATTTCAATTGAAATAATTTTATTTTAAGATATATAAACGTTTCTCCAAGGCAACTCTAAACCTTTCTTAATTAAGGCTCAATTAATTCCTCCAACGAAATTAGATCAGTAACAGGCCAGCTAAATACATATTTTAGTTCTAAAATTTTATCAACATTTTTTTATTTCAGTCCTAAATCTTTAATTTTGATGATTCTCTATCTTTCTCTAACTTTTTTATTTAACTCCTAAAAATACATTCCGTGTGGTGACAGTCATGAACATGAGAGTTAAATTGTCATTCGTTAACGCCCACCTAAGGAACTTCATCCACTTTTTTGTTCAAACAGATGATGTTTGTTAAGTGATACGTACTTATATAACAAATGACAGTTTAATCCTCTTTTTTGTTCAAACGGATGATGTTTGTTAGGTGATTCTGACGGTTTAACATGACACATGTGTTTATGACCGTCACCACCGCGCCAAATGGAGCCTTAGGCTCCGTTTGGGGAGACTTATTTTCACCGGTTAAGCGGTTACGACCGGTGAAAATAAGTTCAGTTCATGCGATCGTGACCGCGTGACCGGTGAAAATAAGTCCCCCCCCGAACGGAGCCTTAATAATAAGGTTAGCATATTCCTCCATATTAATCTTCTCGCGTTTAGCTTTATTAACTCCACTCAAAATTACAATTAGACTGGAATTAGCTCATTTTCCTCCTGAAGAAATGAACCATTATTCATTTATTCCTGTGAGAAATTAATTTGATATTTATTATGCTATATGCCTAGACATTTACATTTATTTACCGTAATTTATCATGCTAGTCGAACATTTATGTTCATTTACAATCATTAATTATGCTATATAATGCCGTCATTTTTATCCATCCACTCACACGCTAAGTCCACATTTTCTTTGGGGAACTTCTACTTATGCATGCTCATATTGACAACCCCGAGTTGGGCCGAGGCCTATGTGCTCTCGACGTGCTGGCGACGCTATTGACCTCGCGAATTCGCACGGTTGGCAAGTCATCGTCGTCGATCTAGGGTGATTGTGTTGCGTGATGGGGATGATGATCGTATCGTCACGCTTCCGTCCATCAGGGATGCCTTGCGGGAGCTCTCTCGGACGGCATCTTCTACGCGTGATTCATGTTTTGGCGGGTTTATCTTTCTCCTAGTCTTTGAATTAATATTGTAGCTAGCTACTATACCAAATGAAGTGATGACTCTTAATATCCGTTTGGAATCTGCTAGCTGCTCATGTATGAAATGTTAATTTGCTGGCTTGCAAAAAGACAGAAGCTCATATTTTTCTAAGGAAAAGCACAAATTTGTTTTGCTGATTATATATGGTTGTTAGTATTAGGAAGAGTACGTGGTCATTGAAGTGACGGCACATATAAAACTGGGGCATGCATGTCGGCCAGTGTCA
The DNA here is from genome assembly GCA_039513925.1 of Platanthera zijinensis. Lineage (NCBI taxonomy): Eukaryota > Viridiplantae > Streptophyta > Magnoliopsida > Asparagales > Orchidaceae > Platanthera > Platanthera zijinensis. The sequence goes on along the minus strand of CM077097.1, from coordinate 117,065,367 downwards.
GCCTCACGTAATTTCCTTTTCTAAGTTACAAGCCTTGAGCCACTCTCCTCTTCCCTTGGCCTCTCCTCGGCCCTACCCTACGACATGATGTATTGTGTAGTGCTTGTGTGTAGTATAGCTAGATATATTGTATATAATAAGCAGTACCTTAAGCTCCTTTTTTCACGGGACTGCCCTTTTTTTTCATCTCCTGTGGTAATAAGGGTAATATTAATTTGTGGGATATAGGTACATATGCATCCTACTAACTTAACTTACTAAGGGTATGTTTGGCAGGCCGTTGGGTCTCCGGTATCATTGCAGCGAATGCCATTGTCGTCTCCCATAGTCATTTGTTTACACGTCTTTCCCCGCTGTTTTCAGTCGCCGTCTCAAGAAAATAGCTAGAGAAATAGCGTCATTGTCAGCCGCCGACCCCTATCTTTAGTCCAAAACTCAGATGGTGGTCGACTATCTTCCCAGTCGGAGTCCCAAACAGAGTCTTAGCTAGTGTGATTGCTCTTATTCTTTTTGGTGGTAAAACTTACGTTTGATATTTGTTTTTTCGAAAGTGTGGGCGCGGTTTTCATCGGTAAGATTTGTGGGTTTGAAGAGAATTGACACGAGTGTGTGTGTGTTTTTTCATTTAAGGTGCGGGGAGTTGATTTTAGGGCGTTGTTGTTAGCGATTCGAATTCGAACTCTCTAGAGCTTAAATGGGTTCAAGACCGCTCAGGTTTATTAGATTTTGACACGACTCTCAAATTGTTTTCTAAATTTTCTATGGTTTGCGAGACTCGAGAAGTCGGGAGCCATAGTGTTGGAACTGAGATTCGGTTCCACTTACAGTTCGGACCTAGGGGTGCAGCTCACACCAACTTCTCTCAAACCGTCCCTTGATGAGAGACCTAAATTTGAAAAATGACCTTTGGCTCTAGCGTGGATATCTCACCTCACACCCGGAAGACCTTTGAGATCTTCCCCTTCCTAGCCAATGTTGAGCTAGGTGCCTTGGAGGATGAAGGAAGAAGATGAAGATTGGTGAAAACGGATCCCTCTCCAAGGCACCCCAAGGGTCTAATTATAGATTTTTGGGGATGGTCTGCCATTAGCGCAATCTTGCTGCTCTAAAATTATCGAAATATCCCGGGGCTGGTCTGCCAACAGCCAAACTCTGCTGTTCTGAACAGCTATTCACAGCCCACCAGAGGCAAAATAGCAGACCCTCAAGCCGGGTGAGACCTTCAAGCCATGTGAGATCCTCAAGGGGTTGGGGCGGGTGTCGGCCTCCCGCCGCACCCGCCCCCTGAAGACAGGCTGGGGCGGGTGCCGGCCTCCCGCCGCTCCCGCCCCCTAAAACAGGTCGGGGCGAGTGCCGACCTCCCGCTGCACTCGCCCCCTGAAGAGGGACCGGGGCGGGTGCCGGCCTCCCGCCGCTCCCGCCCCCTAAAACAAGCCGGGGCGAGTGCCGACCTCCCGCTGCACTCGCCCCCTGAAGAGGGACCAGGGCGGGTGCCAACCTCCCGCCTCACCCGCCCCCTAAAACAGGACGGGGCGAGTGTCGGCCTCCCGCCGCACTCGCCCCCTAAAGAGGGGTCGGGGCGGGTGCCGGCCTCCCGCCGCACCCGGCCCCTAAAACAGGCCGGGGCGAGTGCCGGCCTCCAGCCGCACCCGCCCCCTAAAACAGGTCGGGGCGAGTGCCGGCCTCCCGCCGCACTCGCCCCCTGAAGAGGGGTCGGGGCGGGTGTCGGCCTCCCGCCGCACCCGCCCCCTAAAACAGGTCGGGGCGCGTGCCAGCCTCCCGCCGCACCCGCCCCCTAAAACAGGCCGGGGCGCGTGCTGGCCTCCCGCCGCACCCGCCCCCTAAAACAGGCCGGGGCGCGTGCCGGCCTCCCGCCGCACTCACCCCCTGAAGAGGGGGCGGGGCGGGTGTCGGCCTCCCGCCGCACCCGCACCCGCCCCCTAAAACAGGCCGGGGCGAGTGCCGGCCTCCCGCCGCACTCGCCCCTTGAAGAGGGGCCGGGGTGGTGCCGGCCTCCCGCCGCACCCGACCCTTTGCCCCCTCAGCCTTTGGGCTCACTTGTCCCGGATCATTCCCTGGATTACACATTGCGTTTGTTTGGGGACCCTACTCCGCGAATACGGAGTTGTACACATAGAATCTTGCTTGGTGCGAAGATAATGCCTCAATGAGGAAGATGAAGCGAGCAACAATTTGGTCCCAACGGAGGCGTCCTCGACACGGTAGCACATAGTAGAGTCGAGGAAGCAAGAAGCTCTCAAAATTTGAAGGTGATTTAAGAACAGTTTAACAATATTGATTTTCTTTTCAAAACGGGCATTAATTATAATGAAGATTAAATCTAGATGTTGGAGAAATACTATAAAAATTGTCTTTGACAAATACAAATTATGTAGCTTCTAATAATCTAGCTAGCTACTGTAACGAAAGTATCATTAATTAATTTCCTCACCGAATAATTGTTTTTTTGTTTGTAATTAATTACTTGGATAGATATTTAGCCACGAAAGTGTATTTTTTAGTGACAATACTTTTTTTTACTTGACTGTAATATTTAACATTGAATATTTTTAGGGGTGGTGACATTCATATAGAAATTATAATTGCGGGTCCGTGTCCGTTTGATACGGTGGTTGCGGTCATGAACATGGAGAACTTCATTCACTTTAAAGTTCGAATAGATGATATTTGTTAGGCAATTCTTACCGAATGATGGTTTAACCCATTCGTTTAGTTACACATACGCGAAATTGGCGAAATACAAAGGTTAGGCCGTAGTCATCAATATCCACATAACATGCAAGATGATGAACTCAGCAATATTTGTATTCATCATTTGAAAATGCATTAAAAATTGTGCAAATCTATAGAGTGACAACAACTTTTATCTATTCTAATTAATATGGAAGAGCCGGGCTGTCGAGAATTTGATATGTTCTTGAGTTTCGTAGGAGTCGATCCAAATTGGAATCAATATAAATCGAAGAGGATTGTTTATGGCGGCGGCGGTCTCAAATCTCATGGTGTCAAACGAGTGTGTAATGACAGCAGTGTTTCCGGTCAAAAGCACCAGACCAAAATTGTTGAGCCACCGCCAGTTGCAGGAAAAAAAATTTGGGTGTGTATCTCGCGCCTTCCTTTAGGCGTTCTTAATTTAATGGTTTGAAATTACATAGCACATTAATCCGCCAATGCTATAGACCCATATAAAGAGCTTGTGTTGCGTGATCATCTAGTTTGGAACAATCTACTTGTTGTCCCTAGCTTGAGTATTTATAGGCAAATCCTAAATAACCGACTATGGATTGTTGGATTCCTATCGGATCCTAACCGCAACTCATTAAGCACCGGTCACACATATTTCAATATAGCTCAACAATCTCCTCCTATATTGTAAATATGTGTTAGCACAGTACAGGTTACTTAAACAAGAGTTAATAACGAGCAAACAGTGAGTTTTCATAAAGCATAAATATGAGTTTTAGAATCAAGAATATTTAAACTCAAACACATAGTCCCAAACATAGCAATAGGAAATCTGAAAGAAAAACTCGAACTGAAAAATTGATCTACGCAAATAGCAGATCATCTTCATCAGGGTCGAAGTCAACTTTCTCTCCTCCAATCTCCATATGATCTGCAAAAAAAACACCATAAGAATGTCATGAGACAAATCTTTATGAATTCTAACATTTTCCAATCAAAAAAATTAAATTTATTAGTTCTAGCGGTAAAAGAACGTAATACTCTAAGCAAGAAGAAAGAATCACATATCAGTATTTTTATCTAATTTTCAAAAAAATAGAAAATTGATTTCATAGAATCAAACCATATTTCATCGATTATTAAGATTATTATTCATCATTTCACAATTGTGTTATATTATCAAGTTTGAAATGATACAACAAGGTGTGATCATCATATCATCAAGTTTGGAATGATATAATTAATAATCATAACATCATGACTCATATCAGCAACTTCAGTATTCCTTTTTGGAATAATATCCAATTCAACATTTGAATAAAATAATTGCGTAAGTCATCAAGTTTGGAATGACTGGCAACTAATTATCTCTGGCTTTCATCAAATAGCATATGAAATACTTTAGTGTACTCAACTCTAGATGCTTGAATGTAAGCAGACTACGGTTCTAAAATTTAAAACATAAGCAAGGTATTAAGTCTTACTAAATGTACTTTAATCTCATCTCCTCCGATGTTTTAGTTGTTAAAAGCTTATATAAGCCCTTGATATGGACATCTGTTACATTATCTTTTGATCTCACGTCCAAAAGGGAGATTATCCCCTGACTGGTGAGATGGGTCAACCAGGCATGTTTCATCCTAAGCTGCATTCGCTTTCAATTAAACAACGTATTTGTAGTAATAGTCTTTGTGGCTTAATTGTCACAATAAATCAAAATACATTATATTTTCAGACTCGTCATTGGAATGTTCATTATCAGATCTTTTAACCACTCTGCTTCTTCTCAAGCTGAAGCGAGAGCATAGAGTTCCGATTCCATAGAGAATAGTGCAATGCACATCTGCCTCTTTGACTTCCAAGCTATCGCTGCTCCTCCTAGGGTAAACACAAAACAACTAGTGGATCTACTATCAATAATTTCTGAGCACCAGGAGGCGTCAAAATACCCCTCAAGCACAGGAGGATGTCCACTATAACATAAAGCATACTTCTCAGTGTACTTTAAGTATCTCATTAGCCTGTCTAAGGCATCTCAGTGGTCCTTCCCAGGATTACTCGTAAATCTACTTAATATGTCGACCGTAAAGGTTATGTCAGGTTTAGTGCAGGTTATAGCATACATGAGACTTCTTATGAGTTTGGAGTAATCCAACTGTTTAATAGGTGAACCTTCATTCGGTTTCAGTCTATTGTTGTAGTCGCATGGAGTCTCAATCTTCTTGCTATTAACGTAACTCCACTTCTCAAGTAGATTTCTAACGTAGTGACTCTGACTTAGGGTAATACCCATTTCAGTGAAGTTCACTTCCATCCTAGGATGGTTTTCACCACACCTAAGTCTGTCATGTTAAATTGTGTCATCAATGCAACTTTCACGTCTTCCACCTCAGATTGATCAGTGCCCTGAATTAGCATGTCATCAACATATAAGCAAATAATTGCAACTTTATTTGAACTTGTTCTTACGTACAGACATTAATATGATAGGCTAGATTTAAAACTCATGCATTTAACACAAGTGTTAAATTTCTCGTGTCACAATTTAGGTGTGCTTCACTCCGTAGAGTGACTTAATCAACTTATAGACCTTATTGTCTAGACCTTCTATGACAAACCATTCAGGTTGGTGCATGTAGATCTCATCTGTCAGATCTACATTTAAAAATGCAGTCTTGACATCCATCTGATGAACATCAAAATGTTCAATAGATGCTAATGCGAGAAGTATCAAAATTATTACAATATGACAAACAGATGAGTATAAATCAAAGTAGTATATTCCACTCACTTGAGTGTAGCCTTTGACAACTAAACGTGTTTTGTATTTAACGATACTCCCATCCGGATTAAGCTTCTTCTTTAGGACCAACTTACTTCCAATAGTTCTATCCCCTTTGGGCAAGTCGACCAAAGTCCAAGTGTGATTTTGTAGTAAAGAATTCATCTCATCATCTATGGCTTCTTTCCATAATAGAAAATCCCTAGATCGCATCGCCTCCTTATAGGTCGATGAATTATCTTTAATTTGGTGAGTCATAAAGTCTGTACCAAAGCTTTTAGACACTCGTTCTCTATTAGATAACCTTATAGATGCTAAAACACTAGTGTCTATAAGCTCAGTGTCAGGATTTCTTATTTCTGGCTCAACAATAAGCTCAGTAGTAGTAACTGGCAGTCTTGGAAGCATTAGGTTTTTATCCTTAAGAAACTTATCCTCAAAGAAAATCGCATCTCTAGATTCTATTACAATATTAGTCGAGAGATCTATAAATTTTTCTGCAGCACTATCCTCTACACATCCCAGATAGACGCATGTGTTTGTCCTAGGTCCAATATTAGCTCTTCTAGAGCTAGGTATCCTAACATAAGCGATACAACCTCATGTCTTAAGAGTATCAAATCTAGGAGTTCTCTTAAACCAAAGCTCATAGGGTGTTTTAGTCAAGTTTGCTTGAGGAACTTTATTAAGAATGTGATTTGACGTGAGGACAGCTTCACCCCAATAGGTCGCAGGCATGCCAGCAATTAACAATATAAAGTTCAACATTTCTGTTAAAGTCCTATTTTTCTTTTCAGCAATACCATTGGATTGTGGTGAATACGGGACAGTGGTTTCAAGAATTATGTCATTGCTGGCAAGAAAATCTCTAAACTCCCCCGAGACATATTCACCTCCTCTATCACTTCTTAGTCTTTTAATTTTCATGTCTAGTTGATTTTCAACCCAATTTTTGAATATATGAAATTTTTCAAAAGCTTCATCTTTGGATTTAATGAGATAAATGTGGCTAAACCTAGAGTAATCATCGATAAATGTTATCAGATACTTCTGACCTTCTCGGGTGACAAAACTTTTGTAGTCACAAATATCAGAATGTATTAACTCTAGCAATTGTGTGCTCCTAGAAACCTGACTAAAATGTGTTCTAGTTATCTTAGTTTGAGCACAAATTTCACATTTATCAACTTAATTATTGTGTCTAAGGGTATGTTGTGAGTTTTAGCTAGTAGTGGTAGTTTTCTATAGTTCACGTGTCCTAGTCTTGCATGTAAAGTCTTAGGATCTATCAGATTTGAGCTAACCTGATTTACTACTTCATTTACTAGACTCAGCTTATACATCCCATTTACTACGTACGCACCACCAAAGTAATGCGAGTGAACTATAAGGGTGACTCGGCCACCACTAATTTTAAACGACATACCCGCATCGCATAACAGACTAATAGAATTTAAATTAGCAGCTAACGAGGGTATAAATTTAACATTCTTTAAAATTAAACGCGTACCTGAGGAGAGTGTCAGAGTAGCATTCCCCACCCTCAACACATCAGCTACAGCACCATTAACAACAGTGACAGTCTCTTTAACTTCTTTGACATCCTCTAGAAGCGCAGAATTATTGCTGACGTGGCAGGTAGCATCTAAATCGAGCCACCACTCTGAACTCGACTTCCCCTTTCCGACCATGGCAATAAAGTCGGTAGGCACAGTCTGATAAACCATATTGGCTTTGTTATCAGTCTTGGGTGTGCTGGATTCACCCCTTTTAGGTCGCTTGCACTCGGAAGTGTAATGACCCCACTTGTTGTAGTTGTAGCACTTGCATTTAAACTTTTTAATCTTTTTGTTGGTGGCAGCAACTGTGGGTGCGCTGGCCGGTGGTCTGGTCTTTCCAGGCTTAGGCTTGCACTTAGGATACGTGAGCATGTTAGCAGCAGAGGTCTGCTTGCTAACCGTCTCTAAGGCGTGCCTAGTCCAGTTCTCATCCTCAATGCATATGAAGTGCTTGAGATCTTTCAAACTCACTCGCGTCTTCTTCTGATACATTTCAGTCTTAAAGGAGTACCATGCCGAGGGTAATTTGAAAATTATCGCTCCTGCGACAAAACCATCTGGCAAAAGAATGTTCTCACTATTCAGCTTGTCCACCAGTGTTTCAAAATCAGCTACCTGTGGAAGGATTTACCTTTCCACAGTGAAGGTGAAAGCCATGAATTTGTCCACCAGGTGCGTCTTGGACGTGTTCTCCTCTTTCTTGAACTGCTCCTCCAAAGCTTCCCAGATCTCCTTGGCTCTTTTCATCTTGTTGTAGGTTTCTGACAGCCTGTTAGAGATACAGTTCAGGATATAATCACGGCAGAATTCTTCATCGTTGATCCATTGATTCTCATCTTTTCCTCCTTTAAAGGATTCGAAGTCAGTCTGCACGGTATATAAGATATTCAGGAACTTCATGCCGAACTGCATGTTTCGCTTCCAGGCACTGTACTCTGAGTTGGAGAATTTCTCTAGCTTGATTATCAGCACGGGAGAATTCCCTTTTGACATTGTGTCTCTTTCTAAACAAAAAATTCCATTAGCAACCTAAATCACAAGCAAAAATACTAGAAATAGATCACCTGAGCCGCGGAAATGAGAGAATCTTCATATCCAATCCAGAAAAAATTGTTTGCTCCTCTCCGGCAGAGCACGATCGCCGAGAAAATAGATCCGGTTGCCAAACCAAAATCTGATTTTGTAGAATTTGGAGAAGATTTAGAACTCAAGCCCGAAATCCTCCTCCAACTCTAGCAGAAATTTTGTTTGCCTTACTCAACTAGATCTTCCAGCAAAATTGTGATCTTGCAAAAATCGGCTCCTTGCTGATTTATGATCCTTCCAGAAAAGTTGTGATCTTCCAAATCGCTGGCAAACAGCAACGAACAGCAAAAAATCCACCGAAATCGCAGGCAAACTTCACTGGATTTTAGGGTTTATCCTCTGGCGAAAATGGAACAACGGCTGGACTTGCGTTGAGAACCACGATCACTGACAGACCGTGAAGAATCGGCAGAGCAGCAAAATCGCGAATGGCGACGGGCTTCTCCTTCTCCGATTTGGATCCAGCGGTAGAGAGCAACGCAAGGATCGACAATGTCGTTGTTCTTCCTTCTCCGCGACAACGAGCAAGGAAAACTAAGAGTGGCGCACTCAAATCGCGAGCAGCGGCGTCCACTTCACAAGCAGGATTCCTTCCACCGATGAACAACAGGCGACAGGAAGTTTTCCTCTTTCCCGATCGAGAAATGCGACGGGCTCCCTCCATGAACGAGCGGCGACGGCGATGGAAAAATCACAGAAAACTAGAGAAAACGGCTATGGGAGCGGGGGCTAGGGCAAAACGAAACGAAACTTCGAGAATGTTAGAGTGTGCTTGAAGCATCCGCGTGACCGTTTAGTTTGGAATGATCTACTCGTTTTCCCTAGCTTGGGTATTTATAGGCAAACCCTAAATACCCGACTATAGGTTGTTGGATTCCTATCGGATCCTAACCGCAACCCATTAAGCACCCATCACACTTAATTCAATATACCTCAACAGAAAATAATGCTAATTATGAACATAGAAGTGGATGAAGTTCATTAGGTGAGGTCGGTCATTCATAAATTACAGTTCATGGCCACCATCGTGTCAAACAGAGCCCTTATACTTCGCCGACAACTCTTGAGACACTCAAATTTCATCTGTTTTTGTTCCTAGTTATCACGGTCTAACCCGGGGCTCCTAAATCGGTCTTGATATGACCGTCTTAGCCCGGGAGCAGTCGAGTTCGCAATCAATCACAAAGTAAGAAAATAAATGCACGAGACGATTTTTACGTGAAAAAACCCCTCAACCAGGGAAAAATCATGTGACCGGATTTGCGTCGGTCAAACTCCTCCATCAGCTTTTAGTTATAATTTGTTTATAGAACGAGGGCAACATGCCGCTACTTGTTACACTTTGGAGATGAGAGAGAATTTTTGGTGCTCGACGGGCAACAGACTGCTCCACGCGAGGTTTAACTTTCGCGACCTTACTGCGAGGATGGGTGCGGAACGCGCGGATTGAGGTTGGAGCGGGCTTCCTGGATGCTAAGCACGAGCGAGGTTTTCTTCCTACAACGGGCAGAGCGTCTTATTCACGGTGATGTTGCAGACTTAACCGAGTTTTTGGTCGAGCGTCGGTGACACGCAGGAGAATTCTGGTGGAGGAACGGTGGCTCGTTTGAGAATTATGGTGGAGGAACGGTGGCTCGTTGGAGAACTGTGGTGGAGGAATGGTGGCTCGTTGAAAAATTTTGGTAGAGAAATGGTGGCTCGTCGGAGAATGTCGACAGAGCTCTGGCATAAGGAAGAAGAAAGCACGGAGGAGAAATGTGAGAAAAGAGGAGGCCTGAAGACCTTTTTATAGCCTCCAATTGATAGTTACGGTGGTTATGCGGCTATCCGCACACCGTAACCACCAATATTATCATATTAAACATAGTTATGTGCGAATTTTATTTGCGTATTATATTTTACTAAATGCAGGCCCCCACTACTAGCGGCGGTTACGCGGGTTGTTACTCGCGCAACAGAGGGTCACGATCGTGGCGGGGTTGATCGGACGGTCAAGAGAGACGGCGGGCGAGGGAGGCGGTCGGGATGTCGTCCAAGGAAGGCGTGAGGGGTGGCCGGCTACCTTCCCACGGTGATGGCGGCGGGCCACCGACACAGCACCGGCCTGGCGTGCGATCGGTCGGGCGATGGTTGAGAGGGTTGGCCGACCGTACTTGGGCGGCACGTCGGGTGCGGCTCCGACGTCGGACGACGGGCGCGGCGTCGACGACCATGTGGTCATCACCGGCCAGCCACAAGGCTTGGCTGGCCGGGATAGGCCCGGCGTGAGAGGGGGGGGCGACCGAGTGCGCCCGACCGGAGGGCCGGGCACGACTGACCACGAAGTGCACCTCCTGTGGAGGTCGTAGTAGGGTGGGCTCCCGTCGGCCAGGTTGGCCGGCGAGACAGCCGCTCCTCTCAGTCGCGGGTGTGCGGCTGAGAGGCCGTCGGAAACCGAGCCGGGATGAGCCGGCCGGCCAGCGACGGGAGAGAGGCCGGCCTCGTCCGGCGAGGGGGAGTGGGATTTTAGCATGCGCGGATAGCATGCAATCGTGTGTGTGGATTGCGCGCGACGGTCAAACCCATGTCCCCACTAAGATAGTGAGGACATGAGGAGTGGGCTATCCGCACCCCAAATCTCTATAAAAGAGTCTCATTCCTATCACTACTCACCCGAGGAATAAAAAAGGCACCCCAAGCTCCAAACTGAGCCATAGATTATGGACGAATCATTCCCACCGCTCTGATTTCCAACACTCCTCCAACTCGCCACAGCAATTGCATAAAGGAGGCAATAATAATTGAGATGGTGGGTCGATAGTCCCGAAGAAATTAAGTCCGATCTGGAGCGGACCGGGTTGTGCGCCGATCGAGCAAATTGTTTGGAAGCAGAGAACGGCAAAGCTCCGGGTGGGCCCCACACCCAGCCATTGGTCCATGCGCTCGCTGTCTTATTATCGGAACCCAGAACTCGAACTCTCGAAACAGCTCTGCTCTGCTCTCTCTCTCTCTCTAGATTCCTCACTATTAAACTCTCTCTCTCTCTCTCTGTCGTCCAATCAATCCCCCGCCATGTTGTTCCTTTGACCTAACCCTGAACCTAAACCATCCCTAGAACGAACCTCGAATCTAATCTCCTCCCGCTCCTCCTCCTCCTCTTCTTCTTCTTCTTCACCTCTCCTAAAAACCAACCCTACAGCAGAAACAAGTAGAAGCAGGAATTCTTTCCAAGTTAGAACACCCTGAGAAATCCTTCTTAATTTCTACATTAATTTCTTCTTCTTCTTCTTCTTCTCTGCAAATTCGCTCCAAGTTAATTTCTTTCTCTTTCAGGAAGACGAAAATGATTGCAAGTACTTATTCTGCATATATAGATCATATATATATATAGTGCGAGAGAAGATAAAGCAGAGGTGTGGCCGCCTCCGATCCTCCTATTTCCTAAACTTTTGTCATCCCAGCTTCATTATATTTTCGCCAACCTTATATATTTATATAAATATATATATATATATAATATCTAATCAAACGGCTGCCTTATGTTCACCTCGGCCTCCTTCTCCTTCTCTTCATCTTGATCGATCCTGGCCTTTTCAGTTCTAGTACTGTGTATATTAATCCATGGATCCGATCACCGCTTCAGCACACGGTCACCATCTCCCTCCACCGTTCCACACCCGAGACTTTCACCACCACCACCACCACCACCTTCATCATCAGCCCCAGCTGCAGCACCCTAAGCCGGAAAACGACGCCGCCGTCGCCCACAACCGTGGAAAGAAGCGTGAAAATTACGACAACGACGGCGAAAATCTTCATAGCGGAAGCGAGGGGAAGGAGTTGACCGAGAGCGACCCCAACGACGGCGACATGATGCGGCGGCCGCGCGGCCGGCCCGCCGGATCCAAGAACAAGCCGAAGCCGCCCATCATTATCACGCGCGAGAGCGCGAACGCGCTGCGCTCCCACGTCATGGAGATCGCCGGCGGCTGCGACATCGTCGACAGCGTCGCGACGTTCGCGCGCCTCCGGCAGCGCGGCGTCTGCGTGCTGAGCGGAAGCGGCACCGTCTCCAACGTCACCCTTCGGCAGCCCGGCTCGGCCACCGCCGTCGTCACTCTCCACGGCCGTTTTGAGATCCTTTCGCTCTCCGGCTCGTTCCTGCCGCCGCCGGCACCCCCCGCGGCAACGGGCCTGACTGTGTACCTCGCCGGAGGACAGGGGCAGGTTGTCGGAGGAAGCGTTGTGGGAGCGTTGGTACCCTCCGGGCCGGTCGTTATAATGGCCGCTTCATTCGGAAACGCCGCTTACGAGCGACTGCCGCTGGAGGAGGAGGAAACTATGCCGCCTGTTCCGCCGGCGATGGGATCACCGGGAATGATTGGACATTCGCCGCATGCGGCGGCAGGGGGGCAGCTCCTCGACGGAGGCAGAGTGCCGCCGCCGGGTTTATTTCACGGCCTGCCGCCGAATCTGTTGAACAACATGCAGATGACGAGGGATGCGTATGGCTGGGCCACAGGAGGAGGCAGCCCACCCTTCTGAAACTCTTCTTCCCCTTCTTCTTCTTCTTCTTATTAATTCCTCTCTCTCTCTCTCTCTCTCTCTCTCTCTCTCTCTGTTTATCGCTTTAATTATTAATGGCTTATTTTTCAAAATTTCTAATTTGTGCCGCTTTTGAGCAATTAAACGCTATATAAGAGAGGAATCTTTCATGTGGAGGAATTAATGGATTAATGGCTCCTTCATTCAACCCGCTGAAGAATTCCTCGTGCAAATTATGTTCTTTAATTTACTTAGCTGCTGGCCGCTGCGATCATACATATATAGAATTCGACGTCATGGTGTTAAGTTTAAAGAGCTCTACATAATTTGATCATGAGTACTTAGAAAGAGTTAGACAGAGAAAGAGAGTAATGTGATTTTATATGATTAATTTCTTTTAATTTTTCAGTGCTTAATTTCTTAGTTAATTTGATACCACAATTAACCGCTCCCCCTCTCTCTCTCTTTCGATCTTTTTCTCTTCACGCTATTCTCACCACTCCTATATTTCCTAGCTACCACCAAAATATTAGGATCCTTAATTTTAAATATAGTTTCAAAGAAAAGAAAAGTGAGTAGAAATGATGCTAAATTAATTGTGTTCTCAAAGTAAGGAGAAGAAGAAAGATGAAGTACTACTGCTCACTGCCTGTGTGTCTTCCATCCAAATTACACTATCTGCATAGCCATACTGTGGCCTTCCAGGCATCAGAATCTTCTCTTCGTCAGGTAATTTATGTTCACCATCACCCTCATCTATACTTAGGCTTCGTTTGGGGCACTTATTTTCACCGATCAAGCTGTTACTGCTAAGTTCGGTTCATGCGGTCGTAACCGCTTTGATCGGTGAAAATAAGTCCCCCCAAACGGAGCTTTAATTTGGTAGCTGATCCACGTTCATAATAGCAGTGCGCCGAACGGAGTCAGAGATTCGGCTCCGTTTGGCACGCGGAATTTTTCCGGAAGTCTGGACTTTGGGTGAACTTCAGGTGATCAAATATGATCTCCGGGAGATCAAATATGTGTTAATGTATACTTAGATATATAACGGGCTCGGAAGCTTAACGGGTTGAGTTCGGATATCAGGATATTTGATACTCATATTGAATCTAAGGTTTATCTATAAAACCAAAGCTGGGGGGGGGGGGCATGAGAAAAGATAGTTCCACTTTGAATCATCACCCGAAATGCTTCGAACGACCTAACAATATGATCTCCAAAAGAACAAATATGAATACGATCTCCACCCATTCATTCCTCGGACGTGACAAGATAAGAATAAACCCAGAGATCATATTTGGACTCATGATATCATATTTTGATCTAAGGTTTATTTGATCTCTTGGAAATCATATTTTGATCTTCTATTTGATCTCCCGGAGATCACCCGGAGTCCGGACAGAAAAATTAGACGTTTGGCACGATGATGGCGGTTGTGAACATGAGGGGTTAAGCAGTCATTCGTTAACGCATGTTGGGTTCGGCGTTCCTTCGCTTGACCCTTCAATTGGTATCAGAGGAGGTCACGGGTTTATTAAATTCTGATTTTTCCCTTCTACCTTGTGGGTCTGGTGGGTCATGGACATGTGGTAACCCCACCTCTGAGCCGTGTGGGCCATGTGGTAACCCCACCTCTGAGATTGTGCTGGATGCCGTGGATTGTTGGGTTCGGACTTGACCCGTGGCGTTCTGTTAGTAGTCTCTCTAACAGTCCGGGCTTAATGCGCTTGATCCTTCAACGCACATCTAAGAAATTTTATTCACATTTATGTTCAAACGGATTTTTTTAGGTAATCGTTAACGAATTACGGTGTAGTAATTACCTTGCGTTTACGATCGCCACCGCTTTGCCAGACGAAGCCGAAGACTCTGTTAGTGACTGTGGTGATGGCGAATACGGTGGCAGTTATGAATCGTCTCCATGATCGCCCGATATCCATCACCTAACAAATTACTTCCTTTAAAATTTGTTGTCCATCACCTTCCAACAAATAATTTCTCCTCCTTTATTCAAAATGGAGGGATTGTTGATTATTTCCGGGATCATTGACACTTTTGTCTTGTGAAATTCCACAATGATGAGATAACTCTTCCATTTCATCGCCAAACGGAGCCGGATAATTTCTCCGGTGGAAATGAATATTTGATTTTTAAAAAAAAAAGAAAATTGATATTTTGGGGGTGGGGGCCTAGCTAGAAGAGGAGTGGGGTAGGGATGGGAACATGGCGCACGTGCGTTATTCAATGCTTCGGCGTTAATTAGCTACTTCTCGAGGCGAGCTGCTTCATAATTAAGGGACAGGGGGAAGACAGTCAAGGGCGTGGGAGTAAACTTGCCTGCTGCGCTTCTGTTCTCAGGGATAAGGCAGTCAACATGGAGCTAGCTAGTCCCTGCGGATATATATATATATAGAGAGATAAAGCTCGCTTCTTTATTGTTATACCGTTATATCTTGCAATCAATTTTGATTATTGTCATTTATTATTTTGTGCTCTTTTTTCCGAATTTTCTTGATGATGCAAAATAAAGGGTGGGGGGGGCAGATAGGTATTTCTCGCTCTTTGTTTGAAACTATTTTACACGGGGTTGATGCCTTGATGGGGCTGCACCGCACGGCGATTCGGCGAGCATCCGAAAATGTCGGACTACGTCCACACAGTTTGAATTTTGGGATGGATTTTGTCCGCGCCCACAGTTTCTGTTGAATTTGTGGAAGTGGGAGTGAGCGGTCTGATTGGGCAGACCGCAAAGATTGCAGCCGGTTAGGCGGCTAGGCGTTGGTGGATAGCCGGTTTCCGGCTTCCGTTCTTCTTTGTTGCGGTCTGGATCAGTAAGCTCTCTGGGAGGTAACAGGGCGGTTAGCAGTGAGCTAGCCGCGGCTGTTGCGGTCTAGTTGGTGAGACCGTGGAGACCGCTTAGGAGCTGGCAGGTTCTCTGGCTTGCGTAAAGGCAGGCGGTTAGACTGGATAGCGGACTGCAGCCGGTTAGGCGGCTAGGTGTTGGTGGATAGCCGGTTTCCGGCTTCCGTTCTTCTTTGTTGCGGTCTGGATCAGTAAGCTCTCTGGGAGGTAACAGGGCGGTTAGCAGTGAGCTAACCGCGGCTGTTGCGATCTAGTTGGTGAGACCGTGGAGACCGCTTAGGAGCTGGCAGGTTCTCTGGCTTGCGTAAAGGCAGGCGGTTAGATTGGATAGCGGAGCATAACCGCGCAATTCGCTGTGTTCTGTTTGCGTGGTCTGAAGCCAGAGTTTGCTGGTATTGCGGACATGGTCACGGTGCTTTGACTAGTCAGGTTCGGTTGCCTAGTCACAGAGACCGGATAGTAGCGCGGTCTGCTTTTGGAGTTCGCTGAAACCGTTGTACTAGGCGGTCTGGTTGCGGAGACCGACAGTCTGGCTTGCTTAGAGGCAGGCGGTTAGATTGGATAGCGGAGCATAACCGCATAATTCGCTGTGTTCTGAAGCCAGAGTTTGCTGGTATTGTGGACTTGGTCACGGTGCTGTGACAAGTTAGGTTCGGTTGCCTAGCTAGTCGTGGAGACCGCATAGTGGCGCGGTCCGCTTTTGGAGTTCGCTAAGACCGCTATACTAGGAGGTCTGTGTTGAAAAGACCGACAGTTTGTCATTAGCGCGATCTGACTCTGGTATCTACACCTTTGTGCGAATAGGTTGTTCTAGCTGCAGGTTAACAAGCGGTTATCCTATCACTATGGGCGGTGACCGCACTCCCCCTGTCACTTATAAATAGGGGTCCCCGACTCGTCATATATAACGGGAACAACGATAACTCAACTCGCGTTTTGAACTTGCAGTTAAATTTTTCTAACCGGGCGACTAAGTGAAGTTGACTTGTGTTGCAGGCTATATGCGGCTAGCACCCACAAGAAGAAGATAGACTTTTAGTGACGAAATATTTGTCATCTCTAAAAGTATACTTTTTGTGAAGAAAATATAGGTTGGTTACTAAATGATGATTTCCAATTAATTAGCGACTAAAATAAATTTACGGTCACTAAAAGTATTTTTTTAGTGACCAAAATAATATTACGTCACAAAGAAATGATTTTTAGCAACCAAATTAAATTATGTCACTAAATAGGACTATTTAGTAACGAAATAGAATGGTCACAAAATAAAATACAAATTATAATTAAGAATATCCCGCCTTTATTTTGGATCCCACCTTTATTTTCATTTCTTTTATTTTGGATCCCGCCCCTTTCACACATAGCTCTGCCCATCGCACTGTAAAAACCCTAACACACCCCCTCACGGCCTCACACCTCTCATCGCAGTTCTAATCTCGTCGCTCTGCCCCTTTCGCACGTCGCAGATCTTCCACCCTCTCCGTCCTTCGCACGTCGCGGCGGCCATCGCAGGTCTTATGCAGTCACAGATCTACGGTCGTCGCAGCTCGCCACTGCTGGGGACAACTACCGCCGCCACTGCTGGGACTACTACCGCCCTCCAACGTGAGTTCAGCCTCCCCTGTCTCTCCCCCACCCCCATTTCAGCTTTCCCTTAATTTCCTAATGTGAGCGGTCATAATCGCTCCGCCCGTCACTGTTCTTACACGGTGCCGAGGAGATCTACTGTAATTGATTGTTGTATGGAGAGTTATTTTTATGTGTTTTTAGTTTGATTCCCTTTAGAGAAGAAGATGAACAGTAGGTCAATGTTATACCTGTGCGTTTTCTTCTGTGTTTCTATTTGAGTCATGTTGTTGAAATTGAATGTTGAAAGGGCTGTTTGTTGTTTGAGCCCGTGGAGACATAAGTGTAGGATAATGATGATGAATGTTTGAGTTTGTTGCCTTGTGTATTGTGAGTCCGGTTGATGAAGTTTGAGAACTTCCTGTAGTTGTAGTTGATGAGATTGCTAGTTGCCTCTTGAATTTTAGTTTATGCGAGAAAATGAAGAAAAAAAATCATCTTCGAGAGAGTTGTGAGCGGATTTGATAAGATTTTTAATTTCCAGCAATTAGACTAGAGTCCTTGGGCTGCTTGAGACTTGAGAGTGCAAAATGAGGAGTCAAAAAAGAACCGGACAAAATTAGCATTCCAAAGATGTGAAAAGAGAGAATAAACGCATATTCACAGGGATAAAAATAGTTCAAAATAATTTTAATGGATCAGGTTTAACTCAACAACCGAACCCACAAGGTTTCAACACAAATAATTCGTATTATTAATTACTCAAATCTCCTCTCGAAGTTTGCAAAATTACAAGTTGCACCTCTCTCTATCTTTGAAATTACATAAATCTCTCCTGAAAGGTCTATTCTTCCAAGTTAAACAAATATTTAAAGGATACTTTACTGGACCTTCCTTATAAGCTTGTAAAATTTATAAGCTGCACTCTATCTTTTGAAAATACAAAAACTCTCTTATAAGGGAGGTATTTTTGTGCATGCATGTTTGGAAATGTAAACTTATATGAGAGATTTTTGTAATTTTAAATGATAGTGAGATGAATTCTGCAACTATATTAACTCTCGAATGGACCTCAAGTCCAGGTATTTTTTAATATTCTAGAAGAAAGTAAATAAATATAAATTATGAATCAAACAAAAGAAAAAGAAATGATACTGAAAGATGCAAGATCTCTTCTCACAATGTAATTCCAGGGGTGCAATTAAAAATATATAAAAATGACCTAAATTCTCTTTCTCTCCTCTATCTAATCTTGCAGTGCAATGGATAAGAGTTGGATGGATCTCAATGATCGACGACAACCAGCTTACATCAATGGAGTGAATGACTTCCTTGATTTTGCTTTTACACATTCTGCTAGGGGAAATAATATTTGTTGTCCTAGCTTGTTGTAAATGTGGAAATAATTTCTTTCACACTCGAGATATTGTTTTTGGGCACCTTATTTTGAATGGAATTATCAGGACTTATAAATGGTGGTCATGTCACGGTGAGGATAACTCGGTTTATTGTAGCAACAATTCAATTCTTGGTGAGGAAGAACATGAGATTTCAGAGGACGATGATATGCAGGCTATGCTGGATGATTTTAATACTTGTTATAATAATATGAATGAGATTGCAGAAGAATGTAATAATGATAATCCAAATGAAGCAGCTAGAAAATTTTATGATTTGCTGAATGATGCTGAAAAAGAATTATATCCTGGTTGCAAAGAATTTTCAAAATTTCAATTTCTAGTTACTTTGTTGACACTTAAAACTGATTCTGGATGGACAGATCAATCTTTTACTGAATTGCTTAAAGTATTAAAATGGGCAATTCTTTTTTGTGAAACACTGTCAAGTAGTTTCTATGAAGCTAAAAACTACATGCAAGAGCTTGGAATGGGGTGTAAGAAGATAGATGTTTGCTTGAATGATTGCATTCTCTACCGTGATAAATTTGCAGATTATATAAGTTGTCCTACTTGTGGTACATCCATGTGGCAATCAAACAAGGACTCCGATAATTCAAAAGATAATATGCTTTCAAAAAGAAGTAAAAATATACCAAACAAGATATTGAGACACTTTCCTTTAATACCTATACTTCAAATGTTGTATATGTGCTCTAGAACGGCCAAGGAGATGAGGTGGCCTAAAGAACAACGATGTGATGACGGTAAATTGAGACATCCTGCTGACGCATTTGTTCGGAAATCTTTTGATAGAAAACCAAGAATTTTCATTGGACATGCAGAATGTTAGACTTGGTTTAGCAAACGATGAGTTTAATCTGTTTGGTCTTATGAGCACAAATTATAGTGTATGGCCAATTGTTTTAGTCCCATATAATTTGCCACCATAGATGTGCATGAAAACACCTAGTTTTATAATATCCTTGATTATTCCTAGTCCAGGGCAACCTGGGAATGATATGGATGTGTATTTACAGCCTTTGATTGATGAGTTGAAACATTTATGGGAAGTTGGGGTTTGTACATACGATGCTTATGGAAAGTCCAATTTTAATATGCGTGTTGCTTTGATATGGACAATAAATGATTTTCCTGCTTATGCGAACCTATCTGGATGGAGTAGTAAAGGTAAGCTAGCATGTCCTTGTTGCAACAAGGATACTTGGTCTTGTAGATTGAAGAATGGGTTGAAGATGAGTTACATGGGAAACAGACGCTTTTTGGTTCCAGACCATATATGGCGTAAAGATAAGAAGCCTTTTGATGGAACAATAGAAACACATTCTGCGCCAAAATACCTATCATGGGATGATATTTTAGAACAATTAAAAGAATGCGATAATGTGCTATTTGGAAAGCATCAGAAAAAAAAAGAAAGCAGGATGAAGTATATCTACCTTATAATTGGAAGAAGTTAAGTATTTTCTTTCAGTTACCATATTGGAGAACACTTGAGATACGACATTGTTTAGATTATATGCATATTTTAAAAAATATTACTGAAAATATATTGGGAACTATGTTGAATATTGACGGAAAAACAAAAGATGATTTGTCAGCTAGACTAGACCTAAAAGAAATGGGTTTGAAAAAAGAATTGCATCTGATAGAGAAAGATGGTTATTATATAATTCCACAAGCCTGTTATACTTTAACGCTAGCTGAGCGAAGGGCAGTATGCCATTTCTTGGAGAATATAAAAGTTTCAGATAGTTATTCGTCTAACATAAGGAGATGTGTAAATTCTAAGGAAGGTAAGGTTTCAAGAATGAAGGCTCATGATTGTCATGTTTTTATGCAAGATCAACTTGCTCCAGATTTTCGTGGTTTTATTCAAAAAGAGGTTTATGATCCGCTAGTTGAATTGAGTCTATTTTTCAAGGAGTTGGGCTCTAAGACATTAACTATTGAAGTGTTGGATAGACTTGAAAGTAATATTCCTATCATACTTTGCAAACTAGAGAAGATATTTCACCCTTCTTTTTTCACAATCATGATGCATTTGCCAATTCATCTTGCATGAGAAGCCAAAAATATTGCCGGTCCGATTCATTATCGATGGATGTACCCAATTGAGAGGTACATATTATTTTTTCTTTTAGATTTATTTTGTTGCTTTTACACATTCTTATATTGTTGAAGCCAAAATTGACCTCTCGTGGAGTTCGGGATCCCAAAAGAAGGGTGACCTCACACCTACTACACTCGGGGGAACGTCACGGACCAAAAACTTGGGAAACTAGGAACAGACCCTCGGCTCAAGCGTGGAGGTCCCACCACATACTCAGAAGGTCACAAGAGCACTTCCCCTTCCTCACCAATGGCTGAGCTGAGTACCTTGGAGAGATCTCTCACTCAACCAAGAAGAAGAAATCAAGGGAGGAGGAAGCCAAAAAACCCATCCTCAACAAAGGTACCCAAGGGGGTCTATTTATAGTTTTTCCAACCTTAGGGACCAAAAGGTCACAAATACTCCTAGGACAAATATGTCCTGAGCCAATAGAAAACACCCACACCGGGGGGAAGCGGTAATTTCCACCCCGAGGGCACAACGGTAGAAGCGTGGCCCAAAGAGGTCCAAGGGCGGGAGGAGGCCAAGCCATACCCCCACCTCCCCGGGCACTCGAGACGAGTGGGCTAACCGCGCGGGCGAGTTTCTGGCAGCCGGTCGATCTCGCCCCGCAAGCTAAACACGCAGGCGAGACCCTGGCCGTCGGCCGGTCTCTCCCCTTGAGCTAACCGCGCGCGGGCGAGACCCTGGCCGCCGGCCGGTCTCGCCCCACGAGCTAACCGCGCGGGCGAGACCCTGGCCGTCGGCCGGTCTCGCCCCGCGAGCTAACCGCACGGGCGAGACCCTGGCCACCGGCCAGTCTCGCCCCGCGAGCTAACCGCCCGGGGCGAGAGGCTGGCCGTAGGCCGCTCTTGCCCCTACGAGCTGACCGCCCGGGGCGAGAGCCTGGCCGCAGGCCGCTCTCGCCCCCACGAGCTAACCGCCTGGCCATTCTAGCCCTACCCAGTTCTAGGGTGCGGGGGGAGGGATCCTGGCCTCCAGCCAATCTCGCTGCTCCCACCTCACACCTATTAAGTCGGGGGCGGGTGTCGGCCAACTTACCGCACCCGCCCCCCAAGAAGGAGCCAAGGAGGAGGTAAATTTTTCCTCCCCCTACTAGTATATGACAAGGGCTAGGCCTAAATTGGCCAACATGAGTGCAAAATCTCTCAAAAAGCTTAAATACATATAGTCGGTCTCACGCCTACCGCGGGGGATCTACTCTGCGAATACGGGATTGTACATAATCCTCGCTCTTTTCGAGCGAGTTCCACGCTCGGAAAGAACCATCCAACCCAACTTATTCGCTGAGTGTAGCCTTTTCTCGCGGTTTTGAAAAAACATCAGGCTTCTCCGAGGGGTCAACCTGTCATGCCAGTTGATGGGAGCCTGGGTGGCGAGACCCCCTCCGGGTAAAAAACACTTAACCTCCCGGAGGGGTAAACCTACCATGCCAGTTGATGGGAGCCTGGGTGGCGAGACCCCCTCCCCCCGGGTAAAAAAAACACTTAACCTCCCGGAGGGGTCAACCTGTCATGCCAGCTGATGGGAGCCTAGGTGGCGAGACCCCCTCCGAGTAAAAAAAACACTTAACCTCCCGGAGGGGTCAACCTGTCATGCCAGCTGATGGGAGCCTTGGTGGCGAGACCCCCTCCGGATAAAAAAAAATACTTAACCTCCCAGAGGGGTCAACCTGTCATACCAGCTGATGGGAGCCTGGGTGGCGAGACCCCCTCCGGGTAAAAAACACTCAACCTCCCGGAGGGGTCAACCTGTCATGCCAGCTGATAGGAACCTGGGTGGCGAGACCCCCTTCGGGTAAAAAACACTCAACCTCCCAGAGGGGTCAACTTACCATGCTAGCTGATGGGAGCCTTGGTGGCGAGACCCCCTCCGAGTAAAAAGAAATGGGCATCCACGAGAAGTACTCCGGTCCTGCCAGCTAGTGAGAGCCTGACAGCGGGACTGTCATCAGAGCAAAGACTTGGTCTCTCACGAGAGGTACACCCACCCTGCCAGCTAGTGAGAGCCTGACAGCGGGACCGTCATCGGAGTAAAGATACTTGGGCTTCCACGAGAGGTATGCCTGCCTTACCAGCTAGTGAGAGCCTGATAGCGGGACCGTCATCAGAGCAAAGGTACTTGGGCTTTCACGAGAGGTACGCTTGCCCTGCCAGCTAGTGAGAGCCTGACAGCAGGACCGTCATCGGAGAAAAGAGAACTTGGGCATCCACGAGAGGTACCATCGACCCTGCCAGCTAGTGAGAGCCTGACAGCGGGACCGTCTCGGAGCAAAGAGAACAGGGCATCCACGAAAGGTATCACCGACCCTGCCAGCTAAGTGAGAGCCTGACAGTGGGATCATCTCGGAGCAAAGAGAACTTGGGCTTCCACAAGAAGTACCACTGGCCCTGCCAGCTAGTGAGAGCCTGACAGCGGGACCGTCTCGGAGCAAGGAGAACTTGGACATCCACGAGAGGTACTACTGGCCCTGCTAACTAGTGAGAGCCTGACCGTCATCGGAGCAAAGACTTGGTCTCTCACGAGAGGTACGCTTGCCCTGCTAGCTAGTGAGATCTTGACAGCGGGACCGTCATCGGAGCAAAGAGAACTTGGGCATCCACGAGAGGTACCACCGGCCCTGCCAGCTAGTGAGAGCCTGACAGCGAAACCATCTTGGAGCAAAGAGAACAGGGCATCCACGAGAGGTACCACCGGCCCTGTCAGCTAGTGATAGCCTGACAGCAGGACCCTCTCGGAGCAAAGAGAACTTGGGCATCCACAAAAGGTACCACCGGACCTGCCAGCTAGTGAGAGCTGGGTACGGGACCGTCTCGGAGCAAAGAGAACTTGGGCATCTACAAGAGGTACTACCGGCCCTGCCAGCTAGTGAGAGCCTGATAGCGGGACCGTCATCGGAGCAAAGACTTGGTCTCTCACGAGAGGTACTCCTGCCCTGCCAGCTAGTGAGAGCCTGACAGCGGGACCGTCATCGGAGCAAAGGTACTTGGGCTTCCACGAGAGGTACGTCTGCCCTGCCAGCTATTGAGAACCTAATAGCGGGACCGTCATCGTAGCAAAGAGAACATGACATCCACGAGAGGTACCATAGGCCCTGCCAGCTAGTGAGAGCCTGACAGTGAGACCGTCTCAGAGCAAAGAGAACTTGGGCATCCACGAGGGGTACCACCGGCCCTGCCAGCTAGTAAGAGCCTGATAGCGGGACCGTCTTGGAGCAAAGAGAACTTGAGCATCCACGAGAGGTACCACCGGCCCTACCAGCTAGTGAGAGCCTGATAGCGGGACCGTCTCGGAGCAAAGATAACTTAGGCATCCACGAGAGGTACCACCGACCCTGTCAGCTAGTGAGAGCCTGACAGCGAGACCGTCTCGGAGCAAAGAGAACTTGGGCATCCACGAGAGGTACCACCGGCCCTGCCAGCAAGTGAGAGTCTGGCAGTGAGACCGTCTCGGAGTAAAGAGAACTTAGGCATCCACGAGAGGTACCACTGGCCCTGCTAGCTAGTGAGAGCCTGGCAGCGGGACTGTCTCGGAGCAAAAAGGATTTAGCCTCCCCGAGGTACCTTCGACCCATCCAGCTAGTGAGAGCCTGACATGAGGAGA
Organism: Platanthera zijinensis; assembly: GCA_039513925.1. Lineage (NCBI taxonomy): Eukaryota > Viridiplantae > Streptophyta > Magnoliopsida > Asparagales > Orchidaceae > Platanthera > Platanthera zijinensis. The sequence continues at coordinate 117,041,145 of CM077097.1, read as the reverse complement.
TCCTCTCTAGGGGTGGGACTGGGCATGTTACCTACGCTTTATCAATTCCAACATCCTCAAACGGGGAAAAAAGATTGGTTACATGTCCCCCCCCCCCGACTCAGCTGGTCAGGGGCTGGACTCAATAAAACCATAAGTAAAACACAGGACTCTGCCGAGGTGAGGCTTCTTTAGAGGGCCTGAGCTTGATCTCCACTCCATCGTGGATCACTCACAGGGTCCCTCGGGTTCCCACATCGACCTGATCCTTACATATGTCTTCTCCCCCCACTCTGGGTAGAACCCCTTCAACCTGTGTCAGCGGCTAAGGCTGGGTAGGGCCTCTCGCCCCCCCCCCCTGTAACACCCCAAATATCCCCAAGACAAAATGGAGTTTTTGTAGGCTGACACGGCCTGGGACACGGGCGTGTCCCAGGGCGTGTCTTGCTCGGGTTGCTCGGGATCGTTTACTCAACAAATTGTTCTCGACAATTGTAGAGGGGGGGCTGACACGCCCGGCGACACGGGCGTGTTGGGGGGCGTGTCCAGCCAGGTGTCGTGTGTGTTGGCGCGACTTGCAGGCGGCAAGGTCGGGCGGCGTGTCGCTTGACACGGCCTGGGACACGGGCGTGTCCCAGGGCGTGTCCGGGGCGTGTCCGACACGTGTCCATCCAGGGCGTGTCCAGGCTTGGTCGACGAGCGTGGGGCAGCAGTCGACGTCGACGATAGTCGAGCTTGAGGGACACGGCCATGGACACGGGCGTGTGCCTTGGCCGTGTACTTCTCTGGTAGTTTTGGCAATTGTGTAAGGCCGTGTTACAGGGGTGACACGGGCGTGTCGATTGACTGACACGGGCGTGTCAGGTCCGACACGGGCATGTCCAAGCCCGTGTTCTGGTATCTTTTGAGTCGGTTGCTACCGACTGGGGGTACACGGCCTGTGACACGGGCGTGTCACAGGGCGTGTCAGGCCTGTTGAAATGTTTTTCAGAACAGATCTCGGCCGTTCGTTTCCTTCTATTTGGATCTTGTGGTCCAAAGCCCTTCCAGCTGCTATAAGGCCGTGGATTGAGATAAAATCTCATTCTCACTTAGCCATTCTCTTTCCAAAGAGAAGAAAGAGAGGAGAGCTTGGAGGAGGAGGAGGAGGAGCTTTCCGGCCGCCGGTGGAGCTTCGTTGATCCGAATCGAGAGCCGAGTTCAGCGTTGCGGAGGCAAGGCCGCTGCGGTGATTTCCATCCGGCTAGTTTCTTCCATGGCGCCGAAGCGATCGTCAAGGGTAACAGTCTTTCTTCCTTGGGCAGGTGAAGCCTTTTGTTTATGCATGTGCATGGGATCCTCCATCAAGAGATGGAAAAGCGTAAGCGATTCCAGCAGTTGAGTCTGCATCTAGAGCCGGAAGTATGTAGTACGGCATAGGCATGCTGTGTGAAGCCCATCCAGACGTATGTCGGGATTGGTGATGTTTATATTGCGAACCGGAGAAGACTCCGTGTATTCATCGTTTAGCTTGCGGAGATGGTGAGGACGATGTGCTTGGTGTGAAGGATGCTTTGCATAGCTCCTTTGGTTGCATGCTTGTTAAGAGCTGGTTGTTGGAGTGCGGACACCTCTGAGTGGGTGGGCGTGTGAGGTCTTCAACAGGGGTTTGGAGGCTTATGCCCATTCCACCAAGTGGCGATGTTAAGATCGGATGAGCGGTCGATTGGTAGCAAAGCAGCAGGGTGAATTCCCTAGGCTTGTTACACTACGTGGGTAGGTCGACTGGTAGTGCTCACGGGTTTTGGTGAGTTGCGTACCTCTGAGTGAGACGGGTGCGTGAGGTCTTCAACAGGGGTTTGGAGGCTTATGCCCGCCTACCAAGTACAAACCTAAATGTGCCCTGAGTGCACGGAGCGCCTGGCATTGAGGCCGGCGTTTGTGATGTTGTGTGTGATATATATATTGTGATTGTTTTACATGCAGGGAAGGAACCACTGCCCCGGGTAAGGGGTAGGGTCGTTATAATTGGTCAGCTGAATGCTGACCGTTGCTTTGTTTATCACTCATGGGGTGGACGTCCATATGCAGGTGTTGTGGGCTGATTGGATTGAGCGGGCAGAAGCCCATGCTGCTGGTAGGCCCTTGAAGGCCGTGCGAAGTGTTGGATTTCATGTGTGGCCGGCCTGCATGCCGATGTATGAACTTATATTTTTGTAAAGAGAAACCTGTAAGGCCTTAAGGCCGTGTGCGGTGTATTCGTGTGAACATTCCTGATCGTATATAAATGTGTTATTTATATGGTTGTAGTGGACATTCATTGTTATGAGTTCTGTAACTTAAAATCTTCCGCTAGAATGCTCTGAGTTAGGATGCGTGTATAAAGGTTTTTGATACTCTCAAGTGGCTCTCTCGTCTGTCTGTGAAATATGGCGTGGGGCCCCGGCCGGACCCTCTGTTATATTCCATGTGACGAATGGGGGCGTTACACCCCCTCACTTCCAGGAACTCGGAGCATGTAGCTGTGGCGTGACCCTCCGCCTAGTGGAAGTCACAGTACGGCAATGCTCCTCCTCCCCTCCTTCGGCAGGACCGGCGGTCTCTCCCGTTGCCTTTTCCTCCTCCGTCTATCACCAAGGCTTGCTGGGGTGGGGTCAGGAGCTGTCTTTGGGCTTGTCTCTGGAAGTTGAACCTCCTTTGGCTCCCGTGAAAGTTTCCCCCACCCTGGATGACAGCTCTTCCTGGACCCTGGGCAGGTCCTCCCTACTGCCTCAAGCCTGGTTCCGGACCCTCCTATCCCTGGAACCCCTGAGCTCTCTTCTCCTCTCTCTTTATTCCTTCCTGATGCCTTGAGCTACCTTGCTCCTTGACTTATTATTCGTTAGCTTTGCCAACTTCTTGACAAATGCCGGGTTAGCCTCCTCCATGGCTATCTCCTCTGCCGCCCTTTCCATCAGCTCCTCGAAGGAAAGAGGGGCCTTTCGGGTCAAGCTCATCTTAAAGAACCCCTCGCACAACCCCACCGTGAACGCCATCTGGAGGGCATACCCTGACATCTCCTGGATATCCAGGATCTCCTCTTGGAACCTGTCAATGTAGTGGTCCAGCGACTCCTCGGCCCTCTATCTTATCAGAAAGATGGACTCGGGACTCTTCTTCCACTTCTTGGAGGTGGAGAAGTGGAGCTGGAAGCTCTGGCTCAAGTCCTCGAACCCATAGATCGACCTTGGAGGGAGTTGATGAAACCAGTCCCTTGTCTTGTTCTTTAACGTGATCGCGAAGAGGCTACACTTGAAGGAATCCGTCATCGGCCTGATGGAGACGACATCCTCGAACCACTGCAGGTGCTGGATGAGGTCATCCTTCCCGGTATAGTAAGCCATGTCAGGCTCTCTGAACCCCTCGAGAACAGGAGCTGAGATGATCAGCTCGCTAAAGGGTGACCCCCTGAGGGGTTGTCTCGCAACCTCTACTCGCGCGACCTGCTCGCATGGAGGGCTAACACTCGTCGGGCTAGGGAACAACTCACGGCCGGTGAGGTCTCGCTCGACCCCTTCTCCCATCCTTTCCTTCCCTGGCCGCCTTCCTGGTGCACTTCCTTCTCCCCCTACTGGGGTCATCTCACCTATGCCCCTGGGAGGCAGCTCGTCGAGACCACTCTGGGTCAGCTCGCCGAGACCCCTGGGAGCTAGTCCCTTGGGGGTGGGGGTTGAGCTGTCATCCCGAGGGGCAATGCTTCTCAGCATCTCCATGATGCCGGAGATGGAAGTCATGAACTCCTCCCTCCCTACGAAGGGTCCTGGGTTGGGGAGCTCGCCGAGATCATCACTACCTCCCTGATCTCCATCCATGACACTCTCCTGAGATATTCTGTGTTGGTCACTCTTCACGCTCACCGCACCATAATGTTGAAGCCAAAATTGACCTTTCGTGGAGTTCAGGGTCCCAAAAGAAGGGTGACCTCACACCTACTACACTCGGGGGAACGTCACGGACCAAAGACTTGGGAAACTAGGAACAGACCCTCGGCTCTAGCGTGGAGGTACCACCACACACCCGAAAGGTCACAAGAGCACTTCTCCTCCCTCACCAATGGCTGAGTTGGGTACCTTAGAGAGCTCTCTCACTCAACCAAGAAGAAGAAACCAAGGGAGGAGAAAGCCAAAAAACTCATCCTCTCCAAAGGTACCCAAGGGGGTCTATTTATAGTTTTTCCAAGCGTAGGGACCAAAATACCCCTAAGATAAATATGCCCTGAGCCAATAGAAAACACCCACACCGGGGGGAGCGATATTTCCACCCCGAGGGCACAACGGTAAAAGTGTGGCCAAAAGAGGTCCAAGGGTGGGAGGAGGCCAAGCCATACCGCACGGGCGAGACCCTGGCCGCCGGCCGATCTCGCCCCGCGAGCTAACCACGCGGGCGAGACCCTGGTCGCCGGCCGGTCTCGCCCAGTGAGCTAACCGCGCGGGGGAGACCCTGGCCGCCGGCCGGAATCGCCCCGCGAGATAACCGTGCTGGCGAGACCCTGGTCGCCGGCCAGTCTCGCCCCGCGAGCTAATCGCCCTGGGCGAGAGGCTGGCCGCAGGCCACTCTCGCCCTTGCGAGCTGACCGCCTGGGGCGAGAGCCTGGCCGCAGGCCGCTCTCGCCCCCGTGAGCTAACCGCCCGGCCAGTCTCGCCCTACCCAGGACTAGGGTGCATGGGGCGGGATCCTGGCCTCCAGCCGATCTCGCTGCTCCCACCTTGCACCTATCAAGCCGGGGGCGGACGTCGGCCAACTTACCGCACCCGCCCCCCAAGAAGGAGCCAAGGGGGGAGGCAAATTTTTCCTCCCCCTACTAGTATATGACAAGGGCTAGGCCTAAATTGACCACCATGTGTGCAAAATCTCTCAAAAAGCTTAAAAACATATAGTCGGTCCCGCGCCTACCGTGGGGGATCTACTCTGCAATACGGGATTGTACATATATAATCCTTGAATTTTGTAATATAGATATTTATGGACACTTAAATGTTTTGTAAGAAATAAAGCACACCTAGAGGGTTCAATGGCAAATGGTTACCTAGTACATGAGTGCTTGACATTTTGTTCAAGATATATGAGTAAAATTGAGACAAAGTTGAACCGTCCTACTAGAAATGATGAAGGAAATGATGCACAAGATTCAAGATTATCCATTTTTCAAAAGTTGGGGAGGTCACTTGGCAAAAGATTTGAAAATAATCTCACATATGAAGATAGGTATCGTGCTCAATTATACATATTAAGTAATTGTTCGGAAGTGGAACCATTTATAAAGTAAGTCTCGCAACTTTGTTCTGTAAATACATATTAAAAAATTGTAATGCAATTATTTCGTCGATCATTTTCATTTATAGGGAGCATCAAAGGGAACTTGAGCAATTATCTTCTAAAGATGTTGAAAGAAGACACGAGTCCACCTTTGTTAAATGGTTTGAATTACGGATAAATTGGTAGTATAATCTAATTTATTTTATGTACTATGAAGTTATTTTATTATATTTTAATTTAACATGCTCATTTTTCAACAGGCGTCAAAGTTGTATTATGAAGGGAATCTAAGAGTTAACGCAGAATTTTTACAGTTAGCACGCAGTCCAAGGAAAGGGGCGACACATTTTACTTGTTACATTGTTAATGACTTTAGGTTTCATACTTATGATCGTGAAATCAGGCGTAAGACTCAGAACAGTGGAATCATTGTAAGGGGTGATGAAGAGTCAGGTGGCAGAGAATATTATGGAGTTCTAAGAGACATTATTCAATTAGATTATGGTGTTGAACGCCAAATTGTTCTATTTAAATGTGAGTGGCGGGATACACACTGTCGAAGTATGAGACCGGGCGGTCTGGCGGTTTGAGCCTGGCGGGTTGTTGACCGGGCGGTCTGGCGGTTTGAGCCTGGCGGATTGAGGTTGGCGGGTTGATTTCCAGGCTGTCGCCGTATGGTATCCGGCGGTCTGACGGCTTATCTCTGGCGGCTTGGAAACCGGCCGGTCTAGCGGTCTCCTACCGCATCTCTCCCTCTTGGTTCTGGTGTTGCCGAGCGGTTAGAACATTGTCTAACCGCGCGGCCTGTTCCGGTCTCTTATTCTAGCCGCCCAGATCTGTTGTATAGCTTTAGTCCCACATTGTTAATTTGTATTCTTCTCTCTCTCCTCCATTCTATAAAAGGGAGGCCATACCTTTGTAAATGATATCTTTTTGGATAATAAAATTTCAATTATTCAAAGTTCCGGCTTGTTTTCTAGTCGTTTGTTCTCTGCTCTAGTCGTTTGTTCGCTACTTTTAACATGGTATTAGAGGAATCGATCTTCTCCTCCTGATTCTGTGCGCCCTGTCCGCGCGGCTTGCCCCTTCTTCTCGCGACCTGTTCTCGCTGTTTGCGCCCTGTCCGCGCGTCCTCCTTCTCCTGCCCTTCTGTCGCAGCGACCTGTCTCCTTGTTCGTCGCGACCTGCTTCTTTATTCGCTTTTTCCGTTCGCGCGGTCTATCTTCTAGCCGTTCGACCTCTTCCCCGTCTTGGACCTGCGGCTTGGTCGTGGCTTCTCTGGCCGCTGGTGTCGAACATCGTGACCGCCGCAGCTCGTCTTCTTTCTATCCGCGCGGCTTATATTCTAACCGCGCGGCCTCTCGCAGTTATCTCCTATGGCCCTTTCTGAGACCTCCACCACCACCACTCCTATCGCCACTCCGGCGCCGCTTCCTACACCCTCTGGCAACCTTGGCACGGTTTCTAAACTTGTTGGCTCCAACTATCCGGATTGGAGCGTCTCCTTCACTTTTCTTCTCCGCTCTCAGCGCAAACGTCATCACCTCACCGATGACCCTCCTCCCTCAGACTCTGCTGAATTTGATGACTGGGATGCCAGTGATGCGCTTGTCCGCACGTGGTTGGCTAACAGCCTCTCCGATGAATGTCTTCCTGTCATACGCCATGATGAGACGGTCAAGACCGCGTGGCTTCACCTTGCTGCTCTCTACTCAAAGGGGGCCCAGACATCCCGCATTTATACTCTCTACGCGGATCTCTTCGCTCGCCCTTCCATGTCTCCTGCTGCGGCTTATCAGCAAGTTCAGGCTCTTGGGGCCGAAATCCTCCAGAATCGCCCCTTCTCCGCGGACTTGGCCGAACAGCACAAACACTTCCAGGAACTCCTGGTTGTTTGTTATCTTCTCCGGCTTCCTGAGTCTTTTGATATGATCCGCCAGCAGATCTTGGGCGAAGCCGAGTCTCCCACATTGGATGCCACCGCAGCTCGCATCGCCGCGGTTACTTCACTGCTCCAACGTCCTCTATTGTCCTCCCCTCCTCCACCGGACTCCTATGCTCACCAAGTCCAGCAGGGTGGCAATAGTGGTCGCAGCCAATCTGGCACGCGCGGTCCGTCCAGGTTCCTCTGCTCTCACTGTGGTCGTACCGGCCACTCAGTTGACCGCTGCTGGCAAAAACATCCTCATCTTCGTCCCTCCGGTGATACTTCTTCCTCAACCTCCGCCTCCTCTCGGCAGTCTGCTTCTGTGGCCACCACCTCAGGTAGTGCACACGTCGTTACCCAAGGTAAATGGCTCATTGACTCTGGTGCTACAAATCACATGACCGGAAACCCTCACTGCTTCTCTCTCCTAGAGACGCATGCTCGGTTACCCCCGGTTCTCGTTGCGGATGGTTCGCCTTCCCCTGTTCATGGAACGGGCATGGTTCAAGTCACTCCCTCGCTTCGCTTAGCGGACACTCTCTATGTCCCGAAGTTCCCTTGCAATTTACTCTCCGTTACTACTTTATGCAAGCAACTTCAGTGCTCTGTCTTATTTACTCCTACTTCTTGTTGTTTTCAGGACCCGAGAACCCAACGGACGATTGCTACTGGGACTGAGAGCGGCGGCCTCTACTTCCTCGACAATGTTTCCGCTCTGTCCGCCTTCTCTTCCTCGTCTACTGATCTGCTTCAATGGCATCTTCGCCTTGGACATCCTCCTCCTCGGATTCTGCATCAGCTTCTTCCCCACTTACCTCAACCCAGTCCTCCGCTCAACTGCGATGCGTGTCAGCTTGGCAAGCATCACCGTTCCTCCTTCCCGCAGAAGCAAGGCCGTGGTTCCTCCCGCCCTTTTGATCTCATTCATTCTGATATCTGGGGTCCTGCTCCTACTCCCACCGTTGGTCGGGGTAGTTTTTACTTTGTAACTTTTATTGATGATTTCTCCAGATGTACCTGGGTGTATCTATTAAAAGATCGCTCTGAACTCTTATCTGTATGGCAATCTTTTTATAATATGATTAAAACTCAGTTTGCTATTTCTATTAAAGTATTGCGCTCTGATAATGCTAAGGAATATCTCAGTCATGAGTTTTCATCTTTTTGTATGCAACATGGTCTTATTCATCAGACCAGCTGTGTTTACACCTCCCAGCAAAATGGGGTGGCGGAACGTAAAAATCGCCATCTCCTCGATATCGCTCGCACTCTGATGACACAGATGCAGGTGCCTCGCTCCTATTGGGGCTATGCTGTTCTTCTTGCCTGCTATCTCATCAATCGCATTCCCTCTTCTGTTCTTCACGGCAAGACCCCCTTCTCCATTCTCTACCCAACCAAGGAACCCTTTCCTCTTCCTCTCCGTATCTTTGGGTGTACGGCCTTCGTGCATGCTCCGTCTGCTACTCGCGACAAGCTTTCCCCCCGCTCCACCAAATGTGTCTTTTTGGGTTACTCGACAACTCAAAAAGGCTACTGTTGCTTTGATCCTGTTCTGCGCAAACAGTTTGTTTCCGCAGACGTCACCTTCTTTGAAAATGCTTCCTACTTTTCTTTCCCATCTTCACCTCCTCCTGCTGTCTCTGACTCTCCACCATCTCTCTGTGAGCCTTCCACACAAGTAGACGTCTCCCCTCCTATGTCGTCTCCTCCTCCGTCTCCTTCTCTCCCTATTATCTCCCCTCCTTCGTCTCCGCAGCCGTCTCTCTCTAGTCCCGGGCCAGCTTTCTCTGCCACGGATGCTCCGGTCCCTGAGGCACAAGACGACCTGGATCGTCCCATTGCCCTTCGCAAAGGGGTGCGGGCGTGTACCCAACACCCGCTTGCGGCTGTTGTTTCCTATGATCGGCTTACTCCCTCTCGCAGGTGCTTTGCTTTGGCCATCTCGGCTACTACCACTCCCCGCACTTACCAGGAGGCTCTTGTTATTCCTCATTGGAAATCTGCCATGGATGAGGAAATTGCCACTCTTACTGAAAGAGGTACCTGGAACCTTGTTCCTCCACCGATCGGTACTGATGTGGTTGGCTGCCGCTGGGTGTTCGTTGTGAAGTTTCGCCCGGACGGCACTGTGGATCGTTACAAGGCCCGCCTGGTGGCCAAAGGCTTTACTCAGACTTATGGAGTTGACTATTTTGACACTTTCTCTCCGGTTGCTCGCCTCAGCACCATCCGGGTTCTTCTTTCTGTGGCCGTCAACAGGGAGTGGGACATTTCTCAACTTGACGTCAAGAATGCTTTTTTGTATGGGGATCTTCAGGAGGACGTCTATATGGAGCAACCTCCAGGGTATGTTGCTCAGGGGGAGACACGAGTATGCCAGTTGAAGAAGGCCATCTACGGCCTAAAGCAGAGCCCTCGGGCGTGGTTTGACAAGTTTAGTGGCATTGTGGCTGCAATTGGCTTTGCAAGAAGTTCCGCCGATCACTCATTGTTTATTCGCAAAACCGCATCAGGCCTTGTGGTTTTGGCGGTATATGTGGATGATATCCTTCTTACCGGCGATGACCAGGCTGGGGTGGACTTGACAAAGAAACACCTCCGTCAACACCTTGTCACGAAGGATATGGGCTCCCCGAAATATTTTTTGGGGATAGAAATCTCTCGGAAGCCCGACTCGTTGGTTCTCTCCCAACGGAAGTATGCGCTTGATCTTCTACAAGAGGCAGGATTGACCGGGGCCAAACCGGCCCGGTATCCCATGGCCACTGGAGAAGACAAAACATGGACAGATGACTCACCGCTTATATCCGATGCCACGAGGTATAGACGTCTGGTGGGCAAACTCATTTATCTCACGGTGACCAGACCCGACATTGCCTATGCTGTAGGCAAGGTCAGTCAGTTCATGCAAGCTCCCAGGGAATGTCATCTTCAGTCTGCCTTGAAGATACTAGAGTATGTCAAAGCAGCACCAGGGAAAGGGCTACTCTTTCAGAAGCATGGTCATCTGAGAATTGAAGCCTACTCAGACTCAAGCTATGCGGATGATAAAGGTGACCGTAAATCTACATCGGGTTTCTGCACATTTGTTGGAGGAAATCTTGTGAGCTGGAAGAGCAAGAAGCAGTCTGTTGTCTCAAGGTCCAGTGCAGAAGCCGAATACCGGAGTATGGCGTCAACCACGTGTGAGTTAAAATGGTTGCGGGCTCTCATGCTTGACCTAGGAGAGGTCTACAACTATCCTCTGCCTATGTTTTGTGACAACAAAGCCGCTATATACATATCCAAAAATCCGGTCTTCCATGAGAGAACGAAACATATAGAGGTCGACTGCCATTTCATCCGAGAAGAGGTCTTGAAGAAACAGATTTGCACTCCGTTCGTCACCTCCGACAAAGAGTTGGCTGATATCTTCACCAAGCCGGTTTCTACTTCCTTCTTCCACATTTGTGACAACCTGGGCATGATTGATATCTATGCTCCAGCTTGAGGGGGAGTGTCGAAGTATGAGACCGGGCGGTCTGGCGGTTTGAGCCTGGCGGGTTGTTGACCGGGCGGTCTGGCGGTTTGAGCCTGGCGGATTGAGGTTGGCGGGTTGATTTCCAGGCTGTCGCCGTATGGTATCCGGCGGTCTGACGGCTTATCTCTGGCGGCTTGGAAACCGGCCGGTCTAGCGGTCTCCTACCGCATCTCTCCCTCTTGGTTCTGGTGTTGCCGAGCGGTTAGAACATTGTCTAACCGCGCGGCCTGTTCCGGTCTCTTATTCTAGCCGCCCAGATCTGTTGTATAGCTTTAGTCCCACATTGTTAATTTGTATTCTTCTCTCTCTCCTCCATTCTATAAAAGGGAGGCCATACCTTTGTAAATGATATCTTTTTGGATAATAAAATTTCAATTATTCAAAGTTCCGGCTTGTTTTCTAGTCGTTTGTTCTCTGCTCTAGTCGTTTGTTCGCTACTTTTAACACACACCATGAAGGCAAAGGTTATAAGAAGGAATTAAATGGAATTATTTCCGTTAATGTAAAACATAATTTGAGAAGCAATGAAATTTATGTCTTAGCTTGCCAAGTTGAACAAGTATATTATGTAGCCGATAACAAAAATAAAGATTGGAGATTGATAATAAAGACAAAGTCTCGTCACTTTTATGATGTTCCTCCCAAAGATAGTGAAGACTTCAATGAAGAAGAAATTCATTTGTATGATATAGATGTTGGGTTAAACCCATTACGTGATATTGTCATAGATGATGATGACACATAAATTTTATTACAAAGAACTGATGTTGAAGCCATGACAATTAAGAAAAGAGATCATTCATGCCTAAGTAGAGGTCTGAACGAAGAAGACATCGATGATGATACTATAAACATCGACTCTGAAGATAATGTGGAAAATGAGGATGTTTAATGCTATTTCTTATCCCCTTTTTTTGTTATTTTCATTTTTGTGTATGTTTTTTAAGTCAAACGTGTATTTTTTTCTGTGAAACTATGTCCTTTTTCATATTTATTTAAGTTAATCAAAATGTATGAAATTTTCTTCATTCCATTATTATTAATCATGTTTCTTAGTTTAATTTTTTTGAATATATATCATATCTTTTTTCAGGTAGTTAAGAAGAATCTATGGCAGAGAAGCCAAAGATTAGCGCTAAAATTAAAGATTCTCACGTAGAAAGACACAATTCACTTGATTTGCAAACTAACTCATACAAATTTCACCCACGAACCACTGCTGCACGTCTTTGTTTTCTTTAGCTAGTTCATTTAATCATCAGGATAATACAAAGGCTAAAACACATAAACATATAAAATATAAACCGCATCAATCTACCAAATTAGATACAACACAATCTATAAAAGAAAGAGCAACACAACCTACAAGTATTACATCCTACCATCAGCCACCAATACACCCACCTTCATCACTTCAGTTGGATCAAAATTTTATAAATGAAGAGGGGAATGCAAATGAGATTGGGCATGAACTTGATCGTATTGAGCTTGATGTTGATCATGTACATTCAGATCTGACAGATCTCAAGCATGGTAATATCGATGGTACATCTAACTTTTTTGTAATTTAAATTCATTGTTTCGTAAGTGTTTTAACATTGCAATGTCAATCAACAGGTACATGTGAAATTAAGAAAAGAACACCTGGTCTGACAACTGGGATTGGATGGTCTAAGAGACAATATCATTGTGCGGAAAAGGTAGAAGTTCAAATTCCCGCGGACCTTCGCAAAATAGTTGGTGAAAGATCTCAAGAGCTTATCACAAGGTCGGAGTGGGCTATAAGGCTATATGCTCCTTTGAATGTTGAGAAATGGGCCCATATTCCAGTTGATATAATCGATAAAATAGTTGATATTATCTACGTAAGTATTGAAATTGTTGCAATTAATTATATGAATTGAATATGATGTTTTCTTTTATGAATTTGTATTTTAATTTTAATTTGTTGTTTTTAGTCTGAATTTAGTCTCCCAAAGGAGAATCATGTGATTGAAGACCTTATATCTTCACTTCGCCGAATCTATAATATTTGGCGTGCTCGTTTGCATAGTGATCATTATTTAAAATGGTGTACTGATGCACAAAGACGCGATCATTGCCCTAAAGAAATCAATCCTGATCAATGGAGTTGGCTAATTGGTTATTGGGGTAGTGCCAAGTTCAAGGTATAAAAACATAAATATTTAATTTTCTTATTGGAAATCCTAACATATTTATTTTCTTATTGGAAATCCTAACATATTTATTTTCTTATTGATTCATTGCGGAAGATTAGTGATGTGAATAAAAAAAATAGGAGTCAACAAAAAATAAAATCTCATGTTGGCACAAAGTCTATAGTGCGAACTGTATTTGAACTAGTAAGATTTTAAAGATTTATATAATTATGTTAATGTTTTCAAATTGTCATTATACTTCAATTTTATGTCTTATTGATTTCTAAATGTAGAGACAAGTTGTACATGAATAACAACAATTGCCTATATACGTGCGATTGTGGGAGAGAAAACAAAAAAAGGAAAACAAAATCAGTGGATGGATAAAGCTGCAGAGGAGGTATACAATAAGCTTTTGGAACTTCATGAGGAACAAAAAAGAGACAAAGGAGAAGACAAATTGACTACGGAAGAAGCCTACACAATGGTACTTGGTAAACGATCGGGTTATATTCCCTGAATGGGGCCAGGGCCAAAACCTTTACACCGTGAAAGTACTAATGGACAACGTCTCCAAGCATAAATACAAGCTGGTGAAGTAGAAGCAGAGATGACTACACTTATTCAAGAAATGGACGAAAGAATGACTCAAAGAGCGGCACAAATGGAGCAAAGAGAGGCACGCATGGAGCAAATGGAGGAGCAAAGAGAGGCAAGCATGAAGCAAATGGAGGCACGAATGATGGCCTTCATAGAACGAAGAGAACTAGAGGATCAGATGGACAGCAGCTAGAGAATCTTTGGCTAGTCATGACGATGACTAACTTCCTATTTGGATTAAGTTTTAATCAACTTTGGTGTAATTTTACATTTTATTGCCTTTCATGGGCTGTTTTTTTTTTCACCGGTGGTACTCCAAAAATCTTTATGTTGTTCATTGAAATTTTCCCATCGCTGGTAGTGTTATTAATGCATGCATGCATGACTGTTATTTTCGCGAACTACTCACAATGCAGTGTCCGCCTATGGTTGGAGCTCAAATCGAGGGCCACGTGCTCCCAACAGAAGAGATACGGGTGTCTCGCACGACGACGACGACGAGCCTGCACGATCGGCGACGAGCCCGCACGACGACGATGGACGACGACGCCTCGCACGACGACGACGAGCCCGTCCTCCCCTCCATCTGATGATTCCAGCCCTCTGAACGACGACGACACAACATCTCGGGTATGAATGAATTCCTTCTATGGTTCCACGACGATCGGCGACGGCGCCTCGCATTTGAATTTTTGTACATTCTTGTTCTTTGCTGTTGCGTGCTGCTAAGTGTAGTAGAAGTTCACTAGGCTATGGTCTGTTCGGAGAAGCAGAGGGTTGTAAGGTAGCTGTCCGTGGGTGGGGCTGGCCGAGATGTAGGTTTGCTGTATAGTGTAGTTGGAGGTGTTGTGGGATGATTTGGGGAATGTTAAGAGGAGCAGTAGAGTGGGAGAATTACTGTAATGGGTCTAGTGAGGGATGTCTCACCTGTAGGTGGGGGAGGGTTAGTCTTGCTCTTGGGCTGCATAATAGGGGGCCGGCTACTGCTGGAAACTGCAGGTGCAGATGCTGGGAGGATTTCTGGATGGGCAAATATTCGCCAAAAAAATATGATCATATTTCTAGTCTTTAAACAAGAAAAGGTGAGAATGGCTGCAGAATATGTTCCGTGAATCGCAGCCCGCGATTCGGAGTCGTGAAAATCTTTCACGACTCAAAGCCTCCGTTTGGGGGCACTTATTTTTACCGGTCAAGCGGTTACCACCGCATGAATCGGACCTTAATTTGTTGGATTTCCTGGAGTTGACCGTTGACCGGACCCACTTGCATGGGAGTTATGAGTTTTGTTTTAATTGCTTAAGGGGGAGTGAATGTGATTAATTGGGGAGATGAGAGGGTGGTAGGTGTAAGGTTAGTATTTAATAGCTTTTATTGCTTTGCCATTTGGCGCGTTGTCATTGGTTGTTGTTGCCTATATATAGGCTTGTAGTTTCATTTGTAAAGATTGATGCAATAGAAGAAATTCCCCACTCCTTGTTTGTGTTTTAGAGAGAGGAGAGAGTGCCGTAGCGCCAAGAATCTCTAGTGAGAGAAAGTTGCCGGCGGTGAGTTTGCCGGGCGAGTAGAAGGAGAGTACTCGCGAGTTCGGGCGGCTTGGAGATCTCGCTGCGCGAGTTGGTGCTCTCGCTAGTCGTGTCCGGCGAGTTGATCTCGCTGCGCGAGTTGGAGCTTGCAGGGGCTGCGGTCTCGCAAGGGTATTTGTCTCGCCAGGTTGAGCTCGGCAGTGGTGTACTCGCGCGAGTAGAAGTGTGTAGCCGCGCGAGAAGGAGGTTGCCGAGTTAGGAGCGAGTGCGGGCTGCGAGTGGTGTTGGCGAGTTAGAGTTTGCGAGTGGTGGTCTCGCGTTGGCCGTCTCGCAGGTGGGAGCTCGCGCGGTTAGGCGGCTAGAGTTGGCGAACTCGGCGGTGTGTGGATTTTTTGTGCTAAGTGTTTTGGAGGTGTAGTCCGAAGCAGGGACCCATTCACGTTTCCAACAAGTGGTATCAGAGGCAGGTTCCGACCCCTGGAAGTGTGCTCGGAAGTTTGTGACGAGAAGAGATGGAGATGGGAAGCGGGATGCCGGGGCAAGTCCCCAAGTTGAGCAAAACGAACTATGGGAACTGGAGCATCCAAATGAAAGTACTACTAGCCTCCAAGGAGTTGTGGGAGGTAGTAGAGGATAGAGTTGAGGAACTGACTGCCGAAGCAGAAGCTGCGTTGACGAACGCTCAGAGGGTGGCGTGGAGAGAATCCAAGAAGAAGGACAAAAAGGCGTTGTTCATCTTGTACCAAGGAGTGGATGAAGCGACCTTTGAGAAGATCTCGGACGCCGAGACTTCAAAGGAAGCATGGGAGATACTGCAGCGCTCCATGCAAGGAGTGGACAAGGCGAAGAAAGTGAAGTTACAATCACTTCGGGCTCAATACGAGGTGATGAGGATGCTGAGCTCGGAGAAGGTGGGAGACTTCGTGACACGTCTACGGACGCTCACGAATGAGATGAAGAGAAATGGGGAGACGATAGACGAGGTCAGCTTTATGGAGAAGCTCCTGCGATCTATGTCCAAGAAGTTCAGACACGTGGTGGTGGCCATCGAGGAGTCGAAGGATCTCACCGCGATGGCGGTGGATGAACTCGTTGGGTCTCTGCAAGCCCACGAGTACCGTATGCTGCAGGATGATGAGGAGTCAAGTGGCTTGGGGAAAGCACTTCAGACTCAGCTCAATTTTGGAGAGAGCTCTGGAAGAGGAGGAGGCCAGCGTGGTCGTGGCTACCAAGGAAGAGGTAGAGGAGGAAGAGGTAGAGACCAAGGAAGGTACCAACCGCACCAGAAGGAGGTGGAGCATAACCAAGGCTGGAACGCCGGAGGTAGAGGTAGGGGCCAAGGTAGAGGCCAAGGCAGAGGTCAAGGAAGAGACCAAGGCAGAGGTCAAGGCAGAGGAGGAAGAGGAGACATGTCCCAGACTCAATGTTACAACTGTGGCAAGTTCGGGCACATGAGCTACGATTGTTGGTCTCCTAGGAAGGGAGGAGATGCCAACCATTATGCGGAGACTAGCAACACGGGAGGCGACCCGATGATGTTCCTTACCGTCCAAGGGGCTGGAGGCGGAAGGAATGGAACATGGTACTTGGACACCGGAGCCAGTAATCACATGTGCGGAGAGAAGGAGCTGTTTACGAGCCTTGAACCAAATAGTGGTGAGGTGAGTTTCGGCGACGCTTCTAAGATTTCAGTTGAAGGAAGAGGAGTAGTGGCGGTTGTGTTGAATGGGAAGGAGGTGCTCATCAACGACGTTTTCTACGTGCCTGGCTTGAGGAGTAATATCCTAAGTCTCGGGCAACTGGTGGAGAAGGGCTACCGGGTCCTACTGCGGGATGGCACCCTAGCCATGAAGGATGGTCAAGGGAAAGAAGTTGTGAGGGTGAAGATGACGACGAATCGTCTCTTTACTTTGAGCATGGATGTGAAG
The DNA here is from genome assembly GCA_039513925.1 of Platanthera zijinensis. Classification (NCBI taxonomy): domain Eukaryota; kingdom Viridiplantae; phylum Streptophyta; class Magnoliopsida; order Asparagales; family Orchidaceae; genus Platanthera; species Platanthera zijinensis. Next base: position 117,024,232 of record CM077097.1, on the reverse strand, counting down.
GAGACGACATGTCTCGCGAGGACTGAAGAGGAGGAAGAAGCTTGGCTGTGGCACCACCGGATGGGGCATCTGGGGTTCACAGGCCTGAAGCTGCTGTCTGGATCCAAGATGGTGGAAGGGCTGCCTATGATCACACCTCCTCAAAGGGTCTGTGAGGCATGCACGAAGGGGAAGCAAAGAAGGGAGACATTTGAGGGTGGCAAGTCTCGGAGAGCAACAAGGCCGTTGGAGTTGGTTCACTCGGACATCGCTGGTCCGTTTGAGACCACTTCAATAGGTGGAAGCAGATACTACATCACATTCACCGACGACTTCAGCAGGAAGTGTTGGGTGTACTTTCTAAGGGAGAAGGCTGAGGCACTGGAGAAGTTCAAGGAGTTCCGGGCGATGGCTGAGAAGGAGAGCGGTCAACCGCTGAAGGTGCTCAGAACGGATAGGGGTGGGGAGTACACCTCTAGGCTGTTTGACGAGTACTGTAAGCATTGGGGGATCTCTCATCAGCTGACGGCGGCATACTCGCCTCAGCAGAATGGCGTGGCGGAGAGAAAGAACCTTACCATCATGAACATGGCGAGGAGTATGGTGAAGGGCAAGGGGTTGCCAAAGAAGTATTGGGCGGAAGCAGTGCAGGTGGCAGTGTACGTGCTGAACCGTTGTCCAACAAAGAGTGTGAAGTCCAAGACACCCTTTGAAGCTTGGAGTGGGTGGAAGCCCAATGTGAAACATTTGAGGGTCTTCGGGTGTGTTGCTTATGCTCACATCCCGGACCAGAGGAGGAGGAAGTTAGATGACCGGAGCGAGAGATGCATCTTTGTAGGCTACGCTCCTGCGAGCAAGGCTTACAAGTTGTATAACCCAGAGACAGGGAAAGCTATCATCTCTAGAGATGTGGTGTTTGAAGAAGGAAGCAGTTGGAGCTGGGATGAAGCAACAAGAGGCATCAAGGGAATGTTCTACGAGGAAGATGAAGAAGAAGGTGGAGAAGAGGCTGAAGCCGAGATGGGTGGAACGGAGCCACCATCACCACCTAGCGGAGGTTCGGGGGGAGCTCTCACCCCTTACTCTAGTGGCGCAAGTGCTAGTGGAAGTAGCTCTGGAGGAGCAAGCACAAGTGGGAGCAAGGACAATCGTCCTCAGCCCAGGATGAGGGGGCTGGATGAAATCTATGAGGAGACGGCACCGGTCCTTAACAATTTTTCTCTATATTGTCTTTTGGCAGATGTTGAGCCGTGCTCCTATGATGAGGCCGCAAAGGAGAAAAGCTGGAGGAAGGCGATGGATGTGGAGATCGCCTCCATCAAGAAAAATGAGACCTGGAAGCTGGTCGACCCTCCTGCTGGCCACAAACCCCTCGGGGTGAAGTGGGTGTACAAGGTGAAGAAGAATAAAGAAGGAGGCGTGGAGAAGCACAAGGCGAGGCTAGTCGTGAAGGGCTACCGCCAAGTTCAAGGGGTCAACTATGATGAGGTGTTCGCCCCTGTAGCACGGATTGACACCATCCGCTTGATCATCGCCCTAGCTGCACACCATGGGTGGAAGATCATGCAGATGGATGTTGTCTCTGCCTACCTGAACGGGTACCTGGAGGAGGAGGTATACATCGAGCAGCCTCCAGGGTACGTGGTGAAGGGACAAGAGAGGAAGGTCTGCAAGTTGGTGAAGGCACTCTACGGGTTGAAGCAGGGAGCAAGAGCATGGAACGGGAGGATAGATGCTTTCCTGCAAAAGCATGGCTATCAAAAGAGCCCGCATGAGTACGCTCTTTATACCAAGGTGGACAAGGATGGAGGCATGATGATAGTGTGTTTGTACGTGGATGACATGATCTACACGGGGAACAACACAGCTATGTATGAAGAGTTCCGAGAGATGATGAAGAAGGAGTTTGAGATGACTGACTTAGGAGAGCTAAGTTATTTCCTGGGGGTGGAAGTGAAACAGGGAGAAGATGGGATTTTTATATCCCAGAAGAAGTATGCGGAGGAGATTCTGAAGAAATTCAGGATGGAGGATAGCAAGCCTATCTCCACTCCTGCCGACCCGGGGATGAAGCTGAGCAAGGAGTCGAAGGAAGGAGCGGTGGACTCCACCTTATTCAAAAGCTTGGTGGGTAGTCTGCGCTACCTGACCTTCACCCGACCAGATATTATGTATGCAGTCGGGGTGGTGAGTAGGCACATGGAGGAGCCAAAGGAAGATCACTTCACTGCAGCGAAGAGGATCCTGAGGTACATCAACGGGACGAGAGGTCATGGACTGAAGTATGCTACTGGAGAGGAGCTGACGTTGGTAGGTTACTCAGACAGTGACTACGGCGGGGATGTCAATGACCGGAAGAGTACTTCCGGATATGCTTTCAACATGGGAACAGGAGTGTTCTCTTGGAGTTCGAAGTAGCAGGCCACAATAGCTCTATCGTCCTGCGAGGCGGAGTACATAGCGGCAGCAGCTGGCACATGCCAAGCCATCTGGCTAAGGAATTTGTTGGAGAGCTTGCAGCATGGAGTGGATGGGCCAACGACCATGTTGGTGGACAACATGTCGGCCATCCAACTCGCGAAGAACCCGGTACTACACGGGAGGAGCAAACACATCGATACAAGGTATCACTTCCTGAGAGAGCAGGTGGAGCTGAAGACCGTGGAGGTCAAGTATTGCCCGACCGGAGAGCAAGTGACGGACATCTTTACCAAGGCGTTGAAGGTGGACACGTTCATGAAGCTCAAAGGCAAACTCGGCATGCTATGCCAAGTTTGAGGGGGAGTTTGTTGGATTTCCTGGAGTTGACCGTTGACCGGACCCACTTGCATGGGAGTTATGAGTTTTGTTTTAATTGCTTAAGGGGGAGTGAATGTGATTAATTGGGGAGATGAGAGGGTGGTAGGTGTAAGGTTAGTATTTAATAGCTTTTATTGCTTTGCCATTTGGCGCGTTGTCATTGGTTGTTGTTGCCTATATATAGGCTTGTAGTTTCATTTGTAAAGATTGATGCAATAGAAGAAATTCCCCACTCCTTGTTTGTGTTTTAGAGAGAGGAGAGAGCGCCGTAGCGCCAAGAATCTCTAGTGAGAGAAAGTTGCCGGCGGTGAGTTTGCCGGGCGAGTAGAAGGAGAGTACTCGCGAGTTCGGGCGGCTTGGAGATCTCGCTGCGCGAGTTGGTGCTCTCGCTAGTCGTGTCCGGCGAGTTGATCTCGCTGCGCGAGTTGGAGCTTGCAGGGGCTGCGGTCTCGCAAGGGTATTTGTCTCGCCAGGTTGAGCTCGGCAGTGGTGTACTCGCGCGAGTAGAAGTGTGTAGCCGCGCGAGAAGGAGGTTGCCGAGTTAGGAGCGAGTGCGGGCTGCGAGTGGTGTTGGCGAGTTAGAGTTTGCGAGTGGTGGTCTCGCGTTGGCCGTCTCGCAGGTGGGAGCTCGCGCGGTTAGGCGGCTAGAGTTGGCGAACTCGGCGGTGTGTGGATTTTTTGTGCTAAGTGTTTTGGAGGTGTAGTCCGAAGCAGGGACCCATTCACGTTTCCAACATAATTAAGATCCGGTGCATGCTGTCGTAACCGCTTGACCGGCGAAAATATGTTCCCCCAAACGGAGCCAAAATCGGGGGAATTTCGTGATTTTGGGCGTGGGCGGTGTGAATCGCTAGATCGGAAAACTTTGTTCGGCATGGTGGGATGAAAATTGACGGCATGAAAGTCGATGGTTGATTCAAATTTTATTTTTGATAAGAGTATATATTTAATTTTGGTAATCAGTTCATAAATACATTACAAGTTACAAAGATCTTATTTTGAACTGTTTACATGCGAAGACTTTTGAGCATTTTCCGGAAATATTCTCCGGTATTAGAACAGAGAGTGTTGCAATCCCTGAAAGATCTGTGTCGTTTATAATTGCAACTTCAGATCCAGAGTTCCTGGCAACTAGGCTTTACCAGAGCTGTTCCATGGAGGTAACTAATTATTATAAATTCATTTGGTTAATGAATATTAATTAAGAAATTATATAAAAATGATTAGTGTTTAATGATCAGGATTTGACTCTAGCGAAGATGATGGTGAGGCCTACATCATTCTTCCAGGAAGATTTGAGCAAGAGAGCGGCTTTCTCGGAGGAGAGGTATGGATCGGTGGACAAAGTGTTCGTGCTCTGCGGAGAAGACGCCTCATTGACTCCCGATTATCAGCGATGGATGGTTAAGAACAGTCCGGTGAAGGAGGTGATGGAGATCAACGGTGCAAATCACATGCCCATGCTGTCCAAGCCACGGGAGCTATGCCAATGCATTGCCGCCATTGCTAACAGCTATATACGCTAACTGATGATGATTATGACGGTCAGCGTTTAGTTAAAGGTGTTTTGATTCTACTCTTTAAACAAGTCTTCAATTGTAGGCTTCATTGGTGAGAATGGCGAACTTGTTGTATTAAACCCATCCAAACAAGTGAAGGATGGAGAAAAAATGTTCAAATTTAATAAAGTCTATGGACCATCAGCTACTCAAGGTTCCTACTTTTATCCCTGCAAATCTAATTTTTCTAGATGTCTTCAATACAGATTCATACATGAACTTTCTAGATAAAAAATATTGATAACATAGAATTTGAATTTGAGAGTCTGTGCTTAATAATTATTTGGTTGATTCATACATTGATCGATGTTTTAATAGGGGAAGTCTTTTTGAACATCTAGCCTCTAGTACGCTCTGTTCTTGATGGTTATAATGTTTGCATCTTTGCATACGACCAAACTGGATCAGGCAAAACTTACACAATGGTATACAGATTTCTCTATTCCTATCATACTTTCTTTTTTCATTATGAACTATGTTTAATATGCTTATGAAGTAACTTTATTTTGTAGAGTGGCCCCGATTCACCAACTGAAGAAGTACGGGGTGTCAATTATCGAGCGTCGAATGATCTTTTTGTAGAGTGATTTAAAGACTAGATCAACTCTTTGTGGATCTCTTCATTTGATTTAACCATGTGTTTTTGTGATTTTCTTGAAGGAAACAAAGATCGATGGACACTGAGCAGTTATTGGACACCAAGTTGTGGCATGCCCACTACAACAAAAGGTGAAAGTTGGACTGGTGAAAGTTGGAAAAAAGGAGAAAGTTTTGGCATACTAAACTTCTCTTTGTTGTACTGATCGTGAAAGTTGAAAAAAGGAAGAGACTAAAAACGAGGTGCCAAAGATGGAATGAGGCAAGAAGAACGAGCCTAAGAAGAAGAAGAAAGAAAATAATTCTCACGAGCAAATTGTTTATTATAGAATTTTGTCTTGTATTGGGTTTAGTAGATCTAAAGAGTTATGTTGATTTGTATCGAGGGATTTGGGTTATCTCTCACCTTCCGGCCTTTTTTGTTACCTTTAATAAAAATATATTTTCATTGAGATTATTCTTTTACCAAATAGATATTCTATTTATTATTATGTCTGAGTCTTGCAATTTAATTATTTATATTTAATAGCAAATAAATAAATTTATTTAAAAATGTACGTTTAGGAACGAAAAAAATAATTGTCACTAAAAAGGTACATTTAGTGACGAAAATTAATGGTCATTAAAAATTTACATTTTGTGACGAAAATAATTGTCACAAAAAATGTACATTTAGTAACGAAAATTAATGGTCAATAAAAATATACATTTAGTATCAGAAATTATTTATCACTGAAATATACATTTTGTGACGAAAATTGATTTGGTCACTAAATATATTTTGTGACGCACATTTTGCAACCATCTTGTGACAGATCAAATTTGGTTGCTAAATGTCTATAGTGACCAAACCGCAATATTTTATGACAAAAAATTTCGTCACTAAATGTCAATTTTCTTATAGTGACCGGGTGACTAGGCAACTAGTTGAAAGGCTCAGTGGGGAACAGTTCGCGTATAGCAGTCTGTGGTTTACAGCAGGTCGCGGTTTACACGGCTAGAAGTCTTCTTCCTCGGGGTTGCGGATAGTTCAAACAGTTCGCCCGGCCTCAGCGGGTAGACTATTTCCTCGTTCAGCAGTTCTATTTGCGGTTAGCTTTGCGGTCAGGCGACCTCGCGGTCAGGCGACCTGAAGTGCCGAAAAGAGTTGTTTTCTCAGCATTTCAATAACAGACAGTCCGCGCGGCTTGAGTTGCGGTTTGACAACTTGGTGGATTCGGCGGACAAGCTTGGCGGTTAGCGGCTTGGGTGGTTACTATTGTCAGTCCGCCGGTTTCTCCCTCTTGTAGATTTTTGTTTTCATCAGGTGCGTTGTGAATCATGTATCGCAATGTATATCTCACTCTGCAACGAAGATTGATAATAATTCCAAATTGAGATTTTTGTGTTTCTATTGTTACTAATTTCAACTTGACTTGATTTTAGTTCAGTGTTCATGTGACCTTTCTCGACTTGCATAAAAATTTTCACAATTTCATCGTCCGGAACAAGAGTGAGGTGGCTGGTGGATTCCTTCTGCCGGTTCGAGGAGGAAATGCCCCTCCAAACCAAGCCTCTATTTCTTAGTTGTTAATATAACATTTTTTTCCATGTTTTCTTTCACCCGTCGTATTTAAATATTCCTAAAAGTTTTATTTATTTATTTTATTTCAGATTGTATTTGTTTTTTTAATATTCCTAAAAGTCTTTTTGCAAGGGCTGGTAAAGTTTGTAACTGTTGCACGGGACTTATGAGATGATTCGTGGACATTAAAATAGTTCAAATTGGCGCCTACCTGCTTAGTAATTGTTATATACGGATAGCGTTCACTTCTTTGGGAGCGGGTGAGATCCAAACCGTCTAGCCTTCAATGTAACGTTTGTGCATTACAATAATAAAAAAACACAAAAAAAACAAGCAAAACCCGTTTTTAAAAGCTCCTTCGGACGGCTCCTGCGCTACCCGTGCTCCTTCCTCTGGGAGCGGGTAGCACAGGAAAAAATTATTTATGATTTGAGCTCTGATACCAAATGTAGAAGAGGTTCAGTGACGACAGTCTTCTTCCATCGGCCTGAGGGCCCTTAGGAGTTAGGAAACCGATGGTCTACAATAGCTAGATAACTAGAATCGACGACTAAATTTTTCCGATGTTGGCTAGACCATAACGAACTAATGAGCATGCTACTCCAATCGATCGGGACGAAATCAATGACAACAACATTGGTCGGGTATACTAATAATTGGTAGCAGTTAAAATCATTGCAAAGAATGGCCTACCGGAGACTTGTGGTTACATGAAATGCTTTTTTAATGTTCGGGGCTAATAATTGATGCATGATTTTGGTATGAATTTTTACTGGTAATTCTAACCACCGCTTGCTTAACATCGCATTCAAAGAGGTTATTAAGGCTAGCTTCATTTGGAACGGTGGTGGCAGTAGTAAACGTGGTGGTGGTCATGAATTGTCGTTCGTGAATGCCGGACCTCACATACAAAATTGTTAATTTGTGGAGCGTGATTGCGTCTGAGAGTACTGGGAACTCGCCACGGTTTCGCCGGTCGAGCCTAGGGAAATTTCTGTCAGGGGCACTTATGTAATTTTCTCCTATTTTTATGCTACATGTATAAAAGGTCTTTTTTGGCCTAGGGTTTTTTATGTGTGAAAAATCGAAGGAAGAAAAGCGGCGGAAAAGAGAAGCGGTGTACTGTTGATTGTTCTTCATAGTGGATTTTTTTGGGCGCGGATGGTTGTGATTTTTTGGCCGAATTTGGGGTTTTTCACGTTAAAAATCACTGTGCTTTTTTGCTTGTTTTCTGCGATTCTTGTGTGTTTCGTGGGCGTCATTTTCTTAACAAAAATTCATGCATTTTATGCTCAAAATTAATTTATTTTCTAGGCTGCGGTCATAACTTTTGTCTTGCAAAACATACATTCTATGATAATGCCATTTTGACTAAATTTACCAGAGCAAATAAGCCACGCCAAATGAAGCCTTGAATTAAAATTGTTGCCTAATTTTCCTAATTAATTGGGCAACATAGCTGTGAGAGTCGTATTTATATTTAATATTGGTGGTGAAATCAACTTCTTGGAAGCTTACGGTCCGTTTGACACGGCGGTGGAGGTTGTGAAAAGGGCTGCTACGAGCCGCACCATCCGTTTGGCGCGGCGTTTTTGCTGAGATGAGTTTGGGTAAAAACTCCACCTTTAAGAAATATGTGTTTGACATGACAACTATTTTAACCGCAACTAAATAAAAAAAACTACCAATCGATCTCCACTGTGGTGTAAAAACTCCATCATTGAGCATTTCAGATCGACCCACCACTAGGGGTGCAACTCGGATCGGTTCGGTTCGGTTCCACTCAGAACCAAGAACCGACCCGTATCGGTTCGGTTCCAAATTTTTGGAACCGGAACCGACCCACGGTTCTAAATTCTAGAACCGGAACCGAACCAAAAATATCGGTTCGGTTCCGGTTCGGTTCTTGGTTCCTTAAATTTAGGGTGTAAATATGTTGCACTATAAAAAATAAATGTAAAATAAATGTTTATAAATCGAAGAAACTAGAAGACTTTAAGCTTGCATGGCTTCAAAATCATCAAGATTTCTTAAATTACTAAATACATTTAATAATCTCATCATACAATATTTCATATTTAAAGATTCTAACAATAAAGTAAAAGTTCAAAATTATCAAAACATAAACAAATAGTTTATAAAATTACACATAAAATATACATCCATCAAACTAATTATTTATCAATCTCTTTCAAAAGCTTTTTGCTTACCACAAATATATTTTTGATACATAAATTCAATAACTCGGTTCTCGGGTCGGTTCTGGGTACCCGAGTGTAAGAACCAAGAACCGAACCAAGTGGTCGGTCCTGAAAATTTTGGACCCAGAACCGAACCGCGACACATAAGAACCGACCCGAACCGCTCGGTTCGGGTCGGTTCCGGTCCGATTCTCGGTTCTTCGGTTATTTTTGCACACCCCTACCCACCACTGTGGTGTAATAACCCGGGAAGGCCCGCAACCCCCCATTTGCATTACCACCAATCGATCTCTCACCACACAGTTACATGTCAGCTCTTTCCCGTTGCTCAACTCGTCAATAGCGCAGATCTTAACGCGGGTCGGCTTTCCCTTTCCTGTTCAATCCACAGCTCATGTAGAGCCGCTTTCCGGTTCAGCACACTGCTCATGCAGAGCATACAATCCCCATGCCCCAAAGGCTCCACAACCACAAAGAATGGCTCTCACGATCACATCGCATATAACTCACGCAGAGCATACAGCTCAAGCAGAGCATACAACACAAGGAGCTCACACAGAGCTTTTGGGGTATTTTCTTGGACATAAACGTCTAGTACTTCCTGCTACTCACAATTCACAGGCACCCTCCCAAACTCCGCAAATTACTCGTTTTATACACAGAGTCTTCTCTGGTTCGCAATATAAAAATCACCAATCTGGACCAACCGTCCGGATGGGCTTCACACAACATGCCTATTCCGTACTACACATTTCCGGATCTAGATGCAGACTCAACCGGGATATCAACTATCAACCCGCTGGAATCACTTACGCTTTCGACCTCTTGGTGGAGGATTCCATGCACATGCATAAAGGAGGACTTCACTTGTCCAAGAAGCATTTCGTTACCCTTGACGATCGCTTTGGAGCCATGGAAATCTAGCCGGATGGAAATCACCGCAACGATCTTGCCTCCACAAATCTGAACTCGGCTCTCGATTCGGATCGTTGAAGCTCCTCCGACAGCCGGATTCCTTTTCCTCCTTCCTTCCTTGCTCTCCCCTCTCTCTACCTCTTTAGAAAGAGAATGGCCAAAGATAAATGAGAGTTATCCTTCAACTCTCGACCTTATAACAGCAGGAAGGTCTCTGGACCATTGGATCCAATTTGAAGGAAATGAACAGCCACGATCCGCCCTGAAAATCAATTTCCTGGGTTGAATACGGCTTGTGACACGCTCGTGTCACATGCTGTGTGCCTTAAGCGGCAAATAAACCGACTCATCCAGACCAGGACATGGTCATGGGACACGCCCGTGTCCCAGGCCTTGTGCCAGACACGGCTTCGGACACGCCCGTGTCCAGCCCGTGTTTAGCAACCCTGACAAACCTAGCCACAACCCGAGAAGGACATGGCCATGGAACACGCCCGTGTCATAGGCTGTGTGCCCAACAGACTTGCCTCTCGAGGATCGTCAACTACATTTCGTCGAGATCATTTTGTCGAACTCACAGGACACGACCATGGGACATGCCCGTGTCACAGGCCGTGTGACCCACTCGAGGCCCACTCGAGACTCACTCGAGGCCCACTCGAGACCCACTCGAGTACACATAGCAGGACACGGCCTTGGACACGCATGTGTCCCTGGCCGTATTGCCCAGTCTACAGTCCAAGGATTTTTAGGGTGTTACAACCCTCCCCCACTTACAGAAATTTCATCCCGAAATTTAGCTCAAACACAACCACTCCTTTGTTGCACCTTTTTACAAAACGATCCGGTTTTAGAGCTCAGAGGCTGTAGCTTGTCACGCCCCACGACATCGCACAAACACGCATACAACAGGTTCTTTATTACATCACGAAAACAGTAAAGTACACTCTTTATTTTATTTCCGATCCGCATCCTTCATACTCCGCTTTATGGCCTCCTGTAACTCCAGATTATACACACGAGGCTGCTGTTCTTCACGATTTGAGCTTTGCAGCTCATGTAATTCGAGAGTGTACACTTGAGGTTGTGCCCGGGACGCAGATAACTCTGTCACTGCCTTGCCCTTTTCCTCATAAGACGCACATGTTTTTTTCTCACCCTTTGAAGGGCCACTCCAACAAGTACAAGCTATATGTCCATGCTTCCCACAATTAAAACATGTATGTATCTCAACACGTCCTTGCCCATATATTGCTCCCGAAGCAACATCTGAAGAAGTTTGTTCAGCAGGACTGAATCTCTTCTTATCTCGTTTCTTAAACTCTGATTGTTCCGACTGCAGAACTTTGAACTCTGGCTTTTCCACCGCCAAGTTCTTCTTGTCCTGCACCCATTTCAAATCCTTCTCCAGCGCACGGGCTGTATCTACTAATGCTTGGAAGCCTTGGTTCACCGAACTCAGGAGCGCCAACCTCAGCTCATCACGAAGTCTCTCATAGAACCAATTCATCTTCTGCTCCTCCTCAGTGAAAGTAGACCCCGCATAGCGCCCTAGCCTGATAAACTCAAGCAGGTAAGTATCAACATTACTCTCACCCTGCACTAGATGTTGGAACTCATTTTCCATTGCAATTCGCTGCGACATTGACAAATACTTTGCCCAAAATAATCTTGAGAATTCCTCCATCGATATCTCCTATAGGCCTCTGCCTGCCAAGTGGTGCAATTCCACTTCATCCCACCAAAGCCTCGCCTCTCCTTCCAGCAGGAAAGTGGTTAAGGTAACTTTCTGCCCCTCCTCAGTCCTGTTTGTTTTCAGGATCCTCTTCACTCTTGCGAGCCAATCCTCGGCCTACGTTGGGGAACCTGCCCCTACAAACGTAGCTAGATGAAAATCCATAAACCGTTTCAGTTGCTCGTCAATCAGAGCCTCAACACGTTCTTGCCTCTCTAACCCATACTGGCTCCACTGCAGGCCTTGCCTGCCCAATAGGTTGTGCATTTATCATTGCAAACAGCGCCTCAACGACTAAGCGTACGGTTTCTACAGAAGGAGGAGGTGTAGGCACCTCATCTGGTGCCGCAGTCTCGTCAGAACACTGGGGCTCAGACTACTCAGCTCCACTCCTCGTTACCTATAAGTGTACAAAACACCATTAACGTCCATTCTAAAACAGCAACCATGCCTAGTATACACGCTCACGCTCCTCAAACACATGTATTGTATTCCTAGTGGACATTATTGAGTTCAATTATGTTATCCTTATCAAACCCTATCCTCTGATACCAATTTGTAACGCCTCCATCCGTCACATGGAATATAACAGAGAGTCTAGTCGGGGCCCCACGCCATATTTCGAAAACAAACGGCGGAATCACGTATGAATATCAAAATCCTTTCTACTCGCATCTTAACTCAGAGCATTCTATCAGAAGATTTTAATTTGCAAGAACTCATCACATTGAATGTCCACTAAATATATAAATAATACATTTATATATATCACCAGGAATGTAGACAACCACAAACGCTCATGGCCTTAAGGCCTTACATGTTTCTCTTTACAAGTGTGAGTTCATACATCGGCACGTAGGACGGCCACACATGAAAATATATTTCTTCACACGGCCTTCAAGGGCCTACACGCAGCAAGGGCTTCAGCCCGCCCAATCCAATTCAGCCCGCAACACCTGCATATGGACATCCACCCCAAGGGTGATAAACAAAGCAACGGTCAACATTCAGCTGACCAATTATAATGACCCCGATTACCCGGGGCAGTGGTTCCTTCCCTGCATGCATTGCAATCACAACATATAATTATATATCATAACAAGTGCTCTCACGCACAACATCATCACAAACGTCGGCCTTCGTGCCAGACGCTCCGTGCACTCAGGGCACGCTTACGGTGTACCGAATCAGCTTTAGTGTTGAAGCCAAAAATGACCGAAGCCAAAATTGACTTCCGTGGAGTTCGACCCTTGGGGAAAGGGGTGACCTCACACCTACTACACTCAGAAGAACGTCACGGACCGAAGACTTAGGAAGCTATGAACTGACCCTCGGCTCTAGCGTGGAGGTCCCACCTCACACCCGGAAGACCTTTGAGGTCTCCCCCTCCCTAGCCAATGCTTGAGCTAGGTGCCTTGGAGGAAGAAAGCCAAAGAGATTTGTGGCTAAGGAAAGAATGACAAGTCCTCTCCAAGGCACCCCTAAGGTTCTATTTATAGTTTTTCCAAGTCTTGGGGGTAAAATGACCAAAACGCCCCTGGGGCAAAAATGCCTCCAGCCAATAGAAAACCTCCACACCGGGGGGCAAAAAGGGAAAATCCACCTCGGGGGTAAAACGGTAAAAGCATGAGAGGTCACGCCCTCCGGCCATCCCCCCTGGTCGGTCTCGCCCGGCCTGACCGCGAGGCCGCGAGGCAGGGGCGAGAACCTGACCCTGGGCCGGTCTCGCCCCGCCTGCCCTCGCCTAGTTGCGAGGCAGGGGCGAGAACCCGGCCCCGGGCCGGTCTCGCCCCGCCTGCCCTCGCCTAGCCGCGAGGCAGGGGCGAGAACCCGGCCCCGGGCCGGTCTCGCCCCGCCTGCCCTCGTCTAGCCGCGAGGCAGGGGCGAGAACCCGGCCCCGGGCCAGTCTCGCCCCGCCTGCCCTCGCCTGGCCGCGAGGCAGGGGCGAGAACCCGGCCCCGGGCCGGTCTCGCCCCGCCTGCCCTCGCCTGGCCGCGAGGCAGGGGCGAGAACCCGGCCCCGGGCCGGTCTCGCCCCGCCTGCCCTCGCCTAGCCGCGAGACAGGGGCGAGAACCCGGCCCCGGGCCGGTCTCGCCCCTCCTGCCCTCGCCTAGCCGCGAGGCAGGGGCGAGAACCCGGCCCCGGGCCGGTCTCGCCCCGCCTGCCCTCGCCTAGCCGCGAGACAGGGGCGAGAACCCGGCCCCGGGCCGGTCTCGCCCCGCCTACCCTCGCCTGGCCGCAAGGCAGGGGTGCGCCTCCGGACTCCGGCCGGTCCCGCAGCTTCCCCTCACGCCTATCATGCCGGGACGGGTGTCTGCCTACTCGCCGCCCCCGCCCCTCAAAGGGGCTCCAAAGCTTAAAACTTACTAGCATGCCTTATGCCTTGCTTCGGGTCCTCCCATCGCTAATACGGGGTTGTACACTTAGTACCACCACCGATTTGAGGTTCTTAACTTGTTGACTATCGACATTAGTCTACTACAACACGCATGCTGGAGACATCCTCGCCCATCCCAATCAGAGGTGTTCACCTCACGGCAACCATTGAGCATTTCAGATCGACCCACGATTGTGGTGTAACAACACGGGAAGGCCCGCAGCCCCCCATTTACATTGCCACCAATCGATCTCTCACCACGTAGGTACATGTCAGCCCTTTCCCGTTGCTCAACTCGTCAATAACATAGATCTTGATGCGGGTCGGCTTTCCCTTTCCTGTTCAATCCACAGCTCACGCAGAGCCGCTTTCCGATTCAGCACACAGCTCATGCAGAGCATACAATCTCAATGACACAAAGGCTTCACAATCATAAAGAATGGCTCTCACGGCCACATCGCATACAGCTCACGCAGAGCATATAATACAAGGAGCTCACACAGAGCTTTCAGGGTATTTTCCTGGACATAAACCTCTGGTACTTCCTGCTACTCACAATTCACAGGCACCCTCACAAACTCCGCAAAATTACTCGTTTCATACACGGAGTCTTCTCCGGTTCGCAATATAAATATCACCAATCCAGACCAACTGTCCGGATGGGCTTCACACAATATGCTTATTCCGTACTATACATTTTTGGATCTAAATGCAAACTCAATCGGAGATATCAACTATCAACCAGCTGGAATCACTTATGCTTTCCACCTCTTGGTGGAGGATTCCATGCACATGCATAAAGGAGGACTTCACTTGTCCAAGAAGGTGATCGTTACCCTTGACGATCGCTTTGGAGCCATGGAAATCTAGACGGATGGAAATCACCCCAATGGCCTTGCCTCCATAAATCTGAACTCGGCTCTCGATTCAGATCGCTGAAGCTCCTCCGGCAGCCGGATTCCTTTTCATCCTTCCTTCCTTGCTCTCCCCTCTCTCTACCTCTTTAGAAAGAGAATGACTAAAGATAAATGAGAGTTATCCTTCAACTCTCGGCCTTATAACAGCAGGAAGGTCTCTGAACCATTGGATCCAATTTGAAGGAAATGAACGGCCACGATCTGCCCTGAAAATCAATTTCCTGGGCTGAACACGGCTTGTGACATGCCCGTGTCACAGGCCGTGTGCCTTAAGCGACAAAGGAACCGACTCATCCAGACTAGGACACAGTCATGGGACACACCTGTGTCCCAGGCCGTGTGCTAGACACCGCTTCGGTCACGCCCGTGTACAACTCATGTTTAACAACCCTGGCAAACCTGGCCACAACCCGAGAAGGACACGACCATGGGACACGCCCGTGTCACAGGCCGTGTGCCTAACCGACTTGCCTCTCGAGGATCGTCGACTGCATTTCGTCGAGATCATTTCGTCGAACTCACAGGACACGGCCATGGGACACGCCCGTGTCACAAACCGTGTGCCCCACTCGAGGCACACTCGAGGCCCACTCGAGACCCACTCGAGAACCACTCGAGGCCCACTCGAGACCCACTCGAGTACACTGAGAAGGACACGGCCTGGGACACGCCCGCGTCCCTGGCCGTGTTGCCCAGTCTACAGTCAAAGGATTTTTTGGGTGTTACACCGGTGAACAAGAGATCATCAACGTATAAACAACTAATGAGATTGTGGTTATTGTCAACAACTTTGATGAATAGGGAGGGTTCACATTTGCTTGCCTTCAGTCCTTCCTGGTTAAAATAAGCTGTGATGTTGGAGTGTCATACCCTCGGGGCCTGTTTTAGACCATATAGAGCCTTATGAAGCTTGTAAACTAAGGCCTCTTCCCCACTTTTTGTGTAACCTTCAGGTTGGTCGACATAAACCTCTTCACTTAAGGCCCCATTGAGTAAAGCCGATTTTACGTCAAGTTGGTAGATGTGGTAGTTGTTGTTGGTGGCAATGGCAAGCAGCAACCTGACAGTATCTATCCGAGCAACTGGAGCATATGTCTCCTCAAAATCCCGTCCAAATTTTTGAGTATATCCCTTAGCAACAATTCGAGCTTTATGCTTTATTATGTCCCCAACCTCATTGTGTTTTAGCTTAAATACCCATTTTAGTACAATGATAGGTTTATCTGTTGGTCGAGGAACTAAGGACCAGTATGGTTCTTCTCAACTATATATCTCAATTTCATCATCCATTGCCTTCTTCCATTCCTCATGACTGACTACTTCTGTATAATTTGATGGCGTTGAGTGGAACATTGCCAAGTTGGTGCTTTCATAAATTTCTTGAAGGGAGCGAGTCTGAGCGGGCGATGATGACTCAGGTGAAATGCTCACATCCTCGAAGGTTGGAGATTGAGGATCACCAAGATCTCTGAATTCCTCAGGAGCATCCTGATGCACTTGGAGGGGGCTCAAATTGAGCTCAACCGTGCAAGGAGTATGATCCTCTCCATTGTCTGATGCCCAAGACCATCCCTGCTCTTCATGGAAAACTACATCTCGAGAAATAATTAGTTGCTAGGAGGTTGGATCAAATAGCCAGTAAGCTTTCCTGTTCTCAAAATAGCCCAGGAAAACACATTTGATTTCTGTTTGATCCAATTTGTCCCTTTTTACTTTTAAAATGTGTGCATAAGCTAAACACTCAAAAGTTCTTAGATGTCCCATATTTGGTTTCTTTTCATGCAAAAGTTCATATGGAGTTGAGTTTTTGTTCACCTTAGTGGGCACCCAGTTGAGTATGTGCACAATGGTGCTTGCTGCCTCCCCCCCAGAAGTGTCTCGACATCTTTTTGTGAATCAATAAGGATCAAACCATTTCTAATATAGTTCTGTTTCTGCGCTCGACTATGCCATTCTGCTGTGGTGTGCCAGGTGTTGTAAACTCATGTTTTACTCCCTCAATAGAGCAGAAATATTGGAAGGCATGGGAGACAAATTTTCCACCATTGTCACTCCTTAGAGTTTTAACTTTCCTTTCTAGTTTATTTTTTTTATTTGTCTCTTAAACTCAGCAAAGCAAGAAAAAGTGTTTGATTTTTGATTAATTAATCAGAAATAGCCACATATATCTTGAGTAGTCATCAATGATCAATAAAAAATACTTTTTACCTCCAGCTGTTGGGGTCTAGGATGGTCCCCAAATATCACAGTGGAGCAGCTCCAACGGTTTTAAGCAGCGTCGAGAGATTTGAGTGAAGGGTTGGCGGTGAGATTTAGCAATGGCACAAGTGTTACATCGTCAATGAGGAACCCTGATCTCTGGCAATCCAGAGCCAATTTTATTATTGAATAATGTCTCAATGGAGTTAAAATTTAGGTGTCCCAGACGGCTATGCCAATTCAAGAGTTGGTCAAGAGCAGCCGGATGGGTTGGTGTTGAGTGATCAAGGGTTGGCGTCGAGTGATCAAGGGTTGGCGTTGAGTGATCAAGGGTTGGCGTCAAGTGCTTAAAATTTGGGTTGGGTTCAATTGATGCAAGAGCAGATGGATGGGCTAACTCCAAAGAAATTGTGAACAATTTGTTCTTTGTCATGGTTGAGGAGACAACATGATTACCAGGACTATCTGAGATGTTGCACATAATGTCCTGAAAGTTTACAGTGTACCCCTTGGTTATTAAGTGACCTGCACTGAGAAGGTTTTGAGCCAACGATGGCACAAATTGTACGTCATGTATTATTTTGGTTTTCCCATCTTCCCCCTTGACGGCAATGTCGCCCTTTCCTTCTATTGGCTTTGAGTTGCCATCACCCAAGTAGGCCGATGATTTCTCTTTCTCATTTAATTGGGTGAACATGGATTTGTCATTTGCCATGTGATTGGAACACCCAGAATCAATATACCACTTTGAGAGTGGTTCAGTGGATGTACCATTCCCACTGCTTCACAGAAAGAGCATCTCTTCCTTCTCTTCTTCCTTATATTCAGTGAACTTTGCGTCTTCTTTATTTTTGAACCAACAGTCCCTGTCAAAATGGGTAGGGTTCTTGCACCTCTTGCACTTATAATAACACCTTGAATTGTCGTGATTAGATTTTTTTCATAAGGTGCAGAACACTCCATCTGTTTTGCAATGTTCATTTTACGAAGATGAAGTTTGGATCTTCTTCCAGTGAGGTCCACGTGATTCTTTATCTTTATGTGCATTTCTTGCATTCTTACCAGCAGGTTGCTGTTTACCAAGATGCATCTTGGTCTGCAGCGCTTGGGTGAGGCTTGGTTGGTGCCTCTTCAGCCGCTCCTCATGAGATTGTATCTTACCAATCAAGACAGCAACTGGAAGGGTTTCGATGTCATTGCTTTCTTCAATTGCTGCTGCAATGTGGTCATAACTTTTTTGGCAGACTCGTGAGTATTTTTAAAACTATTTCTTTTTCCGGAACTGGTGCCCCAAGAGTGCTTAATTGGTTAGTGAGATTTGTGAGTTTTGACATAAACTCAAATATTGTTTCATTGTCTCTCATAAATAGTGAGTAGAATTGCTTCCTTATGTTTACTTTTCGAATAGAAATTACCTTTTGATCTCCTGGTAGATTTCTTTAAGGGTGTCCCACGCAAGCTTGGCTATTTTTGCTCCCATGATTCTTGGAAAAATATTAGAAGAGATGACTTGTTGGATGAGTAGCAGTGCCAAGGAGTTCTTTTATTTTTCTCCTTTGGGTATTCTGGCTTTCTCTCCTTCTTTTACCTTCTCTCTTGGATCGGGTCTTGGCCCATGTTGAACAACCTCCCAAAGATCTTGATACTCAAGGAGAGTCTCCATTTTGACTGCCCAGTGATTATATAAATCTCCATTGAATAAAGGAAGGTGCTGAGGTGGATATGCGGCGGTGTTGGTAGATGATGAGCCCATGAGAGCCAAGTGCAATGGAAGCAGGAAATTAGACTCTGATACCACTGTTAGAATAAAGCTACATATTTCATCATCATTGAGGAGGAGAGATTAAAAAGAAAGTGGGGAGATAAACATGAAGAAGAGAAAAGGCAAAATGATCATATCTTCCTTGTTCGATTTGCTATTATAATATCACTGTTTTTATAATAAGAACAATATAACGGGAACCACAAAACATTAATTAAGGAGTTAATTAAGCAGTAATGGTGACTCATTGGATTCTAAGCTTCTTTAAGTGGGCCGTCAGGTTCATTTTCCAACAGTTATTTGGGCGAGGTGGGACGTTCCGGAACAACGATTTGTAGGTTTCTTGGATCCGGATCCATTACATGTTCATGGCTTTATTTAAAGTCATGGTTGCTATGATTAAAATTCCCCCCGCCCCCATTAGAGCCGCCTGGGAGCATGACCCTTGCCGCTGCGACATGTGAAGTTATATGGCTACAAAGGTTGAAAAATGAAGTATATCAAGAAAATGAATAAGAAAACAAAACCATGATCTACTGTGACATATTTCTTCCTGCTGTATTTTTTCGGTCTGCTGTCTTTTTCGGCCTGCTATCTTTTTTTGCCTGTTGTATTTCTTGTGTTGCTTCTAGAACCGTCTGGGAGCACCCTGTAGAATATTAACTAGCATATAACACATATTTCCATATTTTCAGATTGTAGGAAAACATGGGAGAAGATGAAGATAGCAGACAAAAGCCATCAGAGCAAAAGTTTTGTCATAATCAGTACCAAACTATTGGCAGAATCCCCTTGCAATAAGCCTAGCTTTGCATTTCAAAATATCGCCTTTTTCATTGTGTTTGGCTTTGTATACCCATTTGAGGCCGATGACGCTTCGTTTTGTTGGCTTTGGCACGAAGGACCATGTGTTGTTTTTGTTTATGGCTTTCAGCTCTTCTTTCATTGCTTCTCTTCACTTCTCAACTTTATAAGCATCAGAGAATGATACAGATTCAATGATTGAATCAGTAGCCGGGTGTTCCTTAGTTATGGCTGACGTTGCGCGTTGATATATGTCTGCAAGAGTTCTCATTTTAATGGGAGATGATGTAATTTGATCTGAACCAGTGACTTCCTCATTGCAATGGATGGAGTGTGGAGACATCTCTTGTTCAGGGGGCAATTCAGAAAGGTAGGGAGATATCTCTTACTCAACCTGCAGTGGCAGGAAGGATGAGTTGGAATTAGAAGGATCATGTACTAACGCCCAACCCCAAGAGTCATCTTCATGAAAAATCACATCTCGATAAATCAACAATTTCTTGCTGAGAGGATCAAGCAGTCGATAAGCCTTGCTTTCACTGCTATATCCAAGAAATATGCACTTTATACTACTCTCTCCCAGCTTATCTCTCGGTCCCATTACTTGTGAGCATAAGCATCATCACCAAATACTCTGATGTGAGAAATATCTAGTTTCTGTTGATATAACACTTAATAAGGTGAAGTATTATGCAGTGCCTGAATGGGGACTGTTAGAATAATTACTGTCCCAGAGAGATTTTGGACACCATTTGTGAATCAACATTGTCCTCATCATTCAGCAATAGTGTGGTTGCGCCTCTCAACCACCCCGTTTTGCTGAGGTGTCCCACGAGATGTGTGCTAATTCCACCTATCACTTCTGTTGGTTTTAATTCTACGGCTCAGCTGTGTCTCAACTTGGGTTTTAAACAATTGAAAATGATGAAAGGTTTCAGACTTCTGAGTGAGATGAAACATCCACATAAAGCGGCTGAAATCATCAACAATCAAAAAATAGTATCGACCCCCCCCCCCCCCCACCCACCCAACGAAGGTGTGTTGGCAAGCCCCCAGAGATCTAAATGAAGTAATGCAAGAGGTTCATTAGCTCGAGTGGAGGCAGAGAGAGGAAAAAGGAGACAATGAGTTTTGCGATTTGCGCAGACATCACATGGATGGGAAGAAATAGGGAAAGAGGGCATTCCATCAACAAGTTTCTTGTCCTAAAGAAGTTTGATGGAGGAGTAATTAAGGTGGCCAAGGCGATAATACCAAAGCTTGGCTGTAACAAATGCACTGTGCCCCCACTTGTTGCAGTTGAAATATTTGTCCTTAAACTTTTTTATCTTTTTACTTGGGCCTATAACCTGAGAACTACTCTGAGAGAAGGTTTGTTCTTCTTAGAATTAGGCATGTGTTTTGAGCTGGAAATCATGTTAGCAGCAGCTTTTTGTTTGCTAACAACTTCTAACACATGTATAATCTCATTCTCGTTTGCAATGCGTATAAAATGTTTGAAGTCATTCAGACCAACCTGCATCTTTTGCAGTACATTTTAGTTTTAAAATTATATCACATGAAAGGTAATTTATAAATTATCGTGCTAATAACAAAGCTATCTAGTAGAGAAATATTTTCACTACGCAATGAATTAACAAAATTCTCAAATTCAGATACCTGAGCGAGAATCATCTTCTCCTCATCGAACGTGAAGAAATGGAACACAGTGTGAGCTTTGGACAGGCCCTCCTCCTCCTGTTTGAAGTGCTCCTTCAGTGCCTCCAAAATCTTCTTAGCAACATTCATCTTGATGTAAGTCTCTGTCAGACTGGAGGATAAGAGGTTCAACAAGTAATCTCGCCAGAAGTTCTCATCAGTGATCCAATGTGCCTCATCGTTAGTCCCAATAACATCAACACGATCAGACTGACGATGTAGAATACGTTCAGGTACTTCATTCCGAATTGGGTATTCAGCTTCTAGTCGTTGAATTCCGTTGTCGTAAATTTTTCCAAATTTATCATCAAAACAGGAGACAAAAACATGTTCCCCTTCATCATTGTAGGTTCACTTTATGAATGGGGAGATCAGCTAGATCCAAATACAAGAGCCGAGGGCCTTTCTTCACTAGCAAAACAAATCTTTACACTGTAAATCCTGAATCCAATCAACAGTAGATCTGTATACAATTGTAGTTTTACAATTAGAACTGGACTCCACTGCACAAAATGATGGCAGATCCCTAGAGAAAGAGAATTCTCTGGTCAAAAATTCCGGATTCAGGAATGGTGTGAAAAAGGAGAACAAGCAAAAACCTCACGATATAGATCTGAATTATACATAGGACAAACCTCATTAACCAAGTGTACCTCGATTTGACCGGCAGGAAAAGAACTTCCTTCTTCTAGTTTTGTAGTAGTGAGGCGACGAAAAGGTTTTTCTCCAGTCGAGCGGCAGCGACGGCTTTCACGATTCCAAGCGACGCACCACAAAAATATGCGACCGGAAAATCGGGATCGGATCGGCCTCCAGATCGATGGACGAGAACAAAAAAGGCCCTTTCCTAATCCTGATCGAGCGCCGGGAGCACAGAGAGATAACAAGGGCTTCAATAGGTCGACAACATGATCTAATTGGAAGAACGGCCCAGGTTTCCTCTTTCGATCACACATCGACTTCCTTATTTTCATAGGAGAACAAAGATCGGGAGTGGGTGGCGGGAAATCCAGAGAAGAGCCGACGATCCTCCCTTATAAAACAGCGACCACGGGAGAACAACGAACGATGAAAAATTGATTCAAAAAATCGAGAGCGCCTTGAGAGAAGGAGAACATGAGCGTGATTGATTCAAGGGCTAGGGCAACTTCGAGAATGTTATGTCGCTCAAAACATCCTGGGTGGTGGTCAAAGTGGAGCTATCTCCCCATTGTTTCCAGCTTGGGTTTTATTGGCAAACCCTAGGTTCAATATGGGTATCAGATATCCCAGTATCTGAACTAAACTCATTAAGCCTCCGAGCCCGTTATATATTCAAAATATACATTAAGGAATGATAGCCACTCAAAAATATCACTGATATGCATAATGTCAGTCATTCTCGAAATGACCTCTGACATGTCTAGCTAATAATAATCTTTCATAATAGGTCTATGTCACGACCCGTCGTCTAAAAAAGATCAGAGTGCGCTTTGGGCGGGTCGTGATGCCACATGCATGCAGAGAAGAACCATGCCTGCTAAGGCAGAACCAGAAATTCTACAACTAGTTTTTAAATCAGCTATTTTTGAAAGAGTTTTAAAAGATTTTAAATTGGTGCGGAAACCATACATAAATAGTTAAAAATTTGTTGTGCATGCATTTCTTTTATAAAAACTATGCCACAAGCAGTACTGAAACTAAATAAATGCAACTAGTCACAAAGGTAGAAAATGCATAAGTGGAATGAACTAGTGCAATGCTTCACCCTAAACAATTGTCCACGGTACAAGAGAAAATGTCTGACGATAACTAATACATGAATAGAAAAATCCAACAGTAACTGAAACAAAATACATAGAACATGCTGATACATTAAATAAAGAGAAACCTCCAACAAAACTGTAGCTGGCAGAAGAAAACTCAAGAACCGGGCGGCGCAGTCACGAAACCTAAGGCAAATCCAAACAGAAGGAAAATGCCTCAGAACATGAAAACACATAAAGATTCAAGTTAATAACTTGCACAAAAGTAAGCAGAGGAAACAAGAGCTCAGTGAATCAGTTTTACACGTAGCAACTTACTACTAGACAAGTAACCATGTCAAACAAGATGCTTTTAATTTAATGGTCTACTCCGGAGTTTAGCCTAGCTGCAATACCATAAGCGGAATACATTGAAGGGTGAAGGTGTTCTCATTTGGTGTACAAGATTCTAGTGTATGAATTGACGCAAGGCTTATCAACAACAGTGCTTGCTATGGTCGACTAATGGTTTATGTTACCAGTTAGTCGGGAGCTCGATTCAACGCGTCACACCAAACCAACACTCTCCTCTCAATGTTCGCCTAAGATATTAGATAATTTCAGGGATTCATAAATAATTAGACGATTCCAGTTTATAAGGGGCTACTTCATAAACAAAAGTGAAGTAAATTAGATCTCATGTTTGCAAGCAAGAGAGTGTCTCTACTTGCCTTAAGGTGGCTTTGAAAATGCTAGTGAAAGCTAAGTGGCGCAAGCGAGGTTAGAAACTCGAGCTAAACCCGTTCAAGATCAAAATGTATTTCAAACAAGATTCCTACACTTGCACATGCGTTTGATATTCGCATCACATAACAGGAGAGGGGTTTAGGAATTTACCTCCCTCGAGAGTGAGGGGAGAAGAGGCTACCGCGAGGGGTCAGGGATTTTGGCGGCGTTTGGAAGCAAAAATCCCTAATTTAGAGAGGTCTTGGAGCGATTCCACCACCTAAATCCGAGGACACACACTAAAAAGCACGCAAAAATCCGGGATTAGCGGGTTATACGATGGATCTAGGTTGGATCGTCCAAAAACCCTAGATCAAAGAGCGAAAAATAGCGTAATAAAATTAGGGCAAACTGAAAACAAGAGTTAGACAAAGTTCCTTACCCAAGGAGGGCAGATCGAGGCTCAGTAATCCACGAAGAGGGGTTTCGAGCGAAACCCTAGGAGATCTCTCACGAAATCTACCGACCAGAACGAGAGGGAGCTAGGGTTGCCGGAGAAGAATTCTGCCTTTTCTCTCACTGGCCGGAGGAGGAGAAGAGGAAAGGAGAAAAATTGCCGGCCCCTCTTGGAAGCAGTCGGCCAAGAGAGGAGTTGTGCGGGAGTTGCCGGCCAAGGGGAGCGCCGGAGATGTCGGGGAAACAAGAGGATGAGGCGTCGGGCCTGGAGGAAGGTGTTGCCGGCCACTGGAGGCGGAGGAGGGGGCTGTCGGGCTCTCGGGAGGCGTAGACGGTACCGGTGGTGCCGAGAGAGACGGGGATCGGGATTTTTGCGGGATGCGGGTTTGGACCGGGGGGGGGGCTCGGAATTTTAAGGCCTTTAGGTCTTTGTTAATAATAAAATTTATTATTATTATTATTATTATGATAGCATTATGGGTTGTTACAGTCTAAGAGCTCTACCAAAACTTTAGGATCCGTTCAGATTGCAAGAATTGGAATTGCAAAATTGGAATTTATCAAATTCGAATTCCTGCGAAAATTGAAATTGGTCTGAATTTCAAATTAGTTGTTCGGCTGCATGATGGATTTCTAAAATCAGAATTAGAATTGGTTTAAAATTATTTTTCTTATGGCTGCATGATCAGGCGACAACGACAATTTGAAGTTGGAGTCTTGTGCCACTCAAGACGAAATTATTGCAACAAAACCACGGGGTGGAGAGAATTATTCTTTTACGATCTCTCAAAAATGTAGAAATTGGTAAAAAAAAACACAATACTAGAAAAATCAACTGCAGGAAGTGTACCAACAATTAATTATGATCGAGCAACGATGACGAGATCGAGCGGCGATGACGAGATTCGGCAACGGGGATGAGATCAGTCAACTATGACGAGATCGAGCGGCGGAGGCGAGATCGAGCAGTGGCGGCGAGATCGGGCTACAACGGCGGCTAGATCGGGCGGCAGCGGCGACGAGATTAGGCGGCGACGAGATCGTGCGGCGGCGGCGAGTTCGGGCGGCGGCAACGAGATCGGGCCGCGGCGGCGAGATTGGGCGGCGACGACGAGATTGGGCGGCGGCGGCGAGATAGGGCGGCGACAGCAAGATCGGGCGACGACGACCATAGTTAAAAACTGAATTCCATAAAATATCTTTCTTTACCCCTAAGAATTGGTCATATTACAAAATTGAATTTTTTTAGCGGGGGCGGTGCCGCCACCGCCGCCCCTGTTGCATTTGCATTACAGCGGGGCGGCCGACAGCTGCGGGCTCGCCGGCCACCGACCAATCTAGGCTCGTCGAAGTGGTCGCGGACGAGCCCAGAGCGGCCGGTTGTCGGCGAGCCCGCCGCCGCCGACCGCCCCCGCTATAATGCAACGAGCTCTTTTTCCTTGCCGTTGGATTAAATCCAACGACATTGTTTCTTGCGCGCGTATATAAGGAAATCCGCATTACCTAGATTTCCTTATATAGAGCAATGTTAAAATCACCCTCATTTTTGCTATTGACAGCCAAAATATATTAACACACAGAAAAATTTTATTTTCACACCAACGTATTATTAGCACACCAAATAAAAAAATTATTTTATGGGACTTCACCATCAACCAAAGGCCCTTAAATTTCTACACCAGTATGAAATAGAATGAAATTAGACATTCAGAGAAATAGTCTTGATTTTATGACTGGATGATGTCCCCAAATGCAGGAGATTGTATCATGTTTGGCTAATTGAGGCTTAAAGGCATGATGTTAGGTAGATATTGTTTTACTAAGCTCAAACATTACAGAAAATACGACATTTCTAAGGCAATCTGTAGAACTAGATCCACTATAGAACTAGATCCACTATATGCCCACATTCCCTCCCAAAAAAGCTCTTCGCCAGACATAGGCTTTGTTTGACGCGGCTTATCGCGACTTATTTGTTCCGGTGAGGTTGGACAATAATGTCATTGTCATTCCAAAATCTTATGCCTCGAACTAATCTCTTTTTTGTAACATTTGTGATACCAAACAAACATTCTATGACAATGACGTTTTTGTCCAACCTTACCGAAGCAAATAAGCTGCGATAAGTCGCGCCAAACGCAGCCTTAGGG
Source organism: Platanthera zijinensis (assembly GCA_039513925.1). Classification (NCBI taxonomy): domain Eukaryota; kingdom Viridiplantae; phylum Streptophyta; class Magnoliopsida; order Asparagales; family Orchidaceae; genus Platanthera; species Platanthera zijinensis. Next base: position 116,998,070 of record CM077097.1, on the reverse strand, counting down.
TCTGTTTGGCGCAGCTCTGGCGGCTGGAAAATCTCTATTCCAGCCGCCAGAGCTGCTTTCAGTCTGTTTGGGACAGCTCCCTGTGAAGAGATTTTCAAAAATCTGGAGCTGTTTTGCAGCTTTTCAGAAATCTCTCCCCCCCAGCTTCTGCTCCCGCAAAATAGCTTTCTCTCTCACATGTTTTGGAAATCTAATGGTTTCTTCAGTTAGAACATGCTCAGAGGCCGGACGGCCTTCCTCCGGCGATTCCGAGCCCCGGACGGCTTTCCTCCGGCGATTCCGAGCCCCCGACGTCCTTCCTCCGGCGATTCCGAGCGCATTTCTGCACAGAACACCCAAACAGTCTGCAGCTTTTCAAAACTGTTCCCCAGAGATCTATTTTAAAACAACTCTATCCGGACATCAGCTTTTCAATCCGCCAGAGCTGTCCCAAACAGACCCTTAATGAGGCAGCTAAACAACGTGAGTCCTCCTTCGACGGCTTCTCTCGCAGCTTTTGCCCCGCTCATTCCCAGCAACTCTGAAATCCTACTCTGTCAGTGTTAGGAACTTTCCAAATGGTGAACAAAAGAAGGAGCAATCTTCCTCAGGGAGATACTTCTTCGGCTACAACAGTCCTTGCTCCGGGAAGAAAAATGTTGATGTTGAGGAGAAAGACTCTGAAATTAAGAGTTCAAGTCCGTCTGCCTGCATAAAAAAGAAATCTTCTGGTTCAAAAATGCCTAGTTTGAAAGTCGAAGAAGGTTTCCCCAGGATTACACCACATGATCCTGGATTTTCTTAACTCCGCGGGACCATTCTCTCTTGTTCACCATTTTCCTGCACCGAAAATCGCTCGCTGGGTCGTCAATTCTGATGTTTCCTAGGGTGCGCGCTTAAAGCTTGGGTTTAATAGCCCAATTTGATGTACTTTTAACATTGCTCTATTTGATATTTCATCGGAGACAATTTTTCTTTTTAATATGATAAAGATATATAGGTTTTATTTGCCCTAGATCTAGTGGTGGGTAAATAGCCCGGGCCCGAAGCCCGACTAGGTCCGGCCGGGAAAAGCACGGCCCGGGCCAAGGCCGGGCTTGGGGCCCTTACCAGGCCCCCATTTTTGCCGGTTGCCTGGCCTGGGCCGGGCCGGGCAAAGCCCGGGTGCCGGGCTAGCCTGAGCCCGACACCGGGCTAAGCAGAATGCTGCCAGACGGGATTAAAAATCCCGCCTAATCATAGGCGGGATTAAAATCCCGCCTAATCATAGGCGGGATTAAAATCCCGCTTTCTTTTGTTCAGGATGGCCCGGGCCGGCCTCAAGGACCTAACCGGGTTCCTCTTTTGAGAGGGAGACAGAGCCCAGCCCAATTCAAACTGGGCCCGGGCCGAGCCCGGTTGATAAAAAGACCGGACCGATTGGGCGGGTAGAACATTTTGACCACGGCTAGATCTATATATTTTTAGTGTACCGAGGAGGTAGGATCAACAATTTTCACATAATCATGATTCGCACAGTCAAAAATATTTTACACTTTAAATTACTCTTATTTTTCGCTGTAGCCACTGGTGTACTAGCCTAACATAGATCTGGGTAAATTCGAAGTTAAACGATAAAACCATATTTTTTGATAAATTTAATGATCCAACCCATTCTAACTCCTCACGGATCTTAATCCTCCCCCAGCACCGCCGCTGTTACCTTTATTTGACCTGACTGTCACCGCCACTTCGACGCCCCGCAGCTTCGCCGGCTCCGGCGACGGCTCCTCCTCATATACTATCGACGTCGCCGCATACCCTCTCCGCTCACCAACTTTTCGCCAACGCCTTCGTCTCCTTCAATCGACCTGCGCCGCTATCATCCGTCTCTCATCCTTACTTCAAGATGGATCCCGTTACTCGTCCTTCTCAGGTGTGTTGATCGATCGGTCTATCTTTCCTATATTCATTGGCAGTCTAGGCTCTAAATCAGGCGGCCCGAATTTAACCTAATCAATCATTCGATTGAAACCCGGATCATGAATCTTCATGGTGGATCCGGCTCTCTGGAGAGGCATTGTTTCTGACCTCAGTTGGCATTACTGCAATTCATAGCCATGCTTCCACATTTGATGTAATATTTGGTTATGTTGAAATGGAGAACATTAGTATCATCATAGTTGCAGCAACTGAAGTGGCATATTGCCATGCCGACTATTATGGGATAGCCTGCCAAATAGGAGCACATTGAACTCCTAATAGAGATAAACAGCTTTGTTTTTTTTCTTTTCCAGAACGACATGCAACATTGAAAGCTTGTTATAAAGGTTTAATGCAGTCAGTAACATGAACTAAAGTTGTCTATGCAGAATACATTAATATCAACAAATAGCTAGTCAATCAACAACACTTGATGAGCTACTTTCAGCAATTGTGATTTGGAGTTCTTCTTTCCATAAATGACAATAGGATTTGAACAGGAACAACATTGCCTAATTTCACCTATTGTAATTAAAAAAACAATGCTATAGTACGTCATTTGTTAATATAACTATGAGTGGTAGTAGATTGTCCAATCAATAGCTCTTGTTTGAATTTTTTTTTCCTTTCAAACAAATTCCTAGAAAATACCGAGAACACTAGATTTCATTACCTTGTTCTAGATGATATTGCAGATTGCATGAAATCTGAGTGTAGAAAGAAATGAACAAACCTTGTACATACTTCTTCATGTGTAAAATACAAGAGAGAATACAAATATATAGGGGAAGAGAAGGAGAAATAATCCTATACAAAGGATGTGAGACTAAAGGAGAAAAGAGAAATGGGCCTATAAATGGGCCTATACATCATTTTTCCCTATATCATCTAACACTCCCCCACAAGCTGGAGCGTACGAGTCGTAGGCACCAAGCTTGGACAAGAATTGGTAATACAACTTGCGAGGCAACGCCTTGGTAAGGATATCAGCAACTTGCCCAGAGGCAGGAACATGTTCAAGCCTTAGCTCATTTGATTGAACCTTTTCTCGAACGAAGTGACAATCAACCTCAATATGTTTAGTTCTCTCATGAAACACAAGATTTTTTTGCAATGTGTATTGCATCTTGACTGTCACAAAACAACGTCAATGGTGAGGACAATTTAACTCCCAAATCCATTAGAAGACTTTCCAGCCAGGTTAGTTCTGATGTAACGGCTGTCATCACACGATACTCAGCCTCATCAGACGAGCGAGCAACTACTGTTTGCTTCTTACTCCGCCATGTGATGAGATTTCCTCCAAAGTAAGGGCAAAAACCAGTAGTTGAACGATGATCATCCAACGAGCCCGCATAGTTCGCATCAAAGTATGCAATAAGAGAAAGGGAGGAAGATGGATTATACACAAGTCCTTGCCCAGGAGCAGTCTTCAGATATCTGAGAATTCATTCTACTGCCTGAAGGTGAGAAACCCGTGGGGTATGCATAAACCGACTAACCACTCCAACTGCAAATGATATATCTGGTCTCGTAATAGTTAGGTATATCAGTTTTCGCACAAGACGACGATAGTATTCTGGATTTGGAAGTAGAGAGTCAGCCTCAGATCCCTGATCACACAACTTATGGTTGACTTCCATCAGGGTTTCCGCTGGTTTGCAACCCGAGAGACCGGCATCTTTCAGAAGGTCAATGCAATACTTACGCTGGGATAAGACAAAGCCATCAGGTCGCCGTGCTACCTCTAGTCAAAGAAAATATCGAAGATTTCCCAGATCTTTGATTTGAAAGATAGAATTTAAATGCTGCTTAACATGTTGTATCCCAGCGGAGTCATCACCCGTGATCAGAATATCATCCACATAAACCAAAAGTATTATAGTCCCCGTTGATTGTGACAGGTGAATAGAGAGGAATCTGCCGAGCTTTGTTTGAAGCCAACCTCACAAATAGCCTTGCTACCTACCTCAGACTTGAAACCAAGTCCTACAGCTCAGACCCAAAGGTCCTACCCTCAGATTCTCGACAGAATCCTACCTCAGAGCAAATTTGCTCATACCACTCAGATCCAAAAGGATCCTACAAGATGAAAGTGGGTTGTGTGGTTGATCTTGACACAAGAGATGTTTCTCTGTGCCAAGCTTCTGGACTGAGATAAACTTAGCCCAACTATGACTTCAGGAATATATTTCCTGAGTCTACTTTTATCTGAACTGAGATATACTCAGTCCTAGCTTTTTCTCCACAGCACCAGGGATTTTTCCAGCTGGGACTGAGAAGAGACTGCAGCAAGACTTGCTGCTACCTGAGCTGAGAGAATCCCAACCCAACTTCTTCTCAGCAACAAGGATGTAGATCTTGCTTTGGCTTGTGCTGGAAGCAGCTTGCAGACAACTATTCTGCTTCTTCTTTCTTTCCTGGGCTGCCCTAACTTCTTCTTCATAGCCTCCAGTAAATGTTCTTTAGAGTTGTACAGCTGAATCTGTAAAGAGCTTGCTGGTGCAAATGGAAAATGACACCAGCTATCCTGCTTTCTTTCCTTCAGAGATTTGTTATGATCTTTCTGAAGTCGACGATGAAGACAAACAACTAACTTGTTGAGCCTTTAGACCTGTAGTCTTTATGCTCTTTGTTCTTCTCTTCACAATAACAATAGCATTGAGGAAGAACTTCCACAACTTTTCTTCTCAAATGTTATCTACCTCTGTAAAGGCATTTCCTTTTATCAATTATGTCTCAACGGCTCTTTGAGCAGTGGGCCCCACACATTTAATGTCAGCTGCATCCTTGCTTTAACCCTTAACTGTCGTACAGTAGCTCTGCGGCGCCTTTTGGCTTGTACAGTAGTTTTCCCGCTGTCGATTTGAATAATGTTGACTTGCAGACGTCAGCGCCTGTGGACTTAGCCAAAATCAAGAATTAGTAGAATAGGCGTTGAGTAAATGAGCTTCACTCAACGCCAAAGCACTTAGACAGAATTCTGTCTATCTAGGCGTTGACAGCGTTGAGAGAGCAAGCCTCACTCAACGCTTTTTGCCTTAGCTTATTCTTCAGCCTTTTCTGCTTGGCGTTGAGAGCGTTGAGTGAGCACGCCTCACTCAACGCCTTGAGGAGAGCAAGACCCGAACCGTATTTAATTTCACGACTGGGGAGAATGTTTCCTCATAATCAAGCTCGTACTGTTGAGTAAAACCTCGTGCCAGACGTCGAGCCTTTAAGCGATCAACTGTCCCATCCGCGACATGTTTGATTGTAAAGATCCATTTGCAGCTAACACAACTGTGGCCAGAAGGAGGAGACACAAGATCCCAAGTGTGGTTACCCCACAGAGCCGTCATTTTGTCATCCATGGTGGCACGCCACGCCGGATGCTGGAGAGCTTCCTGTATAGAGTTAGGTATAGAGATAGAGGAGAGAGAGCAAATGTAAGAAGAGGTGGAGAGAGCCGATGTAGAGACACATAATTGTCCAAGGGATGGGCCGTCGAGGAGGAGGCCGGATCAACAGGCCGCGAGATCACACTGGTAGAGGGAAGCTGTTGCGGGGCAGTTGGTCGAGGAGGACGACGAGTGTAAACTTCAATGATAGGAGGTTTGGAGGGGACATGTTTGGAGGGTACTGGTGGTGTAGGAATCAGAAGCAGAGGAGTAGGAATCAGAAGCAGAGGAGACGTTACTGGTGGTGTAGGAATCAGAAGCAGAGGAGTAGGGAGATGTAGTGGAATCAGAGACGTGACGGGAATGATGGGTCGAGGTAGCGGCGGAGGAAGAAGGGGATCAGAAGGACTGGCGTGATATGGTTGGTCTTCATGAAAGGAGACATAAACAGACACAACCACCTTTCCAGTGATAAGATTAAAGCAGACATACCCCTTTTGAGTGCGGGAGTACCCAACAAACATAGCACGAGGGGCTAACTTGTCATTGGAAGGACCAAGATGGTGGACATAACAGGTACACCCAAAAACACGAGGTGTGAGAGAGAAGAGATTCGTGGATGGGTAAAGAAGAGTAATGAGTGCCACAAAGTTGAGGACAAACGAAGGCATGCGGTTGATGAGGTAGCACATAGTAGAGACTGCAAAGTTCCAATAGAGGGGAGGAACCTGTATTTGGATCATAAGAGATCTAATCACATCAAGGAGGTGATGTTTTTCCCTTTCCACAATGCCATTTTGTTGAGGGGTGTAGGCACATGTCTGATGTATAATACCGAACTCAGCTCATAGATTGGAGAAGATGCGACCAGTATATTCTTGAGCATTGTCTGTACGAAGAGTTTTGACACAGGTAGAGAACTGAGTGCGAGTTTCCGTAAGAAATGTACGGAACGTAGTTGGGAGTTCGGTACGATCACGAAGTAAATTCAACCAGGTTACTCGTGAGTAATCATCGATAAAAGTAACAAAGTATCGATACCCAAAAATACTATGGACTTTATAGGGCCCCCAAATATCAGAGTGAACTAAGGATAAAGGATCATCGCTCCGGGTACAGGAAGGAGAAAAAGAGACACGACGTTGTTTGCCGAAAATACATGATTCACAAAAGAACTCTTGAAGAGAGACAGTAGGAAGAGATTTCTTGAGAATTGGAAGAGGGGCATGCCCAAAACAACGATGCCAATCAGTGGTGGAGACAGTAGTGAGTGCAGTGGGAGGAACATCAAGAAGATATAGCCCGTTAGACAGTCGCCCTCTACCAAGTATATTATGCGTTAGTCGATCCTGCACTACAAAGGAAGAGCATGAGAAAGTAACACAACAATCAAGGTCTTGCGTAAGACAGCTAACAGAAAGGAGATTAAAATGAGAACCCGGAACATGAAGAACTGAGGATAAGGAGAGAGGAGTAAGAGGCAAATGAGCAGCGCCAAAAACCGGGATCCTGTCACCTTTGGCCACGGTGATGTGCGGGGGTAAGCAATATCTAAGTATTTGGGCTGCTGCTGCGGAGAGATATGATTTGTAGCGCCCGAGTCCACAATCTAGTGAGAGCTGTGTGAGAGACACGATATACCTTCCTGGAAGATCGAGGCCACAGAGCCAGAGGAGCGACAAACCACCTCTTGAAGCTGATAGAGTTGAGCACGCAACACAACAATGTCATCAGCAGTGGTGGAGGCAGAAGCCATAATCCTGATCAGCGACTAGCCATGGAAATCAGATGGCAAGAAGGCACGCAGCTTGCCGGACAGATCTAGCGGCTACTACGGAGGAAGTACTGAGAACCGCGAGAATATGCAGTCGCGTGAGAACAAGTAGTGGCGAGAACAAGCCGCAACGGCGAGAACAAACCGCGCGAGAAAGGGCAGTGGTGCGAGAACAAGCAGCGGCGAGAACAAGCCGCTTGAGAAGAGACAAACCGCAACCTGAAGAAAGCGGAGCGGAGAAGGGAAGTCGCCCGGTCTCGGTGTCAACACACCAGCGGTCAAGAGCCCGCGACCAAGAGGCGGAGCCCGCAACGGGTAGAGAAGCCGAACGGCTAAGAGAAGTCTGGGCGGGAAGCCGCAACGACTAATCAAGGGAAGAAGCCGCGCGAGAAGTTTGCATGGTCACGGTGAGCACACCAGCGACAAAGGACAAGGCCGCGACCTAGATGCGGAGCTCGCAACGGGTAAGGAACAACTCGCGACGAGGAGAGGAGAAGTCGTCTTCGAGGAGACAAGTCGCAACGACTAAGTAGAGCACAAGCCAGTCGAGAAGGCCGCACGGTCTCGGTGAGTACACCAGCGACAAGAGAAGATGCCACGACCTATATGCGGAGCTCGCTGGGAAGAGAGAAGCCAAAATGACTAGAAGAACTAATGTTTTAAATATCGGATGTCGGCGACATATCGGATTGAGTTTTTAAATGTCGGATTTCGGAAGTCGGAGACATGTCGGGGATATTTTAAAATATTGGATTTCCATATCTTATAAATAAAATTTTTATTTTTATGTATACTAACTATAATTATATGTCATAAAAATAGAAAAATAATATAACAAATAAATAAAAATGAGTCATTTATATTACAAAATAAAATCGAATAATAATTAAGGTAAAATAGTATTAATAAATACAAAATAATACATTGTAAAATATATTTAATAGTATGCAATAAAATTACTTTGATTATAATAAGTTTATTGGAAATAAAGAAGATTTAAAAGTTAAAAATCTTTAATTAATTATAAGTCTTTCCAAACTTATAAATTTATTTTAAAAACATGCAAACATTCAAATAATAAAGATATTAAATATTTTCATATTTTTTATAATATAAAATTAAAAATTGTGAAACAATTATATAAAATTGGTAGTAAAAATAAAACGTTAAAAAATAAAAATAATAAGTCTAATCGATTTAAACATACATAATATAATATTCATAGGCGATTTAAATATATGTTGCTAGTATGATAATATAACATAAAATAAAATAGCGGACGATATATTTAAAAATCGTGTCGGCCAATATATCGGAAAAATCGGACATGTCGGCCTATATTTTACAAAAGGACATAATCTATTTTTTTAGAAAAACATATCGTTTTGCCCTAAAAAATGACATGTCGGACATGTCGGAGGACATTTAAAACAATGAGAAGAACAAATCGCAGCGAGAAGAGAAGCCGCGACGATTAAGTCAAGGAGACCGCAGCGAGTAGGCAAGGAGACCGCAGCGAGTAGCCAAGGAGACCGCAGGGAGTAGCCAAGGAGACCGCAGCGAGTAGCCGGGATGAAAAAAACGCAAGAACTCAGCGGCTAAGAGAAGTCGCTTCGAGCAGAGAGAAGGGAAGATCTCGACGGGTAGACAGGGAGACCGCACCGAGTAGAGAGGAAGCGGGTAAACGGGAAGAAGCCGCGCGGTCAGAGGGAAAACCACACCTGATAGGAAGGGTATAAAAAGGGAGGAGAATGAGAAGAAGAGGTGGAAGCCACGAGAGAGGGAGGGAGAGAAAAAAAAGCGGTTAGAACAACCTTAACCGCGCAGGAAGCCTCGGTTAGAAAGGGAGCAGGCCGCAACACACGACGGCTAAGCAAGAGAACAAGCCTTAACCGCGAAGAAGCGGTTAGAACAGCCTTAACTGCGCAGGAAGCCGCGGTTAGAAAGGGAGCAGGCCGCAACACACGACGACTAAGCAAGAGAACAAGCCGTCCGGTAAGCCGGAGAAGCAGGCGGTTAGAAAAAAAACAGGCCGGACCGTTGGCTCTGATACCATGTAGAAAGAAACGGGTAAAACTTGTAGATACTTCTTCATGTGTAATACAAGAGAGAATACAAATATATAGGGGAAGTGATGCGGAACAGAGACGAGGATGAGTTTTGGGCTCATTCGGGGCTGATTTGGAGACTTACCATATATGGCGTGCCCGGATCGACGATCTGAATCCGTGGATGCGTCCGGATTCGCGTTGCGAATCAATTTCATATATATCTTTGTACTTCTCGGATTTTATTTCATATAGTTTTGGCCCTGAGACCAACGACCAATCATAGCCGTTGATTCCGGGTGCCCTAAATTTTATTTCTTATAAATAGATGGTTTATGACTGCCTTCATTTCTCATTGCTGAATGTTTGGAGAAGAGAGTGTCTTCCTTCATTCCGGTGATCTCCTCCGCGGTGCCGACTCCGTGGAACCCCTTGGTGACGACTCCTTGGGTAAGGTCTTGTATCTTTTATTGTTTTCCTCCTCCCCCCTCCCCCGACCTTTCCTATTTTGCTGTCCAGCCTCCCTGCAGGAATTTCTCCCTGCTGCCCATCCCGACCAGCCCACCGCACCACCCTCTCTTCCCCCAGATCAGTCGCCGGCCTCCCCAGATTGTCCCTCCAATCACCCCTATCATAATCGCCTCCGTTTCCCTGCACAACCACCGTTCCCCTCCTTTTCCCCATCAAATCCAGCCCGCTACCCCCTCATAAACTCCCCCTCCTTGCTGTCCAGCCCAGCCGCTACCCACTTACAGTTGTCTGGCTGTGTGCAGCCCCAAAACAGCCCAAATCTGAATTTTTCCAACCATAACCAGCCGCCAAGTCTTTCCTTATTTGCTGTCATTACTCCCCATCACGTGGATCCACCTCCCAACAACCGGTCATCACCAAATCTATCCAGATCTGGGCATTTCAGCCTAGATACAACCACTTACCTCTCCGATCTAGCCTTCCTAATCCCCCAACCTGCCTTCCCTTACCCGATCCGGTCCACCAACCACCGGAACCCCTCTTTGAGCCCTTTAATATTCAGATTCATCAGCCCTATTATTCGTATTGTGTTTTTGTATCTGTATTTAGTTGTAAAACATTGTTACAGTAGTTTATTACATGGTTGCTTAGGTGTTCAATTTATTATAGTTATTTGTGCATAGATTAATCTCTAACTGCAGGAAGGATTCATACGCCGCGCGCTCTTGCTTTGACCCTCCCCGCGGAGCAAAGCCTAAGCTTGTTTCGCCCTAAATAAATTATCTTTGTCTTGCTGTGCATTAACTGCGTGAGATGATTATTATTTATTATCTAATTTGTGATCTAATCGTTGAATCTGCATAGCATGTAGGGTTAAGTCGCAGGTTTCCCGCCGCCTATAGATTCGCCCTGCGTCAATTGGTATCATAGGCACAGGTTGCACGCACTTTTTGATACGCAGTCGTAGATTCTATAGGTTTTTCATTATGTCTAGGTATCACCACTTGTACCCACCTCACTTTGGAGGTCTTGAATCCACTTGCACCAGCTCTCACAGAGCCCCGTCAGGGAGATCCTCACATTATTACGACGATCATTCTCGATCGCAGTGCACCACTTTCAGAGATCGTGTTGACCCACCGACACGACCCCACTATGCTAGAGACAATCGGTATAAGGATTGTCATCGTGCTTATCCGTACACGCGAGCAGATCGTGTTGATCCTTCGACACGACTCGGTTACCTTAGGAATGATTATTATGAGGATAGTCGTTCCGAGAGAGATCTTGAGAGTCAGTTTCGTACTACTTCCCCTTCCTTTGACGGCTCATCGAGTCCCGAGTCTTTCAACTATTGGCTCGTGGATATGGAGCATTATTTAGATCATTTTGAGTTATTCGGCGAGCGTCGCGTCAAGTTTGCGAAACTTAGACTTTTAGATCAGGTGAGGGCTTATTGGTCTAGCGTTGAAAGGACCCGCGAGCGAGACCGTCTTCGTCACATCACTAGTTGGGTGGACATGAAGCGTATATTGTGTCAGAGATATCTGTCTTCGTCATATCGGAGTCGCTTGCTCGACCAATTATTTTCCCTGCAGCAAAGATACATGTCTGTCGCTGAGTATAGGGATCGCTTTGATGAGTTAGTTGTGAGGAGAGATATCCGAGAGGATCCAGCCATGGTCATTACCAGATTTTGGTCTGGGCTTCAATCTGACATTCGTACTAAGATAGTTTATCATAGCTCGGAGTCCCTCGAGCGGACATATAAGCTCGCCCTTCGTTATGAACGGTCATTGAGATCCGCAAGAGCTGGTCGATGAGATTCTCACCTTGACCTCCGCAGTACGAGTCCCTCCCATGCTGAGGTCACCATGACGCCTACCACTATCCTGTCAGCTACGACAGAAGTGATACACAAGGCAGATTGCTCTCACCCAAGTGAGGTGCTTAGCCCAGTGAGTGACCTATCTCTTGTCTCTGACCCGTCTCCCGCGACCCCGATTGAGAGTGAGCCTGAGCGACCTATTAAGTCTGCAGTATTGTGTCCCTCGCCCACACCTCTTCTTCTGCCATGCACCGGGTTAGTTAACACCCTCACCGTAGACCCAATTCCTGACACTACACCCACAGACTCATTCTTGAGTGTAGGTCTATGTTGCTCTCCCGTTGTCATTGCCCTGAGTCACATCACGACCAAGAGCCCAGAGCTTGATGTTGATCTCACAGTTACTATGCCACCCATTCAAGGGAATACGACCCCTTACGATGGTACTCACGTGGAGGATCATGACCCTAGTGACGAGTTTTACGATGACCCCCCTATTGAGCCTCCTGATGAGCCGCCACATCCTGGTGAGGATACAATTCGGGTGAGACGCTCGTTTATGAGCTTTGAGTTATTAGCGTCTCTTTCACTATCATCTATAGTCTTTCCCCAGAGAATTGATCTTGCGTGGAGCATAACGTATGTAGAGTCTTCCTTGAGTACGCTTGAGCATACACATATTTTGAGGGCCTATCTTATGGCACATCGCACCCTCGATAAGTTTTGGGACACGCCACCCGCTGACTCACCCGATGAGTTCTTCCTTGTCGGGGACACTTACCACACTCGAGAGTCACGTCTTCTAGTCAGTGTACACACCTCCTGGTGAGCCCCCTGATGTGTCACATTCCCTGAGAGACATTTGGCTCTTTACGAGCCCGTATTTGAGTATAGTTGTCTGTCACGATCATCTGAGCACTCGTCACACACGGGATGAGTTTTTTCTACACTCCACCGAGAGAGCCCCCTGATAGGTCACAATATTTTAGAGATGTCCCGGTCATTATTAGACTTTCCTGTAGCAGGTACGTTGTGTCGGTCATGTGTCATTTGCATCATTTGCATGAGTCTGTTGAGTCGTTTTGTCATCTTTTGCATGAGTCTGTTGTGTTGTCTGTTCATCGTTTGCATGCGTGTCATGAGTCAGTCCGACGAATAATCCATACTGGTAATAAATCTTGTAAATCACATGTGGATGTTCATTGACAAGTGCAAGTACTTCATGAAGGCGAGCAGGTGATGGTAAGAATCTGCGTTGTGAGGCTCTGTGCGAGGCTTGCTAAAAGCTTGAGCGTTAGGCGAATGAGTTCCTACTCAGTCCTGAGACGCATCAGGACAAATGCTTATGAGCTGGACATCCCTACGAGCATGGGTACCCATACCGTGTTCAATGTCAAGGACCTGATGCCATACTTTGCACCTCACGAGTATTCGGGCCCACATCTTGGTGTCCCTCCCGAGCCTTTACCACCGTTTTTACCACCCACCACTCAGTCTACCCCCGAGCCCTTGCCACCACATTCATTGCCCCGTGCTAAGCCCATTTCTAACCCCCACTTACCCGGGATCCTGTCCCCAACGGTTCCACCATTGGCACCTCAGATCACACCAGATCCTTCTGTTACTATGTTGAGAGATGAGATTATCACTGAGATCTTTACGCATGAGTCTGTCCCCTCTACAACCGGTCTTGTGTGCCGCTACCTGGTTTGCGGGCGCGTACGATCCTTCATTGACGACACCTGGATGCTACCAGCGGAGCTTGGTCGACTCGCCCTGGACTTTGACTTTAGTACGACCGTCTCCATTCATTGGAGATGGAAGCTTTTCAGTCCGGAGGAGTTGATTGCCGAGGACACTTTTCCAGCGACGACACTTGGGCGACCTCTAGTGGACCTCTTCGAGCTTTACCTGGCATGCAACGAGAGAATTCTGATCCTTATTCATCGGGATATGAATTCTTTCAAGCCGGGGAGAGTGATGCGGAGCAGAGACGAGGACGAGCTTTGGGCCCATTCGGGGCTGATTTGGAGACTTACCATATATGGCGTGCCCGGATCAACGATCTGACTCCGTGGATGCGCCCGGATTCGCGTTGCGAATCAATTTCATATATATCTTTGTACTTTTCAGATTTTATTTCATGTAGTTTTGGCCCTGAGACCAACGACCAATCATAGCCGTTGATTTTGGGTGCCCTAAATTTTATTTCTTATAAATAGATGGTTTAGGACTGCCGTCATTTCTCATTGCTGAATGTTTGGAGAAGAGAGTGTCTTCCTTCATTCCGGTGATCTCTTCCGCGGTGCCGACTCCGTGGAACCCCTTGGTGACGACTCCTTGGGTAAGGTCTTGTATCTTTTATTGTTTTTCACCTCCCCCCTCCCCCCACCTTTCCTATTTTGCTGTCCAACCTCCCTGCAGAAATTTCTCCCTGCTGCCCATCCCGGCTAGCCCACCGCACCACCCTCTCTTCCCCCCAGATCAGCCGCCGGCCTCCCCGGATTGTCCCTCCAACCACCCATATCATAACCGCCTCCCTGTTTCCTTGCACAGCCATCGTTCCCCTCCTTTTCCCCATCAAATCTAGCCCGCTACCCCCTCATAAACTCCCCCTCCTTGCTGTCCAGCCCTGCCGCTACCCACTTACAGTTGTCTGGCTGTGTGCAGCCCCAAAACAACCCATATCTGAATTTTTCCAGCCATAACCAGCCGCCAAGTCTTTCCTTATTTGCTGTCATTACTCCCCATCACGTGGATCCACCTCCCAACAACCGGTCATCACCAAATCTGTCCAGATCTGGGCATTTCAGCCCAGATACAACCACTTACCTCTCCGATCTAGCCTTCCTAATCCCCCAACCAGCCTTCCATTACCCGATCCGGTCCACCAACCACCGGAACCACTCTTTTAGCCCTTTAATATTCAGATTTGTTTTATTTATAGCAGCCCTATTATTCGTATTGTGTTTTTGTATCGGTATTTAGTTGTAAAACATTGTTACAGTAGTTTATTACATGGTTGCTTGGGTGTTAAGTTTATTATAGTTATTTGTGCATGGATTAATCTCTAACTGCAGGAAGGATTCATACGCCGCGCGCTCTTGCTTTGATCCTCCCCGCAGAGGAAAACCTAAACTTGTTTCGCCCTAAATAAATTATCTTTGTCTTGCTGTGCATTAACTGCATGGGATGATTATTATTTATTATCTAATTTGTGATCTAATCGTCGGATCTGCATAGCATGTAGGGTTAGGTCGCAGGTTTCCCGCCGCCTATAGATTCGCCCTGCGTCAGGAAGAGAAGGAGAAAGAATCCTATACAAAGGATGTGACATTAAAGGAGAAAAAAGAAATGGGCATATAAATGAGTACTTACATCATTTTCCCTATATCATCTAACACTGAGTACAAGATGAGAACAAGAGTACAAGACAACTTTCCATCTTTTTTTGAAGGAGAAAACAATCATTAGAGTGCTCCTCTATCTTGGATTCATCATTGCACACTAGAAACAATTGAATAAAAAACAAGCTCTTTTAACTGGATACAACCGGCCCACCAGATGCTTGTGTTATAGAAATCCTTGATACCCTTGCCAATCATTTTCTAGTCACAGTAAGACAATTTTTCTTCTTCTAGTCCCTTTCATCATTAGTTTCTTCTTTAGGACATGTGATTGTAACAGACTATTACATACAGTGGCATCAAATCTTTCCCTATCCTTCTCAATTTCTGTTTCTCTACGATCAGCTTTGGCAGTTGTCTTAGCCTGATCTTACTTTGTCAGTTCCCCTCCGTCTTCTATTTGGCATAATATATTTTTAGAGGACGAAAAAGAGGAACCAAGAAATTTGGCCTTCACTGAAAGTTGAAACTCAAGAAACACTTGATTCTAAGTTTTCTTCTTTCCAAAGCCCATTGTGCTAGTAATATTTGTTTGCTAATCCAACTATTGGCATGACAACACTACTTCTATATAAACAATGGGAGTGGGAATCTGCAGAAGTTTTTCTTTTTGCTCACCAGCAGAAAAAGAAATGCTCACTTCTGGGTTCATCTTGGAAGAAAGTTGACTGTTTTTTCTCTTAAAGTATCTTGGCAGGAATATGAAAAAGAGGGCTCTGTTCATTTGTATTCTCTTGATTAACATGTTAACAAAACATATAAATGTATAAAGATATATACGTTAATAGGCAAAGTTAGTTGTTGTTATATTCATTTTTGTATTGGATACACAATTTTAATATATTTTTGTTAATTTGGACATTTAATTAAACTTAATTCTATTTTGTTTGGTAATACTGTTCGAGTTCTGCTCATTAACAACTTACTGAACTTTGCAAGATATTCTCAAATTGAGCACACATGTTGAACAACAACATTCAGGAATTGAATGCATTATTAACAAACAATTGAAGAACACAAAGTTAGGGGCTTCAGTGCTTCACACCCACTTATTATGTTGTCTTTCATTCGAGTCACGACTTTATTATGTTTTATTATTGATTGTTTTTTATGTTGCATTTTATGTAAGTCCAAGCGTTAGGACTTATTTATGTTTATGTTTTTGTGAGTCTATTTAAAGGATCCCTTGGGTCAGATTGAAAGGAGAGCCCGGGACGTGAAGGACCGAGCGAAGAGAGATAGTGAGGCTGAGCGGCATATTAGTAGAGCTGGAGACAGAAGCGGTGTCACCATTAGCCACTGTGATAAACTTGGGATGCAGAGATGCCAAGTACTGAGGTGGTTTCTGCGGAGTGATATGGTGGGTGACACCAGAGTCCACAATCCAATGTGGAGTATGGGTGAGAGTGAGACAAGCGATACCTTCATTGGAGATAGAGGCAACAAAGCTAGACGGACGATTGAGTAGCCCTTGGAGATGCTGGAGCTAGAGGCGCACTACGTCAATATCGGCGCGAGTAACAGAAGATGTGTCAGCAGCAACGGAGACATTAGGCGAAGGAGGCAAACAATGTTTACGATAACAAGTTGCCTCAAGATGTCCATCCCTGCCACAGTGAGTACACTTGAATCTAGGCTGGCCGTTGCGACCTCTCCCTTGGTCGTCGGAGCGACCTCCTTGAGTGGATGGAGGGGCGTTAGAGACAGATGAGTGCTGGAGGAGGGCCGAAGAGGGAGGTCCGGGAGCATCTGAGGGTGGTGTCACATTGTCACCTTCAATAACATTGAGCAAAAATCAGAGAGAGAGGGAATCGTGGAGGTGGAGAGTATCTGAGCATGAACACTGTGGAGATGAAGCGGAACACGAGCCATCATCATCACAATACCAACAACCTCTTTTTTAGCACGCTGGACGGCTAGATCAATAGGAGGAGGTTGATGCCGAGTCCATGCCTCAACTAAGGTTTTGGACCGCTCAACAAAGAAGGTTAAGTCGCCAACACCTCCTGAGTCGAGAGATTGAAGGTTTGTAATGATGTCAAACAGATGTTGAAGGCTGTCCTTGACAGAATAAGAGGGAATGCAGTTCATCCCACATAGCTTTGTCCGTCTCATGATACATGACCATACGATAAGGTTCACCATCCAGGGAGTTGAGGAAGCATGTCTGAACACGACCATCATCGCGAAGCCAATCATCAGTGGGTGCAGAAGGGGTGTCCTTAGTTAGATGATGTAAAAGTCCCATGGTCTGAAGAACATGACGAACAAAGTGCATTGTTACCCTTATGCTTACACCGGAACGACTACTCGCGGTGACCACCGGAGCGCGCATTTGGAAACCGCCATGATTATTGTTTGTAATTAATTTATGTTAGTACTTGATTGATATTAATTATTTAATATTAATCAATTAAATATTTACTTAAATGTGTTTGTATTGTTGCCTCCCTCATCTGTATAAGGGGGAGGAGTCTAGGCTTGGGTATCTTTTTGGTTATTAGGGTTTTGGGCTCTCATTTGAGAGAGGGGTCATTGGAGGACCTAGTCTCCTTGATCTTGGCCGGAGTTTGCTCCGGATGTATCTGTGTTTTCAAATTAATGCAAGTGTGTTCTTGTTCGTATCAATGGTCCGACCTGCCGTCTCCATCTGCTCTTTCCACGTTGTCGGGGCTCGGGCCACGTTGAGCAAACTCATCGCCATCGAAGGTTGCCTGGACGAACAATCCACCGCCCTCAACGCGCTGTATTCCGCTGTGCAGGCACTGACCCAACGCCGAGACCTTCCGCTGTTCCACGACCGCTATGCGCCCCCGCCAATGTCGCCGTCCAGCCCGCCTCCTTCAACACTGCCTCACGACCTCTGCTTCCGCCGTGAAGTTTCCCCCCAACAACAAACACAACCCACGACTCCGCCTCTGTCCTCCGCCGACCGCTGCGGGTCCGATACGATGGCTCCTGGCTCGCCGCCCCGTCTCGCTCAGTAGCTCCTCCCACCGATTGCGGCAACCCACCTCGTCGCCGCTTCACCCGCCCTTCGACGCAGCGTCATCGTCCACCAACTTCACTGCGAGCCCATCCGCCCGACGATTTCATGGCCCGCACCTGTATGTCCTCCATATATGCACATCTCTCATTATTATTATTCCCCTCTTTCTTTGACTTCCGCCGCTGCCCCCACTACACGCCACCACAAATTTTATCACAGGCCTTTTTTTCCTCCTCTCTCACCGTGCCCCATCCCTCTCCCTCTCATTAGCTGTCACTCTCTCCCCTCTCCTCCAATTTCATTTAACACAACCTGCTTTCACACCCATCTTTTCACCCTTTTTCCCTCTCTATCCGGTCCCAGGTTTCCCTAACCGCAACCATAAATTATATGTTCCTCCTATTATTAAAGATCCCGACAAACATTTAATGCTCGACCTTGCCGGCAAGGTTGATTTTCAAGGGCAAGGGAATGTTACCCTCGTGCTTACTCCGGAACGACTACTCGCCGTGACCACCAGAGCGCGCATTTGGAAACCGCCGTGATTAATGTTCGTAATTAATTTGTGTTAGTACTTGATTGATATTAATTATTTAATATTAATCAATTAAATATTTACTTAAATGTGTTTGCATTGTAGCCTCCCTCATCTATATAAGGGGGACGAGTCTAGGTTTGGATATCTTTTTGGTTATTAGGGTTTTGGGCTCTCATTTGAGAGGGGTCATTGGAGGACCCAGTCTCCTTTATCTTGGTCATAGTTCGCTCCGGATTGTATCCGTGTTTTTTCAAATTAATGCAAGTGTGTTCTTGTTCGTATCATGCACCCACTCAACAAAATTCTTCTTCCCACTAAGAGAAATAACGGTGATCCAAAGCTCATCACGAACTTCGAGAGGACAAGTCGCAATACGAGCAGGAAGGGACAGAGCATTAGTCGACGCCATGAAGCCTCTTGTTTCAGGCGGCTAGGAGAACAAGAGAAATAACAAGAGCAGTCACATTGGACTCAGCAGTGGCTAGACAAAGCAGCAAGGCAGGAAGCAACGACAGTAGCGGCTAGGCGAGGCAGGAAGCAACAACGGCCAGAAAAAGTAGCAACGAATAGGAACAGGGGTAAGGCAGAGCTCGGCGAGTAGATTCAAGGCACTGTGACAAGAACTTGGCACAAGCTGCGCAAGAGATGTGATTAACGGCGACAAGAAAACAACGACAAGAAAGCAGGAACTTGAATCTGCGGCAAGGAGGCTGCGACTAAAATCGGCGGCAAGGAAACAACGGCTAGCTGCGGCAAGGAAACACCGGCTTGCTGCGGCCAAAAAAAAGGTGCGGTTGGAAGCAGTGGTTGAGGGAGCAACGGTTTGGTGCGGCAATGGTAGGTGGTTTGGCAATCTGTATGGGAGAAGCGGGAGCCCAGTGGTCCCCAGAGAAGTTGTATAAAATGAGAGGGAGGGGGGGGGGGGGCAGAGGAGCCAAAAAAGGAACAAACTTGCGGTTAGATGAAATCTAACCGCCACCGCCCAGGGTAGGGAGCTGGACAGGCCAAAGCAAAAGCGCGGTTAGAGAAATCTAACTGCTCAGAGCAGGGAGCAGGACATGCCAATGCACTGTTAGGACTGATTGTTTTGCTCTGATACCATGTAGAATAATACGAAAAATTAAGAGAAATAAAATATAATTTTATTATATCTCCAAAAAATGGTTTACATACATGAATTTGTACATTAATATATGAAGAGAAAGAGGGAGAACAATCCCAATCTATGATGTGAGACTAAAGCATAAGGAGGAAGTGGGCCCTAGATGAGCCTTGCTTTGGGCCTTTACACATTTTTCTTCTAACAACCATGGTTTCGGCTTCTTAGTATCTTCCTCTTTTGTCTTCCCCGCTTCTGAGCAATCCTCCAACGACTCTCCAATGTTCTACGGGTTAGCCTGTACCACACAAATCAAACACAAATAATGTTAAAATATATCTCACCGAACACAAACATTAGCTTGTTTCTTTATTAAAAACCCATGGTATATTTTCTTATAATCTACCTTTTAATTTGATACAACTAGGAAGAAATATAGGAAGAAAGTTGTTTAGAAAAGGTCAAGTTAAATAAAAAAATAGTTCATTGTACTCCAAGTTCTTTGATGTCAGAGGCTTCCTTTGGCAATTTTGTGATATTGCTGTTACGAGCTTTTGATATCTTGTACCATAGAGAATTATGCAAGCTCTACTCATATAGAGATGAACGAGTTGATCAGTAAGTTTGTTGGTAAGTTTGTTGGTGTATTAGATTTCAAGACGAATAAATGGCCATGTTTATAATTTGTTTTTTTAGCTCTATAAGCTCCTCAAGCACCGTCAAATCCAGATTAAAGGAAAGCTTTTGACGATATAATATCTCTTGGGAATACGATGAAATAGAATTTTATGCAGGTATTAGTGAAGGAGACATCTTAGGCTTTCTACTCTAGCACTACTGTATATTTAATGAAGAGTCCAACTTGGATTTTGCTATTCATATATTTTCATTTTGGTGACTTCTCTTGCATATCATTGCCATAATCACATTAACTTCCAGCACAATGTATATTAATTTTGCAGACATTTTTTGTTGCTATTCATAATAAGCCTTACTTTGCAATTCTATGAACAAGGTAAGGCTTTCCAAATATCTGAAAAATATACCTTTCTTTGCTAGGTATAAATGAGTAGTATCTTTTGTTTGGAAAAAAATCCCTTAAATTGCAATGCATTGTATTCGATGAAGTCACAAAAATGTATTCAATTCTCATGCATTCATAGAGGTTTAAAATTGTGCTATTAGCATAATAGGAGGTAACTATGGAAGTAACAATTAAGTTAATAGCAAATAAGATGTATTGATTCTGCAATCAAGTTTTACTTGCCAAAATTTATAATTACATTGCAATCTGAGCTCTAGTTATGTTCATGTATATATATATTTTTTCATAATTTATAATTTCCTCTAATCTTCGAACTGTCTTTTTTAGTTTGTTGATGCCTAATACACTCAGGATTTACAAATGAATATCTAGTAAATGATCCGCTGATGCAGGGCAACAACTTGTTCTCTGGGTTTACTCGATTGTGCAAAGGCCTTGCTTTGGTACTGGTTGCCGAACATGCTCTACTGCAGCTGTTTCCATTTGCTGTTTCCTATCTTGCACTTATCCCAGCAAGGTAATAGCCTGGGTATTTCATCTAATACATATGAATTCCTTGCACCATCAGTCGTATAGAGAAAAATGGTTATCCACGTGCTTTACGGTTCTCTTTTGTAGCGTCCACCAAAGAAGCCAACTCTCATATTAATAGCAGCTAGTGCAATATATAGCTCCAAATACTTGTGAAATGTTGTTCATCTGATAATTTGCATGATTAAGTAATGAGTTGATACACACAAGCTATTCCTTATCAAGAATCACGGATACTAAAGATGAAATTGCATTGCATGAAGAAAACACGGGTACAAACTCGAGAGGCAATTTCCCACCTAGCACTTAGAGGCTGGATCGTCCAATGCTTCTCTCCAAGAGCGCCCAAAACCTAAAAGATCCAAAGATATATAGACTCTTAACCTAAGTATTCCTTATATATATGGAGCCCACATTACAAGACAAATACATTGAAGGACAAAACATCACATAATTAACACAATATTAATATAAAAGTAAACACGTCCTATAAGACTCTCGTGAGCCCGGTCGTCCGAGCGCATGCATATGATACGTTCACAATGCGTATACATATCAACACACCTGTCCACAATGGGATCCAATTTTTACCATTAAAAACAAATAACTTAGTTTGGCTTTTGACCCCATATTTTTGGGTGGATCTCAAAAGATATGAAAAATCTCCCTCCAATCCGTACATACAACTTTCATCGAATACGGCTTTCCACATAATTCTATATGTATCTATGAGATCAAGTATGAAATTATGTTTACTTTCACTTTAAGTTGAGTATCTTCTTCCCTCCTTTTCCTCCTAGGATTGGAAATCTTGTATTTTACATATCCATACGATCTAGTCCTTGGGTTTCCGAAATAGTGTAATGAAAAAAAACAGTGTTTCGACTTTGGAATCATTATTATTGGGCTCGGACCTGTTCTAAAAAAGTTGAGGTATTTCGAATTGTTTGTTGACATGGATAAAGGAAGGGAAAATCTCTAAAATTATTCCAATAATGGACCATGGACATATAGTAGAATCAAATCTCTTTAAAAAGATCTTTTGTCTCATGCTAGTTTGCTCCAGTCCCTTTCCAAAACTTTCGTTATTGGGTTAACCATACACTTTACATGTTTCTAGCGATTCACACGACATCATTAATTCCAAGTATATAAACAGTGATTTCAAATTCAGAGTGATGAAGCCGAAACTTGACTTCTTGTGGAGTTTGGACCCGAAAGGGGTAACCTCGGACCTACTTCTCCTGAAGAAGTGCACAAGGCCAAAGACTTAGGACCAGGAACAAGTCCGGGGCTATAGCGTGGAGGTCCCACCTCACACCCGGAAGATCTTAGAGCGCTTCACCTCCCTAGCCAATGCTGAGCTGGGGCACCTTGGAGGGCACTTGAAAGCCAGCCAGAAAATCTGAGGAGGAAGAAGCCAAAGAGAGCCCCCCTCAAAGATGCCCCTACAGATCTATTTATAGTTTTCCATGTCTGGTATGCAAACAACGTAACTTCACTGTTCGGATCCACTATACGCAGCCCAACCGGGTCTGCCAACAGCGTAACTCCGCTGTTTGGGAAGCCTAAAAGCAGGCCAAAACATAACACTCCATGAAGGAGTGGCGAATGCCTAGACGAGATGGCAAGCATCTGCCTACTCCTGGCCGAGGGCGAGTGCCCGATGAAACTGGCACTCGCCCACTACTCACTCGTTGCCTAGGGCGAATGCGGATCGACTATCACACTCGCCTGCTGCGCGCAAGCCTCAGGCCCCGGGCGAATGCAGACCTGTTGGCCTCATTCGCCCGGCCACACACAAGCTTGCGGTCTTGGGAGAGTGCGGACCTGACTACCCCACTCACCTGCTCGGCTATGGCCCTTTGCCCCTGGGACTCCCTGAGGGACCCACTCGGCGAACACTGGGTTGTACACAATCCCCGCTCTTTGCGAGATTGACACAAGCTCGAAAAGAAACATCTAACCCCAGGTGTTCGGTGAGTGCCTGCTAACTTGGCAAGAATCTTTTGGCGGGTCCCCCCACTCTGCTATATATACCTAGTCGCAAGTAGGTGATGCTTGCACTTCCCACCCTTCTCGGCCTTCTCTCTCGCCTCTAATGCATAATGCCGCTCTCTTTAATTTTAATTTCAGTAGTTCTATCACACTCTACCTGCACTCGGCCCGTGCTCTAATTCGTCGCTGATCCTTAGCTTTAGGTCCTGAGTGAGGGGCTCTTCTTCGGAAGGATGTATTGCGAGACCTTAGCCTAGCCTCTCGCCGCATCATTCTACGATGGGACAACCTCACACCTACTTCTCCTGAAGAAGTGCACAAGACCAACGACTTAGGACTAGGAACAGATCCTGGGCTACGGCGCGGAGGTCTCACCTCACACCCGAAAGATCTTAGAGCGCTTCCTCTCGCTAGCCAATGTTGAGCTGGGGCACCTTGGAGGGCACTTGAAAGCCAACCAGAAAACCAGAGGAGGAAGAAGCCAAAGTGAGCCCCCCTCAAAGGTGTCCCTACATATCTATTTATAGTTTTCCAAGTCTGGTATGCAAACAACGTAACTCCGTTGTTCGGATCCACTATACGCAGCCCAACTGGGTCTGCCAATATCGTAACTCCGCCGTTGGAAAGTCTAAAAGCAGGCCAAAACATAACACTCCACGAAGGAGTGACGAATGCCTAGACGAGATGGCGAGCATCCGCCTACTCCTGGCTGAGGGCGAGTGCCCGATGAAACTATCACTCACTCACAACTCACTCGCTGCCTAGGGCGGTGCGGATCGACTATCACACTCGCCTGCTACGCGCAAGCCTCAGGCCTCGGGCAAATGCAGACCTGTTGGCCTCATTCGCCCGACCACGCGCAAGCCTGCGGTCTTGGTCGAGTGTGGACCCGACTGCCCCACTCGCCTGCTCGGCTACTCTGGGTCATGGGGCCCTTTTGCCCCTGGGACTCCTTGAGGGACCCACTCGGCGAGCACGGGGTTGTACACAGTTTAATTGTACTCTGACAATTTTACGTAAGACCGAGTTATTTTTGGGGTGATAGTGGATAAGTTGACATAGAAGTCATCTTACTGTCACTCTACATAATCGTACATGACATTTTCACCTTATATAACTCCTCATTCAATTCTTTCGAAGTAATTGGATCCTTTTATTCGTTCAAGAATCTCCTCCTTCCACTCCCTCTCGTAGCGCAGACCAATTTATTTACGTTTTCATGTTCCAATTGAACACTTTCCATTTATGATCAAAGGAGAATATTCTTCTTTGTGAAATCTTCGGGTTTTCCTCCTCTATCCCTATATCCCATAAGTATAATGTTTGAATCAATAGATGACGTTTTGTTTTATATGAATCGATATTCTTACATTCCAATTCCTTCCCAATTCCTCTAAAATCCCAAGTTGGATCCAAAATGGACTGGTTAGTGTGCGCGTATCCATGCGGTTATGCACTCTTCAAATAAAAATCCATTTTCAGAAAGATCCTAGCTTTTGCGCTTAGGTGAGTCATCTGAGTTCTTTTCGACGAACTATGTTGTGTTGAAGGGATATCTATATGCTTCAATCGATTGCGTAAGGGCTGTGGTAGCAACAGAACTAGGGAAAATATACAGAATAAACTGTTCTTTTCTATTATGTATTATTATATTATAATTCTTTCTAATAAGATTAGTTATATTAGCCTTATAGTCTAAATTTTAGTATTTTAATCTTAATTAGTGATCCCAACTCGGTGAGTCCTTTCTTCTGTGATGAACGGCTAGCACCAGTCTTACATTTTGTCTCTGTGGACCGAGGAGAAAGGGGGTTCTGCGGGAAGAGGTTTATACTATAAGAGAAGCATGGAGGTCAACTGCTTCAAATATAAAACATGGATTCTGGCAATGCAATGGAGTTGGGCTCTCATGTTGATCCGAATGAATCAATCTTCCCACGGGGGTCCATCTTTGCCTGCTAGGCAAGAGGATAACAAGTAACAAATTCAGTCTCGGATAGACATGTCTTTCTATTACTATTCTATTCATAATTGAAAATGAAGTAGTTCATGGTGGGGTTAATCATTTTTTCTTGTATGTGTCTCTAGAAAAAGGCCGTGGAAACATAGGAACTCTGGAATGAAAAAGAAAATCCAGTTCCTTCATAAATGGTAGTAGGATCCTTGGCGCTTGACTTGGTTTTGCTTCCCCATTTTTTTTAACAATACCGAGTTGATTCTTCTCCTACCAGTCTCGAATAGAGCTTGCTTAAAAAAATCTTCATGTAAAACATGCTCGATTTAGATCAAGAAAATCGTACGGAAATCATGTGCCATGGATCGAATCTGTAGTCAATCCTATTTCCGATGGGAGCAGCTGACGATGGAATCCAATTTTTACTATTATTTGACTATCCATAATGTTACCTTGTCCCCAAGGTCGAGTAGGGGGGGGGGACTTGAAGATTGTTGTGGTGAAAAAATGGCAATCGGGTCACGATCTCGGACGGAGCCAAGACATGCTGAAAAGACAGCGAAGCAAATTATTTGGTGTTGTGTGCAATTTAATGCGTGGAAATAATTGCCATAAAAACATGTAGTAGCGGATGTTAAGCGTTGCTTGCGCGAAGCCAAAAATGACGCATATGATGAAGAGAAGTAGAGATCTACAATTAAAAAGTAGACATGTGGGGGGAGAGGGAGTGTCTCTATTACGATTCGAGAAGAAATCCGGACTAGGGGAGGGCTGAAGGTGAGAGGGAGAGAAGAGGGAGGCTAGGGTTAGAGGAGAAAACCAGGGAATAGCCCTTTGATATTACTTTTGAGATAAAACAACAAGTACAAATTCAGCCCCCCATATAGAGGGGGGTGCCAGCAACAACATAACAACATTCCAAAACAGCAATACACCACAATAAAAGGACAAATACCAAAACAACAAAAGATAAAATAGGAATTGAATATTAAGTTTCCTCATTGGCCTGCTCCGCCCGAGCCCGTGTCTCGCTTGCACCCACGTCCGGTTCCTCTTCGTCGGACCCGATCTTATCCACACCTGCCTGGCGCCTTCCCCGTCGCTTGTATACCTGCCATGGTGGTTCATTGCCGTGAATATCAATAACAGTCCCCTGCAAAAAGGAGTAAATAAGTGGGAGATTAAATGAGAAAGTGGTTGGGGATCAATAGAAAATGGGATCCACTACTCGGGACGGGGGCTAGATATGCGTGGAACATAGTACGAAAAGGGGGTTTGGCTCGAGGAAATGGCTGGGAGCAGAAAAGCATTGTGTCACAGTGTGAAAAGTTGGCATATCACTAGGTGGAGCCTCTTCCGCGGGAGGCAAGTTGCTTCGATGGTTGCCTGCGCAGATCAGAAGGTGTGTGAGTACCATGGAGCTCGTGATGCGGTTGGCGGGAGTAGAGAAGTGGCTGAAGGAAGAGGAGGGGGTTTCAACGTTTCCCTAGGACGAAGAACCACTTTTAGGTGGCAAAGGGACGCACAAAGTGACCAAGGGACGCTGAGATCGCAATGGCGGGCTAGTGTCGATGGAGAGAGTGGTTGCAGAGGGGGATCCATGGATGCTGGTAAGAGGTGGTGAAAAGTTGAGCCAGAAGGAAGAGGGACAAAGTGGTCCGGACTGTGCAATGGATCGATGGGCGCTGACGACGTTTGGACGAGGAAGAGCGCATCGACAAAGTCAGAGATCTTAGTGTTGGCGGTGAAATCCCACGGATGAAGAGGCTGGATTGGAACTCCATTGTGCAGGGTGTAGCTCAATATCTCGTTGGGGTGAGAGAATAATTTAGCCCTTGTGGGTGTGTTGGCCGAAGCAGCCTGTGGTCGAGCGGTGAAAGCGCGTCAGCTGAGCGGCGGAAAGTTGCACAAATTTGGCCGATTTCAGCATGAATTGCTGTCATCTCGTGAGATGGAATCCGGCTGTGAGGGAGATTCGTCATGAGGAAGGAGGGGGGGGGGGGAGATGGTTGGTTCCCGACGATTGAAAGTGACGCGCGGAGAGTGTCACGTTAGACCAATTGATGCGCAAAGCTACGCCATATCAGGAATCACGAACACCAAAGATGAAACCATAGTGCATAAAAAACATGGATACAAACTTGGGAGACAAGATCCCGCCTAGCTCTTGGAAGCTGGGCCCTCCAAAGCGCTCTTCTCTCTAAGAGAGCCCAAAACCTAAAATATCCAAAAATATATAAACTCTTAACCAAGGACCCCTTATATAGATGGAACCGCCTTGCAAGATAAAGACACTAAAGGACGAAGAAATGCATAATTTACACAATATTAATATAAAGGTTAACATGTCATGAGAGACTCTCTCGAGGTGAGGCCGATCGCCCAAGCACATGCGTCTTATACGTTCGCAATGCGTATACGTATCATAAGTAACCTCTAAATTTAATAAACTTAGATATTTGACACGTGTTAGGTAGGATGTTATTTATGGAAAATTAATTAAAAGAGTCATTTAAATTCGGCAATCACAAAAAAGTGAAAAACAATTATTAATAAATAGGCAGATTGAAGTACTGGTCATTAATCATCAGCTGTCCCGTTCAAAAAGTCATTTTCTACTTGAAAAATCATTATTATTCAAATCCTCTCTTCTTCCCATTGCTCTTGTCTTCCTCCAACATGTGAACACTTCAAAATACTGTGTAAATTGTGATGACTGAGAGGTGGCGTCCTTGGTGTTATTCATTTTCTCATTGTTGTACTCATCATAATCTTAAATAAAACCCTTTAATATATATTTTCTACTGGAGTTCTTTATAATGTCATTTCCCTGTAAAGGTTTGCAAAAGGTATTTGTTATGGGCATTATGGCTAGTTATTTTTAAGTTAGTTTCTTATTTCTTTATGATTATTGACCTTTATGTTATGGGTTTTATATCTGTAAGTTAGTTTTCATGTCTCATTTTTTTGTATTAAATGATGAGTCATTAAGAACTTGTTAGTTGTTATGAGTTGTTAGGTGTCATTATAGTCTTGTAAGCTTATTTAAAGACACAAAGAGTTGAATGCAGACATCCAAGAATTAAGTCTATTTTCTTGTCTTGCTATGAGATTGCGGTAGCTCTTTCTCTCTATCCCTCTCTCACTTCCAAACACAATCCGCTTAGGCAACTACGGTTATGACTCTAGTCACTCTATAGTACCCTGCATCTCCACCTCCGACCACTCCTTTGATTATTACCGACGTTCTATCGGTTTGCCTGTAGCAACTTGGTATCGGAGCATACTCTCCCTCAACCTCCATCCACGCTGCATAATCCTATCGACCCATATCACAACCCCACATTGTTAAAACAAACCACTACCCACAATTGCACATCAGTCTCCTTCCTAGCCATTGCTAAAACAAGGAGAAGAGAGCCGTTTGCAGCACACTGCTTCATCCTTTCCACAAGTCGACCCGCCACACTCTTGACCCCAATTGCTGCAAGCCTTTCCAACAACGCTTTTCCCTTTCAAAATTCCTTTTAGGTTCCTGCGCGTGTGAACCCATCCCTGCGGGATTGGCGTCTTCCCTAGTTCACTAGAACAAGCGCCTCTACCTTGGCGTTCCTCCGCAACTCACCGCAAACTACCTTTTTTTGAAACTCTCCATAAGCTCGTCGCTCTGCGCGGCCTCCCTGATTCCCTAGCGTGATCATCCCTCTCCAACGATCAACTCCCGCTCCTAGACGGCTTGATCTTCATTCCGCCTGGCAGGCACTGAAGCATCAATCCTCTCTCTTCTCCTTCAGCTCATAACCGTGGGCTCCTTTAAGTCGCACGCCGCTTTTTTCCTTTTCGATCCCAACACACGCTCAAACCACTGTAGCTTTCATTGTATTATGGGACACAAGCTATTTATTAAATAATCAATTGATTAATTAATTAGATGCATGCCACAATAAAGAAAAAGAAAGAAAAAAATATAATTATTTTAATTATATTGTAATTAATTAATTATTAAAAAGGATGGTGTTTCGTCTTATTGTTTTCGTCATAATGGGGAAGCACCGCGGATCTTGTGATACCCCATCAACATCTACTTCTGGAGAGCTGAGCCGTCCAGTAACCCGATCCTCTTCTCGTGTTTTCATTGCTGTGCTTACTACTAGTATCAGCAATATGGGGGATTCCACAAAATAAATGAGTCAGCTTATGGACCTGATGCACATTTTCATGATGATTCAAGCCATCACTGAAATACGATACCAAGAAGCTGAAGAATGACATCAAATTGCCCTTGCCACACTCTCCAATGAGATTGATGGACTCACTCTAGTTGTCCAATTCATTACCATTCCAACACAGGACCAAGTCAGTAGCAATCAGAGACCTCCACCACCCATCTTACACATCGTATTTCCGACTTTTGTACGATAGGAAACTCATATCGATCACCGTTACACTAAGTTGACATTCCCCGCCTATGATGGGTAGACCAAACCGTTGGGATGGCTTATCCGGTGCAAGCAATTTTTCGTCCACCAACAAACACCGATAGTGGAATGGATTAGTCGGCATCCTTCCGGCTCCTCGATTCAACTCAACTATGGTTTACCTGTTTGTACGTCGAATAACCAATGCTGACTTGGCGACTTCAAAAGATTCTGCAACATGCGATTCAACCCTCCCATTCATAGCAATCTCCTTGGAGCGCACTCACTACGTTATGACATACAAATGTCGTGGATGTATATCTGGAATATTTTTCAGGTTCTTCTAGCTCATGTTACAATATACTCAGAGATGCATGCCAACACGTGCAATTTTTACGACAGGACTTTAGGAATGCTTGTGACTGGATGTCGAGTGTGATTTAATTACTGCGATGAGTTTAACTAGGCTTTGTGAGCGCCGACCACATCTGGATCAGGGTGACTATAATTCTACAGGCGTTGTTTCAGGGAATCAAGCTGGAAGAACTGAGGGTAACCAATCTCCACAAATCCGACGTCCGTCTCTTGCGTACATGTCTGTCCGACGCGCAAAAGGGTTATTTTATAACTGCGATGAGCATTATGCTCGTGTCCATTGCTGCAAACGACTATTCTTCCTGGACGTCAAGGACTCTGACTATGAAGTCTTTGGGTGGAATTTGGCACAAACATTCGATCTGCCTCTGAGCTTGAGGACAAACTATTTTAGTAGGCGGTCATGTTGTTATGAGCTTTATATGTAGTTATTTTTAAGTTATTTTTTATTTCTGTATGATTATTGTCCTTTATGTTATGGGTTTCATACCTAATTATCTTTAAGTTAGTTTCATGTATTTTGTCTTTTATGTATTAAATGATGATTCATTAAGAGGTTGTTAATTGTTATGAGTTGTTAGGTGTCATTAAAGTCATGTAAGCCTATTTGAAGACAAGTGATCTGTTGAATTAGTTTCATGTATTTTGTCTTTTAAGTATTAAATGACGAGTCATTAAGAGTTTGTTAATTGTCATGAGTTGTTTGGTGTCATTAAAGTCATATAATCCTATTTGAAGACAAGTGATCTGCTGAATGAAGACATCCAAGAATTAAGTCTATTCTCGTCTTGTTATGAGATTGTGGTAGCTCTCTCTCCCGAGCGCACCTCGCTTAGGCAGCCACGATTCTGACTCCATTGTACCCTGCATCTTCACCTCCGACCACTCCTCTGACGATTACCGACGTTTTATGGGTTCGTTTGTAACAGTGTTTTTGATTTTAATAACAACTCTTGCCTGTGTTTCTCAATAACATCACATTATTATTTTTTCAGAAGCTGACATTTTCTATATTCTCAGCAGATTTTTTTTGATTCGAGATAATAAGGTAATGTTGTTGTACTTATTTTCATCTCTGTCAACGTCTACGTGCAAAAAATGTATCAAGGCACAATTTTCTGTTTGCTAATGTAGATTTAAGATGCATTTATGGGTCTTACATGGTTTATTGTTTGAAGTTTTCCTTGTGTTCCACGTGTTTTTATCCTTATATGATCTGAGGTTGCATCCTCATGAAAAAACATAGCTGTGTGCTTATTAAGGCTATTATATATTTCTATACTATATGTTAATGAGATTCACCCTTTTAAATTGTTTTTTCTTTCCAATTGTACTAAATTTGTTCCTCATAATTACACATTTTATCTATAATTATTATCTGTAACATAAAATAATAATAAATATAAATAAAGAAATTATTCAAATACTACAAAAATATAGTTTATATATATTATATTAATTAAATTGCGTAATTAATTTAATTTAGTTGATATATTATAATCTAGCAATATTGAACATGTTCCCCATGGACTGTGGATAGTGCGCAGGGACAACACTAGTGAACCGTTGCCTGATATATGTTGTAGTCAAGGTTGTCAAGATCGAGATCCTAGGTGAGATCGTTTTGAGGTTGGATCGGATCGGATCGAGAATCGCAAAATTACAATAATTATAAATTAAGATAAAATATAAAATTGAATTTTGTATCATCCAATTACATGCTCAATTAACAAAAAATCAATAAATTGAGCAGTATGTGAATAATTATATTAATTTTTTTTGAATAACTAAATCAAAAGGATAATATCATACTAAGTTCACTTTCAGTTTTAGTTAGGACACCCAATGTCTACTAACAATAAAAACAAATCTGGACTGATGGATTGGTGGACGCTTAGAAGCAGGAAGACGGACCCAGACTGCTGGACTACTCGTACGCTGGAAGTAGGAAGCTTGAATTGCTCGTATACTAGATTTTTAACCGCTAGATTGCTCGTATGCTAGAAAGGAAGAGAAGACATCAATCTGAAAGTATGAAGTAAGAAGCCACTGGATTACCAATCACTGGATTGCTCATACGCAAGAATATAAGATAAGACACTAACAACACTTGAAATGGAACCCAATAAGGAAGAAAAAAAGACATTGTCTGGACTGGAAGCGGCCGAAGACGTCGTTCTTGGTCTCCGTTTGCAGTCGGCAATCAACACTTGGGATGCATTAAAGAAGCATGATATGATTCTGTGATGGGGTATGAAGGCGGGATTGAGATAAGGTTAAGCAATGAGTTATGGGCGTTGGACCGGTTGAATGGGGTTGGGATAGGGTTGGACATGTTCCTAGTTACCTTTAGACGGATCAGCAGAATCTGGTCGTGATCGCGATCCTAAAGATCCTAAGATCCAGATCGTGATTCCAACCATAGATGCGTTGATTTAGTTCCTAGGTAATATCCGGATTGCTTTACAAAATCTGGATCGTAGGATTGTAAGATTCTACGATCCGGATCGTGATCCTGATAACCATGGTTGTAGGGCATGCAAAAACAAATAACTATACTGGGATATAGAGCGTCTATTGGACACTGTTGCCACCATATTTGCACACGGGAGTCGTTCACGGCCGCTAGTTTAATATAAACGTATTCTCAAAATGCATATTATTGCCATCCCTTTTTAATTTATCCTGATATTCTAAAATATGACAGTAGCTTTCTTGGCAAGGGTCCCTTTTGCTCTTCTCGTGAGTTTTGGTTAGTTCTTGCTTTCTCAGTTTCTTCAAGTCCTTCGTGCAAATGTTACCTCTTTATCATCCTTGTATATTGGCTTTACTGTCCCTGCTAGAAAAGTTTATTCCTATTTGCCTACTGTTTGATGTTCTTTTCATTTTTATATCTTTTCTAGCTTTGGTACTTCTTTTGGTCCTTTACAAGTATGTTTATCTATTTCCCTATTGAATTGGTACTTTGCAGGACGATTCCATTTGCTTGGAACCTTATAACTGCTGGTTACACTGAGCAAACGCTGCCAGGGGTATGCATTTTTTAATGTTAAACTAATGATATGAACTCTAGTTATTTTTTTTGTATGTAACAAGTCATTTACTTCTTCACTGATGTGATAACATCTGTAGTTTTCCTGTATCATTGAAGGTTCTTATATAGAGAGTGAAATTCTATTTTGATAATTATACCCATTTGTGCTGTAGTACATGAGAACTACTGATTGCATTCTGCTTATAAATAATAAGTGACCCGATTTCATGCAGCGCTTTGATCTGGAGTTCTATCTGTTGCTAGGATGCATCAATAAATAAGACAAATTGAAAAGATATTTAATGGGGTTGATTTGTAAGCTTGATATCATTTGTGATGTAGGGTAGGCTAGGTGAGTGTAAAACCTAATATGAAACCCTAGATGTAGTGTTGAGGAAAGAAACTCAACTATGTAACATGCAAACAAGTAGTAAAGATTAAACCACAAGTAGCCGGCGGGTGGAACCGCCGGTCTCAAACTGGGGGGGGGGGGGGGAGGCGGGGATCGAAACGAAGCGGCGGCCCGGCTTTTCCACCTTGCTGCGAGAGCAGACGCAACAAACGCCGCCGCCGCTTCATTTGGTTTGCTGTCTTGCGACGACGTTTACTCCAAACGTCGGGTGAAAACGCCTAACCAAATGAAACCTTAGACAATCAAGCTTTGACTTATAAATAATAGAAAGTGTAATTCTATTTTGAAAATTATACCAATTTGTGTTGTAGTATATGAGAACTATTGATGCAAGACAGACGTCACACCTGTCTGCTACCCTGGAGTCCCACCAGGGGGCCCACCTTGGAGTTGCACCAAGGTGGCTTTATCAGGCCCGCGGGCCGTACACCCCAACCCGTCTCCGGTCCTACGCGGAACAGTTTGTAATGAGAGCTCTCCTGAGAGCTCTTTATCAAGGAGGTCTCGAGATCGAATCTCGGCCTCAACAACCTTTCGGCTTCCTGTGGTGGGACCGAGATTCGATCTTGAGACCTCCTTGATAAAGAGCTCTCAGACGAGCTCTCATCACCAACTGATCCGCTTAGGGCCGAAGACGGGTTGGGGTGTACGATCCGCGGGCCTGATAAAGCCGCCTTGGTGCGACGCCAAGGTGGGCCACCTGGTGGGACTCCAGGATCGCAGATAGGTGTGACGCATGTCCTGCATCATAAAACTGCACTTTATGATGCATGACAGATGTCACACCCAAGGTTTTAAGAACCTGACCGAAGAACGAATCGGTAAGATCAAAGGTTCAAGGTCCGATCGGTTGGATCGGTCGGACCGGGGTTGAACTTTGATAATAGATAATAACATATCACATGAATCATAAGTTCATATCATATTTTATATGATGTAAATATCAAATTGAACTTAAATGTAGCTAAATATAATCATTTTTTAGAGAAAATAATTTTTAAATAATCAAATAGTTATATATAATAAGATATGTGTGTTTATAATTTAAATATCTATTTGAAAACTATATATATATATTACAAATATTTTTTTATTTCTTAAATTTCGTATAAATAATTAAATATTTATTAAAGATATATTTTATATATTGAGTTGTAAGTGGAGGCGGTTTGTACAGTGTAAAAATTGAATTTAAAATTTTGTAAAGATATATAAATTTATAAGTTACATTTAAATATTAAATTGTATGACAAAATTTAAGAAATATATAATAAATATTTTAATTTATATAAATATTTAAATATTTATTACGGAATATAAATTAGACATACATAATAATAAATATTATAATTGTGTTGTAAGCCATTATTATTTATTAGAAAGTATATATATATTAGTTTGAACCTAAACAACAAATACCAAATGCTTGAGTGGTCATCATATTTTTATATTAGTAAGCGCCTGGGTTCGATCCCCAGAGCCCTCACTTTTTCTAACTTTTATTAAGCCCACCCGGTTGCCTAATTACCGGCCCGATTTGCGGTTAACCGGTTCTTAGCCGGTTTGCGGTAGAGACCGGTTTAACCGTCCAGTTAACCGGTTCTTAAGGATTAGACCGGACCGACCGGTTGAACTGGCCAGCCCGGTTTTTAAAACGTTGGTCACACCTGCCTGCCATCCTGAAGTCCCACTAGGGGCCCCACCTTGGCGTCACACCAAGGCGGCTTTGCCAGGCCCGCAGGCCGTACACCCCAACCCGCTCCGGTCCCACCACAGGAAGCCAAAAGGTTGTTGAGACCGAGATTCGATCTCGAGATCTCTTTGATAAAGAGCTCTCAGGCGAGCTCTCATCACCAAATGATCCGCGCCATTTTCATTGTTACTGTTTTGGCTATTAAAATGAGGTCTGCTTGCCTTGGGCTCGATCTTGGCACCAACCCATAATGATCAAAGTCGAATCACGAGCCTATTAATGAAGCAAATTCAATGTAACAACAACTGGTACCATAAAGAAGCGACCATAAACTGGAGAGTCTTGACCAATTCGATGTAGTTGAAATAATGAATTGGAGGTTGTTTGGTTATGTAACGAGAGCTCAACCAAATTCATAATTGTCTCGATGTCATCCTTTCCTTCCCTTTTCTTTTGATTGTCTAAATATTCAGCTAAGACCATTCCAATGCTCCCTTTCTCCTTGAATGAACTGAACCCACAATTGGGATAAGCACAAAAATGAAAGCTTCTAATAGATTCTTTTTCGGGTGCAATTCATCCTTCCCGAACGCAGCATACAACTCTCCATTGTACTGCGCTCTTCAAGTGTGCTTGTCCCCTCTTCTCCCTTACCATGTCAAGTCTTTGTGAACTCCGATAGGAAGAAAAAAGAAGACGTTAAGAGACCTGACCCAACCCTAGACACTCTAAGATCCTTTTTCAAACCTGTCTGCTCCCATTTCGAATCAAGAGATAGATAAATAGACACATCCCATTGCATTGATCGGGGGGGGGGGGGGGCTCGTAGTGACTAAGGGGGTCGAAAACCAAGAAATGAGCTTGACTGCAAGACCCACCCGTTGAGCAGGGACGAAAGTCGGCCTTAGTGATCTGACGGTGCCGAGTGGAAGGGCCATCACTCAACAGATAAAAGTCACTCTAGGGATAATAGGCCAATCTTCCCCAAGTGTTCACATCGACGGGAAGGTTTGACACCTTGATGTAGGTTCTTCGCCATCGGGGGCTGTAGTATGTTCCAAGGGCTGGGTTCAGAACGTCGCGAGACAATTCAGTCCATATCCGGTGCAGGCATTAGAGCATTGAGAGGACCTTTCCCTAGTACGAGAGGACTGGGAAGGACGCACCTCTAGTGTACCAGTTATCGTGCCCACGGTAAACACTGGGTAGCTAAGTGCGGAGTGGGTAACTGATGAAGGCATCTAAGTAGTAAGCCCACCCCAAGATGAGTGCTCTTATTCCGACTTCCCAGAGGACAGCTCATGATGTTCATATCAATCTATTATGCGCCTTTACATCTAACATTGGGTAGACCTCATACAATAACTGTCCTAGTTTTTCCGTATCTTTGTTTCATTTCTTTTGGAACAGTCACAAAAACTTTTTTGATTATGGATCTACTATCAAAAATTCAATGCGTAATCTCAGCATTCAATGTGTATTCTTGAATAATCTAAATTTTCAATTATTCAACAGATCAGTTGGTGATGAGAGCTTGCCTGAGAGTTCTTTATCAAGGAGGTCTCAAGATCAAATCTCGACCTCAACAACCTTTCAGCTTCCTGTGGTGGGACCGGAGACGAGTTCGGGTGTACGACCCACGGGTCTGATAAAGCCGGCTTGGTGCGACGCCAAGGCGGGCCCCCTGGTGGGACTCCAGGGTGGCAGGTAGGTGTGATGCCCTTCTTGCATCATAAAAGTACCGTAGGACCGGTCTAAAAATTGCGATCAGCGTACTCAAATCCGGGCGTTCTTATTGGTTCGTCCGGTAGTTATTGGGCAAAATTACCGGACCACCCTCTTAAAAGTCTATAAGTAGCCTCATTCTCTACTTCATTTGGATCTTTTTTCTAGACTCTGAACTCTCTACTTTCTGTCTCTCCCTTCTCTCCTCTCTCTGCAGGATTTTCATCAAGGACCGCCTCTAAGGAACTTCGTCAAAGCCCGTCTAGACGAACAAAGTTGCCCCGAGATTTGTCAAGCACTTAGGGGTGGACAGACTCACAGCAGTCGCTCACAATTCTCGGTTGTTCGCAAAGCGTGGAAGCAAGCGACAGGCCCTCTCAGTGACGTCGAGGAGATCCCGTCAAAATGGTCAAAGCTCACACGTTCCCCCTCGCGCGAAGGGTCAATACCGTCGGAAAAGTACGGAGCCTTGTCATGCACAGTATTCTCTCTCATCTCTTCCAGTGTAACGAGGAGCGGCCTGTCGCCCTCGCCTTCATCCAAACAACTTTGTAACAAACTCTGAATAATGGAAGTTAGGTCGACACTGAATCGACCGCGTGATTTTTCACTTCGATTGCGGGTTTTCCACGTAATCAAGTCTCCCCTTCACAACACTGTGATACTCTGACTGTTTGCGTGCTCGACCGCTCAGCGGGCTAATACGGTTCAGCAGACCCGGTCTACCAAGAACCTCGAGCGGACCACAACAGTTTTGCTTCGTTTGTGGGAAATAGGTTCCCAGGAAAGTTCACGATATAGCGAAGCAGAAAAGGATGACAAGACGAAATACTCACACCACCCAGGGGTCGGTCCGTAATGGCCATGCCGATCCAGGACTGTCACACTCCCTCATCAACCTCCCCCGTGCAGAAGAAGTGGAAAATGCACCCGTAACCTTCTTGACAGGACGCGTGGCCCGGATATAGGAGCACCTAGTTGAGATGTTGGCTTTGCTAAGGAGCCACAGGCTCTCGCAGCCCCCCGGCTCCGGTCGGCGTACCACCACCACAAGGTCGTGATCAAAGAATTGATCACGAGGAGGACTCCGAGTCCTCGCAAGAGGCCAGTACAGGACACGCCGCCCGCCAGGCTAGGGCCGCCGAGACCGGCCCTCTCCATCAGTACCAGCGGGCGGGTGCTCCTGAGGACCCAGCAAGAGGAATGACCAGAGAAGAGATAAGAGAGTTGTTTGAGGAAGAATTCGGCCAGGTAGGCCGTCGTGCCACGTACATCCACTGCACCATAAGAAACGGATCGTCGTTGGCGCCTGAAGTCTTGGCGCATCCGGTCCCGGCAGAATCCAAGCTGCCAAGTATTGAGTCTTACGACGGGACCGAGGACACCCTCGAGCATGTGAATCACTTATCCACGATCCTCCGCATCTACAAGACCCCCGATCAGTTGCCATGCCAGGTTTTTCCCGCCACGTTTAAGGGTCAGACAAGAACATGGTTCCACTCGCTAAGAGAAGGAACGGTTCAGAACTTCGCTCAGCTCACCCAACAGTTCTTGGACCAGTTTATTGCCAACTGCCGCATCGTTAAGGATCCTCCCCATCTCTCCGGAATCCGCCAGAGTGAGGGGGAAACTCTCATGGTCCGTTCAACGCGCAGGTATCGACTTTCTGGAATTGGCTTTCGTCAGAAAACCAATATCTGCAGGAATTGGTTTTGTGCAGAAAACCAATTCTGCTGTTCGGCTGCAGGAAGGTATTCAGTGAACAAAATTGGCATTGATACTTAAATGTTGTTCGACTGTGCAAATGAATTGATTTTCTGGAATTGTAAATTTTAGAAACTAATATTGTTTAAATTTAAGCTATGTCCACAAAATCATGAAAGTACTAAAAATACTTGAAATGAAAGTACTACAAATTTTAAATTATCGTCCACAGAATAAAAGTTCTGAAATAGCAACACAATTAGATAAAAAGTCATTGACTCGTAAACACAAACACTAAACTAGCGATCAAAATGCATTCGCAGCCAGGTGCCCTTCAACTCGTCTGGGAGTCTCTTGAATATATCGCGCTTGACACTATCATGACACAATATATCCATCGCCCTAAGGAAACTTCCGAAGACAAATCAGTCATCCGAGTAAGTGCGACGTAGATGTCGTCAACATCACTATATTGGCTTTCTATCATAATTAGAGCAAAAAACAATCTCATTTTTTGCTCCATCTTCCATTCCAATCAAATTTCACGCTTAGTGTGCACACAAAGCATGGAAGTGCAAAAAATACTTATAAATCATAAACAAGCAAACATGATTATCATCAACAAGCAAACCAATTTATTGTTAGCAACATGATTATCAACATGAGTATCATCACCTACTATATAAATCATAAACAAGCAAACCAAATTGCTCAAGAAATTGAACAATTATCAACATGATTATCTCGGCCTGTGATTATCAACATGATTATCAACATCTAATTTCATTGAAGTCAATTTATTGAATAACAACATGATTATCAACATCTGATTATCAACATGATTATCTCCATAAAGCCTGTGATCTTCATGATTATCTCCATAAAGACAAGATCTACAACTAAACAAAAATGGAGAAAGGGAAGAAAAAAATGATGAGGGGAACACAAGTTGTCTATATGGAGAAACCCTAGATTGCTAGTATAAAAAAACATATCACGTAGATCTACAACTACCACAATCTCTAGGGAAAAATCGAAGCAAAAAAATGAAGAGAGGAACACAAGGCGGAGGAATAAGAAGAAAGGCGGAGGAAGAAACCCTAGATTCGGGAAAACGGACGGACGGGGAAGGTGAAGAAGAAGAGAAGAAGAGGAGGAAGAGGGGAAAGATGTATACTTGCGCCGGGAGAAGTGCAAGAGGACGATCGGAGGAGGACGATGGGTGTCGGGCCGCTCCTTGCTTCCGTCGCCTTCGATCAGGAAGAAACACGCGATTCGCCTTGCTCGGGATGGGAAAGAGGCAAATATCGTGAAAACCGGCGTGTGGGGGTGTATTTTGGTGGACCGCGTTTTTAGGTTGAGTGGAAAACCCGTGTTTTCTTCTGGAAAACCAAATCCAGCCAACTCCTTCGCGCGCCGAACAATGGAATTGGCTTTCTGGAGGCCAAAGCCAATTCCAGAAAGCCATTTCCTGCGCGCCGAACGGACCCTCAAGGAATTTTTTCGTCGATTCACCGCGGAGGCAAGGCAGACTCCTGGGGTGCATATAGAACTCCTTCGCAGAGTGTTCCTTGGGGGACTCCGACCTGGAGGATTCTACTCCGCCTTAATGAGGGAGACAATCCCCATTTATCCAGATCTAGTGCACAGAGTTGAGGCCCAGATCGCGACCGACGAAGCGATCTACGCACACCGACGACAGTTCGAGGGTGTCTCAAAGAGGAAGACTGGAGAAGCAGCACCAAGGCGTCAGGAGGAGCGCCGAATGAATCCCCGCTAGCAAGAACCACGAAGGGATCAACCCCCCCAGCCATATCAGGAGTATACCCCTCTTAATACTTCATGTACTAATGTACTTTACGCAATTCAGGACGACCCGACGCTAAGGATACCACGAGATATCACCGTAGGCAGGAGAGATCGAGCGAAGTACTGTGAGTTTCACAGGGGGACAGACCATTCCACTGAGGAGTGTATCAAGTTGAAGGACGAAATTGAGCATCTCATTCGTAGGGGGATTCTCGAAAGATTTCTACAGGACCAGACAAGGAACCTGCCAGACCAGCAAAGAAGAGAATAACCTCCTGCGCGCCAAGAAGCGCAGGGGGAAGACAAGTCGTGGGAACGGTAGAGACCATAGCCAGGTCCCCGTTCGCCACCATAAACTCCATCGCACAGTCCAAGATCGATTAGAACGCACCGATGAAGGAAAATATCAGCTTTGGGGACGAGGACCTAGAAGGATTGCTGACGCCGCACCAGGACCCGCTAGTCATACCCGCCGAAATTGGAGACCCGAGCTTCCACGTCAACCAGATATTGGTAGATAATGGTAGCTCAGTTAACGTGTTGTTCATGCCAACTCTCCGAGGAATGCACATCACTAAGGAACAGCTTCAACCGGCAACGGGGTCGATCTACGGATTCAACGAAGGATCAGTCCCAGTCGAAGGAACGATTACCCTCCCGATCATACTAGGACAGTTCCCAAAGCAAGTAACGCACCAGGTCCAATTCGTAGCTGTGGAATCAGAGTGTCCGTACAACGCGATCTTCGATCGCCCGCTCCAGACGACATTTGGGGTGATTCCTTCAATTCCCCATCTCGCCATGAAGTTCGTCACACCGGCCGGGGTCGGGGTCGCCAAAGGAAATCAGGAGGCAGCACAAACATGCTACCTACATCAGATGCGCCCTAGGAAAGGAGGAACCTCATATACAAGTAGGTACCGAGCAAGTGGGTCAGGAGGACACTAGAAGAAAAAATTTAAAAGACAGGAATAGGGCAACGAAGCCCCACTATATTCCGTCTTATCAATCCAACCCCTAACTTTGCTTTCGTTTAATCTAGAACAATCACTACTGACATTATAAAGTCGCGAGCATAAACTCGTGCACATACTATTTCTATCTTTCTTTCGATTTATGGATGTTGTGATTGCTTCTAACATTGCTATCACAAGAACGAGATGAGAAAAATCCCAACGATCCACGCCTATGCCAATTCAAGGGACCGAAAATTCAAGGGTTGACCCCCCGTCATCAATCTCCGGGACAAGCCCTCGCGAATTCCTCACCGCCGCGGATCGAAGGTTCGTCCTTCTCCCCCGCAGTGCGTTAAAGCCTACGACAGGGTTCACCCCCTCGACGACGCGACTAGGACGACTTCTCGTGAACTCCCCACCGCCGCGGATAAAAGGTTCGCCCTTCTCCCACGTGGTGAGTTGTAGCCTACGCTAAGAATTGCCCCTTGTCAACCTCTCAAGGCTCCCAGCTCTAGCGACCTCTCATTGTCGCCGATCAAAGGTTTCTCCCTTATCCTCCACAGTAGGTCGCGACGTCGTCAGGGCCTG
Source organism: Platanthera zijinensis (assembly GCA_039513925.1). Lineage (NCBI taxonomy): Eukaryota > Viridiplantae > Streptophyta > Magnoliopsida > Asparagales > Orchidaceae > Platanthera > Platanthera zijinensis. The sequence continues at coordinate 116,956,353 of CM077097.1, read as the reverse complement.
CCCCCCTCGCGTTTGTCGTCGGTTCGAAGTGTCCTAACTTCACCGTCTCTTTGGGACCACGTCCCTGCGACCTCTCACTACCGCCGATCAAAGGTTTCGCCCTTATCCGCCGCAGTAGGTCGCGACGTCACCAGGGCCTGCCCCCCTTGCGTTCTCCCGCGGTTCGAAGGACTTCCCTTCACCGTTTCTCAGGGCTCCCAGCCCCAGTGACCTCTCACTGCCGTCGATAAAAGGTTTTGCCCTTATCCGCCGCAGTAGGTCACGATGTCAATAGGGTCTGGCCCCCTCGCGATCGCTAGTGGTTCGAAGCGTCCGAACTTCACCATCTCTCTGGGACCACGTCCCCGCGACTTCTCACTGCCGCCGATCAAAGGTTTCGCCCTTATCCGCCACAGTAGGTTGCGACGTCGCCAGGGCCTACGCTCTCGCGATTGCACAGGTTCGAAGGTCTGCCCTTCACCATTATCTTCAACGACATCCCAGGCTTGGAAAGGTAGACCTCTCACTACCTGGTTAGAAGGGTTCGCCCTTAACTTTGGTAGTAGGTCACGAAACCGATAGGGGCTCGACCCCCAACCTCAAACTCCAAAGGAGCAAGTCAGAGATATTCGCAGCCAGGAGGCAAGACAATAAACATTACGAGCAAACACACAAAGCTATCAACAAACTACAAAGGGAGACAAAAGCTCACAAGCCAGTGCACAATACAAGAACGAGTACGCCACCAAGGCAACAAGTATATAAGACAGTACCAAATACAACAAGCGAGGAGCCCACTCCTCATCGTCAACATCAAACTCAACACACATCCTCAGAGAGGTCATCAAAGCCAAGATCAACAACGTCGCACTTGTGCTTGCGAGACCATCCGAAGTGTCTTCGCCATCCCGCGACGGAATGCCACCTCCCGCACGTCGGCCAACTCGGGCTCCACCTCCTTTGTCCAGATTTCTTCATGAATCTCATCTGAAAGTTGACAGCGATCCTGTTTGAAGTCGAGGTAGTTTTTCTACTCCGCCACTCCAACCGCCTTTAGATCGGCAATACGCTTCTGCGAGAAAAGACGCTCCACCTCCGACTCTAAGCGGGAAACATCAAAAGTCGTGCCGTCTTTTCCACCAAAAATTTCTCCGTCTGGAGCTCCTCACGCAACCGTGCCGTCTAAGTCTTCAACTCAGATTCAACCCGCCGAAAGCGAGAGATGTCGCGATCTCGCCTCCCTCTCGAGTCAAAAAGGGAACCCTCCACTTCCTGTAATTTTCCCTGAGGGATGGGTACTTGTCTTTCAGACCGACGTAATGATCGTTCTAAGGACAATCTGAGCCTGAACGCCAATCTGCAACGAAAGAAGCAAGAAAAGTTAAGTAAAAAAAACAAATCAGATTAAAGCGGAATAATCTACTCACCCCGTTATTCAGCGCCGCCAAGGAAGAGGAAACATGTTTCCCCTTCAGTTGAGACAGAGCGGGAGCGTCCTCATGAGGGACCCGGGGGGCAGAGTAGCCCAACACCTCGAGGTCCAGATTGTCTAGTGGGACTCCGTGTCACTCCCTCTGAATGCCCCTTCAGTGGTACAGAGGGGCACCACATAGGAACCGAGTCGCCACCACCTTCAAAAATCAGCTTCCTCTTCCGATCACAACCCAATGAGACAACATCAGAACACATCGGGTCAACAGAAAGGCCGCACATCAATAAACGCTTCTCCTCCACGTACAAAGATGTTGAAAAGAGGGTTAGCCAGTTCGTGAGGCTCGATAAATCCCAACATCGGCGTAAACTCGCGCTCGCGCCCCTTTACTCGTCGGCATCGATCAGGAAGAGGTTTCCACAGTTCCGGTCATTCCCAGCAATTCTGGACATATCCATTCACTATATTCCCGTGGCGCCTGTCTGTTCGGTTCTCAAACACCAGCTAACTCTTGTTGCTGTGTACTTCAATCCAACCACCACTATTGGCGCGAACCTCGCACCAGTCTTTGGAAAGCTCCAACGAGAGTTTCGAACTGTGCTCCCGGAAGAAGACTATGAGTCCCATGACGCGCGTCAAGGCGAGAGGGGTAAATTGCAACGCGGGTACCCCACAATACTTCAAAATCTGTGTAACCTCATCGCATGGCTGCAACCGGAGTCCGACCCTCAACGACGACTCGCATAATGTCATCCATCCCACCAGAGGATTCTGCACCCGCTGCTCGGCGTTCAGAATTCTTATCTCAAGATTAGAGGCAATATTATAGCCCCCCCTCATGAGGTGACTTGCTCCGCTGTATGCGTAGAACACATCCGCATCGGGCGACCCTGGACAACACGCCTTGGAATCTAAACATGGAAACACGTCAGAACGACAACAAGATGAATCAGAAAATGGGCAAAAGACAACCCGAAGTGCCGTCGAATCCCGCGTATAGGAAAGGGAAAAATAATGTAATGTATCCGAACTCCCGACACGCCAAGACAAGAGAGACGTGCGCAAGCGCAAAACTGCGATCGCCACCCGCCCGCACGCACAACGCACACAGTACAGCCCCGCGCAGGTAATGTGCGCGGGGGCGCCCCACACGTGCGTGCAGCACGCGCGGGCGCCCCCACCCGCGCGCCCGGGGCACCCCGCGCCCGCGCACATGCGGGTGCGCCCGAGAGCGTAGCACGCGCACGAGCGCCCCGCGCTCGCAGCGGGTGCATGGTCCCCTCGCGCATGTGCACGCAGGGGAGCCCCGTGCGCACAGGCGTCCGCCGCGCGCGCAATGCGCGCGGGTGCGCCCCCTGCGCGTGTTATGCACTGAGAGCCCACGCGCATTGCGCGCCCGCACGGGCGCGCCCCCATGTGCGCGCTCAACGCGCGCGGATGCGCACCCCGCCCGCGCACGCAACCACGTTTGGGCGACTCTCTTCTCTATGACTTCATCCTTGCTACCCGCCATACCTTTTCGTCCGCGACCGCCTCTTCCCGCTCCCCTTCATTCGCTCCCGCCGTGAGAACCAAAAATCCGTCTAAGGGTGAAAGCCCTCGCACTTCACTCGCTCCAACTCTTGTCTCTGAGGGTTTTGAGGAGCATATGATGAGGTCGGTCCCAATTTATAGAAAAATCGGACCGCAAATAACCGGGTTCCCCCCTCACCCCACTTACGTAATGGGGAGTTACGGGTGTAACCACCGCACGCTCGATCCGCGCAATAACCACCGCACATGGGATCCTAACCGCCGTGATCCCGTGTGCCGGCTGCTCCGCCACCGCCCGACGTTCTCGGCCGTCCCCGGGAGGACCGACCGCCCCCTTTTTGACCACCCGGTCGTGGGCGGATTCGAGGGGGATGACCACCTCTTGGTCGTCTGGGCCAAGGGCGGCCTTGGCCCGCCATGCCAAGGCCAGCCGCCCCCTCTCAGCTGCCTATCGTGTAGGGGAGGGGCGCCCGCCACCTTGGCTGCCGGCCTTGGGCTGCCTGTCTTCCTGGGCGGGTCTTTTTTCGGGCCAAGGGCAGAGTCACCATTTCTCTAAAATTGGCGATCCGCGTGCTCAAATCTGGGCATTCCTATTGACCCGTCCGGTAGTTATTGAGCGAAATTACCAGACCGCCCTCTTAAAAGTCTATAAATAGCCTCATTCTCTACTTCATTTTGAACCTTTTTCCTGACTTTGAACTTTCTCTTTCTACTTCCTGTCTCTCTCTACCTTTTCTCCTCTCTCCGCAGGATTTTCATCAAGGACCGCCTCCAAGGAACTTCGTCAAGGCCTGTCTAGACGGACAAAGTTGCCCCGAGATCCGTCAAGCACTTGGGGGTGGAAAGACTCGCAGCAGTCGCTCACAATTTTCGGTTGTTCGCAAAACGTGGAAGCAAGCGACAAGCCCTCTCAGTGACGCCAAGGAGATCCCGTCAAGACGGTCAAGCTCACACGTTTCCCCTCGCGTGAAGGGTCAAGACCGCCAGAAAAGTACGGAGCCTTGCCACGCTCAGTATTCTCGCCTCATCTCTTCAAATGTAACAAGGAGCGGCCTGTCGCCCTCGCCTTCACTCGAACAGCTTTGTAACAAACTCCGAATAGTGGAAGTTAGGTCGACACCGAATCAACCACGTGATTTTTCACCCCGATTGCGAGTTTTTGACGTAATCAAGTCTCCCCCTCACAACACTTGAATACTCTGACTGTTTGCGCGCTCGAGCGTTCAGCGGGCTAAGACGGTTTAGCACGCCCGGTCTACCAAGAGCCTCGAGCGGACCGCGACAGTTTTTTTTTCTCTATTGCTGTGCAGGTCATTTTTCAAAACGGGAAAAGTGATGGCTTAGCTCTGTTTTCATATGATCTTAAATATTTAAGAAGTACTTGAATTGTTTAACATTAGTCTACGATATTAAGAGTAGTCGGAAACTTTTCTAGATACCTTCTATATTTGTGTTATTCCAGTGGCCTGTGAATTTAATCACTACAATTACTGCTCAATTATGCAGGTAGTTATCAGTGTAGTTGGTCTTCTTTTCATTGGGAAGTTTCTGGAACCACTATGGGGATCAAGGGAATTCTTTAAGTTCATTGTTGTTGTCAACTTCTTAATTTCAATCTGTATATTTGTCACCGCTATTGCGTTATATTACATTACAACACAGGAGAGCTACCTGTAAGTGCAGTCATACTAGTGCAATTTATGTTGTAGCTGCAGAAACTTTTTTCATTGCTGACCAGAAATGCTTGCCTAAGTTATTTGAAGTCTTCTTTTTTACCCCCAGCTATGTAAAGAGTCTCAAACTTGCTTTGAATTTTTTATATTTTCCCCACTATTTGATTCTTGGCTTAAGAGTGCTGGAAAAATAGCAGGAAAGTTGTGGTGTAGAATTACCTGAAGAAGCTTGGAACTATATGAAAGTTATGTGAAAATAATTGCAAGGGTATTCTGTATGTGGGAGCTAACATATTTAGAAGTTGTCTCGAAACTACAACTGAACTAGATTTAGCAGCAAAGGTAATTGTTAGAAAAGCCCAATTAAGGGCCCATGTTTTCTCCTTTCTCTCTCCTTGTATTAGTCCCACATCATGTATTAGGATTTCTCTCTTCATTCTTCTCCTATATAAGTGTATGTATACTTGTAACTATTCATTCAAGAAGTATATACAAGCTTTGAGGCCTCTCTTTACATGGTATCAGAGGGAACCGATCTCCTCCTTGGGTATCCGGCCCAGCCAATTTCTAGCCGCCTATCTTCCTTGCCTGTCCGCGCGGCTTCCCTTAGCCGTGGACTCTTGCGGCCTCTCTTTTTCTACCCGCCTCCATCTCTGCCTCTCTCGTGGCCTCCTCCTCCTTCCTACCACCTCCCCTTTTATAATCCTCTCTCACGTGGGTCCACTTTCTCCTTTCCTTCTCTACCCGCGCGGGCTCTCTCTGTCCGCTGCGACCTCTCCTTTCCGTTGTCCGCTGCGGGCTCTCTCTCCTTCTCACGGCTTCCTCTCTCTGCATAATTCGCTCGAGTTCTCTACCTCACGGATTCTTCTTCTGACCGCTCGAGTTCTCTATTCGCGACCTCTTCCTGCTCGCTGCAACCTGCTCTCCTGCTCGCCGCGACCTTCCTCCTGCTCGCCGCGATCTGCTCTCCTGCTCGCCGCGACCTGCCTCCTGCTCGCCGCGACCTGCTCTCCTGCTCGCCGCGACCTGCCTCTTGTTCGCCGCGACCTGCCTCTTGTTCGCCGCGACCTGCTCTCCTGCTCGCCGCGACCTGTCTCTCCTGCTCTTCGCGACCTGCCTTTTCTGCTCGCTGCGTTCTCGCCTTCCCGCAGCTAGCTTTCCTGCTCTCTACTCGCCTGCGGCCTACCTTGTCGCTCGCGCTCTCCTCTCTGTCCTTAGCCGCATCCTGGTCGCGACCTCGATTGTCGCTGGTGTATCCGCCGAGACCGTGCGACTATCTTCTCTGCCGTCTTCTCCCTAGTCGCATTCTGGTCGCGATCTCCTGATCGCTGGTGTGTCCACCGAGACTGTGCGACTGCCTTTTCTAACCGCCCGGTCTCCTCTGCTGGTCGCGCATGGCTTCCGATAATTCTACTGCTACTATTTCTGCTACTCCGGCTCCTATTGGGTCTTCTGCCACTGATCCTGCTGCTACTACCCGCCAAGACATTGATGAGCTCCGCACCCAACTTCAACAGCTTCAGGGTGCCCTTAGCCGCTCCTTTGGTTCTGTTGCGTCCTTTTCTGCGGAAGGTATAACCTGTCTCTCTCCTAATCCTTGCTGGATCGTTGATTCCGGCGCTACTCACCATATTACCTCCCAGAAGCCCACAGAGTACCTACAGACGCCTCATCCTGCTTGCATCACTGTGGCCAACGGTGCCACCCTACCAGTCTCTGGCTCCGTTGCTCTTCAGCTTACGCCGACTCTTTCTCTTTCCTCGGTTCTTCACGTTCCGGGGTCTCCTTTCAATTTATTATCTGTTAGTCGTCTCACACACGACCTTGATTGTTGCATTACCTTTTCACCTTCTTTTCTTATGCAGGATCGCCGCACTCGGAGTACCATTGGTAAGGGGCAGCTGTTGAATGAGCTGTACATCTTGGATATCCCACCGACTCTTCTCTCCACCGTCTCCACTGTTGATTGGCATCGCCGCCTTGGGCATGCTCCCCTTCCGATTCTCAAGCGGGCTCTTCCTGATGTACCTCTACGGGAGTTCTCTTGTGAATCTTGTATCTACGACAAACAACATCGTTCTTCTTTCCCCCCTGCCTGTACCAGGAGTAGTATTCCTTTATCTTTAGTTCATTCTGATGTATGTGGTCTTTATAGAGTCCCCAGTATTTTTGGCTTTCGTTATTTTGTAACGTTCATTGACAATTACTCACGTACCACGTGGATTTATTTACTACATGATCGAACTGAACTTACCTCTGTGTTCCGCGCCTTTTTACTTGAGATGCGTACGCAATTCGCCAGCCCCCTCAAAGTTCTTCGCACTGATAATGCTTGCGAGTATACGGGTCACACCTTCTCCAATCTCTGCACCGAATTTGGTGTCATCCATCAAACTTCATGTGCGTATACTCCTCAGCAAAACGGAGTGGCTAAACGCAAAAATCGTCATCTTCTCGATGTTGCGCACTCCCTTATGTTCCAAATGCACGTTCCGATCGAATATTGGAACTTTGTTATTTACACCTCCTGTCATCTCATCAACCGCCTTCCCTCGTATGTGCTTAATTTTGTCTCACCCATCCAACTCCTCTATCCCTCCACCAACCTCACCTCTCTCATACCGCGGATCTTCGGGTGTGTTTGCTATGTCCACCTTCTTGGCCCTCCTTCCGACAAACTTGCTCCTCGGGCCGCCAAGTATATGTTTGTTGGCTACTCCCGCACTCAAAAGGGGTACGTCTGCTACTCTCCTTCTGACGACAAGCTGGTCGTTTCTGCGGATGTCACCTTCTACGAAGACCAGCCCTTCCACTTACCTAGCACCACCTCGTCTTCTGCTCCATCTATTCCCCGGCCTGCCGTACCAGTCACGCCATCTTTGTCGTCCTCTTCCTCCTCTCCCAACGTTCCTCCTCGGGTTCCTCCACCACTTATCCGTGTCTACTCTCGTCGCCCATCCAAGGATGCTCCTGTGACCCAGCTCCCCGCTACCAGCGATACCTCGGCTACGACAGATCTCGCTCCCGTCTCTACAGCTCATCCCTTGGCCAACTACGTCTCTCTCCATCGGCTGACGCCGCCTCTCTACGCATTTGCTATCTCTCTTTCCTCTATTTCTATACCTAACACTGTGTAGGAGACGCTTCAACACCCAGGGTGGCGGGCTGCTATGAACGATGAAATGCGGGCTCTCTGGGCTAACCATACCTGGGATCTTGTTTCTCTTCCTGAAGGCCACACCTCTGTTAGCTGCAAATGGGTCTTCGTTATTAAACATGCGGCGGATGACACTGTCGTCCGTCTGAAGGCCCGCCTCGTGGCACGGGGCTTTACTCAGCAACATAGCCTTGATTACGAGGAAACCTTCTCTCCCGTGGCCAAATTGAACACGGTCCGCGTTCTTCTCTCCTTGGCTGTTCATCGTCACTGACCCCTTTATCAGCTGGATATTAAGAATGTCTTCCTCAACGACGATCTACAAGAGACAGTTTATATGCAGCAACCTCCCGGGTTTGAGAACACGGGGGAGTCTTTGGTATGTCACCTTCGGAAATCCATTTATGGTCTCAAACAGTTCCCACGTGCGTGGTTTGAAAAATTCAGTAAGGTGGTCTGTGCTAGTGGCTTCACTCGGAGCTCAGCTGATTTTTCTCTCTTCACCCGACATCGGTCAACCGGGACTGTGATTCTTCTGGTCTACGTTGACGATATCCTGATTACTGACAACGACACGGCAGGAATACAACAGATCAAGGAACAGTTAAATTCCGCCTTTTAGATCAAAAATCTGGGCAAACTTCGGTACAACAGATCAAGTACTGTATGGACCTCCTTCACGATGCAGGTTATTCTGGGTGCAAACCTGCGGAGACTCCTATGGACACCAATCACAAGCTCTTGGCCCATAGCTCTGACTCTGACAAGCTGCTTACAAATCCCGAATATTACAGACGCTTGGTCGGGAAGCTGATCTACCTTACGATGACTCGATCGGACATCTCGTTTGCTGTGAGAGTTGTGAGTCGATTCATGCACGCTCCTCGGACATCTCATCTTCAAGCGGTCGAGCGCATCCTTCGATATCTCAAGATCGCCCCTGGACAAGGACTTGTGTACAAGCCATCCAAATCTCTATCTCTTGTCCCGTATTCGGACGCTGATTATGCAGGATCTTTTGATGATAGGCGCTCCACAACTGGGTTCTGTACTTACTTTGGTGGACACCTCATAACTTGGCGTAGCAAGAAACAGACTGTGGTTGCGCGTTCTTCTGCTGAAACCGAGTACCGGGCTATGACTGCTGTTGTTTCTGAGCTAACCTGGCTTGAAGGCCTTCTGGGAGACTTGGGTGTTCGTCTCTCATCTATGACAACCTTATTTTGTGATAGTCAGACATCAATTCATATTGCCAAGAATCCGGTTTTTCACGAACGCACAAAGCATATCGAAGTTGACTGTCACTCTATCCGGGAAAAGGTACAATCAAAGAAGATAGATTTGGAGCATGTTCCTGCTACCAACCAAGTTGCGGACATCCTAACGAAAGCTCTCTCCAGGCCGCTATACTATCAGTTTTTATCCAAGCTTGGTGCTTACGACTTGTACGCTCCAACTTGCGGGGGAGTGTTAGAAAAGCCTAATTAAGGGCCCATGTTTTCTCCTTTCTCTCTCCTTGTATTAGTCCCACATCATGTATTAGGATTTCTCTCTTCATTCTTCTCCTATATAAGTGTATGTGTACTTGTAAATATTCATTCAAGAAGTATATACAAGCTTTGAGGCCTCTCTTTACAGTAATGAATGAAGAGAATTCATAAATTTGACTCACAAGTTGAGGAATGAGTGACAATAAATGTGAAAAGCCGGAATAAGTTGAGTTGCTCCATACAATTTGCCAATTGTTGTATTTGATTTCTTCCATACAAATGATTTGATGCTTGGAACTCCTTATAGATGCAGCGGGCATTTAAGTTCACGTTCCATAATGATGCGTCTCTTGGTTATATTCATTGTTAGAGTTTCACAATCGTTCACAGCAGTAAATTTTCAACTATTATATCTGTTAGAGTTATATTGGGGTATTTTAGTATGTTCAAGGTTTAGTCCTATATCGTGGGTTAGGTTTGTGAGTCATATTATATTTCCTATATATTACCCCCATTGTAGAAGAATAAATTGCACCAAGTATTTCTATTTTACTCTTTCTACATGGTGTCCGACTTGATGCAACCCCTTTTTTTAAGAATCAAACTTGATGCAACCCCTTTCTTAAATAATCAAACTTGATGCAACCCCTTTCTTTAAGAATAAAGTAGAGTACTTTGAACAAAACTATGCCACAAACACTTTTTTTGGATGTTGTTATGGTAGGAGGTGGCACAAGACAATGAGGCGAAGTTAAGTCAGGTCCAATTTTTATTTCGCATTTATTTTATTCATCACAATTTTGTTATTTTATTTATGGAGCATTTATTTCTGGGCATGTCTTGGCGCATACCGTACACTTTCCGTTCATTTGAGATTTTATATTTATGCCTTGTTTGTGTTAGAATTGGACATGCTTGAGTAAGAATTCATTTGTGCATCAATTGAGGTTTAAGGCTCCCTCAAATATCCCACGGCCGGCTCCCTCTCATATCCCCGACCTGCTTCGTCTTTCCCTCCCATGCCTCACAACTGCTCGACCTCCTTATGAATTCAGAGTGCCGACCATCGTCTAGCAGGGCAACTGCTCCCCTGTGTTTAACAATGAACGCCGCTGTTGAGTCCAGAGGCCATCTCTACCAAGTCCAACAACAGCCTTTGTTGTATCCAGCAGTCGCCGCGTGGCTTGTATTCCGTGCTCAACCCCCGTTGTGTGCATGCAGGACCTGACCATCACAGGAACAATGCTCTCCCGCGCTACATCAAGCTGAAGTTTCCAATGTATGATGACAAGAGCGCCCCGTTGGTTGGTTGTCTTTGTCTGAGCAGTTCTTCGACAATCATAGGAATCCATGATGCAAACCTCGTTTACATCATTTCATTTTATTGGAACAGTCCAAATGCGTTTTCTACACCTGGACATAGAGAAACCCCACATGACATGAGACCCCAGTGCGGGGAAATCCTTTGGGACTTGATTTCCCTCAAGTACACAAAAGCGGTTGATGACTACTAGGTGAAGTTCCAGGATCTCTCGTACGCACGCAACATATGACTTGAGCAACAAGTTTACTTCTTCACAGTAGGGTACAAGAGCGCATTCACTTAGATGTCTTGTTTGAGAGTCCTCATAATCTCATATCAGATTAGCTGCGAATGGTGCCACCTCCCAAACACCAATCCTCAGACCGACAACCTGGGGCAGGGACATGCCCCAACAATGATCCCACTTTTGTTCATTTGCAAGATGTTGTCGACAGAGATGGTAGAGCGCCTAAAAAGGGGATCTACTTCACTTGCAGCGAGGCTTATGCACCAAGACATTAGTGCAAAACACTGTATTGCTTATAAGTGGAAGATGACGAGGATGCAATCCCTACAAATGATGATGAGCCGAAGATCTCTCTCCATGCCATGATGGGGGCACAAGGTCTACAGACGATGCAGTTACAGGTTCATATGGCAAACTATTCAGTCAAGGTCTTGGTGGACTCAGGAAGCACCCACAATTTCATTGGTGAGACTATTTCTATGGCCCTGGGTCTACCCATCTTACCCAAGAAAGGCATGCATGTGGTTGTCTCCAATGGCGTAAGACTACGTAGTCCAAGCATATACGCAGATTTCCAGCTGGAAGTTCACACTGAAGCCATGCAGGAGGATCCCCACATCATTCTGCTGGTCAGATTCGACGTCGTCTTTGGGTTTCATTGGTTTCGCACTCCGAGTTTGATTGTGTGGAACTTCGCCTCCTTTATCATGACATTCTGACCGGAGCCATGTTGCATGTGTTGGATGGGCGAGGAGCGGAAGAGGTCTTCGCGCCTCGCCACCATTCAATCCTCGATTTCTCTGCAGGGGATCCCGAAGGACTTACTGGAGGAGTGGAGTATGCATCTAGGGGTGATCGAGTCAGGTCTGGCTCGAAATCAAAATTTTCGACTCGGAATCGACTCAAAATCGATATTCATTTCGAGTCGAGCCGACTCAACTCAAAATCAGTTCGATTTCGAGTCGGCTTGAATCAATTTCGAGACGTCTCGAATCAATTTCGAGCCGTCTCGAATCAATTTCGAGCCGTCTCCAATCAATTTCGAGCCGGCTCGAAACCGGCTTGAATCGATTTCGAGCCGGCTCGAATCGATTTCGAGCCAGCTCGAATCGATTTCGAGCCAAATTATCTATTTTTTAAACTCTTAAAAAACTGGAAGTCAATGAATTGGAAATGAAATTAACTATTTTTCGATTAACTATTCTCGGAAATGAAACTGGAAATAAAATTAACTAAACTTGAAATTAACTATAGTCAATTAATTATTATTTTTTTAACTCCTAAAAAGCTGGAAATGAAATTCCCATTTCCCAGTAGGCGTGCTGCTCTAGGTGTGATGGCGTGTTGCTCTAGGCTGTTCTGCGATGATGTGAAATTTATGTTTGATGGCGTGCTGCTCTAGGTGTAATAGTAATGGAGTAAAGAGGTAAAACATCTTGGAAACTGGATTTATGAAAACTGCTCTAGGTGTGCTGCTCTAGGTGTTAAAGTACAAAATTTATAATATTTCAATTTATTTAGCTTCCGAGGTCGCCAAGCTTGAACCGAGCTCGACGAGCTCGCACCGATCTCGAGCCAACTTTTTTTGATGAGCTTGACTCCTTTGCACCCCTAATTTATGCTCATTAATGCACCTCACCAATGGGCTCTTGACCTTTTTAGTACTGTTGAATGTGATACTTGAATCTTTTTCTTCGTAAATTTGTATTGGTTTTCTTTGACGACTTGCTAATCTATAAATCAATTTGAGTCGATCACTTCCATTTGTGTGTATTGTCTTTGAAGCGCTCCATTGCCATCAACTTTTCCTGATGCGCTCCAAATGTACTTTCAGTAGGGAGCAGGTGACCTATCTAGGCTACATTGGCCATTGCCCATATCTGGGGATTCTAGTTAACGGTTCATTCTGAACTACAGGGTAATTATTGCCCCTATAACGAGCTTGCTCATGAAGAATGTGTTCCAGTGGACATTGGAGGCGAGGCGACACATCAAGGAGAGGGATTGGTGTGGTCCTACATCAACAGGAACACCTCATTGTGTTCTTCAACCTCAAGTTGGCTTAACATCACATAAAGCTGCCACTTACAAGTAGGAATTTATCGGGTTGACGAAGGCAGTACAATATTGGCACCCGTACTTGTTGGGCATTATTGCAGCATCAGGATAGATCACTATTATCTTAAATATCTCCTGGAACAGAAGTTTGCCACCGTAGTACCGCCCCACAACAACACCGGGTCAATCGAACGTTCTTTCCTGCCTCCATGAGAAATAAGGGGTCTTACTCGCCATTTCTGAGCTACACATGACACTGTTCAAGGATACGCAGATGGAGGGGAATTCCAACCCCGTGTCGGGCCATATACAGGTGCAATTAGAGGCAAGTGAAGCTCCTAGTCAGTGGAGTTATGTGGATGGGCTGATTCGGCTCAATGGGAAAATCTATCTCCTACCAACATCTCCATTTGTTTCACTCATCATCAATACCGTCCACAACCTTACTCATGAGAGTGGAAAAGACACTTCAGAGGGTATGAGCGGACATTTTCTGGAAGGGGTTAAAAGACATTGGTCAAGGAGGCCATGCACACCTGCACCATTTACCAGCAAAACAAAGGCATGCATACACATCCATTAGGATTTTTACAGCATATCAACATTTCATCATAGATTTGGCTGATATATTTATCAATTTCATTAAGGGGTTGCCTCGCTCACAAAGACCTGTCTATTCTTTTTTGCGGCGGTGGCCTGCTATTCCAAAGAGCACATTTTATACCCTTGAGCCACCCCTACAGCAATCAGTGTGACATACACCCTCGAGCACATTGTGAACCTACACCAAATACTAGAATCCACTGTGTTTAACTACAATGCAATGTTTACTAGCCAGTTCTGATGCGAGTTCTTCCGCCTCTGGGGACCATGCTCACCTCCTCAGCATACCACTCACACTTGGATGGACAGATTGAAGATTGTGAACAAGACGATCAGAGTGTACTTACATTGCTTGGTGGGGGATAACCTCGCGTCTTGGGTAGCTCACTTATCCTGGGCCGAGTATCGCAATAATACTTTTTATCACTCCTCACTGCGGACGACACCATTCAGGGTGGTTTGTGGCTATGACCTGCCTTCCATTGTTTCATACGCACTAGTGAAGGCTAGGGTGGAAGGAGTGGACCGACTACTTAAAAGCAAAGATCTGATCTTTGCTACAACACGCGAACATCTCCTTTAGGTTCAAGAGTGGACTAAGAAATACTATGACGACAAACTCATGACAATGGAATTTTAGGTGCACTCCTTGGTGTATCTGAAGCTACAATCTTAAAGGCAATTGACGATTGTGCGACACTTGAGCAACAAGCTTTCACCGTGTTACTATGGGCCTTTCCTGGTGTTTGAGAAGATTGACACCGCAGCTTATCGTCTAACATTGCAGTCCAGGTCGTAGATACACCATGTAATATATGTCTCACGACTAAAGACATTCACAGGAGAGCCCCCAATGACCATCCCAGGGCTACTGCACCTGTTCGATGGGTGACTAGTACCTCGATCATTGAAGGTCATTCAGTCCCGCCTCAATCAGGGGACTTGTGAGGCCCTCCTTCATTTTGCCGGGCCACTGCAGGAGGAGACTTTGGTGATGCTAGAGGACTTTTGGAAGTCGTACTCCAACTTCGAGCTCGAGGAAAAGCTAGAAATGAACCATGGGAGCAATGTCACAGACCCTTTTATCAGACATCATTATAGTTGAAATCAATATTTTACGTCAAGTCCCCGTTATATGTATTTTACCCTCTCAGGGGTATTTTGATCTTTTGTTATCCACCCTTACTCAATATATGTATGAGTAAATGACTCTTAATTATTATTATTATTCTCTTTTTCTCTCAACTTGGTATCAGAGCATGAAAATACCCTAATCCGCAGCTCTCGCTTCCGCCGCCCGCCTCTCGTGTTCCCTCTCTCGCCGGCCTCATCCCGCAATCGCAACCCCAAAAACTCCCTGCTATTTTTAGGTTCCCTCGATGCTGAGCCGCGACCCTCTCGCCGGCGGTTGCGCACGCTAAAGGGGACTGCCGCCTCTCCTTATGACGCGTGCCGACTTGCTGTCGTCGATCCTTGCTTCTGCCGTTTTTCATTGCATGTTCCTTATTTTGATCGTAGCTCGATCTTCGCCCGCTTCTTTGTCCTCATCTCCGGACGACTGTGCCTCCTGATCCAGTGACGACTGTACTTGTCTCCAGCGTCTGACTTCAGATCTTCGCCTGTCTCCTGCGTCTGCCTCCTGCGACGATAGTGCCTCTGATCCAGCGACTGCATCGACTTCTCCTGAATTTACTTTTTCTTTTCCGTGCTCCAGCACTGACTGCTGTCCTCATTTCTTCCGTTCCCGAGGCCGTCTGTTTCCTTCTGGGCATGGATATTGCCACTGTGTTCTCCGCCGTTTTCTGCTGATTGTTCATTATGGGTAAGTCTCCAACCACGATTGGTTCTTCCACCTCGCGGAGTGTTGTGTCGCCCTAGATGAGTGACCCTCGGCGGCCTCATGGCCACACTGTCTCTTTGAAGATCACCAATGTGCCCCTAGATGAGACGAATTACCTTGAATGGTCTCGTGCGACACAACATGTATTCGCAGTCATCATATGTTCAAATATATAGATGGGACAATCATGGCACCTCATCCGAGTGATCCTACTTGGAAGCGTTGGGATTCTGAAAATTCCCTCATTGTCTCATGGCTCATTCATTCCATGTCTCCTAATGTATACCATAGTTATATGCTGATGGACTCGGCCTATGAGATCTGGACTCGGGGACACAAAACTTACTCTCAGATCAGCAATTCCACCCAGATCTATGAGCTGATGCGTCATATGCTGGAGTTGCATCGGGGATCCATGAAAATGTCTACTTCTCTGAGTTCGTGCTTATCTCTCAGGAATTGGATTATTTGAACAGTTTACTCCCGCCTATACTGCTGATGAAGTCCTGTTGCAGAAAATGGACGAACGGTTTCGCCTACATGTTTTTCCGATGGGTTTGAACATGGAAATGGATACTGTTCAGACTAATTTTCTTCATCGATCTCCCCTTCCATCTCTTCAAGAGGCCTTTAGCATGGTTCTTGGCAATGAAGACTGTCATAGGTCCCTCAGCACGACAACTCCTCCTAATCGCTCCGCTTTTACTAGTGTTGGTCGGGGCAGTTCCAACCATACCAACGCAGTCCCTACTTGTGATTCTTGTAGCCACAGGGGCCACACTCGGGATGTATGCTTAATGCTCCATCCTCACCTTGCTCCACCTGGACCCAGTCGTGGTTAGGGACGTGGTCGTGGACCGAGACGGGGTGGGGGGGGGGGGGGGGGGGGGGGGGAGCTGACAGAGTGGTTCTCGTCCTCATGATGCTGCCTAGTCCACAGAAGTCCATGTCGACCATCATGGTCAGCCCCCAGGACATTTTACCGCATATGAATTGGATGCTCTCTGTCTTCTCTTACACTCCCAGTCAGACAATACTTCTGGTACTTCTAACTCCTTTGCTATTGTTGCTATGCCGGTGCTAATGCTGTTGCGATACCTCCGTCTGAGTGGATCATTGACTCCGGAGCCACCGATCACATTATTGACTTCTCAGGTTTTTCTTCCTACACTCCCTTGTCTGCTAAGGACAAGGTTATCTCCGTAAACGACACCTTGTCTCCTATTGCGGGTAAGAGCAACATTTCATGTTCCTCCTCGATTTCCCTTTCTTCTGTCTTGCATGTTCCCTCTTTTCCTTGCAGTCTACTTTCAGTTAGCAATATCACCCGGTCTCTTAACTGCTCTGTAATCTTCTTTCCTGATTCTTGTGTTTTCAGGAACTAGGTACGAAGCAGATCATTGGCAGTGGTAGGAATCGCGGTGGCTTGTACTATCTGGATTCTACTACACCGTCTCTTGCCCTTTCTTCTTCCTCTATTACTGCTGCTGATGCTCGACCCTGGAATTTGCATCTTGGACATCCATCTCTAGTCTACCTTTAAAAATTATTTTCTACTTTATTGCCATTTATTAAAAATTTAGCTTGTGATGTTTGTGAAATGTCTAAACATGTTTGATATTCATCGTCGCATTTATCTTCTCTTAGTACTACTCCTTTTGCTGTTCTACATTCTGATGTTTGGGGATCTTTCCCTGTTTTATCTTTATCTGATTATCGTTGGTTTGTCACCTTTATCTATTTTTTTCTCGCATTACTTGGGTTTACCTCTTAAAGAAGAAAAATGAAGTGTTTCCGGTTTTCCAAACTTTTCATAAAATGATGCAAACTCAGTTCAATGGTAATATTTGTGTTCTTCGTAGTGATAATGAGAGGAATATGATGATCGTTGAGCGTTTGACTCATATCTCACTAGTCATGAAATTATTCATCAAACCACTTGCGTTTACACCTACACCCAAAATGGTGTTGTTGAACGGAAAAACCGGCATCTTCTTGATGTTGTCCGGTGCCTTCTTACCACCATGCACCTTCTGAAATCATATTGGGGTGATGCTATCCTAAATTCTAGTCATCTTATCAATCGTCTACCTTCACGGGTTCTAAATTATACTACTCGTCTAGCCCATCTCTCCTCTACTTCTGTTGTTCATACTTCTCATCTTCCATCCCGTGTTTTTTGTTGTGTATGTTTTGTTCACATGCATCAGCCTCATCGTGACAAGCGTGACCCTCAGGCTCACCGGTGTGTCTTTATTGGCTATTTTGCCACTTCAAAAGGGTATCAATGTTATCACCCTCCTTCAATATATTTTTTCTGTACCATGGACGTTACTTTCCGCGAGGAGAAATCCCATTACTTGGATTCGACTCACTCTACTCATCAGAGGGAGAATGATGTCATGGATTTTGACTCTACGGTTCCTCTCCCTCTCCCTCTGATTCCTCATACCATATCATGTCTTTCACCATAACTACTCTTTCTGTGTCACCTATACACCACCTTCGTCCCCTACGACACCGACGTCGCTTTCTCATATATACCATCGTCTATCTCTCATCTCTCCTTTTTCTCATGTTTACCATCGTCGTCAAACAGAACAACCCTCAGTTGTTCCACCGCTGCTGGTGCCGACTTTGGATTCAGATTCTGCTGCTAATCTGCATGTTCCCCTTGCTGTGCTAAGAGATAAAGTTGTGTGTACGGAACACCCTATCTCTAGTCATGTTGCATATGATCACCTTACTCCGCTTCATCAGGGTTTTATATTTTCCTTGTCCGTGATTACTATTCCAAAGACGTGGCTGGAGGTGTTAAGCATCCCAACACGGGCTCAAGCGATGAAGGAGGAAATGTCTGTCTAGGACAAGAATCACACATGGGACGTCTCTCCCCTTCCTCCTAACAAGAAAGTGATCGGTTCAATGTGGGTTTTCTCTATTAAGCAAAACCAGAATAGTAAAGTTTTGCGCTATAAGGCTCGACTCGTGGTTCGTGGATACAACCAGACTCGGGGAGTCGACTACCGGGAGACCTTTGGTCTTGTAGCAAAGATGGACTCCATTCATATCCTTCTATCTTGTGTTGCGTGCTTGGGCTGGGATCTACACTAACTGGACGTTAAAAATGTCTTCCTGCACGGTGATCATGATGAAGAGGTATACATGACATTATCTCCTGGATTTATGAAGAAGGGACAAGAAGGGCTTGTCTGTCACTTAAGTTTTTGTATGGTCTGAAACAGTCTCCCAGGGATTGGTTTGGCAGGTTTCTCAAGGTCATGATCAAATTTGGCTACAAACAGGGACAGTCAGATCATACTTCGTTTATCAGAAAAAATGAGGGAAAAATTGTGGTTCTTATTGTCTACGTTGATGACATTATGATCACCGGGGATGACTTAAACGAAATCGCAAATCTAAAGCCTCTTCTGTCTGCTGAGTTTGAAGTAAAGGACTTAGGGAGATTACATTATTTCTTGAGAATTGAAGTGACCAGATCAACTCAAGGTATCTTCATCTCTTAATGCAAGTATGTTTTAGATCTGTTAAAAGAGACTGGGATGCTCAATTGTGTTCCTGTTAACACCCCTATAGAGGAGAACCATAGGATCGATGAAGACAACAACGACGATCACACTGATGCTTCGAGTTATCAGAGATTGGTTGGGAGGCTTTTATACCCATCTCACGCTCATCCTTACATCACATATGCTGTAGGAATCTTGAGTAGATATATGCATGCTCCCAGGATCATACATCAAGATGCTACCTACCGCGTACTATGATACTTAAAGAAGGCTCCCTATCGTGGGCTTTTGTTTTCCAAGAATAACCACTTAAAGATTGAATTTTTTACTGATGCGGTTGGGTCGGAGGCCGTGATGACAGGAAATCCACAATGGGGTACTGTACCTTTGTTGGTGGAAATTTGGTTACGTAGCGTAGCAAGATAGCAAAATGTTGTGGCCAGATCCAGTGCTGAAGTTGAGTATCATTCAATGTCTCAAGATCTCTGTGAAGGCTTATGACTGCGTACCTTATTGCAAGACCTGGGTCTTTAGGAGAATGTTCTCATCTCTCTATTATGTGTCAACAAAGTTGCTATCAGCATAACTCACAATCTTGTCCAACATGACAAAACAAAACATGTTGAGGTTGATCGTCATTTTATCAAAGACCATCTGGAAAAAGTAAACTTAGTCACTCCTTTCGTTCACTCTAAAGATCAGTTAGCCGTTGTCTTCACCAAGAGCTTGGGGTGCGATGTTTTTATTGATGATATCCATAAACTCAGAATGACAGTTATCTGAAATCAATATTTTACGTCAAGTCCCCGTTATATGTATTTTACCCTCTCAGAGGTATTTTGGTCTTTTTCGTTATCCACCCTTACTCAATATATGTACGAGTAAATGGCTCTTAATTATTATTATTATTCTCTTTTTCTCTCAACTATTATGACATGTGATGGTAGGACAACAAAGCGTAGTTACAACATGATTCAATTATTGTATCATATTTATTTTATTCGCTGCACTTTTGTTATTTTATTTAGGTAGCATTTATTTATGGGCACTAAGTTAGTCGAACCACACACTTTTTGTTCATTTGAGACTTTTGATTTATACCCGGGTTTGTATTAGAACCGATCATGCTTAAGAATTTTATTTGTGCATCATTTGAGGTTTATGGCTGTAACATCTAAAAGGTATTCTAGCATATAACTTTGAATGATAAGTTGTAAGACATAATCGCCAAGCTATATTTTATTTAAAAGTGAAATGGTAAGCAATGATATGCAGTGATACCATATCCTGTGAATACATAAAGAGTCATCTAATAAAAAAGCAACATTAATTATCCATCATCATTAAAAGTTACAATTTTACAGCGCTTGGTTGTAAAATAGTGCATAAATTAAATGACGCAGGACGAATCTATATGCGGTGGATAAACGGTGATCTAACCCTACATGTCATGTAAGTCCGACAGTGTGAATTCAAATTAAATAATAAAAAAATTAAATCTCACACAAATATTTCAAAGCAAGACAAAATAATTCATTTAAGCGAACAAATTTTGATTTTCCTCCGTGTGGAGGGGCACATCAAGAGCGCGCAGTGAATCGGTCCTTCCTGCAGTTAGAGATTTTTCAAGGAGCAAATATCATAATTAACTATTATCTCAAACAAGCATCAAATAACCAAACCATATCAATGTTTTACAACAAAATACCAATACAATAACACGACATAAATATTAGGGCTGTTGTAAATAAAATAGATTTGAACGTTGGAGGGCTCAAAGAGGGGTTCTGATGGTGGGTGAACCGGATCGGGTAAGGGGAAGGCTGGTTGGGGATTAGGAGGGCTGGATCGGAGAGGGAAGAGACTGGATCTGGGCTGGAATGCCTAGATCTAGATAGATTTGGTGATGGACGACTATTTGCAGGTGGAGCCACGGGATTGGGGGGGTGATGACAGCAAAAGGGAAGATGCGGAGCGGCTGGATCTGGCTGAAAAGTCCAAATTTGGACTATTTTGAGGCTGAAAAAAACCAGGTAGCTATAGGGGGGGGGGGGGGTTGTGGGCTGCTAGAGGTTGTGCGGCAGGGCTGGAAAACCGGGGGGGAAGGGTAAACCGAGGGGGTTCTGGGTGGTTTTAGGGTCGACGACCTGATAAGGACGGGTCGGCCTGAGGTGTTGAGGGGCAGCGACCTGAGGTGGTGTGGTTGGAGGGAGTAACAGAGGGGATGCGACATAAGGAGGGGTGGCCGGATGAGGGGCCTGATGGTGGTCAGTGGCTGGACAGCAAGAAAGGGTGGCTGGATGGGGTCCTGAAGGTGGCCGACGGCTGGACAGAGCAGGGAGGGAGGTGTAGACGGAGGGGAAAATCAAAAGATACAAACTTACCCAAGGAGTCGTCACCAAGGGGGCTCCACGGAGTCGGCGCCGCGGAGGGGATCACCAGAATGAAGGAAGAAACTCTCCACACATTCAACAATGAAAAAATATTATAGCCCTCAAGAACCTATTTATAAGAAATTGAAATTAGGGCACCCAGAATCAACGAATATGATTGGTCGTTGGTTTTGGGGCCAAAACTATATGAAATAATATTCGAAAAATACAAAGCTATATATGAAATCGATTAACAACGCGAATCTGGATGCATCCGCAGAGTCAGATCATCGATCCGGGCATGCCATTAAGTCGCCAAACCGCATCATTCTCCCCGGCTTGAAAGAATTCATCTCACGATGAATAGGGATCAGAATTCTCTCGATGTATGCCAGATAAGACTCGATGAGGTTCACCAGAGGTCTTCGCTGGAAAAGTGTCCTCGCCAATCAACTCCTTCAGACTGAAAAGCTTTCATCTCGAATGAATGAAGACGGTCGTACTGAAGTTGAAGTCCAGGGGCGAATCGATCAAGCTCTGCTGGTAGCATCTAGGTGTCGTCGATGAAGGGTAGCGGCACACAAGACCGTCTGTAGAGGGGACAAACTCATGTGTAATAATCTCAGTGATAAACTTATCTCTCAACACACTAGTAGAAGGATCCGGTGGGATCTGAGGTGCCAATGGTGAAACCGTTGGGGACAGAATCCTCAGTAGGTGGAGGTCAAAGGTGGGCTGAGCACGGGGCAATGAATGTGGTGATAAAGGATCGGGGGTAGGCTGAGTGGTGGGTGGTAGAAACGGTGGTAAAGGCTCGGGAGGGCCGCCCAGATGCGGTCCCGAATACTCGTGAGGTGCAAAGTATGGCGTCAGGTCCTCAACAATGAACAAGGGATGGATACCCATGCTCACGAGGATGTCCAACTCATAAGCATTTGTCCTGATGTGTCTCAGGAATGTGTAGAGAGCGATCCGCCTAGCGCTTAAACTTTTAGCAAACCTTACACGGAGCCTCACATTGCAGATTGTTGAATGAAATTTGTTCTCTTTAATTGTGGTTTGCGAACGCTTGTGCATCTGTTCATCTTATACTAATTAATTGTTGTTGCTAAATTTTAAAACAGACCTACTTTTGCAATTACATCATTTTCCATTGCATATATGATTGCATTTAGAGCATCCACCCCGAGTCTACCTAGCACAGCATGAGTTGGGTCTTAATTTGTGCATTTGACCTATTCATTTAATGTATTATACTTCCAATGCTTAAGAAATTTTCAATCAACAATAGGGTTGCTAATTGGCCTTATAAATTTTAGGAATATCACATTTTATAAACTCCCAAATCTTAGGAATTGCTGCAACAACATTGGGTTTACTTCCATAAAACTCCACTATGCATTTTCCCTACAACTCTTAAAATATTTAGAAGAACATTTGATTTCTAAGAAAGTTACTTATAAAAAATTAGCAAAGAAATTGCTCTCTAACATGGAAAGCCAAGGGTTGATAACGGCTTGAATTTTGTCCAACAGGGCTTCCGCACCCCAGGGTTCAAGAACAGTCTACGTTGTGCAACTGTTATTCTGCACGCGGCCCATATTACTTGCACGTTTGGCCTAGCCGTACGCTGGGTTACCTCCTTACGTGAACGGTTCACTTTTGTTCTGCTCGTCAACGCCCCCGCGTCGGAAGCCACAAAAAGGCTTTAATAATCAATCCCATCATCGGTCACCACTAAGAATCAAGGGGGAAACAACATTCTCAACAACCCGCATCCCTTTACTCCACTGTATCCTACCCGGTGACCCCATCCTATGTCCGGGCCCATGACAAACTAATGAGATAGTAGACAAGGCTAAAAAATGTGGATCATGGATTACTCCACGAATGCTAAACTATGATAAGATTTTTAAATAAAAAACAAACTAAAAAAACTTATAAAAACAAGATAGATGTATGTTGTATTCTTGTGAAAGAAAAGTATGAATTTTAAACAATATGCTTGGATTTGGAAGGTTGATAAGTCTTCTACTCCAATCAAACAAAATTACCATGAAATTTACAGGATCTGAAACAGATACATGCAGAAATCTGAAATAAGTCTAATATAATAATGCATTACATAATCTTAACTCAACCAATATCTAGGGTTTTATTGTTTATGTTGGGATAAACATAATATCTAGGGTTTTATTGTTTATGTTGGGATAAACATAATATCTTTGGTATATCAAGATGTAAAAAGGGCAGCCCGGTGCACAAAGGCATCTCCGCGCAGCGAGGGTCTGGGGAAGGGTCCCACGACAAGGGTGAAATGTAGGCAAACCTTACCATGCAATTTTGCAAGAGGATGCTTCCAGGAATCGAACCCGTGATCTCAAGGTCACACGGCAACACCTCGACCGGTGCGCCAAGGCTCCCCTTAAAAAAAATCAACTTCCGAGTTAACACAATATTCCTTATGAACTGCTTCAATTCTGCCATCTGCCCCGGGATATGATGGCAATTCTGAAAAAAAAATTCCCATGTCGTTTCACAGCAATATATTTGTTGAGCTGATTACGGTTTCAACTTGTGACTGCTCTATTGGAATTGTCCAGCATTTACCTTAACCCAATTGGTTGTATTATTATATATTCTGATAGTATTGATAAAATTTATTGTTCTTTCAAATTCTGTTGCAGTTATACACCTGTTTCCGGCTTCCATGGGATCCTTGCAGGTTTCTTGGTAGGAATCAAGCAACTTATGCCAGATCAGGAATTGAGTTTCTTTTTCTTGCTGAAGATTAGAGCAAAGGTTCAATATGAATCTTCATTTCTTTATTTCTTTTTGTTACTACATCATTAATGCTTCATGAAGTTCTTACCAATGCTATTTTCATACTGGCTTTTATATCCTTTTCCCAGTGGGTTCCTACTCTTCTTGCAATTATATTGGTAGCTGTGAGTGTCTTCATAAGAGAGGCTGTTTCTTATCTTCCAATTGTGCTATTTGGTATCTACATGGGTTGGCTTTACTTGCGCTATTTTCAAAAAAATTCAGAAAGTGGTCTCAAAGGTGATCCAAGTGACGAATTTTCTTTCTCCAGTTTCTTCCCCGAATTTCTGCGGTAATGTGATTCTCACATTAATTACGTTCAAAGTCATTTCATATATATTCTAAGTTATTCTCTGCATTCTATGAGCTTGCAGCCCAATTCTTGATCCTGTTGCTTTATTGTTTGACAAAATGTTATGTGGGAAAAGATTTCATACTTCGAGTGAATCAAGCGAGTTTGTGCTAGGAGGAGTTTCATTACCTGGATCAGATCCTATTGAGGCATCAAGGAGGAGGTATGCTTCCTGTTTCCTTTATCCACCGTGTATTTAAGTCAAGATTATATTTTTAATTGATTATTGATCTTAGATGGTTTCTGATCTAAGATTTACAATGCAGATTTGATATGCAATGTAAATTTCAAATGCTAGAAATGAAAGAACATGCTTATTATCATTATACCTATTTACTACCTTTGATGGCAATCAAGAAAATCTTACATACAGTTTAATCGAATGGTTTATGGCTTTCTACTGGAAAACATTATTAATCAAAAAAGCTATTGATTATGAAAGATATGCAAATAAATTTGTATAAACTTTTGTTGTTGTTATTTCCCTTTTGTTTTATTTTCGCTGTGCTTGTATAAAATTATTAACATTAATATGGCCCCCCCCCCCCCACACCCCCCCCCCCCCCCCCCCCCACACACACACACACACACTTTTGTATATATATGGTCATTGATATGGTCCAGTCAATTTAACATATGCAGTAGATTCTTAATTATAATATTAATAGTGTTGAAATTAAGAGGAGAAATAGAAAGCGCAAATTTATTCTTTTTTAAGGGGTATTTAAAGGGTTACAGAGACTCACTAAACACCATTAGCCCATATGGGACTAAACACAGCCAAATACTCATAAACCTAGATACTCTAATACATAGACATGCTGATACGGACTAGATATTAGATTAAGTACGGGGTATTACAATCAAGAAGAATGACTATGAGAGGAGGGAGCCGGAGGAGGGGAGGAAAGGAAGGGGATGGGGAGAGGAGGAAGATACTTAGGGAGCAACCCTAGTCCCAAAACATCCAAGCATACCTATTAAGATAGTCTCCCCCTCTTATATACATGAGGGGGTGCGGATAACAAAACAAATAATTAATGTTTGAAATAAAGATAACGGGCCGGGGGGGGGGGGCGCAATCGTAAAAATGCCGGCGTCTGGAAAAACTGCCTTGTCCTCAAGGCAGTGGTCAGTGAGCTGGCGGCGGACGGTCCGTGACGGCAACCGTGCCTGAGGGGCCGGCCCCCCAGGGGTTCCCGAAGGACTCGAAGTCCTCCCAGGTGACTTCCGGGTCACCATCGCCGATGATGGCGTGGAACTCTTTGACGACGCAAACATGCGCCTGGGAGTATGGTTGGCGGCAACGGAAGCACAAGCCCCTGCTGTTGAAATCGAGAATTCGGTCTCGATGGAGTTTACCCTTGGGGAAGGGGTGATCGCGCACCTACTTCTCTCCTACAAGAAAAATGACAAAGGAAAAAAGAACAGGGGACTGACCCAAGGGCCCGGGGCGGAGGACCCACCACACTCCCGGAAGATCTCTGAGCGCTTCCCCTCCTTTGCCAAATGCCGGGCTAAGGCACCTCAAAAAGCGCTAGGAGGCTGGGAGACAAGTGAGCATGCTTCTGAGAGGTACCCTTTGGGTCCTATTTATAGATTTCTGAAAACGGCCTGCGAATAACCAACCTCCGCTGTTCTGAACAGCTATGTGCAACCCAACTGGGTCTGCCAACAGCGTAACTCCACTGTTTTAACTGGCTAAGGACAGGCCAGCGGGGACAAAATGGTAAAAACTCCTCGCCGATCACTGGGCGAGTAGCCCTCAACAACCCATGCTCGGCAAGGGCGGCGAGTGCTCGATGGAGCTGGCACTCGCCGCCTATCTTCGACCTTGGGCGAGTACGGGCCCGACCTGCCCTGCTCGCATGCTGCGGGTTTGTTGAACGATCCGAACTCGGCGAACGGCTCAGAGCTCGACGAAAGGCCCAGAGCTCGGCGAACAGCCTAGAGCTCGACGAAATGCCCAAATCTCGACGAACAGGGCTTGACGAGTACGAGATCGCCTTCCGAAAGTATCTCACCCCGCCTGGGCGAGCTGGAGACTGGCGCGCTCTCCCTCCTGCCGAGCTCGCCCAGTGACTCAGATTGCCCGATTTGGCCGGTCTGGCTCCTGCTGACCCACTCGCCGGATACGGAGTTGTACACCTGCTGCGAAGGTCATTGTACTCGCTGTTGGAGAGGCGTTGGGGCGGAGGGCGTCCAGGGCGCTGATCCCCGGGTCGTGGCGGGACTGTCGGTGGTCGACCCTGCAGAAGACCCGCCAGCGGAACACGGTGGTCGCGGGTAGATTCGGCCTCGACCAAGCGGGTCAATTCGAGAGCATCAGAGAGCGTCCGCAGATTGTGCGTGCGGATGCGGGAGAAGATAGTGGGGAGGAGGCCTTGCATGAAGAAGGCAAGGTAGTGATCCGGCGGAAGGCCCGGAACGTGGGTCACCAACGTAACAAACTCATCAATGTATTCCTCCAAGGAGGCCGATTGCCGCACGCCGCACAGACGCTCGAAAGCGGAGCCGGTGTAGCGGAAGTCGTAACGGCCAACCATTTCTTGCTTTCAAATCTGCCCAAGTAAGGGCGGGGTTTGGACTGGAGGAGCCAACGAGCCCAATGAAGAGCCAAGCCATCCAATCCGACGAAGACGTGGGCGACTTTGTCTGCTCAAGAGTGGAGTGTAGGTCGAAATATTGTTTCCGCCTTGGCGATCCACCCCATCAGGTCTATGCCGGCAAAGGACGGAATGTCGAGGGAGAGGCCGGGGCGGTTGGCAAGGGGCAGCGGTAGCGGAGCCACC
This sequence comes from Platanthera zijinensis, assembly GCA_039513925.1. Taxonomy (NCBI): domain Eukaryota; kingdom Viridiplantae; phylum Streptophyta; class Magnoliopsida; order Asparagales; family Orchidaceae; genus Platanthera; species Platanthera zijinensis. The sequence continues at coordinate 116,929,169 of CM077097.1, read as the reverse complement.
AGTGTAGGGTCAATCGCCAGGGGTCGCCCTAAGAGAGACGCCGCCGCCGAGGCGGTGGTCGGCGGTACCAGGGAGTCCAAGCGAGTTAGGATGGCGGACAGGGAGGCGTGGAGAGAGGCGATGGCTTGGTCCTGTGCGTCGAGGCGACGGGCGATGACGTCGTTATCCATGGGGTCGGCGGGGTTGTACGGATGCAGCCGGTTGAGCGGGTCATGGACGGCCGATGCGGAAGCCCGGGCGACGCAGAAAGCAAGGCGACGCGGAACAGGACGATGCGGACGCAGGCCGAGCGGAAGCGGGTGATGCGGGTGATGCGGGTGATGCGGCGCGAACGCAGACCGACACGGAAGCGGCGATGCGGGCGATGCCGATGCGGAAGCGGTTGATGCGATGGCGATGCCGATGCGGAAGCGGTCGATGCGGGCTGATGCGGAAGCGGTCGATGCGGGCGATGCCGATGTGGAAGCAGGACGACGCGACGAGGCCGATGTAGGGCCGGCGCGCGGTATCAGACGGAAGCTTCTCCGGCGGCGTTGATGTTGCGGGCGTAGCGGCAAGTCGGACCAAATGATATGAACTAGATATTAGATTAAGTACGAGGTATTACAATCAAGAAGAATGGCTATGGGAGGAGGGAGCCGGAGGAGGGGAGAGGAAGGGGATGAGAAGAGGAGGAAGATTCTTTGGGAGCACCCTAATCCCAAAACATCCAAGCATACCTATTAAGATAGTCTCCCCCCTCTTATACATGAGGGGGTGCGGATAACAAAACAAACAATTAATGCTGAAATAAAGATAACGGGCCGGGGGGGGGGTGCGCAATCGTAACACATGCCAACGATATTAACTCATAAATGTGTTATACTATAACAAATAGCAAGCTTCTGGTAAATATTTTCATGCAAATTATATATACATTTAATAGATATTGCAACAGGATATGATGCGAGGGTTGATGAAGGAACTTGATATCAATACCATTAATGGCATCCATATTTTTTTCAATCCAAGGACCAATTTTGGGTCGGAAGAATAATTAAGTTTGCTTAGAAATTAATGTACGAGCAATTAATGTAGCAATTGAAATTAATAGGCTAGTTAGTTGATGCCATTTAGTTATTGGGGATTTATATGGAGTATTATCTAATGTTCATGATCTCATTTTTGTTTTAGAGTTTCGATCACAGCTGGGTGTGAGAATTAACAATTGAGGTTGTATCATGTGAGAATATATTCTTGAGTTGTAATCTTTCGTGTTCTTGTTGCGTTCTCTTCATTTGTCTTCCACGCTTGTTTTTGTTTTATCAATTGGCTTGCATATCCCTAACTGGCCACTGTCTCCATCAATCATCCAGATCTAATCTCTCCCACTCCCTTCTCAAGATGGTCACAACTTCCCTCCTTGATGGGGATTGGCGACTCGGATGTGGTGGAGCACGTAGTTTTGGGCATGCTCGGGTCAAGTGGTTACTTACCATATTTAGCGTTTCCGGATCGGCGATCCGACTGCGGCTGCGTCCGGCTTGTCGTTTACTTACATTTTCATATATTGTATTGTTATATTCATTTTATTTCAG